>OZ023162.1:23566663-24184163 GCA_963678695.2 Diplodus puntazzo
TTCATATGTAATTATCTACGCACATCCTCACTCTGACTAACTTTTCTTTAACTTTTCCCTGCCACCAAGGACCCATTATTTATCAATTTATGAAGATCCAGCCTGGTGGTGTGCAGTCGCCTCTGATTGCAGAACAATCTGTGAGTTCCACTTCAGATCTCGTGTCCCCAGGGAGACCTTTTTATAGTTTAACAGGAACCAACCCTCCCATGTGGCTTCTACTCATCTGTGCGACTGACATAGTTTTTCTTCATAATTTATCTCTGTTGTTTTCTCCCCTCTTTTATTTTCCGCACGCAAAGTAATCTGCAGTCGTAAGGGAAGAGGGGGCATATTTTTTTTTATTTTTTTCGTATGGTGATGGTGAGGCGAAGGGTTAAAAACTGGAACACAATGATACTCCACAACTTCGACTCCAAATCACAATCACACGCGAACACAATTTTACCAGTTTTGTGCCAGGCTATTGTTTTCCACCAACTCTGGCCTCAAGTGTTTAGATGAGCAATTGGAAATAAACAATGCAGTTGACACTGCAATTCAATATCAAACAATCTCCGGCACAACAATGAGCTGAAGTGTGGGCAATACGGGTTAATGGCTGACCATTGATGCATGCTTCACTTTGTTGGCCAGACGGCGCTAAAACTATGGCAGGAAATGATGTAAATGGTGACCTGGAGAGGCAAAAACATTGTATAAAGGGGGTCTCATGAGAGTCTGGCTGACAATGGATCAAAATGAGACCAGGAACAATGGGACACAAGTTACTGACAACATTCACAGCCTCAACCAGATGCTAGTGTGAGAAAAAAAAAAAAACCCTTAGTTTGATTATTTGGACCTTTGAGCTGTTGGAGCCAAGGCTACAGCCCACCTGGATGTTACAAAGCCTCATCATACAGAGATGGGAGGCTGAACTCTAACTCATGGGCTCTTATCTCATTCCGACATCTGTTTGCACTAGGTCTTCCAGATGTTTCCTGCTTGGCTTCTGCTGATTCTAAGTTGGGCCAAGGGCCTGCGCACTTGTCTGTCCTCCCAGCCCAGTGTTGGTGCTAGACCTTTGGGTCCCATCAAATGTGTTTACCTAAGGCCCCACGCTGATAGCAACTTGGCGACAAGGCTAAATCATATTCCAAATGCAATCATCTGTTAGTGGGAGAGGCGAGTTATTTTTGATGCAGGGCAAGTGCTCTGGCCTTAAAGAGGCGCAAATGGGAGGGTATTTCAGAGAGTATTTTCTTATCCAGAGGACATTGTGTAATTGTTCTGCTGCACTATGTTGCAAATAAAATAGTCAATCAAATGTGATAATCGTTTTAATCAGTCAGGCCTACGTGACTCTATTCACTGCTTCAGTACCTAATAATGTCCTTTGTTTTGTTTAAGGGATGGTTTGGATGGCAGCCAGAGTCACCTTTCCACTAAATGCATTTCCAGACTGGTATATGAACAATACCTCCATCATTACTTTGGTATCTGATATAATGTTTGATAAGCATCTAGAGTCTGGACACGTACACTAGCTCGCTACTTGTTATGAGTCACTGTGATGCACTGTCTTCAGCATTTTGCTCAAATAAATGTGTAAAGAAAACAGGTATGCCTCGTTGGTTAAGGACAGCAAGAAACCAGTCACTATGAAACCAGGTGAAGTACGATTATTGACACTGATTATTAATTTGAATTTGTAGGGGGAATGTGTCAAGGCAAGTAAAATCAAGATTTTTATGCTGACACGGATCACATGACTGCAGGTGAAGGCTGTTGCTCATGGCGATGATCCCTCCGCTCCGGATTGATTTCAGCTGCAGCAGGCAGCTATTTTCGGTAATAAGAGCACTTTAAACCTCCTATATGGTGCTTACCTAGCACCAAACCAACAGACAGACAGTGAATTTGGTGGAGCATTTAGCAGATATATCAGGATATTTCCCTCAGGAGTTGGTGGAGACAAAAACAAAGCTAAGAAGATAATGAATATTGGACTTACATTCACCAGGTGGCCTGAAACACAACTCCAAAGGCATGTTAATGTTGCTGTGTGCTAGATTAGTAAATGGGTTACCGTTTGCTGACAGGTTAGTGTGTAATGATTACAGCTTGTTCCCAAAGATCTGCATTATTGTACATTTAAAAAACATGCTTTCTAGTTAAGTTCCCATCCCTGGTTAAGATCCCATCATGCAATGTGCCAACACATGGTCTTTACTCTGTATGGTGTTGGGCCAAGCCTCACAAACAACAGTGTAATTTGAGCACAATGTGACCACCACATGTGAAATACCTTCATGCATAAGAGGTAGCATGAACTTCTCCTTCATTATGGCGTATAAACTGCTGCGCTCGGTCTTAGTCATAATGGACCATTATTACCAAACAGCAACCAGCTGTGCAACATTCAACCTTTTTCACAGTTAAATGGAGATTCTTTTAAGGTGTCTTTGATTTACCTCGCGTCCGGGCAAAGTCACAATGTAGGTTGTTATTTATGATAAAGGATAAATTCATAGCTGAAATTTAAGTTTGATTGTTATTTCAATATACTTTAATGATGCTAATGCTAATGCTAATGCTAATGCCCTCATAAGTCCTTATAACATGTGTATTATAACATGTAACACAATTTGAGCAGTATGGTTATAAACTTTCTTATAAGCAGGTAATATCTTAAAATCTAACTATACATTTTTTTATGCTGACAGTTACCTTTTTGTAGTGATTGATTGATCGATTTTTTGTCTACATGTCATGTCACTGTATGCCCAACCCCAACCAAGGCCTTACAAGACCCCAATCAATGTTAACATGGACTTTACAAGGACTTATAAGCGCCTTATGACCTTTTAACTATTAATCTACTACATGGACCTTACTATACCAATATTTTGGCTAATTTCATACTCAAATACCATGCCAAGAATCATGATTAAATGAACTGATAAGCAGAGTTATAATCAGAATCTGACTAATCAAAGCAATACCTGACCCAGCTGTGATGGTGAATGTCTGGTTTGTGCCTCCATGTGAGACATGTAAGCACACACTGTACGAAACGCATTTAATTCAGCTAATAGTATGCAGTTAGCCTATGTTTTCTTCATGTTCTAGCTTGATCGGTGGCTCACTTGGTAGCCAAGAAGTACATTTACACTCATTAATCATTTTTTTCATCCCTACAGCTATGGAGCTGGTCATGAACTAATAAGCTGTTGTATCTTCACCTTCAACCCCCGAGTCACTATTGATAATGAATCAGTTACAGTTTTAAGTATCAACATTGACTGGCCCGGGCTTTGATCTCCTGCTTCAGCGGTAAAATTGAGACCTACAAGGTCTGTATCCAAGCACTGCAGGGATCAGTGTTTTACTGAAGCTTGATAATAGTCGGAGACTGTCTCTTACAAGATGCTGAGTTACTCTATCATTTCTGACAGCACTGGAGACTGCTTGCCTATCTCCTGTCCCATCCTCCTCTTCCTGATAGACTTTTTTTTTCTCCTATTTCTACATTCAGCCCTCCTCCCTGCTCTATCTCATCCTAACCCCAGTCCTCCTGCGCTTCCTACTTCCTCTCATCCCTCTTTTCTCTGTCTTTCCTCATTCTCCAGCTCACTGAACACTGTTGCACCTGTGGAACAAGTTACAGTATGATAAAGTTGGACATATAACATGCTTTAACACACATGCATTTCATTTCCTACATTTATCTTTATAACCTATTGTTATTTTATCATATTACATTAGAGCTTACACTTTGTTGCCTCGGAAAACAAACACACACAAGTACTTTTGCATCTCAAAACGACCATGCCGCTCGTATGTGAAACACAAGACATTTAACTCGCCGCTATGGTCGGAAAATAACATCTGCTGGAATGCACCGCACAAGGTGTCTGTCTGTCATGCTAGGCTGCAGCGCTGCAAGGCGAGGCGAGGGCTGGAGACGAGGAGCCCGTAGCACATATTACATCATGAAATGAGTGTCTGAAGCCTGCAGACAGATTGCAGAGACATTGTTTGATGGTTTGGCAAATACGCAAGTGCCACTTCTCCTCACCCACCCACACAAACAAACCCAGAACCCTGTTTCAAACCAGACAGCGGTTCTTGATGATTTTTTTTTCTTTTCTTTTTTTTTTCTCCTGCAGTTGATCGCGAAACACTTTTAGGAGAGAATGATTGCGACGAGAAGACACAGAAGGCTACTTGTCATTTTCCTGCGTGAGCATTATTGGCAGACAACCGTCTTGGCAGGGATATTGTCCACTCAAATGCATTTGGTGGTGTAGTAATCCAAAGTTTTATCCTGTTTTCTGTAAATAAATTTGTGGTTTGTCAGTCTTGCGTCACAGGGAAGTTACAGTTACGTCACTTGTCCTGCTTATTCGTCTGAAACAAGTTCCACAGAAAAGAGACCTTGTCAACAACATTTCACCACCTAGAAGTATACCGATAAAATACACCACACTGGCTTCAAGGATCCTTGTAGTTGCACAAGTGTCAGTTCAGTATGACAAAAGATGTGAGATGCGCTGTATGGATGTACCGACGGAAATTGTAGCCTGTCTGAAGCCCTCTGTTATCAATTTTGAGTTATTTCTAGCAAGCGTCTATTCCTGGTGAGTTACTGTACTCGCACCACTGGCACTGACATACTGTACACTGGCTTTCAGGCAATGGGATCTATTTAATATCCTCCAACGTTTCATTTGAATTATAAGGATCAGAGCATATTTATAGGATGTACTGCCAAGATGTGTGATTCTTTCCAGACCGTTTGGCACAGGGCTCTGCAGAGTGCCCTGCAGATGGTTCTTTTATTCACCTTATCTGCCTTTTTTTTTCTTCCTTCTCCTTGTTTCTCATTTTTCTTTCATAAAATGCTCCGGCTCTGTCTTTTTTGGAGAACGAAAGAGGAAATCCATCAGATCTGCAGTGGTGCACCATACCTCTGGGCTCATAAATTGTACATGCCTCAAAGTAGCAGGAAGTGCAGGCCTAATAGGGTGTATCCTCCAGGTTTCCTGTTAGGTTAACCCATTGGGTCTGGGGTATTCTACCCCGCCATCATAAGACACGACCCCCTCTTGCCCTAACACTTAAAACGAATGGGCTCATAATGCAGTCAAGCTGCAAAGTCACCACTGAACACTTTTTTTTTTTTTTTGTGCACTGTATTGTATTTTCGCTCTGTGCTTTTTAACAGAAACATAAGCCACCAAAACCTCAAGCTATTTTAAAGCCACGGTTATTATTGTTAGAGTTACAGAGAAAAGCTGATCTGAGTGGTGAATTTGGAAGATCGTTTATACAAGTCGGCCTTGATAACGTCTTGTTTGCATGGTAAAGAATGAATCAAGAAATCACACTTGTCAAACATTTATTCAATTTCCATATCATTAGAGGGATCACACTCGTTCGGATGCGCACATGCGGCCACTATTTCACCGCTTGATTCAATTCCCGGCTCTTCACTTGGTCTCTGGGGGATAAAGTGCGGCTGGCATTTGAAGGGGTTGGATGTGAGCGCAGGAAACTCCAGCCAAGAGCAGAGAGAGAGAGAGAGAGAGAGCGAGAAAGAAAGAGAAGGGAGGTGATCAGGTGCCCCATCTGGATCCAATCCCACCTGGGCCCATGATAAAAATAGCGGCTGGATGATGGGCCATGGGCACACCAGTCCTTCTTCTTCAAAGGTGTTAGAGGGAGGAGCGCTGTGTGGCCCCACGTTTGTCCTTGATACTGACCCACAACCTTCCCTTCATTTTAAAAGACTCCATTTTTGCTTTAATTGTACCATAATAAAAAAAATTTAAAAAGTGAGGCTGGTAAGGGAGACTTCTCCCTCCCTCGTCTCCCACCCCCCTTGGTTTTTCTTACCCTTTATCTCTAGATGGGTTGCAGGTGTTGGGAGAGGAGTTTCGCTCCATATTTCCATCCCTCAGGAGCCGTTGCAGTTGGCTCGGCTGGCGAGGAGCTGGCTACGGTTTCATCACTGAATTGAGTTAGGCCTTTGAACCGTGGGGGTCGTCCCCCCTTGCGCCTCTTTTCACAGATAAAATGTTCAGATAGGACATGTTGAAAGGATATGTTTCCAATTTGACTCGTGCCACCCTTATCCCTCCACCCACCCCACCGCCGTCATCTTTCTCCCCTATCTCCCTCCCTCTGTCTGCCTCCCTGTCTGCCTCGGTGCATGTGTCAGACAGCTGATTAATTCCCCAGAGGAGAGACGGGGTGGTGTGAGAGAGAGTGGGGAACACAAGCGGTGAATTGATAAATCATCGCCGTATTCATTCACAGGTAAATAAAAAAACATGGCCGTGCTCAGAAATACATAGATCTGCCGCGTGACAGCCACAGATGCTTTGCATTAATGTCTTCCTGGCCTCAGTGTTGTAATTTATAAACTGCTTCTACATGCAGACCCCGGGGACGACTCCTATCTCTGCCGCACTCGCATGCATATGTGTCTAGTTGCTCCGCGAGGGGATTGTGCGCGCCTGCGTTGAGTATAATCAAATTCTAACGCACATTTATTGATATTAATTATTTGGTTCGTGGCTTTGAGCCAGTGGCAACGAAAGAACTAAGTTAAAACGAATCCTTTCATTTATATGAACCTTCTTATTGTAGCAAAAGCATGGATGAGAAAATTTTAAAATCACATATCTGTCTTTCATTTCGGTCGGCGCTGACGCTGTATTGACACACACGTGTGACAAAACCCATCTGAAGACATCTAATCATAATTAGAAATAAACTGTGAGAAGAATTTACATTTGCTCCAACAGATTTGCACCCAGATGTAAAACCTCTGTGCTCTCCTCGACACCAGAACCCCCTTTTATTCCCATCACCTTCTCCCTGTCTCTCTTTCTCTCACTGCACAGGCATTAACAAACGCGTGCACAATTCATGGACGCGCTCGCCTGACGAGCTTTTGTCATCTCATTTGCAACGAGGGCAGTGTAGCCTAACTTGTGTTCGGCAACGAGCAGTGTAAGAGATTACAATTGGAAATTTAGTTGCTACATCGCAATGCCAGTAACGTTCTGTTATTTTGACATTTTGGGGGGGCTTGGCTGCTTTGCTGACTGGTCCGGATGTGTAGGCTAATGGCAGATACGCTGGAGGCAGCTAGCAGGAGGAATTGGCCTTCTGATAACTCCAAAGTTGTCTCTGGTCTTAGCTGACTAAGCCTCCATTCAGGAATCAGCTAGTTTTAAGTGCGTGTGTGTGTGTGTGTGTTTGTTTAAAACCTGCAGCTTTACATTAAGGTGCGTGAAAATGTGAATGCATTTCAAATGTGAAATACCATATAGAAGGTTTCCTTGTTAAACGTTATATTTCTGTATTTATCATCTATGTGTTTAATACTGTCACGGCACAGCTAGTTCTAGTAAATTATTTGTGGTCTTCCACTGTTTTTATTCATAGCCTTATACAAACTACTAACAGGCTGTTACATACATTAAATGTTGTGGCTGTCAGCACAAGAGAGGCAGCAGGCCTCAGGGTTCTGACACACCAAGCTGGCGACCATGTTGGCAAATGTCAGGGCCACCTGTGAGTGTCTGTAGCCCATATTTTCCCAGTGTGTCCTCCACCGTCGACACTATGATGTCCGTGTTCCGTCAGCTTTTCTATGTCTTTTTTGACCTCTTTGCAACTTTTTATGAAATGTATTCTTAATTAGAAGCTGCTGTTATAGCGCAAGTAAACGCTGCTATGTCACAACATATCCGTCGTCTACAGTTTTTGATCGACAAATGCAGAATTTTGCCACCTGCTGACATGGAGAGTTATTTCCTCTCACACAGGTACAGAGCACGTGAGTTAAGATGGCCGTTGGCTGTAGTTTTTACGCTGTGTTTGGACCCAGAGTTTCGGCTGGGACAAAGAGGACACGAGGCGATGCAACAGTCGACCTTCGTTGCTGCTAGTTCTTTGATTTAGTGTGGGTTCTTACACAATGAGCTTAACCAACTGGCTCCTAAAAATGATGTTTTATTACTACTTATCTGTAAAAGGAAATGTAGTAAAACATGTAATTCATCACACTTTACAATTTTTAAAATAATGAGGCAATTTGTTGAATTGAAATGTCTGCAAATGTGTGCATTCTGGCAAGGTATTTATTTTGCTTATACTTTAGAGTTGTAAGCTTTTGCTATAATGAAATAATTGTAATTAATCTTTTTTTTTTTTTTTTTTTCAAATTACACTGCTTGTCTGCCATCATAATCACTTGTTGTCGGTACGGCTCAGTGTCAAAGCAGCTGCACAGCCGGTGGTGTGTTGTGAAGTCATGAATATGCAGCACTTTGAACTTTTATGTTCGCAAATAAGATCTCTTTTATTTCAAGTCTGACTCAATTACTAAAAAATAACCTTTAAAACAGGAACTGTGAAAGCGCACATGACATTATGCTGTGTTCTGAAATAATCCTACCTCCTTGGTATGATACAGTGCAGTCTGTGTTAGTCAGTCTTTATCAGTCAGATAAGTACAATGAAAACAAAGCACGTGTTGGTTTGTGTTTTCTTTTCTGCAGAGCAGTTGTTCTGGTGAGGATTGTGGTGACGGGGAGTCACAGCGCTAATATTTTAGCGCTGGCTGAGGGCGCTTAGCTTTGCAGAGGCAGCAGAAAAAAATACTTGGAGGGTGGAGTTTCTGATAAAGGTGGTTTCCTGTATTTGCTTCTTTTAGTGAGAGAGCATGTTTCTGTGTGTGTGTGTGTGTGAGAGAGAGAGAGAGAGATAAAGTGTGTGTTTTTGTGCGTGTTTGTGTGTGTGTGTGTGAGAGAGAGAGAGAGAGGGAGAGAAAGAGCGTGTGTGTGGGGTGGGTGTGTGTGTTTGAAAGAGAATGAGAGCTACTGAGGAGAGCAGTTCCAGCTAAACAGAAACTGGAGAGGACTGTCAAATCAGCAGAGTACATCCCCTTGGTCATTCAGTGTGTGTGTGAGCGCACGCGCGCGTGTGTGTGTGAGAATGGAGGTACATGTGCGTGCTGATATGCATGTGTGAACACTCCACCTCTAATGCACTGTGTTTACAACTGTAGAGCATGTTGCTAATGGTTGCCTGGTCAATGACCCTGGAAAACAGACCACCTCCTCCTGCTCACCAGGCCTTATCTCGTCACAGGGAGGGGGCGACTGACTGTCTGACTGTGCAGAAACTGAGAGTGTTGATGCTGCTTTGCAAACAGACTGATCATTCTACTTTAAGAACCTTAAGACGTTTAAGAGACGTGAGACTTTAACTTGAGTTTTATAGTGATTTAACAGTGAGTAATCAATTTTTCGTCATCAAGAGTCATGTTGGACTTCCACCGGGCTTTCAATCACATCGGAAAATTACTCATAGTAATCTCGATATTTGGCAATGCAATGAGGCTGGGAACAAATTCAGTTGATCACTCTCCAGAGCGAGATGAACTTTATGCACATATTAGACTGACTATACCAGTCATACTGTGACTAGAGGAGTGCACTCAGTACGGTGCAGGTCTCCTCCAGGTGTGTCAAACTGGAGCAGTCGTTGAGTGATCTCTTGCATCTGCTACTGGCCAGTTAAAAAGAGTAAGGAGTCTGTTGTCAATAGTATGAAACAGAACAATCCATAAAGCATTATGAATGAATGAAACTAAAAGAGGTCCTTCAACAGGGCCGCTGTAAATGTGCACAAAAAATACAATGCTGATGGGTCCAGTAGTGTGTTAGATTAGCCGTGGGCTGCGGACAGATGCACACACGACACGACGCATGATCCCCTCCAGGCTCACGCCTGGCAGATAACAAGGGCAACTCATAAACAAAAATGGTTTACTTAATCCCTACAGCTGCAGTCGTGCCCACAATTTGGTTTTGAGATTGTAAACTGCTGAAAGACGGCCGCTGTGTTTGTGAGGGAAAGGCAAACTGTGTGTGAATTACATGCTGTCAAACAACCACAGGTTATGCTCTTCTGTGCTGTCTGTCTGCGAGTGAGTGGTGTTAGTGGAGCATCTGAGAAATATACAGTATGATAATAACAACAACAACAAAAAACTAAATTACTGTACTACTGTATTACTTTAAAATTTTAATTAGGTCTAATTCATCAGTTGATGCAAATATTAATTCTTCACTTCAGTCTTTGCCTCTCCTTTATACATATTTAAATGTATTTTTAAAAAACAGGTTATAATAAATACTGAGTTCAGTTTGAGGGATTCAGTGAGTAAAATCTACATCGTGTACACGCACGGCTTGTAAAACTTTAGTAATTAAACAAGTTCAAATTGGCAAATGACTTGAAATTGGATTTACTTTCAGAAACCGGGCCACGAGGCCACGAGAGGATAACTGTTATGAAATGTTTAAGTCTACGTAAACAAAGACACAAGTAATATCAGATAAGATTATACTTTAATATTTTTGTTATTGCCATTAAAAGAAAGAGAGGGAGGTGATCTCATATATATATATATATATATGTATATATATATATATATATATACATATAATGCAAAAGAATACATAGAGTTGGAAAGTAATTACAGTTAAAAATAAAGAACAGAAAGTGAAAATAGAGGAAGCAATGACTTTTAATAGCAGCAGTGGTCTGAGTACAGAAACAGTCAGAGGTAAACAGTCAATATAACTCCTGAGGTTATCAATCCAATACATTAGAGACTGACATAATAATAAATTGTTATTCAGCTGACACTAGAGTACTTTTTATCTAATTCTTAGGAAGTTGACTTTGTCATCAGTCGGATACATTGGTGCTTTTTCATCCAGATACAACTTGAAGTTTATTCCAGGAACACGCTGAATCCATTAATACCCCCCGCAAAACATCATCGCATGCCCAAACAGCCAATAACTGGTAAGATTGATGAGTGAAACAAATACATGCAGAAATGTGAGAGCGAGGTCCACATGTTGCGTAGGCACACTCGGTTGTTAATGTTATGCAGCTGAGTCACTTGACAGGATGACTACAGTTTAGCTTTGGATACGGGAATAGACATAAACACAACTTCTACGACAGCAAAACATTGATGTTAATCTAATTTAGTTGCTATCTCTCCGAGATCACAATAAACACCTTTCCCCTACCACTGAATTCAACAGGAGTGTCTCTTTTTGCCCATCACTCCGCTCTGCTTTGTGTCGCTTTGTTATCACCTGACAGCGAGTCCCCTTCTCACCACACATCAGCTGTCCTCTGACTCACCAGTCTCTGATTCTCTGGCCACACATTTGCCTCTGGGTATCTCTTCCTCTTTCTGTCCATCCCTCTCCCCCTTTCTCTCTCTCTCTGTGGGGTTAGTGACTACAGGGGGAGATGGTGAGAACAGTGGGCCATAGCCTTTCCCAGCCACAGCCCACAAGATTGCTGTGGAGCGAGGAGCCCACCTCTCGCCTCAGCCCCTGGCCCCCCCGGCCCCCAGTGATGTGGGAAAAGCCTGGGAGGGTGTCCCACTGAGCGCGCTCAGGCACTCGTCCCAAGCTCCAAACCTGTCACTGCAGCCCTCGTACTCGTAGCAGCAGTCAGGCTGAGCCAAGCTTGTTAAAGATAGCTTGCCTCTCGAGTGCCTTTTTTTTCTTTTTCTTTTTTTTTTGCTGTGTTGTTTCACCTTGCCTCAAACCAAACAGAAAGTGCCACACAAGTTGCAGTGGGAGTCAGTGAGGTTGAATTGCACCAGTGAGTCGTGACTTCTTGTTACCACTTTAAAAGATGTGTGTAAACATCTGTTTGGCTAGCCCGAAAGAGTCACGAGAGGGCTATTGATTGACAGTTGTTTTGCAGCGTTGAATCTCTGGTTTCTGCGTCTTTTTTTTTTTTCCAACTTGTCACTATTGTTTCTCTTTTGGGGGTGGGGGGGCTTGGTCTTTGGTTTTCTTTGACTGCTTTTGCAACAAGCCATCACTGCCATGGCAACCACTTGAAATGTAATGACTCCTGTCCAGCTGCATGGATAAAAATTGAGCATTGCACAACGTCCGTGTGGATCGAGAGGGACTAAATGGTGGCTCGGTGAGTAATCTCTGGCTAGCCCCCCGTGTGTTAAACTGATAAAGAGCAGCAGGATCTGCGTAGTGTCAGACCCTATAACAAGCCAAACACGCACATGCCACGATAAAACAACTTTGCATCGCTGCGGTGGGCGAGGGCGCCAAGATATGAGGCAAAAGAGAAATAAAGAGAGATCATTGACCTTCGTCTAAGCTTAGAGAGCATTATCAGTTTAAGATCCTTGCATGTCTCCGGCAGAGGTTCTTGCCATGGGAATGGACATTGCTCCACAGCTCACACCTCCTCTGTCACAACGCTCTCATGTGAAAGGAGATCAAGCAGAGCAAAACCTCCAAATCCAATGATTTTTTTTTTCTTTTTTTTATCTCCTTCACAAAATACACAAAGAGGCGTAAATCATGACTGCTATATGTCCACATGCAAACCCTCAGCCAACCCATTACACTGATTCAGCGACCATATGCGAGGGAGCAGATCTTGGTATGGGAAACTCTGTGACCTGAGGAGAGCTCGTCTCCTCCGCAGCGTGTGAACGGCCGGCGTCCTCCCTCCTTTTTCCCCACGCCCCCCGTCCAACCCTTCATGCTAAACACTGCATTATATTTTTCTCTTGTCATCGCACGTAGTTTTCATCGTCTCATTGGAGCATTGATCACTTGGCGCCAGACCAACATGAGTCTGCTTTACATTAGCTGTGAGTCACCGGGAGAGCCCTGTTTACAGAAGCCTGAGACAAGGACACTTAGGAAGACAGCCAGGAGAGAACTTATCCTGTTTTTTTTTTTCCCTTAAAGTTTCATCTGGGATCTTAGGATATTTGTGCACTGTCAGAGTCTGAGGGGGGGGCTGGCAGCGTAAACTGGGATTGCCACAGTGTGTGTTTGTGTGTGATTGTGGGGTGGGGCATGGGGGAATGGTTTGCGGTTATATGAGCAAGAATTTCTTGGCACATCATCACATGACTTTATTCTCTCTCACCCGGTGAGAGGAAAGGGGATGTGCGCACACAGATTGTTTTATTGTGGAAAAATCTCACTGTTGCACAGTCACAGCAAACACATGATTACATAGCAACCACATGGAGTTTTTTTTAAAGCAGGTTATGTAAATGTAGGTGAGATGCTATTGACTCTGTGGGTTTCCAGGATGTTAAAAGTACAGTAGTGATGTTATCCTGCGGCTGTCATTGCGGGAGAAATGTTCTGCTGATCCCGCTTACAGTACACTGTAACTGAAAGGCACTTACAAGGAAGGCAGTCATGTCATTTCATCAGTGTTGTAGACAAGAGCACCGAAACTGAGACTGAATCATGACCAAGAGCAGATGGCATCGAGACCGACACAAGAGCAAGACTGTGAAGGGTTTAGGCCAAGTCATGACCGAGACCGAGGAAAGGCACATTAAAAATACAGTAGTGATGTTATCCTGCGGCTGTCATTACGGGAGAGATATTCTTCTGATACCGCTTACAGTATACTGTAACTGAAAGGCACTTACAAGGAAGGCAGTCATGTCCAACACTGCATGACACACAAGAAAACTGTGGATTCTGCAAACTGTAGGCTCTCCTTAAACTGATCTGAAAGATCTGAAAGACACATGACAACACTCACAGGAGACAAATGAAAATTCATCTTTATTTTACTCTTTCTACAACGCAGAATTTTATGTCTTTTATGTGAATTTCTGAACTTCAGTTTTGACCTTCATTTCATACAGTCGAATAAAAGAGAAAAGAAATGAGACAAAAAGGACAGTCAAACCCATGAGGACGTCAAGTCAAAGTATTTACGGGAGATGAACATTCTTGATGCCTGCTTGAAGATCGGTGAAATATTGGTAAAATAGGAACACACTCTACAAAAATTATTGCAGAGTTTGCACGTTCTCCTCATGTCTGCATGGGTTCTCTCCAGCTTCCTCCCACTGTCCAAAAACATGCAAGTTAGGTTGACCAGTGACTGTAAATCACCCATAGGCATGAATGGTTATTTTTTCCTGTATGACAGCCCTATGATGAACTGGCGACTAGCGCAGTGTATACCTTGCCGCTCGCCCAATGCTGGCTAGTGATCCTGTAAAGGACAACCGGTTACAGACAATGGATGGATGGATGGGTGGATTATGTCATGTGTCATTGTCTGCAATTAAAAGGGTACAGTAGGACTTTTTTCAAGGCTTTTATGCAGTAGAACACTTTTTTATATGATTTTTACATGAATCTAGATGAATCTAGAATCTAGAGGCTTACTATTGGTCACACATCCAAAAATAAAAACCAAACACTCAGTCACAGATTAATACTACATTGGCTTTCCCAAGATCAGTTCAGCTCAAACTCAATTTAAAAATTTCTCCTCTACCCAGCATTCCCAGGGGCTCTCTGTTTTCTATAAAATCACAGACTGGCTACTTCTGTCCTCAAGTTCCTTTAGACGAATTCAGCTGCCAAACACAATTACATTTCTGGTGACAAAAAATATTAGCACTGGAGACTCACATGATCTCACTGAACCGTGTCTTCCCCAGCCTGATATATATCAGGCCAGCAGTGACTGTACATCAGGGGTGTGTGTTTACGGTGTTGTTGGAGAAGAGTGGAGCTGACCTTGGTGCTGCACAGGTGAGCTCTGCAACACACCTGCTTTAATCTGCCCAAGCTAATGGAGCGCTGAAGTCTCCATGGTCACACAACACTCAGCTACACATGATTTGGTCCATTTGCTAAATTAAGTTTGAGTGGAAATTGTTGAGGTTTTGTAACAAATCATTCACTGGAGCATGGTCAGACTGTCTGCCTTGGTAAATCACAAATAATTAATCACAGACATTATCAGCGTGGGAAAGTTTCTTTAAATGGTTCAACAAAGATCGGAATGACTAGGTCTCTATTATTATAAATAATTCTACTGGTGTCCATAAAAAGCTTAACCAACAAACAGTAAGGAACAAGACTATGGCCAGATTCCATTTCCAAGTTTTACCCCTACCCCTCGTATTCGATTGAACCCACTGCCCCTTAGAACCGAGGTTCAAGGTGTAGTGGTGGAAATGTCCCACTATGAAATGGGCCAATCTTCCAAGACCCTCATATCTCATCAGTTATTTAAGACCAGACATTTCCAACATGGCGTCATCCATTGTGGTGATACTTTTGTTACTGTGGTGATTCTGGAACCAGTTTGGTACCAATGTTCCTACCCTGCCAGTATGCACTGATATTAGAGGAGTGGAACCAAGTGCAGAAATATGGCATCAGAGGGGGGAATGCAATTTTGCGTGAAAATGCGGAACTGTCACGCACAAATCAGTAATAACGATGTAACTTTAGCAAGCTAGCTTGTTAGCTACTGAGACATCAGCAAAGTAGCCGTGATAGTTTTATGCTTGTTCCAAAGAAAAGGACCATAATACATGGCAGGCAGTCTTCTGTGCCCTCAGTTTGAAGTGTGCATCTGAAAAATATCTGTTTGGAGAGACTTTGCCCTACCCTGTTATCCCAATGAGAATCCGGACAACCTACCGCTCAACACGCAAACCGGAGTGGTGGGGTTTACTGCTGGTATATTGGGATTGGGCTACTACACTAGCTGCTCTCTGAGTCTGTTTGCCACACTTGTGTTTTGCGCTAAATGCTAATATCAGCAGGTCAGTATGTATACGGTGGCAATACGAGCATGCTAATGTTCAACCGATATACTGATGACTGTATTCACCATCTTAGTTTAACATTTTAACATGTCAACAATTGGCTTATTAACATGAAACACAAAGAACAGCTTTGGCGACCCATCCAGTAATAATTAAAGATATAATATGCTACATTCCTATGTTAAAATCTCTATGAATGACTGCACATTTGTTATGTATATGTTGTCAAGTTATGTTCTTACATTATCCCAAATGTTTCAAACCATGTTCGAGGGGTGGATCGACCTGCCAACTGACAGACAGATGAACGTTATTGAAGTCATAGTGCTCACGTGGCTTGAAAAAAAAAAAAAAACTTGGAAAACAATAAACTGCTCAAAAGTATTAAACTTGTGTGCGGTAACTAGAGAACATTTTATTTTCAGAATTTTATACGCTTGTTTTTCGATTGCCCTTCCATCATGATAACATCCCATGTCCTGTCCACTTCTCAGGTCTCAGCGACCTTCCCCCTTCTGAGCGCAATGAGAGCTGCTCCTCTCCTTTCTCCTCCACTCCCTTCCTCTAGAGCTCATAGCTCATGTACTTACTGTGTTATTGCTACAAAAATAGTTCATTCATGTTGTATACATGTGCCTTCACACAAGCCCGGGGTGCTGCTGTCCTTTCCCACAAAACCTTAACCTCTTGAGTGCCAAAGGTCCAAACAGCTTACTTCACTCACTGTGGTCATCGCAGAGGGGGCTGTGCTCAAATTCCTCATGGAGACAAGATATTTAGTTGTTCTCCGGTCTGTCTAATCAGAACGAGTTCTACTGGAGTTTTTCCAAAGCTTCCAAAGAACTGGAAGGTTTGATTATAAACCAAACTCATCATTCCCTTTTTCCAACCTTTGGTAGCTCAGATTAATCTTGTAAAAATCCTGGTCTGAGCTCATCTCTATGAGGCCATTACTCAGCCACCTCCTCTACAAGGTAAGCCAAAACAAAGCATGTAACACATCATGAAGCACATCATCGGCCAGTTCTCATGAGTCACTGCAAACAGTGGGACAGCAGGTGTTGAGAGTTGGCTTTTCACAGCCTCCAAGAATTTTGCACCGAGCGTGTTTTATGTTTTTCTGTCTTTTGGGTTTGCTTTGCTGGTCCCAGTGAGCCGTGTCAGAAGAAGCAAGTCAAATAGATATCAAGTAAAGCTAGACAAGCAACAGTGAAATAGTTATGGACGCAAGATCTACAATGTTACAGCAAAAGAGTGACACATTTGAGCAACACCGAGTGGAATTTACTCACAAAAAGAGTTGCATATTAACTCTTTGGATGTAAAATCCACAGACTCAATGAGCTTCCCTTCAACACATCCTCAATCCTAAATGAGTGAATGGGTTGATCGTTAGCATCTCTCAAAGCAAAGTGACAGGTCGCAGTTTGGTCAGGTTTAGGCTAGAATGAGTTGGTTAGGATTAGTAGAACATCATGGTGCAGGTTAAAATCGCTACTTTGCTTCTGTTCGGCTACAAATGCTGTATACTTGCAATACCTAGCTTTTCACTACTTCTCTTGACTTCCTCCTTTTCAGCTGTAACAATTACTACAGCCACTAGAGGTCACCGCCCAACAACAAACGTATATATTAGGCGTATTAAGCCACTTTGGGTTTCAACCTATGCAGCCATTTTTTTCTGATGAGGACAGGTACGCATACTTTCATGTCAGGAGTTAGAAGGGGTAGCTGTGGTGTCGCAGCTAGGCGAGAAGGCTGCCTTGCTGGTAGCTAATGTCCGAGACTGTTTTCTAAATGAGGGCATTTCAATTTATAAGCATGACACCACTGGATGTTTTCTAACAGGATTTCAGGACATTTTCCGGCTGCGTTTGTGCTTTTTGTGCTTAAACCTAACCAGACCATAAGCAAAGCATGCCCACAACATAACATATGAAATTCAACCTAAAGACATGCAAAGTTTCACCATATCCAAGGTCTGTAGATACGTACATTGCAAAAAAATGTATCCTGGCAGATGGGTTGGAACAAATAAACAAACCCAGATGCGAGAGGATGCTGGCGTGAATATTGCTGCTTCTCGATTGGTGACAAAACTGCTTTTTTTCTGTTGAAAGAAGAAAGCCAAGTTGTCTTTACAAGCTCTGAGGCTGTGCTACTACCTTTAAAGGCTGCACACCTGAAGAATTAGCTCCATGGACTCACCTTTCTCCGCTGATCAGCTGTTAGCCCTGCTGATCAGCTGTTAGGTAGGTGATTTAGAGTTGACGACTATGATTAATGTACAGTGCTGCTTTTCTCTCATCTATTACTCCACATCAACCCTTTAAATCTTTTTTTTGCATTCGCTTGCACTTCGCATCACACTTGTTTTTTGAATGCAGGTAATGGAAAGGCTGAAAGCGTAATTGGTACAATTACATGCTGTTCTAGAGAGCAAGTAGCCAGCTGGGACATCAAATCCCTCCTTGCACCACTGGGCTATTAGCTTTGATTGGCATTTCCTCTGTAACTGTATTGTTGATTGGGACATCTTTTCACTGGTTACATCTGTGCATTACAGAACTTGCATTTTAACACCACGCCGACTCACACTCTTGACAAAAGAAGTTTCATTTTAACACAATTATGTTTCACATCCTTTGAACAATGTTCTTCAGATTTACTGGCACAAAACCTATCCCCATGTAACTGTGATAGTGATTCTTAAATACATAAAGGCAGTCAAGGCAGATCAGACATTTAAAAAAGTAAATTTTTAAAAGCAGGATAGTGCAAGAAGGAAATAAGGACAGCGTTCCCATTTCATGAATCCTTACGGCAGCAAACTTTAGGTCAGGCTCACCCTCTCCTGGAGTGGCATGCTTCAGATTTATTAGCATGGTCTGACCCCGGATTACTCCTGAAGACCAGTCAGCACTACTGCGCTGTAAATCAGGCCTTGCTCAGCAGGAGCAGGACCACAAAACCAATGGTGCTATGGGTCAAAGGTGAATGGGGAGGAAGCTCAAAATCAGGCAATCACTGGTTATATCTTTATCTACTCTGGAGGTGACATTGCTTTCATTAGCAACAGGTTTACAGTGTGTTTTCTGACTCTAATGATGGCTATTTATAGTAGAAAGTATAAAAGCAGTTATTGGTATTCAATTCAAAATATCCTAGAAGCTATATCTTTTATTTGTTTTATCGTATAATTTAATAAAGACATGACTTTCATGTCTCTTATTTCTGTCTGTGAGAAATCTGTGGAGGGCTAGCCTAGCTGTGATGCAAAACTGTTTGTAATAACTCCCAAATTTCACTTAACCAACCTCATAACCTCCAAGTTATTTCTCCCATGATTGTTTAGCCGTGAGGGCCAAAGCCTATTAAGCAGTTTGCTGGCAAAAACAACACGGTCAGCCTTACTGATAATAGCGAGCTGTTGCGAAGGACTGGAGAAAACTGCTGCTTACAATGTGTGTTTTCTCTTTGGCTACAGTGAATCATCATGCTTATTTCTGAATATCTGTGGAAAGTACCTGCTATAATAAGCAGGATTTTCTGCAGTTTGTTGACTTGTTGTAGTTGAAAGTCACACAAGAGGCGCAATGACCACACAGGAAAGCCCGAGCCGTGTATGAATGAAAGAAAGTAAGTAAGAAAGAAAACATGACACTTGTGAAAGTTGACCCTTGCTACTATTTTCTCATGGAAAGGCTGGGATGAAGTGCTGCAGGCAGCAGTTTACAAGGGAGTTTCAATGTGTGTTTGAGTGTCTTTGCGTGTGAAAATATTTGTCTCTTTATCAATCACTGCCCTTTTTGCTCCCAGTCAGTCCAGTCACATCTGATTCATGAATAAAGATGCATCATTCACTGCAGTCAAGTGTTTAGAAGTTGCATTTTAGATCCCTCACGTATAAAGACCAAAAGATATATATATATACTTTAAAGACACCAGTCAAAAAAGCAGTTGTATAAAGTAACATCTAAAAGACATTGGAGATAATGCATGTTTAATTTCCCTTAAAATGTCAAATATCCTGACAGTTAAAACAAGAAAGCTGTAAGAAAAAGGTTGCCTGGTGGGTGTGTGTGTGTGTGTGTGTGTGTGTGTGCATGCGTGCATGTGCGTGTGTGTGTAACCCAGACAGTGGGGAGAAAGAGAAGTGGTCTTTTCACTAACGTTGATTAGAAGCAGATGTTGGCGAAAGCCAAGACAGAGGAGAAAATGTTTCGGAAAATTCTCAGGGCTCAGCCTTCTCTTTCTGGGCCCTGGCCCGGGCAGCCAATCACTGCGCAGCACCCGCTGGTCTTATGGGTGAAGGAAGCACTCCTATTGGACAGAGATTCAAACGTGGGCGTCAGGAGCAGATGTCCTGGGAAAGTTGCTGAATCCCAGTCGACTCACAGTCAAAGAAAAGCGAAAACATTTGCTTGTTCAACTGGACAGTGACCAAAGCCCATTTTAATCCAGCTGAACTCTCCCTCCCCCTCTTCTCTCTTATAGAGCCTGTGCAAACACTACTATAACATATCTGTATGCCACAGCTATAGATGTAGACCTTGAGATGGCAAAATAAATAGCTTTCATATAGTTGGTTATTCAATCACATCACAAAAGGGGCTAGACTTTTGATAAGATTCTGCAATAGAAGTGTTGATTCAACATCAAGGCCACTTATGTGGTGTTGTTGGATTGAGGCGTACACACCGAAGACAAACCAGCTGTGTGAAAGAAAGCTGACTTGAAGATCTCTCTGTTTTGTCTCCTCTTTTGCCTAGTTTGAAATGAATGAATGCAGTCGAAAGCTTTCACAACTTTGCCATCTCCCACCACTCATCTCCCCATCCCTCCGCACCTCTAAACCCTCCACTCCTCCTTTGCTCCGTCCCACCCCCTAACCTTCACCCTCCCGTATTCAACCCTCCATTCCATTTCTCATCTCTCCCTGCCTCCGTCCCCGAGCCCCCTCTTCCCTCCTCTCACCTCTCCCCTCCCCCCGTCGCCGGCACCCTGATTCAGTCACACTCTAGTTCACACACGGCCTCACCTGCACACAAAGCCCCATCTCACTCCTTTATTGTGCCAGTCTATTGCCTATTCACAGCAACAGCACGGCACAAATCAATCATCTTTCCTAATGGAAAGTCCACATTAACATGAGAGGACACTCCATTTCCGTCCCAGAATGCCAGGTCGACTGGTACCCGCGCTGCAGTCGATGCAGATCCGGTGGCCAGCAGGCACTCTCATTTCAGGTGGGATAGCAAGGTGATGCCGTTAGGTCCAAGGGTGGCTCTGGGAGTCAATGGTGTATTAACTGAGGATGCGACAACGGCAATAAAAATGCAAATTGCCAGCCAAAGCAGGGGGCGGCCTGGATCTGCCCTTCATAAGCCTGGATAATACAGTCACCACACCTGCCAAGACATGTGGTTCAACACATCTCAGACACAACAATGCAACGAAGGGGAGGAGGGGAGGGACAGGAGAGCCATAGACCGTGCGATAAACCTGGAGACCATAGGTGCTAGAGCTAAGACACATGCTGTTTTATCTGTGACAGCCACTACTGGAGTGTCAATTAGCCTCCATTATATGTCATTTGTACTCTGTTAGATAAGAAAGTTAATAAATGCTGTTGAAGACACTACACCATGCACGTCTTTTGTCATTCTTTCAATCCTGCGTTTTATAGAAATTCTAGCACTTGTCAGTCACTCGAGCTGGCGTTTTTTCGATTGACGGACAGGTGGGGAAACTAATGAAGTGAAAGCTAAGACTTCAGGTGCCAAATTACAGGTTGTCCAACCTTACTATTTGTGAGAGAGCAAACACCCCTGAAAAGCTTGTTTTAACAGTTCGGTATGTACCTCGGTTCTGAACTCACAGATTAAGATCCAATGTGCGTATAGCTAGGTTTCTTCCCACCTTCAACAGACTGTTAAACTGCAGTGTTTTTCATGTAGTGTCGTTCAGTCCTGCTGCAGAAAGCAGTGAGAGCTTGAAGTGCATTAAGCGGTAAACACATTTTTTAGGCAGGGCTGATAAAAATCAAAACAAAAGGCAGTATGGATCTTGTGTCTTTGGCTCTGTCTGACTTGATGTGATGTGCACACCTGGGTGATGCCGCTTAAAATGCGATAGCACGTACGACGTGTTGACTGCAGAGCAACGCCGACACGCCGCCATCGCCAGATCCACCACTTGCTGGCATAGTTCACTGGGGAAAACTGATTTGAAAGGGACCAAACAGGTCTTTTTACTAGTGTTTTTGAACACGCTGCAGTGCATAGTCAGTCATGGTGTCTTGTTTTTTGTCTTGTTTTATTGTTTCTTCTTCTGCTTTTGCTGTTTAGTGGTTGTTGGAAAAACAGCTTTTAGGTACATTACTGCCACCTTGATCGGATCGCGTATCAGGTCTTGCCCTCGCATGACTGTCTGAGTTAAATATATTCTTCGTATGACTGCATGTAACGCTAAACTCCTACTTTTGTACGCAGCTATTAAAGTTTTTACAGTCCAGGTGTCCTGCACTTGTATCCAACTGAGATGAATGCGCACACCACTTGTTTTTTTTTCCACTCTGACAACAATGAATACCAATACACTCGATCTATTTCACAGCCACTCAAAGTCATCCTACCGATCAGGGGAGGGAGCCATGTGACGAGAGATGTCTCATTCAAAATTGACAATCCATTGTCCTTCATTTTCATCTTCTTTCATTTTTAACTACTTATATAAAAAAAGTATAATGGTAAGTTAATTTATGGTCTAAACTGAAATCATGTAGCATACTGTATGTCCATGGCCTTATATGATTAAAGGGGTAACAGCCATGAGAAGACACGGTAGATCTAACAGGAACTAACTCAAGTTTGTCCCTGGACACCGCTGAGGTCCACACAGGCCAAAGTCAGCACAACCATGACGGACAATAGGACATGAATGTATCCCCAGGCAACTGTGTCTTAAGTTGGGCCATCAGGGCCCTCTGGGACACACTGGTCATATTTCACAACTTCTCTGCGTAATGGAACCACTGAGTCTGTCTCTTGTGCGTCACAGAGACTCTCTTTTTATGAAGAGGATGTTAATTTAGGCCAGTGAGGATAGATATAGTTGTGTTTCATCCTGAACATAGCAGGTCCTTTAAATCCAACGAGCGTAGAGCTTTTAAAGCACAGCTTCTTAAGTTAAAAGGGGACAGAGGTTTTGCAGTAATGACATTGAGACTGTGTAATATTGTGCCCTCCGATGTCCGATTCTTGTATCCATTAATGTCCCTTGAAATATAAAAAGCTATATTTTTCCTTTGGAGCCAGAGGGTGGTCAGCCTTCAATTCAGTGTCATTAAAATACCAGTTCTGCTGCACTGATCTTTACAATTCATGTAGATGACATACACATGTACATTAACATTCTCATTGAGATTTATGTAACTTTCTGTGGAGATTTACGGTCTACATACACTGTAGTTTGACCACAAAAGCAGTTTCCTCTGGTAACATTCACAAGCTCTGATGAGTGTGACCGGTTTAAAAGATACGAGGACAGATTTACTAAATCTATTACAAATTACTGTCAGAACCACAAAACCTTGTGCTGCCACATGTTTTCAATTTAGGGTTGAGAATTTGCTAAGACTGATTCTGTAATTTGGCACAGCCACAGAGCTGTCTATTATTCCATTTCGAATGTTATGCTACTAATTAAGACCTGATCCAAGGCAAAGGACGTGTTGTGTGCATGTCAGGAAAGCAATTGGGCATAACAGCAAGCTCTGCTACTGAGCTTCAGATATTGGAATAGTGTTAAATGCTGCTGCCGGCTTGATTAAAAGGTTAAGTAATTGAATTTAAAAAGTCCAATAAGTGGCTCTTCCCAGACGTTCGATCAGAGTTGCAGTTTGCTCTCCTAAAGTGATCAAACATCGTTCACATACCTGTTTCCATGCCCTCCTCTTGTATTTTTCCACATACGGCTAAATTGTTTTAACTCAAAATCTCATTTTACTCTGTCGTGTAACCCACATTAAAGCACTGAAACGCGCGATCTGACCTATAAACATCAAAAAAGGTGCTCAGTAGAGCAACCCCAGGATGTAGGCAGAGTATTCAGTACAACCCCCCACCTCTCCTCTAATGATGATGTGTGTAACACAGTGTTTTTGCAAGTCACAAGGAAGTCTCATGTATTTGCGCTCAAGTCTTCAACTTTAGAGACTGGAGTGCAGAGTCTTTAACAACAGAATGACAATACATCAAACGTACTGAACTCACAAATGCTCTTTGAGTCATTGTAGTAAGATTGTAGCAGATTACAGTACAAGTACAAGCATGGGAGGGGACCTGCAACACTTTGGTTAAGTTACTTAGCTGTTAGGCTAGCGTTAGCTGAGCATTGACTTTGCTAAGAATAGCTTGAATGTTTGCGGATTTAGGAAGTTTAGGGAAATCTATTAATCCGTGGATCACCTTTTCAATAACACAAACTACTTTTTTAATCTATGGGCTTGGTGGCAGGTATCAGGTAGGTTCAAGTCAAAAAGCTAGAGTCCAAGTGAAGTCATGAGTCATCGATAAAGGCCAAGTTGAGTCGTTCACCCCCCCAGTTCAAATTTGTGATTCAAGTCCACACCTCTGAGTTAAACTATGTAGAACTTCTATGTTTTGAGAGCTGATTAAGCTCAGTGACACTCGAGTGAAAACAGAACTGCTAAATAGCACACAGAGTGCAGGCCTTACCCTCCATGCGCTGTTAATGTGATAATGGGTTCTGCCTGAAATAGGTTGTGTGCCAGTGTGGAGAGCCTGGCGCTCATCAGTGTCATCTGAATGCTCAAAACGCTGTACTGGGAAACACATCTTTTCGATGCAACAGACTTAGAAGATGCATCCAGAGGGCAGCTGCGATGATATATTGATTTCACCTGATAAATCACTCCAGAGGTTTTAAGTTTTTCGTGCAATTGTGTCCCCGTATAGTTCCAATCTTCATGGCTACACCGGTGGATCATTTAATCTCTCTCCCTGTCTTCCTCAGTCATGTTAAGACTCCATGCAGGAGACAGATGTAGCTTGGTAAGACCCTTTAGATAAATATTTAGGTTTGAAATCTGACAAACGGGCCGCATTCCAGTGTCAAGAGAGCTGTAAGCTGCCGACGACAGGAGGTGATACTTTCTGTCGAGAGAGGTAGAAATCATCTGACATCTTTTCTGCGACTGCCAGGTGTGACAGTTCTCACTTTCTGCAGAGACTTCCTCTTCTCTTTATGTCGCTCACTGCCGTCTCTCACTTTTAAACACTGCTTTAAATCAGTTGAAGCTTTCTTTGAATAAGACAGAGTGTGTAAAGGTGTGTAAAAGTCTGTCTGCACGAGCAGGCTTTGTATCTGGGTTCAGACGTGGAGTACGCAGGTATGAGTGGCATCATAATGGCTTGGATGCGGTTCTGTGTCTGTTGGAACGTGTGCTGTCTGGGCAAGTGTTTCGAAACCTTCCCAGCGATCATGTCTGGCCTGGATCATCAGCCCAGCCGGAGCGAGGGCGGTGGAACAGGAGAAGAACCACCTGGGTAACCTCAGCCTTCCCTCTGCCAAGAACACCACCAGCGAGTCCAACGGGAGAATGTGGGTTTCATTTTGACAGGAGACTGCTCTATTGTGTTTGCACTGGGGTGATCTGCAGTATGTAAAATCACTCATGTCAGTGTATTCTGTTTCACGTTATTTATACAGTTTGTGTGTCTCATTTGATCAGCATCATTGTCATTTTCACATTGTAAGAAATAGCGTTTTTCATTTATGTAAGCTTGTCCCGAAGTAAATCTCAAATCCCATGTTCAAGACATGTTCATGCGCATTGTGTCTGTTCTGTTTCTACGTTCGCACCGCAGTTTTTCTGAATGTGAAAAACAGCCCACTGGATCTGTATTTTTGGCCGTGTTGCGAGGCTGCTGCAGCAGGGCCAAACAGCTGTGCTGCTCGGGGCAGCGGGCCACGGCCCTGTATGTTTTCTATCGACAGTGGAATTTATATGAGCCCGGAGTTACAAGCACATGAATGGGCCCCAGTGTGCTGGTTCTGTTTTGACGTCACCTCATCAGTGCGCATGGGACGCACTCGTTAAAACTGGGACACACCATGGCCCGCATGCATTTCAAAGGGATCCTAGGCGCCCTTTGAAGAAACCAGAGTGTGGTGATTTGAACAATACACAGATCTGTTGAACTGATTTGTGCCACTATGAGTTTGTGACGATTGCAGACTCAACTGTGCATTGGATCTATCCATCGATCCATCTGTATATAGTATACGATGCTATAATAGCACTAAAACATGTAAATGGCGTGATATAATAACACATACGCTGAACATACATTAATCAAAATAGTAACACCCCACACACATATGAAATCTTTGTTCACATATATTTTATAACATTTTGAAGTACATTAAGTACATTTTAGAAATAGAAGCTACAGTTTATAAAACCTTTCCAGCAGAAATCATTGATGGGCCAGCATCAGCCTTTTTTCTCTAGCAGACAGGTCTATTTTATGTATAAAAAAGAATTAAAAAAAAACAAAAAAACAATAATAAAAACAAAGAATTCGCTACATTATTTTTTGTCCTGCGCTACCTTTTAAATTCCCATGAAAGCACCAGCTGTCTGCGTCTCTTGTCTTTTATAAAATATAAATTATTGAAAAATATTCAAATGTTTGTGAACTAAATACAATAAAAATGATCTCATAACAAAAATACAGAGACACTATAAAATATACAAAAAAACAACATCCAAAAAACAAAAAAACAAAACAGAAAACAAAAAAAAACAAAAAAAAAACGGTTTTCCTTCTGAATCCATTCTGAGATATGCATATGCCACAAACTACCGGTGTGTACACACTTGCCCGACTAAGGTTCATTAATACATGAGACCTGCAGTAGAATGTAATCTGTGACATTTAACAATAGTATATTTTCCTGACAAAATAAATTTCAAAATATTAACATTTTATGTAACACAATGTTCTGTTTCAGCACATTAATCTTATGAAGCAACCGTACTAATATCATGACCTTGTGGGGGGGGGGGGGGGGGGGGGGGGGGGACATTTTCCAGGGCACTGACAACCATTACAATTATGTTAAAATCTCTTCTAACAGAAAACACTGACATCAGAAAAGGAACCTGAACAAAGAAACAGTGTTTGAATCCTTGACAACAACATGCAGAAATGAATGAAAGTACAGTGCAGCTTATTACCAATCAGTTTTTTTTTTTGTTTTTCTCGTCAAATGAAGAGCATGAGGATGAGGATGAGGGTCGGTGAGTCAGTGCTTGATGATTTTTTTGGCGGACAAGCATTTTGTTACCAATTAAACATTATGAACACATACAGCATCTCTTTTTTTCCACGCTCGGATCGGTGAAGGCACCTCTCTTTGTCCTCGGCCTGTGTGCTTTCCGACACATTAACAAAAACATGAGAGGAAAAGTCAACACTTTCCAATAACGTGAGAGCATTCTGGTCCCTGTCTTCCAACATTGTGGACGATACCCGAAGCACCGTGGCCAAAGACCTCACATGGGCTTTGGTTATTATTCCTGCTTTGTCTCTTGCTTATTTGTGTAATCTGGGTCTCAATAAATCATTATGAAATACAATCTGTACAAATAGACATCTCAAAAAGCTATTTTCATCCATATGGGTAACATTCAGCCACTGTAAACAATAACATTGTATTCTAAGATGATATTCCACTTTGGCATTTCCCATAAGGCCAGTGTACAGCCACTGTTCCCACTGCTGCTGCCAATTTGCTCAAATGTAACCAGTGAATCTTTATGCGTGTCGTCTGAGCAAACTGCATAAAATATATATGGGTGGAATCATACACGAAGTGAGTATTATTTTGGTCATAGATAAGTAGCACATTAACATAAGAATTAAATATAAATGTCCGCCTTTTGTCCTCAACGCCTCTATTTTCCGATGAGGTTTCATGCTGAAAGCTGCAGCCAACCACGGTGGCGGTGGAAAACGAGCACACAACCCCATGTAATGCAAACCTCCGAGCAGTGCCAACTTGCATCTTTTCTGTCAGACCTCACAAGTGATCCACAGATTCCTTTTTCAGTCACTTTCCTCTATCCCGCACACTTCCCATTCTCTCCGGTCAACACTTTTTCTACTGCCTGCCCCTGCTCCTACACTGTATCTTCATTCTGTACTGCAGCTGCTTCCTTATGACAACAACAAAAAAAATGTACTACACAACAAAATAGAATAAAAAATAAAAATCTGACATTCTTAGGATTTTGCAAAATCATCCCCTCAACTGTCTCACCTGTGATTGTATTGTATAGACGGACAGACAAGACTATTTAAAACACTTCTAAAGCAACACCAACATGGACAGTGAACCGACAAATGATGCATCTTATCTGCACATCAAAACAACTCCTCTTACCAAAAGGCTCCTGATTTTCCCCCACGATAAGATTGTCTACAGTTTCTTAATACTGGTGGTATATGCAAAAATGCATAAGTTTCAGTCACAATATGTGTCTCTAACAAGGTGGCGAACACGTACGTAAAGGTGAAAGCGTCAGTTTCAAAAGCAACGGCTACTTTCAGTTGTCTGTCTATCAGACACTCTGGCTATGAGTAATCTCAACAGGTCCCCAACGCCCTGCGGAGCACAGGGCCCCGTGTGTCTATAGTGTTGTCTGATAAACGAATCAGCACATTTCAGTAAATAGGCTCCTCGAGAACAGAACTGTTAAGACTTGGCAGCTAAGGTTTGGTTCAACTGTAATACCTTCATTGACAATGTAAGAGAAAATACCGTTTCCAATATATGCCGGGTAGGTTTACATTGGGGTGTTCTGCACATCAATAATAATAATAATACTGGCACAAGCATACACTCCTCAAACAACAAATTAGAAACAACACTTTTTTGGTCCAAGCTGAAAAAACTCACTCTTTGCGAGAAAGAGAAACTGTGAGCATGTATGTAAATATGACATTAAACCTTCCGTAGCTCGTTTTTTTGTTTTTTGTTTTTTTATATTTTGGCAACCGTTGATTTTTCTAAGCGGGAACTTTCCGCCTGCTCTGTTTACCCTAACAACGGAGTGAATCATTTTTATTTTTGCTCTTCTTTCTCTCGCTCCTCTCAGGCTCTCCCTCTCTCTCTCTCTCTCTCTCTCTGTCCTCCTCTCTCCCCGCAGTGCTACTTTAAGGCAGAAGGGAACCTGAACTCTACCCAGTAGCGCTCCGTCTGCCTTCGAGCTGCTAAATAATACCGGTACATAATCACACATACGCACGCTCACACACACACAGATGCGTGCACACACATCTCAAATGCAACAGGGTGTGGATACAGGCTTTTTGACTTGCGCCCTCTTTTTTAAAACACGGTCCGAGAGACAGGAGCTTGAAGTTGACAAAGACCACAATT
Source organism: Diplodus puntazzo (assembly GCA_963678695.2). Classification (NCBI taxonomy): domain Eukaryota; kingdom Metazoa; phylum Chordata; class Actinopteri; order Spariformes; family Sparidae; genus Diplodus; species Diplodus puntazzo. Next base: position 23,595,828 of record OZ023162.1, read on the forward strand.
AGTCATTAAAAACAATTTTTGGTCCCCAAAAAAAAACACGTTTTTTTTTTCTTTTTACCGACTCTATCAAACAGTTAAGACCACTTTATGAGCCACAGTCCATGTGGCTAACTTCACTTTTGTGTCCACTTTCATTCGCTTCTCGGCTTTCACTCGTCTGTATCGGGCTTTACGTCCAACATTGCATGGAGCTCCTCGGGAGTGTAGCCCAGCAAGCTTTTTAAGTCACAGACAAAGCGGTAGACGTAGCGTTTCCCTGATGTCTTGTGGATGATGTTCTTGTCATAGTAGTAGCGCAGGCCACGGCTCAACTTCTCATAGTTCATCTTGGGCTTGTTTTTCCTCTTGCCCCACCTCCGAGCGACCTAAAATAACAAGAGGCAAAATCCCGTTAGCATGATTCACAAAGCACTTAAAAATAAGATGCTTCATGTGTAACAAATTACTTTCAAAGTCACGTCCACATCTTGTCGTCATGTGAGAATCATCCGCATTGTGAAATGAAACACCACTATTACAAAACCAGCAGAGCTTGAACCCTTCCAAAAAAAAAAGACTGATGGAGCCAAACAAGGCATGCAAATGTTTTGAAGACATCTTGTTCATCTGGCTAACTGCTCAGGACCTCCCAGCGCGTGTGCCAGGCGACCAGCGGGGTCGCGACCTCTCACCTCATCTGGGTCGGAAAGCTTGAACTCCCAGCCGTCGCCTGTCCAGCTGATGAAGGACTGGCACGACTTGTCGGTCAGCAGCTCCAAGAGAAACTGCCACAGCTGGATGGGGCCGCTGCCTGCAGAACAGATGGGAGAGGAGAAGGTGTGCGTTTCAGAAGAGAGCCAATTACACCGAGGAGAGACACTGCTGTTGGTGTGGACGCTGCATTTAATCTAATAAAGGTGAGCTCAGGGAATAGACATCCAGATCCAGATCCTATTATCAGTTCAACGCTCCTAAGTGTGTGTGTATATATATATATATATATTTGAAATATTCAATATATTGCAAAATAATATGCAAAATCTATATACTGTTAATGCACTGTAAGGATAAGAGGAAAAGTACAATCCACCAGGTCATAAGGAGGAATATTTTGCTGTGTGTAAAAGCGTTCAATAGCAATTATTCACTTGTGTCTGAAGAGGGACAAAGTAAACCTTCTAATCTGGGTCAGACTCAAGTACAGCAGTGGAACCAAATGTCCTCCTAAATACAACAGTCCCATTCATCACGGGGTCCCTTGTCTGCCAGTTGCCCTGTGCAGTATGTGACTCTAGAGTCTGTGTCTCTATGAGTTCCACACTGATGAAATCACTAGTTTAAAATAAGAGGGGCTGCCTTCAGGCTTCAGCAGCACATCTTAAGGACTGGAACACAGACTTTCTGTGTGTGTGTGTGTGTGTGTGTGTGTGTGTGTGTGTGTGTGTGTGTGTGTGTGTGTGTGTGTGTGTGTGTGTGTGTGGGTGTGTGTGTGTGGGTGTGTGTGTGTGGGTGTGGGTGTGTGAGAGAGAGAGAGAGAGAGAGAGAAAAGAAAGTAGTTGCTAAGTCATCTGTAATTTTATAGTGGATTTTCTATTTTTTTTCACACATAAAGAGTGATATAATAACCTGTTAAAAGTGAACTCCAGCGCTATTATGAGAGGTTCTAACATATCGTGAAAATTTTTTTTTTTAAAAAAGGGAGGGAAAGCAGAACAAAGATGAACATAAAAAAAGGCTGGGCTTGTCTTTGAACTAGATTCACTGCAGCACACTTTGATCTTGTGGTTTTTTCGGCACATACACTAACCCACCCACTTTTGAGGCTCGCATGTAGAAATCACACCTGCCTATGCAAGCGCACCGCCTCAGCAAAAAGCTGAAGCTAAGCAAAAGTCACCTCTCTCTCTCTCTCTCTCTCTCTCTCTCTCTCTCTCTCTCTCTCTCTCTCTCTCTCTCTGTCTCGAGAGCTCAGAAAAACCAAATGTACCCTTCTACAACACAAACAAAAGCTTTCAGGGAAACAGACGTGTGGGCTGAGCACTTGAAATGGCGCTTTGCGAGCCCTCTCTGCTCCTGTTAGGATCGGTGAAAGGTGCACGACAACAGCCAACCCGGCGCTTTTCTTTTTTGGGAAAATGAGCGGCGGCGCAACACTGGGGCTCTTTCAGACAGAAAGCTTTGACTTCGCATTCCAAAAGTCTGCTACTGTAACAGCGAAACCCACATAAGGGAGATACAGTGCCCTTTTACCAGCCCCCCTGTGCTCTCACGCCAGAATGCAGGCGACCCTTTGACATAAAAAAAAAAAAAGAAAGTTTCCAAAAATATGTTACAAGCCTCCACGCACAATGGGCCTCATTGAAAAAAGCATAGAGTGTGGCAAAAGGGTGGGTGGGGTGGGTGCTCGCATATACTGCAGCGTTAAGTATCTGACCTGCAGCACACTGAATGGGCATATGTAGCTACTGCAAGAATGCTGGGTGGAGGCTGTGGCCGCTGCTATGGATTTGGAATGATAACATAGGTAGAGCCTGGAAAACTCAAAAGGTATTTGAATTAGGAATTCCAATATTTGAGATGGGTGGAGCCAGCTAAAATGTCCACCACAACAATAAAAAAAAAAATACATATTTTCCCTCCCACCTGTAGAGCTAGTCGTGTGTGTGTGTGTATGCCAGAGGCTTGCTAACTAAGCTAACGTCACACCTCAGCCGAGCAGGGTGTAGTGCGGTGGAGAGAAAGTAGTTCCCGCGTGAAGCTGTTTAAGACAATATCCGTGGGTTATCTTGAGAAACCAGGTTGTGTGTGATTTCTGGAAAGAGACATTACTGCTGAGCTTCAAAAATGGATTTCTTTGGCAGTCTGGGCACCACGAGCAGAGTGCCATCTCCTCCCATTAAATCTGAGTGAAGGCAGATGTCTCAATGGTGCACATCTCCAAAAAGTCTGCAACTCTGCGAACTGTGCCTTCAACTCGACTCAAACAACGAATTATCAAGACGAACACATCTCCCTGCGGTGACGCAAATGCAAAAGCTGTTATACCTCTGTGTGTGTGTGTGTGTGTGTGTGTGTGTGTGTGTGTGTGTGTGTGTTTGTGCTCTTAGAGAGTAAGCACAGTATTGAGAGTGCATCGTGTTTGTTTTAGGCTGCCTGATGTTAATGTAGAGAAAAAGGGTGTAAATGGCAAATTGTCACAGGAAACCACCGAGATGAAAACTGGAGCTTCACTTATCTCTCGGCAGCCTTATCATCAGGCTCCCTGTCCTCGCCTCGAGTGTCACCTGTCACCCCGCGACTCTGGGACAGGAAGCCGAGCAGAGCGAGCTGTCGTAAACATCGATTTGGAATTTTCTAAGTCTGTGTTTTCCTTTTGAGGCTTGATTTTTTGATTTTTTTTTTTTTTACACTTTGGTTGAGGTCTCTCTCTCTCTCTCTCTCTCTCTCTCTCTCTCTCTGTCTCTCTCTCCCTTTCTTCCTGTATTTTTTCGTCCACCCACACACGCACACATACACGCGAACGCTCGGCGAAAAAGGCTTCCAATCTCTTAAGGACTACACTCTGCTTATAATAACTCCCGCTCCTAATAATAGCCGGGTCCAGAGTAAGGCTGCTTGACATTTTTTTCCCTTTGGAGGAAAATTAGGGGTATTCTAGCACTTTTTCCCCCCCCTGCGGTGCCCTTCTCTCACTGTGTAAAAAGCTGTGAAGGAAGTATATTCTCCCTCAGTGGGACTACTTCACTATGCATTAGCCAGCAGCCACTCGCCAGGCTTTTGACACACGAGCTCTTCAGAGTCATCTGTCACCCCGTAATAACTGATACATGTCAAGATTGAAGTAGTGAATTGCGTCAGGATGTCATGAAAGACCTTTCCACATGCTGAGGTTAACATTTTGAGAGGATGCGGAGTTTTGTCAAAGCAAGTTTCTAAAAGGTCTAATTTATGTTTTAGCCATTTGTCTTTAGCTTCTTGGTTTAGTCCAACAGGGTGTAGGGAGCAGCGTCTAATGGTTACCAGAGGGGCTTTCAGACCGTCTTACTCGTCTTTATTTGATTATACATACATTACAACATCTTTCCGACATCATTACAAATGAATGACTTGTTGTTCTATAAGCGCCTTTTCAACCAAGAACCGTACAGATGACCAATTAGGTGGTGCATACCAACTTTGGGGCAGTCTGTTGGTATCTGATCTATGCATTGTTAACGGTGCTGAGAAATCTGCTTCGGGTTTCCCCTCTCCCCACACTGGCCCCATCGCCGCCGTGTGACTACAATTTAAAACGGGGCTGAGAAAGTCCCAAACGCTTTGGCGTTAAGAGGCGATTCAGTGTCTCCACTGGAACCGTCATGAGCGCTCAACACGAATGACACCCTACACTCACGACGAGAGCTGCGGCGGGTGATCGAGTAGTCGATTGAAAGAATTGGCCAACTATTTTGAGAATCTACTGTCAAACATTTGCTGGTTCAAGCTTCTCAAATGTGACGTTTCGCTGCTTTTCTTTGCTATTAATGATAGTAAATGATGAGTCGCTTAAATGTCATTTTGTGTTCTTGGAAATTGTGAAAATCCATTAAAAAACACTTTTAATTTCTTTTAAAGAAACCCTAACCCTAGCACGTAAATGTTTCTTGCAGTCCTACTCGTGACCACGAAGGTTTAATATGCATCTTATTAAAGAGTGCGTGATTTGGAAAGTTTCATGTTCACGTGTCAACACGGTATCTAACATGAACAGGCACACCGCACAATGCAAGAAAAGTTTCCGTCTCCAGTGTTCCAAGGTTCATGTTCAGCGTTCGAGGACAGAAGCAGAATGTACGGCTCTAATCTGTTAAATGTTAAAAGTAGTAACAGTGGTAGTTTTTTTTTTGGTTTTGCACGCACCTTTTTTGGACCAAAAAAACCATGACAGATGCTAAAATAGTGCAATTGCTTTGTAAGACTTGGATCATATCTCTACATCTCACTGAACCTGGAGAACATGTGTAAACCGGCTCTTTGAGCATGTACAAGTATGTGATGTAGAGATAATTTTACTCTCGCGCTCTACGCACAGGCGGGCATCATTTCTACATTTCAGCCGCGTTGCTAGGACGACCTGGAAAAAAATAGGTTGAGATGCGGGCAGCAGATAACAAGGAGGTAGATGAGAAGTGAAGACAGAGCTAGAGAGTGTGAGCGAGAGAGAGAGAGAGAGAGAGTGAGAGAGAGAGATCTATTGTTTCCTGTTAAGTGCATGACTCGGGCTGCCAGGGCTAAAAAGGTGTTGTGTTTTTTTGTTTTTTTTTCGTTTTGGTGTAAAAGCTGTGCATTTAAGGCGCTGCCACATCTGGGGCTTTTTTTTGTGCAGAGCATCAGTGAGTGTTACAGCTGCACTGAATTTCATTCCCCACTGAAGGGGTTTTCTTTGCATGCATTCTGTAAAAAAAAAGACTACGTAACCTTTTTAACGAAGCTTTCTTTTTGTTTTTATGTTTATTGAATTGCATTTTGTAGCACAGGATCTTAAATCTAAAATAAATAATGGACGAATTTTCCCTTTATGGTGTAGCACTGTCACGGTCCTTGCGCCATGCATGCTGCCTAGCTCAGCGGTGCACTTAAATGGAACCGAGCCATGATTGATGCTTTCCCTGCTATGACATTTTTTAAAAAAAAAACGTCTGCTGCGGAAAAGGGTCTCCAAAACGCTGCGCCACTTTTCGAGGTTGGACGTCCCGAAAAAAAAAAAAAGACAAATCACAGGGTGTAAAACTGCGACCTCTACATGTCTCACCTGTGTATCCTGCCAGCGCCGCCGCCGGGATGACGGGTTTATCCTTGCTGAGGTCCGAGCGCTCCCTCACATAGTCTTTGAAAGTGCCCTTGGGCTTGTGGCCGTGCAGGGCGGCGGGGTAGTCCTCCGAGTCGAAGCTGTCGTACGAGGGTACCCGCTGCAGGCTGCTGAAGGAGGACTGGCTGCTCCACGACTGGGTCAGCCGGTCGCAGCTCTCGAAGCTCTCGATGCTCTCGAAGGAGTCCTGGCCGCCAAGCTTACCTGCGAGGAAAAAGGATGAAGGGATAAATTTGTACTGTTTATCACACTTTAATACTTGTAAATAAAGCCTGGAGTTTTACTATGTGTACATACCTTTTGCATACAAAAGGTTGAATGTTATTAATGCAGGTAACTTATTCTCTTTCTTACTACACCACACTATTCTTTATACAGTGCGTCATCTCTGTCCATTTCACACCTCATTTCCCTTTTACAACCACCATTTGGATTTGATCTCAAATGGAAGACAAATTGCCTTTGCTATTTTTGACCTTGACAAAGATAAGAGGAGTCTTTCAATAGCGAGCCATTATCAACTGACTGATAATGCAGCACCTCCATCGATGCCCAAACCTTCCAACTGCTGAAATTGAAGCCACATGTGGATATCAGTCGTGCTACAGAATACTTTCCCACGTTTGGGAAGAGCACGAGCACCTCGAAAAAAAAAAAAGCTTGCTGCGTGTCACGCGCGGGGATCGGACCTCATACCCTTCAGGCAAATGCTTGGGGGGGGCTTGTATAGTGTACATGGCACATGCTATTCATTTATACAGCTGGGGATTTGTGAGAAGAAAAGCCCGGCTTTTATGGCTATAAATGTAAACCATGCTGCTAATTCCTCTGTAAACCATCACTGGGAGAGAAAACAAGCCTGTGCATTCAGAAAAGCAAACAGTTTCATGAGAAAACCCCCACGCTCGCTAGCTGAGGATGACACCTCTATCTCCTTACCCAGAAAGTTGAGTCGAGGAAAGAAAAAAAAAAAAACAATTCTTGAAGGTTACACCACTTGAGCTGTTTTACATAAAGGACAGGCGGCGAGAGAACACGTTGTGGCTTTGGTTCGTGTAACACTCTGACAAAAACAACAGAGTGTTTTTTTTTTCTTTTTTCTTCCCAACCCAGTCTAGAGTGTACGAGACGGGCTTGCTGGAACCGCAAAAACCAACCTGAGGGCCTGCTTTTTCTTTTTCTTCTAATACGTGCGCGCTGATGTGGCACGACAAGATTCTGGTAGCTTCGGCGGGATCACACGCACACGGCCCACACCCACACAAGCATTCACATCACATTCACTCATGCATGGACATGTGGACACATTTAGCAAGCAATCCAAACAAACTTTTGATTGCGACAGATATTCAGCCCATTTTTTCAATAAGCAGCGCTTCTCCCAAACCAATCCTACGCTGTGCTTGAATCTCTACTTTCATTTCTGGTGTCCATTGCGCGACCCCTCACCTCTGCTGAGACGTCCCACACACATGTTGTCGGGGGATACGACCTCCTGCTTGACAGAGAAGTAGTCCCCCTGCAGCGGGTTGAGGGGCGTGTCCCGGAGGATGACGGCGGGGTAGTCACTCTCGTACTTGAGCGTCAGCAGTTCCTCTGAGCTGATGGGATGAAGCGTCTGGTAGGACTCTGTGATGAAGCCGGGCTCTGAGTATTCAGAAGGAGGGACACACTGAGCATGCTCAACACCGTAGCCTGGAGACACAAAAATGGAAACGAGTGTAGATGGACGGCAGGGGAGGAAAGAAAGGAGGCAACAAAAAGAAAATAAAAAATAAAGAAACAGTAGAGGAAGATCAATCAGAGGAGAGAAAAGTTGTTATCTGTGCTGTGCTGAGCAGCTGCCCGAATGCTTCGTGTTCGAATGGAACATAAGAAAAAAAACAAAAAAAAAAACAGCTACGAATGCAAGAGATGAGTCTTGCAGATTTGAGGCAGGAATATTGATTAGATGCGTGCCTCGCTTCAGCAAAACCAACACTGAAGCCGTATTATTTCCTAAGATGGGCGGTAGCTGAGAACGGCCAAAGGCGCAGTTAATCAGACTTCGGTTTCTCTAGATGAAGAGATAAATAAACCTGTTATCACGTGAAAACAAGCTTAGTTGTTCACCCCTCCCAAAAATAAGATCGTACTTTTTTAATGAAATGCTTTTTTTCCCAATACCCTTTGTATTGTATGAAAATAAAACCTAAATAATTTGGGATCACAAGGCATTTAAAATCAGAATAATTGCATTAAAGACAGTATGGCTGTTCTGGGCTTCCGCAATTTACACATTGCATGGCTACAGGTTATATGCAAACATGTTTCATTAACGGGGATAGACCTTTGTTATTTTACTTTTTTTCCACAACACTAAACCACTCCTCTCCTCTCCTCCTATATCTTCCCATTCATCCTTTACTCACACTTAGACCCATTACCAAGGATTAAAGAAAGACAGAGTGTGTGTGCCTGAGAAGCTGTCCAGGAAGAAATGTGTACAATGCATTGAAATAAATATTTTATGAATTTAAAGCTGGCGTGGTGCCTGAGGACTTAAAGCCCTGTGCGACGCACGGCGAGTGAGTGTGACGAGTACTTACTGACAAAGTAGTCTGAGGTATAACGTGATTCCTGGAAGTTGGAGGTCAGTCCATTGATGGGGTAATGCTTTGTATCCTCTTCATGAAAAATAGATAGAGAGCGAGCGTCAGTGACCTCGTCATTGATTCCATGTATTGTGTAACTGCACCCAGCATTATCAAAAATTAATGGCCCAGAGCTAAATTGTGTCTTCCTGTTTGTCTCCTGTTACTAAAGCAAATGCGAACAGTAGCACCTAAACCGGTGCAAGAAGTGATATCACATACTGGGCGTGAGATAAAAACACATCTCTTTGCCTTAAAACCATCTTGTAATACACATAAACTATGAAATCAGTTCATAAACATGTCATCAAGAGGAATGTTGCCTTACCTTTCTGAAGCATTTCTAAATGCTCCCAAAGGATGTCGCCCACGAAGTCGGGCGCTAGGTCCAGGAAGCGATCCTTCCCCATCGCACACAGGGTGGCTCCGTTCATGCAGAACTTGTCAAAGTCCACGTTCTTCAGGCTGAACTCGTTCACCGTCCACGTTAGCCATGCGGCCACGTGGTTTTCCGTCCACTGCCTGGGATCTGAGGAGGATCAGGTTTGTTATTTTCACAGCTCAAATGCAGTATTGTGCGACTGGTCGATGCCACTAAAGACTCTAATTATCACAGTATGCGCTGCGACACATTCTGTAGTATGCGCCGTTGTCGCCGCGAGAGGATCCTTCATTACGGCGGCAACTATCACACCGCCTTCTCTTCTCTGAATGTAACCCGTCTACCCATAACAAGTCAATCAACAGCAAGCAGCGTGGCGGTGGGGGGTGTCACAGCAGCAGTAATGACAAGCTAGTTTGCAGATACAGTATGATTACGTAGACACATATACAAAGTCCTGCGGCTCCCAAACAGCACGAGGAGGCTCTGTGGCCAGCCTCCATTTAGGCAGCTAACTCGTTATTTTCACCGTCTGTCTCTGCGTCTACATTCCCTGGATGCTGCAGTCAGTCAGTCTGCCTGGAGTGAAATGTATGTAATGTAAGGGCCACTGCTGGGATAACTGGGTGTCTCCTGGTTTTCAGGGAAACCTTCAAAAGAGCGGGCCTTCGCCGGATGATCTGAAGCAGGCTACCATGCGAAACGTTCTAACGAAGGCGCGGGCCTGACATGTGACATGCCGGGGTTGGTTTTTTCGAGGGCTCTTGCGTCGCTTATAAGATCTTCTTTTCCCCCCGATGAAAATGTGAACTAATGAGAGTACAAGCAGTGTTACCTTTGGGGATTCCCAGCCGCTGCTGTTCCTTTGTGAAGCCGCTGAAGGTGGCCTTCAGAGCCTGCGACATCATCTCTTTACTTCCCGGAGTTAGCAGGGGGACATCTCCACACTCCGGATCTGCCAAGCACAAATCCCAAAGAACATTTATTACAATGCTAATATCATATACCAGCATAATTATTATTGACAACCCACGCTACGACAAGCCATCCTGTATTGTATTTCATGCCAATAAAGCTCACTGAATGGGAAATTGAATTGAGACGGAGAGAGGGCGGGAAAGAGAGACTTGTGAATGTGGCTCAGTTAGATATCCACACACACACACACACACACACACACACACACACAGAATCAACACACTTGTATCTGACCGTGATCAACAACATGGCTCGGCAATTACATCCCGTCTAGACAGACACTGTCTCCGTATCAGATCCAATCTATTTAAACAAGAGCTGTCACGCAGTCCGATCACAACTGAGGGAAACACTGCATGTGGACACTGACGCGCGTTTTTTTTTTTTTTAAAGCAGATATTGGAATTTTTTTGGCAGCTTAAAAGCAGAATGCATCGCAGGGCGAGTTCAGAAAATGTCCTCCAGCCACTTTTTTTTGCCTACAGTTTCTGGTGTTTCATGCGGGGGTCTTAAGACGAATCCGAGTCATCTGGCGCCCTGCACTAAACTAAACACACAAGTCTGTTTGCAGATGCTCCAAACACTAACCTCTCTCCTAAACATTCTGGGTGGGAGAGCAGCGCCTGGTGCCCATCAGTGACACCATGACCCCTGCTAGCCCTCCTACCATGTAGTTCCTACACAGTGGGCCTACTGTCGCCAGGCCGAGCATAGGGTCAAACATTCTGAGAGGTCAGGGGGTCGAGGGATGAGGTGATGATGTCACCGGGCTGCTGGCGGGTGGCGAGGAGAGTCGGGGGTGGGCCGTCTTGAGGGTCTCGCTTGCACACTGGGGTTACTGTTTCTTCGCTCACAGCCAGTGGGCACCCAGTGTGGAACAGAGCTCCCTTTGATGGCTTTAAACAGTGCCTGATGACTCGCACTCATCTAATTAGATTGACCAGGCTGCAGAAGTTTGGGATAAAGGGGAGGGGGGAAAGCAAGGGCGATGACAAGGGGAGAAGGGGAAAGACCCCCGGGCCACTGATACTAGAATAGACGGCTGAAGACTAATCCGGCAAATACTCAACAAATGACTTGTAAACAGACACAAAAAGGCCCTATGGAGATCCTATTAACTGGCATGCCTTTATCGTTTAATCTGCACAGCACCCACAGTCATTTACACATCAAAGATAGATGTATATCATGATCTGTTCGAGACTGCAGTATGACATAATACCATGTTTTTACTAATCAACCGGCGGGCAGTGGGTGGGGGGGGGCTTCAATGGACCACAACAGGGCATTTTTGGCTTCAGCAAGTTAGGGTGAACACATTTTCACCTCCACGTCTTTCTCTGTGGTCCTCCACGCTGCGCGTCAGTTAAAATAGTTACAAACCAGATCACAAAAGGACTCGCTCCACTCGCGATGAGGAAAAGTTGTGTCACTCCTCTCGCACAGCACCACCATTCGTCGAACCCAGATGTTCTGGCATCTCCTCCAGGCCGGTGGTTTCATCTGCCTGCACTACACTGGGGCAACATACAGTTCACGCTTGTTTTCACCACTAGCTGACGTCTCGACCTCGTCTGGAATGCACGGCAGCTGTCCCTCCTTCGCCCATGTAACCAATGTCTGTCTGGCTGTTTGTAAAATTAGGTCTCCCAGTTTCTTTTTTTCTGTCTTTGGCTCCTTTTTTTTTTCCCCTCCGTTTTATTTTTTCTCCCCGCAACAGGCCCAAGACAGAGGACAGACAAGAGGCTCTCTGCTTCTTCATGTGATTCGATTAGGCCTGTAATAACATATTGCTCTCTGTTACACTGGTGAACAAACAGAAAGTTATTCATCTGAGTCACAAGTCAAAGCAAAGGTAGACAAGCTGAGAATACACACCGTTTTACAGTCTCACCTTGGACCTCAGTTAAACTATTGTCTGACACTGTTCACACATCAAAATAAACGGTGCAGTTTCACGCTGAAAATAAGACCTGAGCGAAGCTGTCTTTGTGTACAAGTTAACCCCCGACAGCGTGCTTGTGTGTGGGCCTCCGCCGAGCTCAGCTTTCTTCTGAGCAGCGTTGGTAGTGCAAGAAAAACGTACATGTTGCAAGCGGCTGCAAACTGAGATGGGACCGGGGCTCAGACAGTCTGCGCTTTGATGTGAAGGCAAGGGGGGCGAAATGAGGCAGTTTATTTAAACTGGATTGAGCAGAGTTTGTCTGCACTTTCGAACCGTTTACGCCCCTCCCTCTCCATCGCTTTTATCAACCCAGCCCCAGCCTGTATTTGCCCGGGCAGACTTGAACCCACTTAAGCACTAAATCCTCCATCAAAGACACTCGACACACCATCGCGCATGAGAACCACCATTAGGGCCCCTCCGAAGACAGAAATATGCGTGCCATGATTATAGAGCAAATTAAAATGTGTACTGCAATTTGTGTGATCTCCTTTTGTTTTTATTTTCGAACGGATCGTTTTCGTCCGTCTCGAATGAGTTTGAAGTGGGATTTCTGTTTACTGTTGCGCAGCAATCGAAAAGCATGACAACAGTTTTTCCTTGTATGCTTTTCCTTTTTTTTTTTTGGTGAACTGAAATCCTAAAAAAAGTGAAGCAGAAGACAAAGCGCCACTAAAAAAAGGCAAACAAAAGCCCTGAAAGTGAGGCGGTAATAGAGCAGTCTGCACGGGGCGAATGATCCATATGAAAGTTATCTGCGGCAGGGCTAATGTACAGCGCGCATCCATTAGCGGGAGGGTGCGCGCTCGGATCGAGACGATCTCGAGTAAATGATGAAGTCCTGATAGGATTTCAATGCCTGCGAGTCCCATTAGATACAGAATGGTCAGTGTGTACCCAGAGTTAGAGCATCCACAAGTCATCACTTTCCACATTAGACGGTGTGGGTCTGTCCGCAAAATGAGTCCCGGCCACTTAGCTCACGAAATATGGGAGTGGGTGTAAATCACATGCAACATTATGGCGTTCGCATCTCACTAACAAGGCTCAGACTAAAAAGAGTGTCTGGACTGAAATGTATGAAATGAAACCAAATTTTGTCCTAATGATGTAGAAGGAATAAGCAGGCAATCTATTCTAGGAATCACTGATGAAGTGAGACTGATGTTTAGTCTGGATGTACAGTAGAGAGGTATTGATTAGCCACTCCCCTCTAGCCATGATATGAGTAATGGACAGGCTGCTGAGTGTGACGGCGATATTTCCCCCTGGGGAATCTCACCGACGGGCCGTGCACCCTCGCTGCCCTGCCCTTGTGACCGAGCCCCAGCCCAACCTTAGACGGAGGGTCTTATAAACTGACAGACATATAAAGCACACACACACACACACACACACACACACACACACACACACACACACACACACACAAACTAAATTAGCAGGCGTCTTCGCCTGTGCGCCAGAGCGTGGGCGTGAAATTGGGATTTTGCGACTGGGGCCAAAGTCCACGGGGCTGAGACAGGCAGGGCTGGGCAGGGCAGGGCAGGGCAGGGCTGGGGAAGATAGCGAGGGAGCATCTCGGGTGGGTGAGGGGTGGGGATGAGTCACCAGCCTGTAATATGAGCCCATCACAGGACACAAGAGCACCGGGGGTGGGCACAGCGGAGAGGGGGAGACGGAAGAATGAATGGGAGGTCTCATAAAGCTCCCTCTCTTCTCCTTGTCTCTGGAGTGACATCACAGTGGGATCAGCGCCATCTCCCAGCCTCTGGCGGAGACTCAGTTCATTCATAAAGCCTGGACTGCTGCCTCCACACAGAGTGATGCAATGACACAAGCAGAGCAGGCAACCAGACTCAACAAATAAGGGACAATATGCTTTCTATCATGTGATCGGGCTATAAATAGCCCTATATTGCCCTATCCAATGAGTGGGCGGGTTTTGGTGCAGGGAAAAGACAGTCGACTGTGGAAAAAAAAATAAAAAATGAGGCTGTCATCTAAAAGGCTATTCAAGGCTGGGCTTTTAAAAAGTGAAATACATCAAGTCAGTTATTTATATCAGTGTCAAAAGCTTGTGGTAATCCATGTGTCTCTCTCTGTGCCCCTGAATGTTTGGTGGGCTTTTCTTTTTTTTTTTTTTTAAATCTGCAAAAGAGTCAATTTCCTGTGGCTAGGTTGCCACTTCCTGTGGGAAGTGAGGTGAGGGGTGGGTTCAGGTGAGGGTCAAATTTTTCAGAACCAACGCTAAGGCCTCACACCCATCCTGAATTTCCCAACATGCATACAGGTACATATCAGCGGAGTCACAACACAGAACAGGGGAAAAAAGAGAGGGGACTGGAGACTTATAATTGTCTCTTTAAGGCCGACCAGTCTGCCCACAGCAGACCAGAGGTGACAGTGGTATCTGAGAGAGCCTTTGATGGAGATCCGTATCTGGACCCCTGGTCTGAGAACGCAGGGTCATAAACCCGACCGACATGAAGGGGGCCCATTCAGTGCCACAGGGTGATAAAGTGGTAGCTGAGGGCTTCAGTGGAGCAGGAGGAGGAGGACGGGGTGGCAGTCTGGTTTTGAGAGGGCTGCTTGTTCAGCCAGCCGCTGTGCTGTTTAGATTTCCATCTCAATGCCAAGCACCAGGAATAGACGCGTAGGCCTGGCTCGAGCCAAACGCGAAGAAGCCGGACCAGACCAAGACCCAAGCCTGCACCAACGCAGAGCAGTGTTAACCAAAAGAGATCCAGCGCTCAAACCAGCACCATCCCACTATCACGGACAACTGTGCTGAAACACTAGTTTTATTCTTAGGTCTCCACCGCTGGCTTCTGGCTGGCCTCTTAAAGCACAAGCCTGTGGTGGTGTAAAGCAGCTGTACGGGACGAGGCCACTGCTGCTGACATCTGTCTCTGGCCATGAAACTAGAGTTGTCCAGGATCATCACCACCACAGACATACCGGCTACTGAAGCAGACTGTAAGTGAGACTAATACCCCATAGCTGCCTGGCTGTCTTTCTTTCTTCCACTCGCTCCATCTCTGAAATCATATTAGCCTATGATGTGAAAGTGCATTAACTCTACTGTTTATGCCAAAGTCTCAGCGCTTGATACGACATTACCTCTGAGCTTGAAATGATACGCGCCATCACCAACAGACGCCAAACATATCTTTTTTTTGCTAAAAGCTCGATGGAAAGTCTTTGCTTTCCAGAAGAGCGAGGCGAAAGGAGACAAGGCAGAAAGATTTGGCTGCTGCTCGTCGACTGCCCTTCCAGCTTTTTGTTCTGTAATCTTTTACACTGCTGATTTTTAGGTATGGCTCAAGTATTAGAGGTTGAGCAACAGAAATGTAGTTCTCACAATAGCCCATTGCGCAAGCTTCAATTTCTCCTTCAAGAAGGCACGCTAATAGTATAGGAAGAAGCTGAAAGCACTGCACGGACAGCAGAGATCTGTCAAATCTCACACGTCTTGAAGGCTGTCCTTGACCTCCGTATATGTTAAATATTTACAATGAAAGGACCATTAGTCCAAAAAGGTTTTGACTGTCTTGTTTGATCCATCATCACGAGGCACAGCGGTGAGAAAAAGGGAGGTGACAAGCAAGCACTGGAGAGCGCAGGTGGCGTTAGCCTAGCTGTGTCCAGGCTAACCGCCCTCCCAGGCTCCATGCGTGTTGTAAACAGAAAGGGGATGCTCTGGGGGAACTGTTTAGGCGTTAAACCAAACACACGACATATCTGACAAACAGTTTACTCTCCCCGTTGCATTTTTTCCACAAAACATGGTGCCTGACCCATTTTTAGTCCAAACCGGTGCATTCCACAACCAGGATCCCGAGGCAAGTGTGACTTACGCGGGACAGTGCACGGCCACGCGTTCACGCACACCGATGGGTTTGTAAGCGACCCGAGCGTTCTTCGACGCACTACATATGCATGTTAAGTGTTGTAGTGGCTGGGTCTAATTATACATCACACACATATGAGAGCTTGTTGCTTGTTTGAAGGCAAGCTATGGGCGACAGATGGATACTTGATAAATAAATTCCCCCCAGACCGCAGTGTTTTCATGTTGCGTGCCTCGCATTCCACCTCTGTTTTACAATCGCTAATGTGCTTCTCACAGCTTTCTTGTTTTCCTCTAATGTGACCAAAAACGACTTGTGGTCCAAGTGGCAAAATGGTTTCAGCTCAATATGATGAATTACCCTTCTATTTTGGGCTCAGTGTAGGCTCCATGGCTAATGGGAGCATAGAAGATCAAACATCTGGCCACATCTCCCTTGTTTTTATCTTATTCAAGATATGTGTGTTATTTTTCATGACGCTGTGAAACACCTCAGCTTCGGCTGACTCGGCTGATTAGGAGATGGAAACCGCGATTTGATAACTGGAAAGTTACAAGTCAGGGTTTTGCAATAGGACATGGAAGTAACTTTTAAATCATGCACATAGCACTGCAGATGTGTAAAAACTTGTGTTCACCTCTCTCACACACACACACCCACACACACACCCACACACACACACACCCACACACACACCCACACACACACACACACACACACACACACACACACACACACACACACACACACACACACACACACAGGCTCTGACTCATTCCATCAAAGAATGACTGGACTTCGGGGGATATCGTGCTGCTTCATTTGACAGTGTGACTGGTCATGATGAAAGCGATGACCATATCTTGTAAAATTCCTGTGAAGTGACTCAGACTTTGTCACCATGAGCTGTAACTAGGCATAAAATAAACACAAGTTTATGACAGCTAATGAGCATTTATGTAACAAATACATTTCCAGCCGACATAATGGCATTCCTGACACCGAATATTGACAAAGTTCAGCTCTGAATATGTTCTGGACGTGTAGACATCAGACATTAAAAAAGGAAACTCAATTCAATATGTGCAAAATAAATACAGAGCAGGTCAGGCGAGGCAGGCAAAAGAATCCAGCTGCTTTTACTCATGTAGCTAAACTCCAGAGGCAGTCTGATAAACTTACACAAAGTCCTCTTACTCGACCTCCCCCATGGCTGCCAGAACACACACATGTGCCTCCCATTTGACTGCGTCACTGAGGCCAAACTCATCACGAGCGCCAAAGAGTCGCACCTACACAGCAGAGCCGTCTCCCCTTCTTTATCATTCCTCGCTTTGGCGGGCCAGTCAATCAATACGACTCTGATGCTGTAGGTTTGACACACATGAGGTCTGTGGCTGTGCCCCATTTGTTCACCTGATTACAAAAGCAGCATGCGACGCATGTTGACTCCAAAAACAGGTGGTGTGCAGCGAAACACACACAAAAGAGAAAACAAGGGAAGAAAATCCGGAGCACGGGCTGAACGCAATGAGCGACATGGCCTCGCTGATTCTCAAAGCAGGCGCGTTTTTAAACCAGCCCAGTTTTCATTGCGTTATAGGAAACACAGCTCCTAAATATGGAACCATAAAAACAGTAACAACAACAGAGCAAGAGGAAAAAAAAAAAAAAAAAAGTTAAAAAAGCACTGGCGGCGGAGCAACTTTGGGGGGCAGCGCCAGGCCAGTTCAGGTTCACAGTCAGACTGGTAATGTAGGCCTGCGGTGGCAGAAAACCAGTAAGCGAGCCAAGAAGACGCACAGACGGACAGCCAGTGGCGTGTGGTGCAGCAGGCATCTTGTGCCATGACTCAGGGATTACAAGCGAGGAATGACTGGGGATGGGACAAAGTGCACTCACCAGGAACTCACTATGCACCACATCAAGGGCGTCGTGAGAGGAACCCATGTGGCCAACAGAGAGACATTGGAAACAGAGGGAGAAAGGGAAAGGAGGGGGAGGAACACTTGAGGAGGAATTGTGTGAGTGGGTGGGTGAATGATTGAAAAAGAGTCGCCTGTTGCAAAAAAAAAAAAAGCTTGTGAGTGCCTTATTTCCCCATCCAAGGAACATATTTTCCTTTGTTTTTGTTGTTGGCTTTTTGTGGAATGTGAGTAAAACAAGAAGCTGTTGAAGACAGCTTGTCCTGTAATCTTTTCTTGATCCCTCATTATTGTTTCACAGCCAGAGCTATTCGCTATTACATCGGCCACACCTTGAAAGATCTCCTTCGCTCCATCCCTCCATCCCCCTCCTCTCTCTCGGTCTCCCTCACCATATGCTTACTATTTAGCCGACTGCTGTATCTGGTGCTAACACGCCTTACTTTATGACTAAGCTTTATAAGCAAAGCTTAAGGCGTGTAGTCACCAGGGAAGCGCTCAGATAGGACCCACGCACTATAATTGTTTTATGTTTATATGGGCGACGCAGCGGATGACGAGCTGAATGAAGGAGAAATGAATGAAACGCTGGCTGAATGGGGGGAATAACCCATTTGATGTAACACACTGGCATCAATGGGAAAAAAAAGAAAGAGAGAAAGAAAGAAAGACGAGGTCATTGTGGAAACACACAGGCAGCTACTTTACTAGTATCCACCCACTCTGTTGACAAGTCTGACCAGCACAGGGAGGCCCATTGAGTAGGCTGGTATCTGTTGCCCTCTAGGCACAGACACGGCCTTGTCAAACACTAGCTAATGATATATGGGCAATGCCCCGAACACTGGACTGACTAATCGAGTTTTGATCCAGCAAACCATCTTGTCCTCGGCCTGACACGGTGCACATCGGATGAAAAACGGACCGATTCGCTCTGTTTGGCCCGATTCATTGACATGCCACATCAAGAGAGGCCTGGATCACCCAAACAGTGTTTGCACAGCTGCCAGGCAGCCACGCACACTCAAATATTGGCATATATTACAGTGCTCCACTGAAGGAGTGCTGACACAAACACACCGAAGCAAAAACCTGAGGCTTATGTAACCACCTTCTGTTCTAACACGGGCTACCGCTCTCCAGCATGGGAGGCACCTTGGAAAAGAGACTCATCGAAAGCCTCTCCGAGAGTCATCTTCTGCGGCGCGGCCTGTGCGTGCTTGTGCGTGCAGCGCTGTACGTGGCGGGCGTGGGATGGGATACCTTATAAGGGCTCACAGCAGAAGCATCAGGCATGGCAGTTACAACAAACAGCAGCGATTTGATCAGATAAAAAAAAAAAAAAAAAAAAAAAAAAAGCGGGCCTCCCACTCATGCTCCTTCTATGCCTCCATGCATGCCACCCAGCAGGGCATGCTCACAAGCATTCCTGTCAGCCACTGAACCCTGACCTCCAGGCCTGACGAACAGAGGAGGCGCGTAAAAAGACGGACAACTCGCTCAGGTTCTAAAAGACACACACACAAACAACTTTGTTGGAAATGACTGACGACTCCCTCTCGAGTATAACCACAGGTAAGATGTTACTCAAGTGCACAATCAATAGGAACTTCAATAACACAAGGCCAGAAGAAACACGAGGCGCTTTCTTGTGCTTTCATGTCTGCCATTTCACAACACCTTCCCCTGTTAAGTAATGCTCTCCCCTATCTCCAAAACCTGTCTCTGAAAAGTTTTGTTATGGTTGCGTGATGCTTTCACAAGCTGCTCCCGTGATCCGAGTTACGCTGAAGCAACCCCGCGCTTGTCAGTGAATTGGCTACTTGAACCGCGCGGCATAAAATAAAAAGCTTTTTGCGGAACTTTAGATGCCTTGTTTGGGTGCACCTCTGACCCCTGGCAGCGTGTGAGCACTTTCAAAGGAATTACCTCTGCCGCAGGGAGACAGGACAGGCCTTGGGTAAGCTGACACTAGCTTCACTTCTGTCGCAGGGAAAACAAACAATAAAGAAAAAGGTGGGCTGGCAGCCACTTGAGCCTGTTAGTGGGGTATGTATGCATGTACAGTCTGCGGCTGCAGGTGTTCGGTGAAAGAGAAAAACACAGCAAGCTCTTGCCTGCGAAAAAGCCGAGCAGCCTTGTCCACTGGGACTGCCGCTGCTTTCACAATCCCACAACTCTAACGAATGCGTTCTGATGCTTTGTACCGGAGCACTTATCTCCACCGGCGAGTTGTGAGCAAAGAGGGCCTGTCACGGCCCTTTGCATGGCCGCGACACAGAACGCCCCTGTTGTGTCCTCCCCTGATCAGGAACAGCCTTGTGACACCCGACGGCACACTTATCTTCTAAGCATGGGAATACAGATGCGCGGACAAGAACAGCGCGCGATGAGTGTGTGCCAGGGAGCCGCGGAGGAAAAAAGAAAGTGTTTGTGTGAAGTCTGTTTTTTTTCGAGCTGCTCCTTGGCAGCCTCGGCTTGACCCGGGTGCACCCAGAGTGAGCGCGAGCAGGAGCAGGAGCGCGCATTGCGAAACGGTTTTGCAAGATAGCGCTACGCTTTGGCAACTCGACTGCAGCTGTCAGCACTTTTTTTTTTTTTTCTTTCTGTGCATTTGTGAGATGTGCATGTGTGAATCTATGCTCTGCAGGTACCGACACTGAGGAGAAGGTGGTTAATGCAGTGAGTCACAGCCCTCTTTGTGGGTCAACACCGGCAATTAGTATCAAATTTCCATGATGCACCGATGCTGCTTTGCGGCTCTACTAACGCCACCTGAGCTGCAAAAGCACAGGGGGATTAGTTCATGTAAATATGGACAAACAACCAAAAAAAAAGCCTCTGAATGCAAATTATCCAAACATGCCACCATGTGTAACATCGCTCTGGGTAAATGTGAGAAGTGAAACCACACAAAAGGGGTTTTAAAAAGCCAAACACAAACAACACAGCTCACGGCCGTGAGGTTTCCCTGCATGTGCCCTGGACTACCCCTGGAGCTGGCCAAGCCTTCCAGGCAAGCGGGGTCAGAGAGGCAAGCCTCAGGACTGCAGAATCATCACCTCAGCCTGCCTCTCCTTCCCTCTGGAAAGTCAGTTTCAACCACTGCGGAGGAGGAGGGGGGGGGAGACAGAGGAGACAGTGGGGTTGGCGAGGGAGGGGAGTGATTAGGCACTACTGCCCGTCTCTCCCAAAACCGGCTGGGCAGAACGACCTGGCCTTTCCCGGCGTGGCACTGAAAAGCAGGGAGTTCAGAGATGGTGGGAATAGAGGGGGGGGGGGATGAAGACAGATCCCCAAGCGAGATGAAAGCGGGATGAAAGAGACGGGTGTCACTGAGATTAAACCTCAGCGTGTGAGCAGCAGCGGTTTCATTTGGAGAGACACAAAATGTGAGGGGGGGAAAACTTACAGGGGGGACACAACAAGCAAATCCCTGGGGAAAAAAAGTGGTTAGTGAAGAGCAAAACATGCGCACCTGAAAGAGTGTAAGACACCTGAGGACACCTGAAAGCTGGACAACACCACAGTCACTTCCAGGAGAACTTAACATTTGTTCTTCCTAAGTTTGCTTCTTGTGATCAGTGTCAACAAATCATCCAACGGTGTACACAACAAACAAACAGAGGCTGGTCCATTCAAACACAATGAGTAGCGCGCACTGCTTACACGAGCTCATTACATGAGTGTGGCGCCTGCGGCGTGATTGCACGCTGTTTCAAAGCGCTGCGTTTTGTCCAATGTTGAGCAACACAAACACGGTGAAATAACGCTCGGGGACGTCATGTCCCTCTGAGCGCATCTGATCACCGAGCAGCGGCGAGGTTTACAGCATCGACGCGATCTGTCACCCGACCGGTTACGGTACAAAGGGGGAGAAACATTTGGGAGTAGCGCTGTTAAAGTCTCGTGTTAGCTGTCAAGAGAAGAGTTTGGGATTACTCACCGTCCATCTTTTCAGCCTTTATGATTGTTAACGTCGGTTTCATATCGACAGCTGCCGTCATGATCATCAGACCCAGCGTGACTTGGTACCGCCGCGCGTCCCTCTTTTTTCTTGTCTTTTTTTTTTTTGTTTTTTTTTTTTTTATTCTAACAGCTCCAAATAAAAATAAAAAAAAATTGAAGATAAAAAGAGAACCCCCTACACACAGTATCAGGGAAAGATCTTCTCTTCCGTCGGCGCTTCCCCCGCTCAGTTCTGCCGGCCCGGTTCACCTTCTCTCCCTCTCTCTCTTACAAATTCAGCTTCTTTTCAACTTCTCTTCCTCTTTCCCTCTCTCCCTCTCCGATGCATGTACACACACTCCCTCTTTTCCTCGTTCTTTCTCGCTCACTCACTCGCTCGCTGGCTCGCACACTCACTCCTTCCTCTCAATCTGTGGCTCTATTGGGCGTTGCATTTGCACAGAGCCGGAGAGCGACGACAGCTGAAGGGGGCGGTGTTTAGGGGGCTGACTTGCCAGTTGATTCACAATTCAATTACAATGCTGCCCCCCCCCCCCCCCCCCCCTCCCCTTCTCCTTCTCACAACCCTTGAACACACTCACAACCCTTGAACACACACATATTATACACACACACATACACACACACACACACACACACACTACTACTACAGTACCACCTCCCCTGTGTCTCTGTGGGAACCCGCCTGTGCCAAGACCCCCTCCACCGTCATCAGACGCAGTTAGGGAGTCTACTGTACGTGTTCCCGCAATCTGCTGGCGTTTTTACAGGGGTGAGAAACACTCTGGAGATGTGAGAGCCTCTGAGAAGCCTGAGAAAACCACTGTAGTAGTGTTTGACTCTTATTGTCCTCCAAATATGACAGTCTAAGTTTTAAAGCGGGGGCACTATGTAGTTTTGAGGAAGACATCCGAACACACATGTTATTAATGGGGTGATAATAACATCTCAGTAATATTAACTTATTCCATAACTCAACTAACAAGCTGTTTCTCAGAGGAAAACAAGCGGAACACTGTTTGAAGCTTGAAAAGGTGGCAGGGTCCGCCACTCGTAAACAAAGCGAACCAGTGTGAAATGGTGTCGTCCTTTGATGTTACTTTGTTCGTTCAGTTTATTCAGTCATGAAACCAAAGAGAGTTTGTTTTGATAAGTTTTTTAAGGCCTGAAAAAAAACAGTCAATGAATTAAAATGTCTTCTCCAAAAAACTAGGTAATGCACCTTTCAAATTACAGACGACACCATGTATGCCCCCTGAAGGAGCTGTACTGGAATGTTACAGGCGTACTAAATGGGACAAAAACAGCATGGAGTACATTATAATTGCCATATTCGAAACTTCGTGAGCCCTTTTAGGAATGTTGAAGCAACAGTGTTGTGTTCGTAAGAAAGCAATCCGTCCTCGGAGACGCGCTTATAGCCGCCTACCAACACGTTTAGCTGTGGTTCATTTGTGAAGAACTGTTAACTATCCGAGTTAAAAGGACTGTCCGGGGCTGTCTGAGGCCTGTATTCCGCAGGTCCGGGCTTTCTCATAACGTGTAACTCACCCTCATAAACACCTCGGAGTATTTCCTGTTCACCTTGTCCTTATCAATAAAAGCCATGTCTTTCTTTTTCTTTACTCGGCGGCATCAGATGTTAATAAAGAGGCACATCTTTGTGAACGGGAACATATCTATACAAGTGAAATTGGGGTATAAACACTGGATACACTGGATATTAATATCAATCGAACTGGGTCTCCTGTCATCAAGACTATCAATGGAAATTCAGTTTGAACAGGGCGAACCGCCTGTTCTCATTCTTTGTCTGTTTTTTTTTTCTTTTCTTTTTTTTTCTCAGACTTTCGTGCTTTCTTATCTGCAATAATCAGGAACAATGACCATGCCTTACTGGAAATTGAATCAAGTATTTATTCTGCCACTGGAAAAGAACAAAGGCTAAGAGCAAGACTGGGCTCTCGAGCCACAGCAAGGCTCCACTCTGAGCAAACCACTGCCATTAGGGAACACCTCAGAAATAGATTATAATGGCAATTTTTAAGAAAAGTTCCACTGGAACCTACTGCTTTTAACAAAAACGCTCGAACAAGAGGAACTAAAGGAAAAAACACGGGCTATTTTGTTTGGTGATGAAATGACGCGAGGGGTCTCTTTAAGACGTCAGCCCTCTTTCTCCATACATCCAACCTCATCTCGAGCAACCTCGTTAGAGTGAGTCACATGGCGCAACCCAAACGACGCACATCAATATGATACTTCTGCATGTACTCCCGTGCATGTGTTTGCATGGAAAATGGGGAGCCAGGGGTATTGATCACACATGGATTTTCAAACCGGTGGTACTTCGGCGGCTCCATTAGCAGCCCCGGATCGGGTTTCATTGGCCTGATAGGAGCCATCGTCTGGGAAGAGTGCTGGTGGGTTCTGCGGTGAGAGGAGCAGCCTCACCAGGGGCAAAGTGGAGGGGGGGGGGGTGGGGGTGGGGGGGGGGGGGGGGGGGGGTGATGGAGGAGAAGAATGGAAGCGGGGGAGTAGCACCTCTCACTTCATCACAGTCAGTCAGTCTCTCACTCTCTGTGACTGGACCTCTTTGTTTTCTGTTAATGAACTCCCTCGTATCTGTTCTTAAAAGGACAGCCCGGGTGCCTTTCGTGCCTGAAGGCAGCCATTAGAGGTTTAATGGTGTTGCTGACTAATATCTGGGCTGGCGTCACTATAGCGAGTTCCAGTTTGGGTTTTCCTCTTCGTGTCTTCTCTCCTTTGCAGTGGATGTTTTATTTCAGCAGTGTGAAAAGCACTGAAATGGTATTTCTTGAACAATTGATTTGCATATTTTGAATGTTCCTCGTGATGCACGCTGTGACATTTTCCACATTGAACTGCACTGTACAGTTCTTTCATTCAAATAACATATTGTGCATGTTTTCTTTTTTCATATTTTGTTGTTAATTCTTATTTTTTCTATCCATGCTTCTTGACTTGCAGCAGTTTCTTCTTATCCTCCTTTATATAAAAAGCATTGTTGCTTTAAATTCCTGTTACGAAACAACTGAACATATTTCTTTTCTGGTATCTCAGAACAGTGTGTTACTGTTTCTCAGAGCAATGACCATTTCTATTGCTTAGACGGCCTGCTGTACAATGACCCTGGGGACAAACACATATTCATGGACGGCACACTGACACAAGAAAAAATGATTCGTATGAAAAAAAAAGTAAAAAAAAAAAAAGCAACAGTTCAATACCAAACATGCGCTTTATCGCCGTAAAGATCCCTGTATCAGCTGCTTGTGTCAAAGTTTTGCACAATACATACCCGAAAAAAAAAAAAAAAAAAAAAGCTATTGTTCAAACTAACTGTGTCATTTCCTATTCAGACGCAGGGATTGTTAATTGTCTTACGCTCGTGAAACAACCGAGGCAGTCTGTCGGCTGAGGACACATGTCCCAGATCAAATAAGTTTTGGTTTCTGTGTCTCTTCTCTTCACCTGGCAAATGCTGTTGCCATGGTTTTGACAGTTAGCCGACTTCACTCATTTGCGTTGCAGTGAAGCACGCCCAGCTGAAGCATCTCTCTCTCCCTCTCTCTCTCTCTCGCTCTTTCTCTGTCTCCTGCTCGCTGTCTGTCTCTCGCTGGCACATCTGTGTTGTCTGCCTGTCTATAATCCTCGCAAGTAACCGTTGCACCTGCTACTTTTCACAGAGTTAACTGAAAGGTTACTCCATTTAGAGCAATCCATACAGCTGTCAAGTGATATTCCGTCTTTGAAGCCGGAGCCCTCGCAGCGAGCCAGAAGAGTTTTGGTTACTCCGACTATTCCCGTTTCAAACATGAGACCTCCTTTTCACACGTAGGAAATGTGAAATCAGAAATGATTACACAGCCGGGACAAAAAAAAAATCGAAGTGTAAATCGCCTCGGGACAATGTGGCCCTAACAGGTTTTGGCGTGTCGTGTGAATGGGTAGTGTTTAGCATGTGATCAATCAGTCAGTCATTTACGGACACTCGAGCACACACCACACACACACACACACACACACAGACAGAGAGAGAGAGAGAGAGAGGGAGCAGACAGTGTAACAGTAAAACAGTGGGGTCCTTGTAGCCTCTGTCTAGCAGCTCAGTCTCCGCTCTATCTGTGGTGGATGCTGTCTGAAGGTGCCACAGGCTGGATGCACTCCTGCTGAGATCAGAGGGTTAGCTGGGACAAGAGCGCTGTATCCCTGTGTGTGTGTGTGTGTGTGTGTGTGTGTGTGTGTACATCTTTCTCTTGTGCCTCACATTCCAAAATCTCCCCCGAGAGCGCGCGCATGTGTGTGTGTTTGTGTGTGTGTCAACGCACGCATGTGTCTGTGTGTGTGCGCTCTGCTAAATTGTGTGCATGTAAGTGCACTGGGAAAGTAGCAGGGCCTCCCTGAACAAAGGCTCAGCTCTTTTCTGAACAATTAGCTTCGCTAAAAAGGACATCTCTTCCTCCATTAGCGGCACCACGTGCCCCCCATCACTCCATTGTGCAGATAATTCAATTATCCCCACCCCCCTCCGAGTCTCTTTGCCTCCCAGACCTCCCTCTTCTCGTCTTGCCCTCCCTCCTCTCTTTCACCGCCGCACTCTCAGATAAAGCTCCACTAGTCCCTGTAGCTGAGGGGAAAATACATCAGTCTGCGGTTTTAATTCATCTCTCATTGAATAAATGAAAGCTGTACATTATAGCAAGTAAAACCACTCAAAAGAGGGGTGCATTTTGAAAAGCCAATGATCTGTATGGCTGTGAAAATACAGTTGCTGGTTGTTGTTGCTAACTGTTGTATCAGTGCACTTTATATTAAGTGATCGCGAGGAATTGAGCTGTACCCTTCTATAGCACGGACTGAATTCAACTACGAACCCACATTACGGGACACAGTGAGAGGTATTTTCTCCAACCGTTACTGGTGTACACTCATTGTAGTTAACAGTCTGTGAATATTGCTGTGCTCATGATATAAACATTAAAACAATGGGAGGTCTCTCTTAGGATTCATTAAAGCACCACCTTTCCTGATGAGCTGGCATCTGTTGCATCATCACCCGTCAGTGATTGCATGTGTCTCTAGAACTGCATGTTCTCCAACTGAAGTGGTTTGTAATTAGTCACTGCGCTAAGAGAAACTTGCCAAACGAAACACTTCCTTGAAATAAACCCCGTAGAAGTCTGGGAAGGGGAGGTGTTTGAAAATCTGGTGTTTTGCTGATGCTTCAGAGCAGAACATCTCTTTAAAAAAAAGGCAAACAGGAAAGTATCTTTCTTCATGCGGGCGACACGGCCAAGAGCGGGTTGTGAGGGAAAACACCGATTCTTAAGGTCAAGAGTGTTCATCGAGAAAAGCGCTCACAGTAATGGCTCATCAAAAGAAAAAGTATATTTGCCAGAAATTACTCTTTGAGTTGCTTTTAATACTTTGAGTTGTGGGTTAGAAATTCCAGAGCGACTTTATCTGTGAGTGATTTCAATGCTCAATCGCAACCACTTCTCAGAAGTCCAATCTCAAAATGTAGTAACCCAGATTTCTAAGAATACTTACAAATGTACAGTGTAGTGGTAACAGATTGTCTCTTTCCTCTTTTTACCGACTAACACCTCTTGCCTCAGAGTCATCATCGCAATGTGCAGTTCAAATCCAGGACCATGGCAGCAGCATAGCCCATTCCTCCACAGTTGTCTGTCGCTTTTCCGTGTTTCCACTCTTGTTTTGTTTTATTGTTGGAGGGGGAAGTGTGCGCCGGCCTGATTAGCATCACTGTTTCCTCCTTTCCCATAACCCCCCAGACCCCCGCAGGCTGCCTGTTTACTTTTAGAAATAAAAAATGGGCCTGCGCCCGTGAGGACGTGCCCCTCATCAGAGGCGAAAGACCCCCCCACCCCCAACCCAAGGCTCCACATCTCCGATCCTCCTCCCCTCGGCTCCTCTCCTCCCACCAGTGCTAGTCCTGTGACTTATCCCTCTCCTTATCCGTCCTCTCTCCTCAAAACTGTATTCCGCCCACTCTCCGTTGCTTTCCGCCCCGTCCCCCCTTCTCTTCCAACTGTCCAGCTGTCAAATCACATCAAATAAAACAGGCCAATGGTCCCTGAGTGCCAGATCACAGCTGTGTCTGCGTGTACTAAATGGGAGGGTATGTTTAAATGTACAGTGAACTCATGAGTGCCTGGGAGTGAGTGGATGTGTGTGTGTGTGTGTGTGTGTGTGTGTGTGTGTGTGTGTGTGTGTGTGTGTGTGTGTGTGTGCGTGCGTGTGTGTGTGTCTGTGCCCGCTTTACTGAATGGGAGGATGCAGTAATACAATACACACCAGAGTGCAGGGTGTGAATTTAATGAATGAATATGTGGAGTGTGCATCACTGCAGGATGTTGGTGGAGTGTGTCCGCATGTGTGTGATATCTGTGCCTGGATTTCAATGAGATCGCAGAGAAATACACACCCATGCTGTTTTTTTTCCCACACACACCTATACACACACACGGTGATTTTCCACAATGGGAGTTTACAACAGGCCCGGTGGTGTGAGTGTTGGATAGTGAGGAGTAGAGCTGGGTTAGTGTAAACACCACCATGGCATGGCTGTTGTCAGGAAGCAGTGTGTGTGACATTGGGCTCCGGGCCAAACATGCGATGGTCCTTTAACGTCCAACATCCCCGCCTCACATCTGCTCTGCGCTCTTTCTTTCTCACACTCGCACATTTCACTTTAACAACACCCAATCCATTCTCGGAGAAGTGACTTGAGCTTGTTAACTTTCAAGGTTAAACAAAATATGTCAAGCCATATATCCAGGACAGTGGAAAAAGACTTACCTGCCATACTTGCTTTTAAAAGTAACTGGTTTTATTTTTCTTTGTGATCATCTAGTAACTATTTGTGCCAGCAAAAGATTTCCATGTCCTGCTAAGACATAATGAGTTCTGATTATAGTTTGCACCTACATTACGACTGACGATTTGTACCAGACCTGGGATCCGAAAACACGACAGCAGGAGCGCCAAATTGCACAAAATGCTAATTTCAGTCTCTTTTGAACTTAAACACAAAACTTTTAAGTGACTATCATCAATATTTGATATAATAGCAATGTATCAAATTGAAATGTTGCATTTATGGAGCTTTAGTTTCAACACTTTAGCAAAATATCAATGTGACTGGTGCAATATTTTTCTCTCATAGAGTCATATAAGAATGTAGCGTTTTTGGACATTCCCAAAGGTCTTGACCCAATCAAAAGAAGAAACAGCACCACCAAAATACAGCTCGTGGCCAAAAAGATGTTAAATCTGTAGCAATAACAATTATGATTGAGATTTAATGAACAAAAGATAAGTAAAGGTAACTAAATTCCCTCGGCCCCAGGGCACCGTCGACATATATACTCATGGGTGTTTTCCCTGGATCCGCACTCTAATAGCAACCGTTTGGCCACAGCGGACATCTTTTTCAGCAAAAACACATCCAGAAAAACAGTGTGCACTACTAGCACTGCACAACAGTTAGCAATTAGCTGCTAAACCATAGTGGGATTCTTAGCAGCGAAAGACACAGATATCTCCCCGAGTAGCTGGTGGAGACCAAAACGGAGAGTTCATTTTCGCCAGGTGGCCCAGAAACACAACTCCAGATTATTGTTGCTTTGTCACATCCGGATGTGTAAATTTAGCAATTGTAGTTCATCTTTAAAGATGATAATGTGCTGTGTTTCCAAGTTGTTTCAGTTGCCCCCATGCTGAAAAAAGATCTAATCATGAAAGTTAAATGAATCTTGTAAGGAGGAGTTTGTGTTCATTTTTCAGTTGATTGATTGAGATGCTTGATCAAATGAAGTGATTGTTCACTGCTAAGAAAGAAAAACATCATCCTAATTAAAACTAGCACAACCTCACTGGATAAAAATAAATAAATAAGTGGATGGTAAGCACGTGTGACTTCAAAGCAGAATTCTCTCAAGTGCCAAATCACTAACACGGCAGGAGGAAGCTGAAAACGGTTGCACCTCTATTTCTAATTATAAACTAATTGAATACGAGGGTTCTGAAATAGGAAGTGCAAATTATTCAAGGGGTGACCGTGCTTTTTCAGTTTGAGAGAAATGAGTCAATGCAACGGCTACAGGGAGTGGAGACTGTGTCAGAGGGTAATGTAGCCGCTTCTGAGGTTAGCGCAAACTCATAACGCTGTAATCTGGTCGCACGGAAAGCTTCAGCAGCTTGATGTGGCACCACCGACAAGAGCAAAATGACTGTAACAACATCTCCAGGTGGCTCAGATGCTCTTAGACCTGTGCTCTGTGTTGTGTAGGATTTAGGAGAAAAGGATGAGAAAGGAAAAAAAGGAAAAGAAAAAGGTCAACGCTCGGTCATCTTTTTCCACTTGGCAATGTTTATGTCAACGGTTTAGCGCTGGGAGCAATGAAGTGAGGGCTCCAAAGGAGTGTGTCTCTGGCAACAAACATCAGCAAATCCCATCAAATCCTGACTCCCTCTCATACACACACACACACACATACACACACTCAACCCCCCTCCACCTCTCTAGAGACCAAACCAGAGGCTTGGGAAAAAGATGGCCGCCCTTTGGCCCCCTGTCTTGCCCCCTGCATCCAGCTCAGGGAGGTGACGGAAGAAAGCTTGTGCCCCCCAGCACCCCTGCCCTACTCCCGTGGCGTGCGTCCCAGTCCAGCAGCATCAATCACTTTTGAGGACGAGTAGGGGCCGGAGTCAAACGCAGGCAAATGCACTGGAAGGAATGTTCCAGTTTTAAAATAAAACTCATTTGAAAAAAGGGAAAGAAAAAAAAATAGAAAGAAGCAAGAAAATGCAGGACATGTGGTTGTCCCCAACACAAAAGAGGGAGAGAGACAGAGAGTAAAAGAGAAAGAGAGAGAGAGAGAGGGGGTATCTGGTAAATGCATTGCCCTCGGGTCAACAACACCAACTCGCCAAGTGGAAACTGTGTGTGTGCGCGCCTATGCTGAAAATCTAAATGAGGGAGTTAAAATGTGTGTGTGTCAAGATCACAGACATGAATGCTAGAGTGTGACTAATCGCCCATTCAGCATTTGCGTTAACACAAAGTCATTTGTTGGCTCGCAGTCGTTTATTCACAGTTAACAATTGACTATTTTTGATCATCATGACGCGTGCACAGTGTGAGCGAAAACATGGCGAGCTGTGTTGACTTTAAGCTGCATCAAAGTTGCTAACAAGTCGCATATCTATCCATCATAATTGATGGGAACAGATTAGTTTATAGAAGGTTAACTTTATCAAAAATGATTACATTTCAAAAATAATGTCAAGGTAATGGTCTAACAAGTACAGTATACAGAACGTGCATTTTGCCTTTTCTTCCAGTACCTTTTTATCTCTTATCTATCTGTAAACTGTGACCGTTTCTTACCTGTGGGGCACACGTCGTGTCCGTTGGGTACCTCCTGCAGGGGTATATCCTGGATGTAAAGGGGCTGTGACGGGTAGTACTGCTGCTGAGGGTGAACCACGCCTGGGAACTGGGTGTGAGGGCCCACTGCCACCCCTCCACTCTGCCTCTGGAGACAAATGTAACACATTGTGGAAAGGCTAACAATGAACTGAGCAACAATCGAATAGACTCATGCTGTTATTCCGAAAGTTAACATCCGTATGCTTGGTTTTATCTGCTTATGGGTGCTGTTAAACCTATATTGTACAAATCACCTCGCACAGTGAAAAGTTTATGTCGCCAGTGTCTTCTTAACTATAGTTATGATGAGGATCGAGCTCAGCGAGCATCAAATATTACAGATTTAATTCCAATCGCACAAAATGCAATGCAATTTGTGAGTGTTTTACTATTCTGAAAACAAATCAGTGCGTGTTTTGTAACATTTAAAGGACCACTGTGTGGAATTTGGAGACATCTAGTGTTTATTTTGTGGAATGCAACCAACTGAACACCCCTTTTCTCACTCTCCCGAATTGGGAGCAAAAATCATAAAAAACAGAAAATGTCCTCTCTGTAGTCAGAGTTTGATTTGTCTGTTCTGGGCTACTGTAGAAACATGGCGGTGCTACATGGCAGATTTCATTGGAGAGGACCCACTACCTCTGAAGATAAAAAAAGCTCATTCCAGGGTAATGAAACCTGACAACCCTTTCTTTCAGGTGATTTTACACACAAATGAAAACATGATTATGAACATCACATTCCATTTCTCCCCCGCAACCCTCCAAACTGGACCTTTAGAGTATAATCAGAGTTTTATTTGTTAACCAGTGAGAAACATTTATTTCTGTGCCTGGGGATGGAGTGAAAGACTAAGCTGGAAACAACTGATGAAACTGTCCAGTGGCTTTGGCCGACAGCGTGACCTTGGGTTTTGAAAACATTTGTTGTTTTTTTTCATTGTTTTACTGCACAGATAACCCTTGCAGCTAAATTTGACTCATTCAGTTTATCTTCGCCATGTTGTTTTATGCTGCTTATCGCAGAAGTGTTCACGTAAGAGGCTGCACTAAAGGGGAAGTGAAAAGTCAGCAGTTGAAGGGGGGGGGCTCGAAGAGATATGAAATTCTGTGTGGATACAAGAGATAGTATAGGGAGAAGATAGCCACTCGGCTATATATAGCATATCAAAACCTTTATTTGACGACAAACAAAAAAAACTCAATAGATATTGTTGGATGTTTGTGTTTGACAGTGGTGTGAACATGGGGTTCAGATTTTTCTCACAGTCTCACTAGATATAATGTGCTCTTGTGTACGTACCATGCAGAAAATGTAATAAAATCTATATTGACATGAAATGTTTTTTGTTACCTTCTTTGAAAGTACATATTCATTTCACAGAAGTTTCTAAGACACTAATATTTAAAGAGCAACAATTGATCATTTCCCTTCAAGGATGTGAGATGGCCTGTCACATGTTATATGTCATATGTAAGTGATAGACTGGCTGACAGAGTGACTGCCGATCTGATAAGGCCAGCCCCATTTAAGCACAGCAGCATTTATCAGTAGCAGGCCAGCTTTATGGATGGCAAACACGACTGTAGGATCAGGGAGGCCAGTTTACGACGTCCTTTTAGAGGGTTTTGCGTGGGACGCTGCCTTTTCCTATCAGTCCAGGTCCAAGTTGGATAGGCATGGAGGGAGCCACATGGATTATTTATGGATCAGATGGATAGACTGAGATAGATACCAGTGGAGATGTTATTGATCAGATCCAGTCTAGATTGACTTGAATTGGTGGTCAGTTAACAATTTGTAAAATTAACAGGAATCGCTAATGATAAGCTTGAAGAGGCTTTAAATGCCTTTTCGAATTTGAACTAAGTAATGGTATACATATACTGTACAATGTCCCATTTACATATGTATTTCTAGTCCACAATTTTAGATGAAAAAATTCAAAAATTAAAACTAAAATGATCAACAGATTGTGAGGAAATTGGAGTTTTGAAACTCTCCCCCCAGTGCTCACTAGTTCATCGTCTGTACCGCTAGCTGCGCGGCTAACTGCGCGGCTAACTGCGCGGCTAACTGCGCTTACTAGCTAATGGAGCTACAGTTAGCAGCAGTAAGCAGCCACCCATATGCTGCCCCCTACTTGTTTTGAGTATGAGTTTGACAGGTGAACAATTTTTGCCTGTTGCACCTTTAATCAATCTGAGTCATATTAACATTAAAATGTGACCTTTATCAGCCGCAGCCAGACCAAACAGCATCATTGATTTAATTTGATTTGATTTGATTTGATTGGCTCTGTAGTTGTTTGTCCGTATCTACCCTGTAGTGCTAAAGTAATTAAAGCAAACACAGACACCAGCATGGTCTTAAATGTGATTACAGCTATAAATCATGTTTTATGTAAATGCAGTGATTAGAATGAGAGTGTATTACATGCCAAACGCTTGCGACAGGTTAAGTTAACAGTCCGTGACATATTGAAAGTGCCAAGACCTTGAGAAATAACAGCAAATAAAGTCAACATCTGAATAAAAAAGAAAGCCCAGCAGTCTTCCACATTTCACTCCTTTGACAACTGACTAGGCTGAGACATTGATTACATGCTTTATCTCCACGGGATCATCCAGCAATATCTTGTGCAAGGTCAAATGATCTGACTGATTGATGTACTAGGTTTTTGTGTTTGTGCCTCAAGTCTAAAAAGCTTTTAGAAGCCTATGTTAAGTCTTGAATGCTTTAAATCACACCCCCATGGAGTAAATTGATTTTTTTTTTCTTTTTTTAAGTGACTACGAGGAACTTGCGTTTTTTGTTGATTCTAGTGGCCCCTTCTGACAAAAGCGCCTGCTGTTGTAAAGATCTTTGCTAGCCGTGCCTGGCGGCGCATTTGTTTTGGAGGCGAGTGACCTCATAGTCACTTTAAATAAAACAGTTCACTTCAGTCACAGGTCTGACATTTGCCACTCTCTGTTCTCACATAGTGTCACATGAATATCCTTTACATTGCGCCTATTAATCTGTTCAGTCAATCATTCGTTGTCAGGCGTCTTTAGTTTATCCCCCAGTGGTTCTAAGAAGGAACTGCAGCGTCTACAGTTAGCGGAGGGTGGAGTTAATTGCACCTGTGTTTTAAAGGGAATCGTACAGATGTAAATGATACCAATAGTAAAAGGCTGCAGTTTGTGCATGTTGGCTCGGAATCTTTATGGAACGTCCTTATATCATAGGATTTCCCGCACTGACAAAATTATAAATTTGCCATACAAAAAAAGCATAGGTCTGAAATCCCTCTCTTTTTATCTCTGCACTTTATTTAACCTACAACATTTTATTGTGTCCAGTATTTAGTTCATTCTCTGTACAGTACATTCAGAAAGTCACCTGAAAGGAAATAATTCCATGTACTGTATATCACTTTTTGCTGTGAATCCTGCAACAATACCTTTTATGATTTCCAAAATCCCCGTCTCAAAAGTCTGCGCCAGTCAATTGTGACCTGAAGTTATGCAGATCCATAAATGTCTGAGATCTCGATTTATGACTCACTT
Source organism: Diplodus puntazzo (assembly GCA_963678695.2). NCBI lineage: Eukaryota > Metazoa > Chordata > Actinopteri > Spariformes > Sparidae > Diplodus > Diplodus puntazzo. The sequence continues at coordinate 23,630,376 of OZ023162.1, forward strand.
TTTTGAGTAAGCAGCTTAGTGTCGTACTGAGAACTACTCATTGCATCCTACTTACTGTGGAGGGGAAAGACTAAACGAAGGACTGATCTCTGACACAGCCCTAGTCGTGTTCTGCAGTATCAATATCTGTAAAGAATCTAGATCAGAGGAGCTAAAACTCTGTTGTTTATATTGTACTAAAGTACCCAGCAGTGCTTCAGGCTGCCTGGATGCCCTGAATTTGTTGCACTGTTCCCTGCATGCAGTCTTTGTGAGGCGTATAACACATCGACAATGACTAAAGTGTAAACACATCAGGCCCTGCTGCTTTTTCGCTCATATTTCATGTAAATTCAAGAGAATGGTGCCACCGGGCTGACCCAGGATCACCTTTTTGACCACGTCTGCCCTGGTATACAGTAGTCTCAATTTCAAAGGCAAGCCCCACCACCTGAGCCAATTAGGAGCCAGGGAGCTGTATCCTTCTATGTTCTCTATCAGGCCAGGGTGGGGTTGCCATTTGCATATAACCTCAGTCTCTTATCCTAATGCGCCGGCGCTCTGCATACAAATGGAGGCATTTATTTTGCCGCTCCTTGGCCTTCACCCTTCAAATGCTCATCTGACAGGAATCCCAATGTTCCCGGCCGCCACTGTCTCTGACTTTGTATTCGGCTCTCTCATTTGGAAAGCGTTAAGAGCCTTGGTGTTCTTGCAAACAGGCCGCTGCAGAGCACCGCGCGGGTGTCTCAGCCGGGGAAAGTGTTATTCAGCAGGGGTGGTCGGACTCCAATTTGATTGGTTAGTGGCAAGGTTGGAGGCCTACGGGTCTCCGCATTTACAAGATTACCCACTAAAGAGAAGTGCATCTCGGCACGGGGTGGTTGTGCAACACAGAGGAGCTCGTACAGGCGATTTCGCAGCCTTGCAGAGAATCGCCTTGTTCAACAACTGTTTCCTAACTTTTGATGAAATCACGAAGAACAGCGTGTACAGATACCGGCTCTATTAGTGCAACTCTGCTGGACCAACCTCAACGGGAAAAAATTGCTCAGATGGAGCGTGTTCCTGTGAGGTGATGGGATCCAGAGTTGCTAACAGCACACAGCTCACATGCACCTCCTGCACGCATTCCTGCACTGCCATGTGGCCGAGCAGCACGCACACACACACACACACACACACACACACACAAAAAAACGCTCATTCCCTCACGCTCCTGGCCGGCTGTGTGGCAGGTAGCAGAGGCAGCCCTAACACTGGGGTAATTTACGAGGGAGGTCTTACCATTGCGCCCAGACGGTCACAGGGGTGAAGGGCCGGGTAGGAAGAAACTGGATCCACGTAGTAACTCATCACGGACGCTGCGGACAGGAGAAGCAGGGCCTGCTGAAGGGATCAACACGCAAACACAGGAGGCAGGGTGGAGTGACCTATCTATCACACGCTGTTTACACTCTGTGTGCGAGTGTGTGGTATATAAATACTACGAGTTTGTCTGTGTGCGTGTGTGTGTGTGTGTGTGTGTGTGTGTGTGTGTGTGTGCGCGGTGTGTGCATTAGGTGTGGGGGAGAGGAGGAGGGAGAGGGGAGAGGGTAAAGAAAAAGAAGAGGAGACAGAGAAGGAGAGTGAGAAATTTGAGCTGCAACATCAGCTGCACAGTGTCAAGGCAGAAGACGGTTTAGTTTTTAGGCAGTATCAGGTCGCCGCATTTAGATCCGCTCAGATTTAGGTCACAGGTCCTACAGGAGTGTTTTTGATTTATCTCTTTTAAAGTAAAGCCCGCTGATTTTAATGAAAAAAAAGAAGAAAAAAAAAGGGCTTCAGATGAAGCATTTCCATCACTTCTCTCCTCCTCCTCCTCCTCCTCCTCCTCCTCCTCTCCTCCTGCCTCTTCCTCTCCTTCCCTCCCCTCCTACACACTCCCGCTTATCACTTAACATTGTTTACTTGGAGCAGCATCAACAAAAAGAGAGTGCAAACTGAGCTGGGGGATTGCATTAGAGGGGGGTGGCGGGGTGGTGGGATTGGTGTACATGGGCAGTGGCAGGTCCCATCCTCCTCACATTCATATGTTAAGCAATTTGGCATATCTCAGTTTGGCGGCAGCTGCTGACAGATTGAAGGGAGACGCGCAAACTGCTCAATGCGTGCAGATGTTCACGGGCTCAAAAAGACTCGGATGCTCTTGTTGGAGAGAGAAAAAAGTCCCCCATACAGTAAGTGAAGAATGTGCAAATCAGTCCTGTCATTCAACTGCACGCACGCACCTTTGGGGCTTTGACAATGCCATTGATTTGATGGGAGAGAAAAAAAACAAAGAAGAAAAACAAGAAATAAAGGAGAAAGGCATCCATATGGCTCCAATTATGGATCTGATTTAGCTTTATAAATAGATCCTACTTACACGTTGTGTGTATAGAGTGCTCCATTTGAAGGCAGCCTCACGCTCGCACAGTGAAGGGAAATAAAGAATGAAGAATATAAAGAGAGAGGTAAAGTTCAGGTTGAAGAAAAGACGTGGAAAAATGCGCATGCAAGTTTACTTTACTGCGGAAAATAAGCAGAGATGAATCAGGTCGAAAGCGAAAAGAAGAAGAGAAAAAGGCGCTGCTGCTGCTTTGAGAGAATTCCTGACGGGAAGAAAGCAGAAAGAAAAAAAAAAAACTTTACAAAAGCCAACACTTTTTAACCCTTACGCATCAAAACAGCAGCAGCAGCAGCGATGATATCACTCATCTCCTCGCCCTCATCAGTCCATTTTGGTATAATAGTAATAATGATGATAATTCAAAAAAAAAAAAAAAGTTTGCACTTACCGACCGCGGCGGAACGAGAAGTTTCCTTGTGAAGCTGACTCGCCGGGCAGCTGAGCGGTCTGACAGCTGAGGAGCGGTGGACTGCAGAGATGCTGTACCTGCTCGCAGCGAGTCCCACAGAGCAGAGGAAGGAATATTAAGCACACTTTTAGTCCCTCCTCCCTCAATCACACGGTGATTCCTCTCCAAATGTCTTGCTCTCCTCGCTGTGCGTGCAACCATGCGGACTTTCACGTGTCAGCCGCGGCACAGGTGTGAACTTGCAAGGGGAGAGTGAGGGCAGTGGCCGGTAAGGTATGGATGTAGTGCAGATGAACTCCCCCCCCAAGTCTGATATCCACACATGGGTGAAGTGTGTCCATCCAGTTGGTCAGTTGGGAGGGTTTGCAGGGAAGTTAAACAATGAAACGCCAACGTCATTTTAGACTCATCATTTAAGTAACCCCAAATGTTTTATCCTCACCATGTTTTGGGCAAGGGTTTATTAAAACTGCCGGTTTGAAATGGAGCAAAATTTCAGTGAGGTTTGGTTTCTGTGTTGGTTTGTTTTCCTCCCACATAAAAAAAAGTCTTGCTATGGAAAATAGCAGGAAAGGAGGCAGGAAAACATCACAAGGAGAGGAGGGGTGTGATGTTAATGATGATGGCTGATCTTCCTGAGAAACATCTGTGTGTGTGTGTGAGTGTGCCACACCAGGTAGAGGCTTGGACATTCCTGTTCATCCGTTTATTCAATCAAACCATCGTGTTTATGTTTTATATTTTTTTTCCTGCTGTATATCTCCCGGTGTAGATTCGAAAACAGTCCTGCGTGGTGAACCACCAAAATCTGGCATCGAGGCAAAAAAAAACATTTGAAGGTATGTCACTGTCAAATCAATTTGTTTCTGGTCTTGCCAGAATGCACCTGAGGAGCGTCTGCTCCTTGAATATGTATTTACTCTACATCGCTGGCTATCATCTCGTCCTCCACCTTGTCTACCGCCTAAGCCCAATCCAACGGCGTGCGGGCCGCTGATTAAAGCTATGACAGAAACGTTGACCACTCTTCTGCGAAATGAGAAGTCCCCCCCACCCCCAACCCCCATCCATCCCACTACAACACAAGATCTACATCCACCTGCTGCGATAGACATAAGCGATAACCGGGGTAAGAGTGAGGAGCTTTATCTATTTGCTTATTTATCGCTTTATTTGTTTATTTATTTCCACGCTGCAAGGTCACAAGCTTTCCGCTGCAATGCTACCTAACAGCACAGAGTGCAGTCTCTCTCTCCCTCCCTCCCTCTCTATCAGCTAAACACTCAACACTTGCGAGTCATCTGAAACACCTTGTGACTCTATGATAATTCCATGACCCCAGCGCAGCATTTGTTTGAATTAGAAAGTGCACGGTTCAAACTTCCTGACAGCCCCTGCTCTTAACAGTAAATCTTGAAAGCGGGAGTAAGGAGGTGTGTGTGTGTGTGTGTGTGTGTGTGTGTGTGTGTGTGTATGTGTGTGTGTGTGTGCGTGTGTGTGTCTGTGTGTGTGTGTGTCTGTGTGTGTGTGTCTGTGTGTGAGTGTGTGAGTGAGTGAAGAGCGGGGTGGGGTCAAGTCCAAGGTGAGAGGCGTGAAGAAGTACCATAAGGGGCTCAGTGGCAGGGAGCCTGCATTTTCTCAAGACCTCGTCTGAATCCCTCTGCTTTCGGCGGGCCTCAGTGCCTCAAGGCCCCCGGGGGACACAGATGGGCAACACGTCGAGGGCAAAAGGCGAGGGTATGACTTATTGCCATGTGGAGAGAAAAGCACAGGACGCGCCCCTACGATGAGACCAAATTGAATAAAAGCGCCGATGAATGCGATCCAGATCTCCAGCCGATGCCCCGGCAATGCTGTTTCAATTAGCTGGCTCACCAGTTCAAAGGCGAGGCCCTCGATACACTTCTGCTCCGCATGAAGCCACTATCATCACGTTGCCCCCTCGCCTTCTCGCCCCCCGATTATGGGAGAATGGTGCCACCTTTTTCCGATCAGAGCCCCCATCTATGCGCCGGCTGGGGCTCATGTTTTGCATTAAACAGATAGTGAACGCCTCGCCGTCACCGCCAGTAAAAGCCATCAGTCAAAAGACCTGCAGGGGTTTTTATGGCCTCCATCATCACTTGCTTGGTGAAATCTTACAGCGCTCTCTCGCATCTACATCAGCTGTGAACTTAACCAGCCCAATCGCTTCAATCTGTTTGCAAATTACACAGCTTTAGAAGCGCGCCTAGTGAATACCAAAGTCCAATTTAGGGTGCAGGTGATACACCAATCCTTCTCTTCAGGTTATGTGGAAAACAGGTGTGTACAGATATGAGGCATAAGAAATGTCAGGTGATGTTGTACAAAGAGCGAGAAACTCCAAACGGGATGGAGGTGGGGGTTGGTGGATGAGTCAAGACTTCCATCCAGGACATTGCTGTTCATGTCCTGTGTGAAACCGAAGGACAGTGTTGATTTATTTATACTCAAGGCCGTAAGTTGACTGACGATGAACAAAATGTCATCTTTTCCTAAACCTAACCAAGTAGTTTTGTTGCCTGAACCTAACCACAACTATTACATGTTTCGTTCTGTTTAGTTGCCATGACAACAAAGGTCAACTGTCCACCAAAGTTAATGGTTAAGCTACTGGTGTATCACCTGACATATGTACTGCACCCGATTACAAAGTTGTTTCTATCGTGCTTTTCGAGTCTACTGACCACTCGATCTTTACAAAACTTGTGACGTTCACCCATTCACACACTGATGGCAGAGTGTTGCCATGCAATTGCCGACCCACTCTTCAGAAGTGATTTGGGCTCCAGTATCTTGCTCAAGGATACTTCGACACGCAGCCGGATGAGCCGGACACTCAAACCAGCGACCCCATTAATGGATGATCCACTCCTCAGCTACAGCCGATGTGTTATTTGTTTGTAGATTGATGAGACCTATTCAGCTGATATAGGTCAATTTCGTCCTGATTATCTAAAATCTTTAAAGGTCCAATTTGTAAGAAAGTGGATTTTTGAGCCTGATTCCCGAACTCGTCAAATACTGACATTTTGGGATGGCGGTCGACCAACCTACAATCCCAAAGCGTCAGCGTTTGATGGTTTGCGACGCGAAAATCAGCTTTCTTGGACCTTTAAAACAATGCTCGAATAAATGATTATCTGTACTATGTTGACAGTGTTCAGTGCCATATATCCCTCAGCTGAAACCACCAGGACATAAACATTTTGGCAGAATGTCTTCATGACAGCTTCATTCTCCGCCTTGAAAGATACAGTACCTGGAGTCACGTAAGAGGTCATATTCTTATTCTTACCATCTGTTCAGGGGTGACAATCCCACCATTAGGTGTACTGCTGAGTTCAAACCCCATTTGAGGGTTGCCGAAACATCTCTCAGACTAAAAGATAAATGCTCTGAAGTTGCTTCAAACTAAATGATGAACTGAATCGTCCTGGAGCCCTCGTGTTGTCTTTCTCTTGAAGGACTGATGGATTTCTGTCGTTCCAATGCTTTATTTAAATCGGCACACCAATTTCATACTGCTGTCGGTCCCCCACTCGTTCCCTGCGTCTCAGTGAGCAGCTCCAGACTGTGAATCCCTTTGTCTCATTTTCTCATTTTGGATCTTCCAAAGATAGCGCTGACAGGTGATATTAATGGTCTTTTATTAGCATCATCCTGATTGCTACAGATTTTTTGGAAGCGAGAGATGGAGGGAAAGAGCAAAGATAAAAAAAAAGAAAAAGGAAGAGAATATGGAAGTCCTCCGCCCACCACTTCTCACAGGAGATCGCCTCTCTCTTTGATAGCCTGCCCGAATCTGTTCCCCCCATAGAAACTGCCCTGCAGATGTTGTTGCTGTATGCCGACTACAAAGAAGGAGCCCTTTATGAGAAGAACATCTATTTTGGGCCTCAGTGTTTCCGAGCTGTGGTGCTCAGCAAGAGGAGCACAGGCCTAATCTTTCTGCCGCTGAAAACTCTGTTTTATTCTCTGCCCGTGATATTTTTAGATTAAAGCGGAGTTCTAATGAATAAAGTGAGGATGAAATATTTTATGACAGTATCAATATGCCATCACCACGGTGGGCTTGGGCCTGAAAAAAAGCCTGCGTTGCTATTGGCATTGGCTGAGAGAGAGTTGGGGGGAATATGGGGCAGTAACCTCAGCGAAATAAAGAACATGGAGAAGCCTTTGTATCGGGCCTGACTAGATTCATTTAGACGTGTTTGTGGTTAAGACTCTCACCCTCGCCCACAGAACCGTGACTTTGTTGCACTGTTGACTGCGAGGCGAAAGGTCTCGGGGCCAATATTAGCCCTTGATATTATCTTTAATTAAAGCACCAATCCCTCAGCCAAGTTGTCCAAACAGTCCTAAATAGGCCCTGTAAATCAGACAAACATCCTCGATATTTGATGGGTCGAGAGTGTGCACTATAGCCTCCAGATGGTTTGTGTTTCTCAAGCGTTTCACAAGGGGATGGTACGGGACAGCGATCTTCTGTCCGAGTGTGCCTCTTGACAGAACGAGTTCTTCCAAACCACATGCTGAGTCGCTGGATCCCTGCCTAGGTCGCTCTCTCTCCCATTCCTGTCTCCGCTGTGTGTGGGTTTGTGTGTAGGCTACGCGCGTGCAAATGCTGCAGCTTTTGTCAGTGTTGTGTTTTAATTAATGCCGTGCCCGTGACCAACTGATTCCGCTGTTGAAACAAACACCGCACATTTAGCAGTTTTATGCAAAGAGCCAGCAAAGCGCGGAGGCCAGCGAGCGGTGACAGATCATGGATTTACATGTATTTTACGGCACGGTTCAAAGACTGGGAGAGCGAGCGCGCTTTTCAGACCGCGCGGCATCTTTTAATGAGTGTAAATGCAATGCTGCTTGACAAAAAAACCCTGATTTTTGGTGAGAAACAAAAAAAAGATGAGAGTTTAGTCAGATGAAAGGAAAAAAGCAAAGACGAGGAGGGAGGGAGAGAACGAGATGCTGAGTCCAACATGCCCCGGTTGATAAGCTGCTGGACTGGCGCCAGAATACTACCCACCCCCCCCCCCCCCCCCCCACACACCACACACACACCACACACACACACACACACACACACACACACACACACAAATGCACACAAACACCCCACCCAATGTCCAGCTTGACCCCCCCAAACAACCGCCACACACACATGCACACACACACACACACACACACACACACACCACCACTCCAGTGGCGTCTACCACTCGCTATTCCTCTTCATTAGTGTCCCAGAACGAGATGCTTGTCATGTAATTAGCCGAGGAGGTTTTCTGAATGCCTGTGTAACACACACGCTCATTAGAGAAGTGAGAGCGAGAGGGGAGAGGTGGAGAGCCAGGCCTGGGAGGCACGTAGGGGGAGAGCAATCAGTGAGACAGATGGGGGGAGGCTGGGGTGAGACAGGGGGACATAGGGAACATGCCAGAAACAAGTGTTGAAAGCAGCAGGAAAAAGAGAGACTTACAAGATGAGGGGCGAGATTTTTTGACTCGAGGGCGCCAACTAGGGACGTGAGTGACAACTCATTAAGACAAAGTTTTGTCGTTCTGTTCGGCTCAAATCGTGTACATCCACTCTGGCTTTCTCTCCACAGTGTTCATCACCCATACACCTTCAGCCTGACACAACTGCAGTTCGTTAATCTGTTGAGTAATTAAAGAACCGGTTGAGCCCCTGCATTATTCCAGTAATTCCCTGGTCACCTGTTGTGAGAAAGAGGTATCATTAGCTCCACTACACCCCCGTTGTGTTCACACTGATAACGACATCAGCGCCGCTGGTAGACCTGTCGGCTTCACTCAGTCCAGCCAGCCTGTGATGAGGTGTGTGGCTCAGGCTGCAGAGGAGGGCTTATCAGGGCGATGAGAGGGAAGAAGGAGCCGCTTGTCAGTGGATGGTTTTCAAGAGAGTCTGTCTTGTGTCCTGTGTCTGGTCTCCATCCTTGTCTGACATACTTCAATTTCACAACCCCTTTCCAGGTCACCAGACCTGGGTCAAGAAATATTTGAAATTACCTTTACCCTTATGCGTAAATCCATGCAGCAGAACACTGTAATGTGCAAAGTACCTGATGAACTTAAAGTAATATGAACAAAGTCCTAGGAATGCTCTTACTTATATTGCTGAGCCTGGAGTAGGCCGCTCTCGAACAAGCTGTTTTTAAATACAACTTGGCCCAAAATTCAACCTGATCCAGGATCAAAACAGCATTTTGATGGATTTAGCTTGAGGGCACTGGACTGAAATCTGGATGGGATTTCTTCCAGGTGCTGGAGATGTTCGCCGGAATAGCAGCTGTAAAATGAGGACATTATCCTAATACACTGAGAAGGTTTTCCACGGGATGCCACAAAGCACCATTGGCATAACTTTAAAAGCGTAAATTCCACTGCCTTTCTTCACAGCCTTTTTTCCTCCATGTCAATTCGCCGATAGCCATGTTGAAGATCCACTGAGGAGAACAAAGCAGAGTGGACAGCCAGTGTGCTGTCGGCTCTGGGTGGAGCTACGTCGTATACAGGTGAGGTTGTACTTGACGCTATTAGCTGGAATCCCAGTGGGTGGTGGCTCAGGCACGTTACAGCAGGCGGCCACTTCATGTCCCTTTAGGCAATATAGGAATTTTCATGCCCCAACGTTGCAATGTTTTGTTTGTGGGCATGGTGACTTTCCAGGAAATGTGAACCTAATACGACCGGCTGGTAAGTCCATGTGAGAACTTTAAATTCCTGCTACCATGCCAGTTTTCCAAGTCTGATCCCAAGATGCCCAGATGCTCTCCGTTGACCGATTGCACTGGCGCCACTGAGTGTCTGAATTATGGACAGAGCTCTTGGGTCTGAAAAGTAAAGCCAATGCAGAAGTGCGTTAAACATGCATTTTTTCCAATGGCCACGTCCACTGGTTTTAAAAAAGACGTCTGATTGCATGTGAGCTTTTAAGGAAATGACCCTACGTCTCACTTCATTTGTTACCTCAGAAAACAGTTTCTCGTTAAGTTTATGGACCCTTGTAGAGTAAAATGGCTGATAAAGTAGGATGGCGACAACCATAATGCCAAACTCAAGGCTCCAAAACAGTAGGCAATGTCACAATGGGTTTACATGAGGTGGTGCTCGGGGGGCAGAAGAAGAGTTTCGAAAAAGAAAAAACAATCTTTGCTCACAGTGGGGACAAAAGTGGCAGTGAAATAAAGTGCATACTTTCATGCCTTCAGCACCAAGGAGTATGTATCAGGGTGAGGGAACTTGTGTCGGTGGAACAAATGTACTTGCTTTCTGCAAGAAATTGCTTATAATTCCTAAGTCAGTCAACAGGTGAACAACAGGCCTTTTCTTCATCAAGGTTGTTTCAGTGTTCGAGATTACTTGAACTACAGATGACAGACCGTTATAGAAAATGTGGTATTTTTTAAATCGGCATCATCTAAATCATCATTCGAAAAGTGAAAGTCCTGTGACAACTCGAGTTTCTGGGGTCGAGGCCAGCGTTCTCTCTCTCTTCCACTTTCACACTTTGACTCCCACTCTCTATCTCTCTCTATCTCCCTCCATCTCTCTCTCTCTCTCTCTCTCTCTCTCTCTCTTTCTCTCTCTCTCTCATGCACATGCACAAGCAGCCACGCAAGCTCTGGCCCATCTCTCACCACCACTGTCTGGCAGGCCGGCGGTTCTTTGTTTCTCTCCAACTTTTCACTCCAAGTCTCATTCCCATTTCCAACCGCCAGCCGCCCCCACTCACCCACACCTCACTCACCCCCTTACTCCCACTCCCACCTCTTACGGTGCAGAAACGGGGGGTTATTTTTAGAGCTCAGTTGACGGTTTAAGGATGTGAAGTTCACATTGTGCCGCGGATTTTCGGGGAGGAAACAGGCTGTTTCTCTTTTTTGCCCCCTAACCTCCATTTCATTTCCTCCTCTGCATCCTCTCTTTCCTTCTCAGAAGCCCTTTCTCCAAAGCGCCCCCTTACCAACGCACTTTCTTTTTTTCCTCCCGTCCCCCAGCTTCGTTCTCTCTCTAACCACCCGATTGTCAACACAACACCACCGCCGCCGCCATGCTCTCACCTCCCTCCTCACACCTACACACTGCTCTCATTTTCTCATTCTCTTTCTCGTCTTCGTTCTCTCTCTTCCTAGCAGCGAGCTTTTTTTTTTTCCTTCCCCTACATGCAATCTGGGCCTGTCATCGTTGTACTGCTCACCCACACCTCTGTCTGCCTATGGATGGAGGGCACTTTCACCTTGCTTTACTGCCGGGCTCTACCTAACACAGCGAATGTTTGGGATGTAAGGGACGTCCATAAAACAACCAAAAGTGTGCACGCAACACTGAATATCATGAAAGACTGAGAAAATGTTTTGAATCTACATTTACGTCAGCTGACTTCATAGGAAGCATAGTACTCGTTGAACTTGTTGAACATGTTTAAAACTTATCTAGCAGATACTACAAGGAGTGTTCATGTTGTGTTGCTCACGGTGGCCGCTGTGGACAAAAGACGATGATGGTGAAGCAAAGTGAACTTTATTGTAGTGCCATACCACCGGACTGCGGGACATCTCAGGCTGCGAGACTCCTCAATTCATCCTCAGTACTCTGCAATAAAGGATGGTTTAAATTTCATAACTTATCCGAACCAAATACGTCCAAATCCAACCCTGTGTCCGGCATTTAAGAGAAACTAATTGAATGGGAATAGCCACTCTTCTCCCCAATGGCCTTGTGTGCTTATGTAAGTCATAATAGTAGCGTCACTATGACATTGAGACTGACTTATAACCAGTTTAAAGTTCCTTGTGGTACATTAAACCAAGATAGCCTCCATTGAGATTCAAAAAGTCGCTTTTTTAAGGGAGTGCTGGCCAAGAGAAGCAGCAGCATGGGATAAAAATCAGTGATTACAACAGTGTGATTTGGATTAATCCAAAAGTTCTTTTTAAAGGTTTGTAACTTACTGAGAAAGGTTTAAGTCACAAGCCTGACACAACACACTGCTGCTGCCGTCACACTCGTTTCACAGCTCAACTCTGCCCTCTATCACTAGATCTCTGCAATGCACATGCCGAACATCTAAACCTAGTATTTTTAGCAGTAGCATGACACAAACCAAAGCTAAATGCCTGCCTGACTTGCATTGTGAAAATGCTGATGTTTTTTGGACACTTGATCATTTGCCGTCACTTTGCCAGACTGAAACACAAATCTCTAATCCTACTTGTTTTTTGTTTTTTTCATGTTCCTGAAACACTACCTGACGCTCTGTTGGAGCTGATGAGGCCTTCTGTCAGGCAGCAATCAGAGAGCTGGCACGGCCACCTACAGGCTTCTGTGCGTCTCACCAGCCGTCTCAAATAGCCATCGCCATATGTTAACACTTTACTCCCCAAAAAGCGACAACAGCGTCTCTCTGTCTCTTTAAGACTCGGCGTGGAATGCTGTGGTTTGCCTAGGCGTTTGGGGTAGTGCCCTCACCCACACATAAACACAACCCTAAAAGTGACTCACTCTCCTTCTCCATCTCTCTCTCTCTCTCTTGCTTTCCTCTGTCGTTCTGAGATGCCTCCCTATCTCAGTGCGATCCTGCGAGGATGTTTCTAGTGCTGCTTTTGTGGCCTTTCATTGTGCTTCGCCTGAATGCTAAAAAAGAAAAAAAAACAATGCCCTGCCCTCATCTGGCAAGCTCCGTGTGAGCGCATGGCGGCGCATGTTTCCTGTTTCACATGTTTGTTTGTGCCACAGGTGAAAATGTGGGAGGCTGTTGTTGTCTCTGGCCTCAATAACCCCACAAGGCCCCCTTTAAAGCTTCAAACAAGGTCAGAAGAGGAAACAAACATCTTATCTTGCAGATGTCGATCTCTTGAGGTCGCATTTGTCGACAGCATGTTGTCTTTGAATAGGTCACAGGCAAGCATCTGAATTTTTAACACAAGCGGAGAGATGTTTCCTCGGCATGGTGCTGGATTCAATACCGTGTCGCCAGATCAGCATGATTGGTTGGAGCAAAAACATAAACATTCAAATAAAAACAGTAAACACCTCATCTTCATCAAGCACATAATAGGTTAAGCTGGGCAAAGCAACAATCGGTTACTTAGATCCCTCTTTTTAACAATGAATCACCTGTAGTAATTTGCACAAACAAAATAATAATAATCTCCCCAGCTTGTTCATAATGTTTCCCTTTTTGAACAAACGGGAACCACAGTCCTCACCGAGCCGCTCCTAGCTTGAGCCAGAGGGCCCTCCAGTGGTGACAGTTGGCAGTGGCTCTCCCTATGAATAGGATCAATAGGCAAGCTTCCTTTATTAGATCCAGATTTGACCGTCTGAAGGCACAGATGAATGATTTTTGTAGTCTGGTGAGCAGCCCACATCGAGTTCAGCCTGTCAGACATGTCTGGGGGGACGTGGGGGAGGAAAGAGAGACGCGGGCCTCAAAGTAAAAGCCTTGAGAATGCGGGACAGGGGTAAACCCTAAACCTGAGAGCTCAGCCCGGGCCAGCAGCCTTCCAGGGAACAACACTTTTCTTATTGAGCCAGCGGGCCAGACCCAAATGAGAGGTGACAGCATATTCATTTCACTCTGTGTTTTTCTTTAAGGGCTTTTTAAAATGCTGCTGAATGATGAGCGGTCAGTGGATTTATAGTCCAGGGGATGATTTAGGCTTTCTAAATGGCACTGCTTTCCTCCTAGCTCCCGCTCGCCCTGCTTTTTTCCACACGAGCAGCCGTTTTCAGGGGTTTTATTTCAGCCTCGTGTTATTCATGTAGGGATGGCTACCCCCCCACCCCGCCCCCACCCCCGGCAACCGAGATTGATTTAAACTGTAAAGTGAGCACCTTGCCTCCCATGCCCAGTCTGGACTCCGAGGCAGGGTGTGTCCACGCTTACAGCTGAATTGACATAAGATAAGTGGTCTGGGAAATCCATGTGTATGCCCTCAGAAGAGAGAAATTCCCTGTAGTTTGTGGTGCTGCGAAAAGTGATTATATGGACTGCAGTTGCACAGAGCACACATGCACCCTCTTTTCCTTTTGATTAAGTGCATACCAGAGCATATTGAATGCAATGATAACGTGCGTTCTGTCTCGACACCACATGTCCCTCCACCTCTCCCAAGCTCTCATCTCAGCCTGACTCCCCCCCGGGGGCGAGAATACCCAGACTGAGCAGATGAGGTCACACAGTGTTCGTATCAGCGCTCTGCTCTGGACTTGATGAGTGGCAACACATCAGGAGGCATCGGGAGGTCGTTAATTTATAGGGATGCTATTACCTTCATAAACGCTTGCCTCATAAAATGACTGGCTCGCTTTAATTTAATACTTCCCCTTGCTAATTATCACCGCACACACGAGCGGGCCGCTGTCTGCACTCTGTGGGAGACATTTTCAATGGACAGGCAGAGGAAGAGTTTTGATAAGTCGGTCCGCGCTCAGAGTTGTGTCGTTTCAGCGAGCCATCATAACTTTGAGGCTCCTCTCCAACCTTTTCCTTGCAACAAAAGAAGCCGTACTGTCATCATTACAGTTTATTATGTGCAAGTGTGGAGAGAAGCCAGGCTAAGGCTTTCATGAGGAGTTAACGTGTAAAGAAATGCATCATCACCAGGCCTCGCTTGCATCTTTCAAACTGCAAATCAGCACATAAAAGTTACACAAATATTAGGTACTTGCACTCGTTTGAACACGAGCCCTTTGCTTACATGCTGTTCCATGTCTGCCCAAGGCTGCCTGGAAGTTTGCGTGAAAAGATTTGATATTCTGCCCTGCCTTCCCTGGTGCCACACTGCCATTTTCTCTCTCCCCGAGGAGCCAAAAAAAAAAAAAAAGGGCTGGAATGGGACCGATTTCCATCTCCAGATCATCTCTCGGTAGCCCCCTCAACTAAATAAATAACTCATTACAGTTCAGAGTAAGGAGCTTCATTTACTCTAGGCGATGTAATCGCAGATGTCTGTATGTTGCCCACATCATCTCAAATACAAGTGTTTTTGGTGGAATCCCAAGAGAAGGAACTCTGAAATGTTAACATACCAGTGAGGAAAGACTGGCAGCGGGCTGCATTATGGGAAACTGTTGATGGCAGACTGTTTGGCTTCGCTGCAGATGGGATTAGGTTTGCTGTAAAAGTGCAGAAGGAGATTCTGTTTGAAACAGCATTAAAGCATATATATATATATATATATATATATATATATATATATATATATATATATGTGCTAAATAATCACGAAAGACTACTGAGCAACAGAGTTTCACCAAGAGGCATAATCACCTCACAGCCACATTCCACATTTAATGTCCGTACCATGGCAAAAACAAGAAGTCCCACATGCTGCAAGACTTGATGAAACAACCAGACAGAGGAGCTGAAGCATTTGCAAATATATTCTGTTTTTTTGTTTTTTTCACCTCCTTATAAAACACAAGGAGCAGTGTTGCCACATAAGGCCGAGCAATCAGTGTGAGAAAGTTTGAGTCAACTGAAGCAAAACCTCTGACAACCGACACGGTGCAACTTGTAATGTCATTACATAACTAAGTACATTTACTCAAGTACAGTTCTTTTTTTTTTTCTTTTTTTTTTAAATCTGAGGTACTTGTGGTACCTTGAAGTACTTCCTCTTTTGGAGGCAAATGTTGTACTTTGTACTGACTAAATGTATTTGATAGCTTTAGTTACTAGTTATTTTGCAGATTAAATACTGCTTTAGAGCCACAGCAGCACATTCTTTAGCAGTTGGTTATAAAATACTGAATATCGAACACGGTAATCGACCAGGCCAATTATGGGTCGACCCACTGTGTACAGCATATACATACATGTAATAATGCTATCATTTACTCTTACTTGTCACCTTCCTTTAATCCTAAAATGTGCAATGTGCAAGAGTTGGCCACCAGATGAATTTTTTTAACATATCATCAGAATAGCTTAACCGCTGCTAGCTATATTCACGCTTATGACTGTGGCTACTGTTAGCTTATTAGCTCAGTTAGCAATGCAGTTAAACAGAGCTTTGGTGTTTTACACCCTATAGCACAGGACCTTTTGACCGCTGGGATAAAGAGGTTTTTAAGCCCGGGGCTAGCTGGTTAGCATGCTGACCTCGGTAGATACCTCCACAACACAACACACTGACGTGTTTGTTATAGTCTGTTATTTTTTTTTTCACATTTTGATGAAAATTGTTGTTAGTGTTCGAATGTTGTAAGCAATAATTCTCACATCATTGCACCTTTAAGTACATTAAAGTACAAAAAATGACTTTTGACACCTAAGCACATCTGATATCAGATACTTTGAGACCTTTACACAATCACTGTCTCTATGGGTGAGTTTCACTTTTAGTAAAGTGTTATTTCAGAGCCAGATCTTTGTAATTACTCAGGCATGACTCTTGTGCAGGCTATTACAACACTGTCTTTGTGCTTGATGATATCCCGAGGTCGAACAAGTGCAAACATTCCCTTGCTTATTGTGTTTCTAGTGTACAACAGTGGATTGTTGGTTCCATTTTAAAACAGATCCAGATGATTGTTTTTCTGTCTCTTTTTTTTATGAATCATCTGATGCTGCCCAGTTAAACCAGCTGACCTGATCCTCCTTCTTCATTCACATTATCAGCTCAGTGCTCCGCGCTGCACGGGCCCAGTGTAGTCTTTCCTTTCCTCTTTGTTTTATTGAGAATTTGATAGTTGCTGTTCGAATGTGTTAGAAAACTTCTCCTACTGTATCCTGAGGAAGGCAACGCAGCGGGTTGCATGAATGCCATTTTTTTTTTTCCAGTAAAACGGATGTTGGGATTTCCGCCCATTGTTTCTTGCTGGGAACACCATTATCAGTGTTGTTGTTTTTAATCATTGCATTAGGAAACGGCGCAACAAACACAAGGTCTAGCCCGTGATGAAAGACGACCTTTTTACCAGATGACCCCAACACTGTAGAAAAAGAAGAAGTCAGTGAAGTCAGTGTGTAATATTATGTGTTAAGTTTTGCACTGTGTTTGTAAGTGATTGTTTTCCATAATGGAGCGTCCTTATTTGATTTCTCCTCTAACCCTTTCCAGACATTTTAAAAAAAAAAATATTATTTCATTTTCTCTCTGAGACGATTATGTCATTACCTCGCTATCCGCCAGAAAATGACCTAGGCCTACTGCATTTCCACAGTCTGATCATGAGCGAGACGAATGCATCCTTTTTTAAAATGTATTTTATTATATTCTATGATGGATGTTTGATGCATTAAACACGTGAAACAGGCTTAAAGTGACAGCCACAGATCCCCAACTCTCACCCATCTCGGGCTCTGTGACGCGGAGGGTTACAGGCGACTTTTTCTCCTGCTTCACTTCGTTTGCTTCTGCGTGAAACAGCGACCTTGATGAGGCTATAAAACTCCACGGTTGGGCGACTTTTTCCTCACCGTGAATTGCCCCACATCCTTTGGGTGAGGGGGGGGGGGGAGAGACTCTTGGTCGAAGACGAGGGCAGCAATGTTGAAGGAAATGAAGTTAGTGAAGTGAGTGGGGTCAACTGAGCAGGAAAAAGACAAAAAAGAAAGAAAGAAAGAAACCCGCTGCAGAGGAACTGCTGGTGCAGGCTTATTCCTGCGGGAACTGTCACCGTGAGGACGCACGGGAACGCGCACGAAAGCTGCTGATGGCTGGTCGTTGAAATGCATCCAGCTGATTTAAAGACATTCGAAATGTGTTTTATGAATTTTTACACCCAGATGTGACGGGTTGTTTTGCAGAGATGAGGTGTGAATCTCATAAAAAAGTACTCCATCTAAATGTTGCTTGATCCATGTGAATGGCGGTTTATTCCTTCTCCAAGATGTTCTTAAGTTTTCTTCTTATTTCCTTTTGGTAAAAAACAAAAGTGTCGAATAAAATGGTTTCTTTAGTTATATTGACGCCGGAATGCGTCTATGGAAACACCTTGTCCATCCATTGATCTTGCAGAATGGTAGTTTTCAGGTGAGAGGCGCGCAATGGCAGTTTTCTCGAAAAGCCAATGTTTTTTCAGGGATGTTCGTGGTGCGTTTGAAGTGCGCACAACAGTTTGCCCACACGAACCACCGTTCATCCGACATGCAACAGTGTTGCGTGTGAAATTAATCTCGAATTCACACTAACAGCTGATTATCAAACAACACAACATGTATATATTTTACATTCTTCCTCACACTTTTCTGCAGCGAAAGGCTGCGTAAAGCAGATTTACGACGCTCTTTCTCTCTCTGCCTTTCCCTTATTTCATGGTTCAGTGGCCTCACACGGC
Source organism: Diplodus puntazzo (assembly GCA_963678695.2). NCBI lineage: Eukaryota > Metazoa > Chordata > Actinopteri > Spariformes > Sparidae > Diplodus > Diplodus puntazzo. The sequence goes on from OZ023162.1 coordinate 23,648,533, forward strand.
AGGCGAGGGGAGGTTTTCTCTCGCTGCTCATTGGTCGCGGCTCTCCCGTCTCAGCAACATTTCCATTCATACACCGGGCGCTCCTTTTCAGCCCCCTTTTTTTTCCAAAATAACTCACTGTCATCATCTTCGGGAAACGGCTTTGCCTGGACGCGGACTAATTATTTAAAATAGACGGAGGGAGTGATTAGGATCGAGAGGAAAAACCAACAACAAAAAAGGAAAAAAGAAAAGACGAGCGACAGGGAAAAACGACAGGTGAGTGTGGAGAAAACCATACACACGAAGCGGCTGCAGAGTTCGCTGAAAGTCCTGCTCGGGCACAAGCGTCTGCAGCGAGGGTGTGCGTAAAGGAGGGAGAGGGGGTCGTTCCCACTTGTTTTATTGCTTTTTATTGATGCTCAGTCACACTTTAAGAAAAAAGAAAAAAAAAAGAAAAAGCAGTGAATTGCACGTTAATCGATCATAAAGGAGAGAGGAGGTGTGTGCCCTGACAGCGCGTCTCTGTCAGTCTTTGTGTTGATGCGTCTTGTTTGCTGAAGTTTTGGTCTAATGTGAGTTCTCTGCAATCGAGAAATAATGATTTTATTTTTATCGTCACTCCAACTTTTGGGAAAGTCTACACGTGAGGTTTAAAAAAAAAGAATAAATGAATTTTAAAAAAGTGGAATGCGCCTTCGCTGAAAATCACTCGGCTCTCGTTTATGATGGATAACAGTGAAGGTAAGATGCTTAAAATGTAACACTAGAGGGGTCCCGGCCCACGGGGCTGTCTCGGAGGGAGGTTCACGCCGTTATTCACCAGTCCTCCTCCGCCTAATTGGCTGCAGATGCCGTATCCTATGCTTCTTTTTTTTTTTTTTACCGCGCAGAAATTGGATGCATTTGGGGAACTTTATGAGGCGAGCCCTGCGTTTGCCTGCAGGAGCCGAGAAGACCTAAAAAAAAAAAAAAAAAGAGCAAGAGAGAGAGAGAGAAACATTGGTCCCCTACAAGTATTTAAACCGTGCCACGTTCATATATAAGCCCTCCTCCCTTGGCTAATGTATTATGGGGCAGTAATTCTTTAGAAAAATCGCTCTGTTTAAAAGAAAAAAAAATGAGAGAGAGAGAGAAGGGAGGTAAAAGTTTCCTTGTGTTATTTTTCTTATTAATGTTTATTTTTTTTCTTTTCTTCGGTCTGAATTTTGTCCGTCAGATACTGATTCAAGATCACAAAGTTGGGGGGGGGGGGGGGGGCGTGATCTACATCCAACACTAATTACGCCAACAACAAAAAAAAAACTTGCAGGCTCGTTTTAAAAGGCTCCCTGATTGTGTATTTATAATCCTGACGGGGTCAGAGCGCGCCGCGCTACTGAACGGCACGGCCTCGCGTCCCCGTGGCCCTGTTAGGATCATGTTAACGGCGCGTCCTGGATGCCAATATAGAGGTCCATATACGTTCATTTGCTTTATCGCACAGTCTATATAACGGCCATCTGTGGCGGTATGTGTGTGCCACTGCCCCTTCCTCGTAATTGCGCAGGGGAGGGAAGGGCTAAAGACACCGTCCTCTAAGTGCCCTTTCACCCGAGACTTTGTAAGCTGCACTTATTAAAGCGAAAAGTGTTTCAATATGTGGTAAGCTTTAGGGGGAAAACGTGATGGGGGTTGGGTATGCATGGGGCCCTCTTCTTTTTTTTTCTTCTTCTTCTTCTTCTTCTTCTTCTTCTTCTTCTTCTAGCTGCCATGCAGCTCCCATTGGGCGACTTGGAGGAATTCATCCATGCACGCAGTGGGTTAGTGTCGTTTCCATCTGCCGGTGTTCTTAATGTAAAGGACGGCGGTGATTAAAACCTGCCCGTACCTAAGACGTTTTGACCGCTCCGGAGAGAAATGAGCCCTCTGTGAATGAATCAAAGGATTGTGTGTGCAGTCAGACATGCAGGAGAGGAGAGGAGAGGAGAGGAGAGGAGAGGAGAGGAGAGGAGAGGAGAGGAGAGGAGAATTAAGCAAATTTGACTTTCCCTTTATTATGGTGGAAGTGGTAACCCCGTGGTGGCCTGTGCGGGATGGATGTTTGCTGTACAGCACGTAGCTGTCATGTCAAGTGTATGAGTGTCTGGGTGACAACTAGGGGGGCTTGAACTGTAACCTTTGTTTCGTGGTTGTCATGAAAAGAACACAGGATTAAAACGAAATCATATATTATTATTAGTGAAACAAATAGTAATAAATGAATAAATCAATCTTTTTTCTCTCTCTCTCTCTCTCAGGGCCCATTGGACACTGAGCACCCTTGGGCCTGTCTGCCAAGTAGACATGTTTCAAACTGTCCCTGACACGTCGTCTTACGTCAAGGTAAGACACCACCGCCTCTTCGCTCAGGTAATGTTGGAGGGATGAACTGGGGTCCTTTCTTTCCTTTCCTTTCCTTTTATTTCCTTTCTTTTCTTTTTCTTTATTTTTTTTGTTTTTACGCATTTTCTGAGTAGAATAAAAAAAAACGTATTGAAAACATTTACGCGGCGTTATGATGTGAATTCCACACCTGTAGCTTTACATTATGTCGTCAAAAAGGCTGCCGTTGTGGCTCATTATCGAGTTTGACGTCATCTCTCTCTCTCTCTCTCTCTCTCTCTCTCTCTCTCTCTCTCTCTGTGTGTGTGTGTGTGTGTGTGTGTGTGTGTGTGTGTGTGTCTCGAGAATGTAAATAAAGCAAACAGCGCACATCTGGTTTTCGCATTGGAAGCTGCGTCTCGCGTGGTGCAGCGTGAGTACCTGCAAACCGCTTCACATCCGAGGCACCGTTCAATATTTCCATTTCTAAACGTAAAAAAAAAAAAAAAAAAGGAAGAAGAAGCACGTCAGGCCCGCACGCTGTCAGCTCATTGCGTGACGCTCGCTCACATCCATCGCAGCGATCCTGCGGAGGGTGACTGCTCGGATTGTGCCTCATTTAAAAAAAAAAAAAAAAAACGCCCCATTGTGCGGGGAGGAGAGCTGTGGTAATATCTTCATAATCAAGGTATATTTCCAAGGCCGACTTAGGTTAATGTTTTGAATACTTATCCCCCCCCCTTTCTGAATAAGGGCTCTTTTCATGGCAGCCACAGCGTTTGTGCCACTGCAGAGAGAGCCGGCGTCTCAGGGCCCAGAAACAATTCCTCATGTGTTGTGTGAGAGTTGAATAGAGCTGGGAGCTTTGACAGGGGGAATATGCTTTCAAATATGCTCTCTCTCTTCTTAAGAAACAGGTAAGGCAAGTGTGTGTGTGTGTGTGTGTGTGTGTGTGTGTGTGTGTGTGTGTGTGTGTGTGTGTGTGTGTGTGTGTGTGTGTGTGTGTGTGTGTGTGAGAGAGAGAGAGAGAGAGAGAGAGAGAGAGAGAGAGCTGGTAGTTTTACAGTGCAAGATTGTTTCTGTATCTTCTGATTCCAGTCCTGTTATTTGTTTTATCCTGCCTGGAATCGGAGAATGCGTTTATTTCTTTTTTCTTATTGTTTTTTTTTTTTTAACGTGCAACTGCTCCACTCCCTCCTTCCCTCCCTCACATCCAGGGAGATATTGGTCAGACTGTGGCACGCCTCGACACGAAATTTTTAAAGAAATATTCCTCATTCAAGCGAATCCACGGGCCCAGCATTTGGTTTTGTTTGGTTAAGGCCGGGCGAGACTGGAACTCTCCAATAAAAATAAATCTCAAATTAATTATGGCCTAGAGCAAGGGGCCAGACAGTTCGTGCTTATATGTGCTGCAGTGCAGACTCCACGTTTTTTTTTTTTTTTGTTGCCCTCGGTGTTCTGACTCGGGCTGTCTTTTAGGCACGACAGGAGGAATGGTCAGAGTATAAAGGCTAGGCTCGTGCGGCTGGGACTATTTCTTTGCTGGAATAAGGCTCCGCTGACAGCAGCAGCTTCCCCTTCCAGTTCCCCGTGTATGAAATTCCTCAACTCACACTCTGAAAAATATTGTTTTATACAAAGAGGCAGCATCTACTCAGCACTGCTGACAGAAACTTTCCTGACTGAAGCAACCTCTCTGACTTTACTCCATGCCTTCACTTGTCTCGGTCCTCACTCTCTCTCATGACAGGCTGTAACCAAATTCTCCCCCTAAACCTCACGGATCTTCACATAAGCTTTAAAAAAAAAGAAGAAAGAAAGGATGTGCCCCACAATCGAAAAGACTGCTTAAAAAACACAAAGTGTGCGCAGTGTCCGCCCCCCTCTGGCTGGCTGCCCCGGCGGGGAGACAGAGGAGCTACTGGCTCGTGGTGCAAGGAAGAAATGTCTGGCTGTCTAGTTCCAGCGTCAAGCCAGATGTTCTGTGGTTCACTGTGTAAACCAACTTGCATCTGTTTATTGGCCTTCCAAAATGTTTGTTACCGCTGTATTCATTATGGTCTTGGTAGGTCCTAGACCCCCAGTCCTCCTAATAAGCCGCGTGACTGCGATGGCAGGTATTTCAACGCGGAGAAGGGGGGGGGGGGGGCTGATCCTGTCAAACTGCTGGTGAGATGTGGTTAGATTAAGAAAGTCAGACTTTTGAGGGGGGTTTCTGTCACTTGAGAAAGCTTCCGGCTCGGTTCCCCAGCGCTGCATTTCAATTATTTACCCAATGTAAACGTATTTTGGACTCCACCGTGGAGCAGAGTGTAAACTCGCCTTTTTCTATTAATGGAAACTGATGTTAGAAATCCAAAGACGTGCATCACAGCATGAAACCAAAATAACTGGGTATTTTAAGAGACTTGAAGTCACACTTTATCAGCAGCCTCCCTATGATAAAATGCATGCATTAAAACATCACAGACTGGAATGTATAGGAGAAGAAGGAGAAAAGAAAATACGAAACCAAACCAGTCACTGAAGAGTTAAACAAGGTGTCTCCCTTAATTACACGAGTCTGAACTGGCCTCAGGCAGGAGAAGCCTTGACCCTTAGCAGGATCCAGATGTGGTGGTCCCAAGGGTGGGGGCCCTCAGCCCCACCAGACCCCCAAGTCGAGAGCAGACAGGCCGGCCCTGCTGTCAGTGGCTGCGGCGGAGCGGTCTCTGTTTGGCCGCTCCCCGAGGCAGAACCCCAACCCAGCGAGAAATATTCATCATCATCATCATCATCACTTCACTTCACATTATACAAATCTGACCTTTGTCCGAAATAAAGTCGTTTTATTTCTCAAACGTGACTCTCTTGACATCCGTGGAACGTTTTTTTTTTCCAAGCTTGTTTTGGTTTTTGTTTGTTTGTGTGTTTTTTTTTTTTTTAAATAAAGAAAATCCATGAAACAATTTTCGGGGTTAGTGGTAAGTGGAGCGAGTCTCCAAATCTAAGCGGTTTTTAGTTTGACCTGTTTCATGTGTGTCGAAACAAAATACCGCTGGCTGCCGAATGTGGCGGCGAATGTGAGAAAAAAGTGACCTGTTTTATTCGTCCGGCATGTGCACTGAAATTACGCTTGAATTGATGAGGGCAGAGGAAAAGAAGCAGAGAAAAATACCTGTGCGGGGGTGGGGGATAAGGGGGGTTCTTTCTTTCTTTCTTAAAAAGAAAAACTCAGGCGTGTATGGGGGGAGCGTTGAAGGACAACAGCAAACTAAAAAAAGAAAAAACAGTGAAAATGAAAACAATAATCTACATGTTGCCCCCTTTTTCTTGTGCGCTTTTGTTGAACCAGGCTGCGTTTCACCTCCATTCAGTCCTGTGCTCCGCAGCAGACGCACACGTGTAGAGCAGACCCCTCAGATTATAGTGCGGTTAGGAGCTGAATGCTCGGATTTTTATTAATGGTGTCTCAGGAAAACTTCACAGACGCTTCACGGAGAGAGAGAGGGGGGGGGGGGGGGGGGGGGGGGGGGGGTCCGCAACAACTCCTGACATAGGTGTTCAGGTTTCTTTCCCATATTCTTTTTCTTTTTTATATTTATTTATTATGATTTAGAGCTCCATCAACGGCGAGTCTGGGAGAAAAAAAACAAAAACAAAACATCTGTCCACATCCAAAGATAAACTTTATTCGGCGTATCGCTTTTCACTGTGAAATATAGGATAAAACAGAGCATAGGCTGATTTACAGATGGGGATGGAGGCATGGCCAGATGGATGCGATGTCTTGAAGCGTAGGCGTGAACCAAAAAAAAAAAAAAAAGCGCTCTAAAACACGAGATCACGTAACTTTTAAAGAGCGTCAAAAAAAAAAATCATCCCACCCGGACAGAACGTCAAGTTTAAATGTGTGCAGAAAATAATTCATAAGTCGGACAAATAGTAAACCCCTCCACGCCATCCGTGACAGGACTGGGAAAGAAAAGAGAGGAAAAAAAACACACACAGCCCCATTCTACAGCGGGCTACACAAGCTATGGCTGTGCACAACGCAGGCAGTCATCCTGTAAATATTTCCGAGCAGAAAAACATAACAGCGGAGCGAACACTCAATTGTTTTGCCTGCTTATCTCTCTGGGACAGTATCCTGCTTTTTTGAAGGCAGGGCTTTTCGGTGACACACAGCTTCCTTCTCAACCTTCTCAACAGTGGTGACTTCACTTCCCAAATTTAGAGGAAAGAAAAAACTCAATCCGGTAAAAAGTGTCTCTTTCTCTCCGCCACATACCGGGGGCTGGAATTAATTCAGGAGCGTGTCATGTTTGGGATATTGTCGGGGTCCGCTGAAAATTGCGCAAAATGGACGGAACTATTAAGGTAAGGGTGGAGAACGGGGTGTATGAGTTTGTGGGAGACTGCTTTTTCGGAGTTGCGCCTCCTTTTTTTTAAAGCAATGGGCTGAAATGCTCCTGTGTGTCGGTCTGTGAGCTGGGACCTCCAATCTGACGACGATGAGCGGCTTTTTGCTCTCGGTTTGAAAGCGGTAACCAGATTTCCTTCTTTTTTTCCCCCCTTCTCTTTTTCTTTTTGAAAACTTTCCACTTTTTTCCCTTTTTCAATAAGCTGACCGCTCGTGAGGATACGCTACGGTGTTGGATTCAAGGGCGAAAATCAGAATCACGCTTTGGATTTTTTGGGGACCGAGCGCACAATTACGCACGTCTGGGAAAGGCAGAAAGGAGTGGCTATTTGTTTCAGACAACACGCGCGGTACACCGTTCTTTCGTTTATGTATAGGTTATCCACGAGTCCGACGGGTTGGTTTAGTCTGGGCTGCGGGGGTTGAGCAATAGCCATGACTGGATGTACCGCTGGATACGATGTGTCGAGCTGCGCAACAGCGGTGTGGCACATCGCCCGGCTCGGTCCGAAGATCCTGTCGTGGGTGAAACAAAAACTGTGCCCACTTGGTATTTACACATGAAATCATCTATCTGTCTCTGCTGCTGTTGATTTTTTGTATTTATTTATTTATTTGTAATTTCTGTCCCCTCTCTTCCGCCGGCCGCACAGAGTTTTGTCAAAGCGCGGGGGACGCTGTCATTTGGTAACTGCGTGCGGCAACCGCTCCGTTTGCAACACTTTAAAACCGCAGCGCTTCACAATGGGACCTCGGCTCGTCCCTTATGTCGTTACCCAACTATTTTGAAACGTTATGTTAGTCGTCAGGAGCTACATTAACACTGGCTACTTGGCCCTCCCCGACGGTCAAATTCCAGATGCATTATGGCTGCGGCCACCAGATGTTGAATGGCAATGTCCCGATGAGTTCACCCTGCGACGCGTTCAGTCTGTGTCCTCCGCTTAACGAGTCTAAGCGCAGAAGAATGCAGCGATTCCGTGTTGTTGTTCCTGAAAAGTAGTGCCACTTGTTGTCGTTTCTTTTTCTCCTTCTTTCTTTTGGACATTTAAAGTAGCGGGTTTTGCGGCGGCTGGGTGTGGTGTGAGTTTTGGGAGAGTGTAAACGTCGGCTAGACCAAAAAATGTCAGGCTGCATATAGTCACTTAAATTCCGTCATTCACCGCTCACAGCGCTGTGATTGTTTTTTGTTTTTGTTTTTTTTTATCGTGCGCGTATTGGCAGCGGGACGCGAACGCCCCAGCCTGGATGTTTGCGACAAAATCAAGAAAGCTGTGACAACTAATGTAATCATAATTGAAATCCTAGGGTGTAATTGACCGGTTTTTGCAAGCTGCATTCATGCCCGCTAAAAGAAAGGAAGGGCTCTCTAGCCATGAGAGCTTCCTGTTCTACACAATCTTTTCCTGACAGGTTTCCTCTTCCTCCTTAAACAAAAGGCAGGAATGCCCCCCCCCCATCCCGGGTGGCTCCTGCTAGATGGCTTGTGTGTGAACGTCAAACAATCACACGTGCGAGTCTGGATGCGGGCGCTTTTTGCATACACATCCAGTCGGGCTCCAGACGCGTCGTGACGCACTTGGAGAGATGGACTTTGGCTGATGTAAACAGAGCAGAGGTGGCTCCCAGCAGGTGTCACACTCACACAATGCTCCTAATGGGGCCTGCAGTTTAACAGCTGAGCCATGATTTATTTGATGTTTTTCTTCTCTCTCCTTTGTGTGCGGAGCCGCTGAAAGATATATTGCAAAAATAAGGTTCAGATGTCATTTATGTTTTAATTTTTTTTTTTTGGACGACGACTCAGAGCCTGTGTACAGAGTGTGTGTGTTCAGATGTGATCCTCCTTGGGAATCAAACTAAAAGTGTTTAAGAGTGTCTGTGGACAGTGTGAGGCTGACAGAAAACTGAGCTTAACCGCCTGCAGCTCTCATTGGGAGTGTGTGTGTGTGTGTGTGGGTGTGTGTTCCTCAGAGATACTGGAAGGAAAACACAGGCACTGTCACCCTTTTCAGCTTCCCCTCACCACAGTGCCGTGCTCCTATTTTTAAAACCCGGCTCGGCAATCTTGATAGAAACACACACCACTTGCCAATCATGGTTTTAATTGTGCGGGCTGATATGTCACTGTAAATATAACGTGCAACAGTCAACAATGGTGGGCCGAGTCCTTATCGGGGCCGTAATGAGACATTCCCTCACTCTTCTACACTTTATCATCCGCAGACTAGCTGGTGTGCTCTGTTCAGATAGCGAGTTTGGCTGCCAGGGTTCAGACTATGATGGATCCACTGATGAAATCACTGGAAAATCTAATTCTGGCGAGATGGTTAAATACTCTGGAGAGGTTCAGCTTTTTTATCCACCCTTCACCCTGAGGAGTAATATTTTATTAAAGCAGCAGTATATCCAGAAGTCGGTTTTTTTGTTGTTGTTTTTTTTTGTTATTGTTGTATTTTTATGTGTGGCGTAGGCCGAGGTCTTTCTGTCTGTGAGCGAAGAAAAGTTTTTGTTTCGGAGAGAAGTTCGTCTTGTTAATCCACGTCAGCACTTTGTTAGAAGGGAATGCCGGTAGCTTTTACTCCAAGGTGTTTACAGAAGATGGTAATAGCTTTATTTTTTACCTGTGTCAAAGCAGCCAGCTGTGGGTCTGTGGCATTACAACAGAGGGCACTATAGTGCAATTACAACTGTAAACCATTTTGCAAAGGTTTCCATAACTTGTGATAACAAACCGTACATAGTAAGGACTTCACCTGCCACTTCAGTTTATTAGATCAGTTCTCAAGTGCCTGAGATGGTTTCACATGTTTATCAAAATGACTGGAACTTTACAAATTGGAGAAGCACTGATGGCTGCTAGTCATTATCAAATTATGTTGTCCAAATATTTGATCAAGTAAAGCAATAATCTGTTCGACAATCAAATACGATAATTTCCTTAATGATTTAATCTCACTAAAGCTCCTGGTTCTGGAACTCATACGTACTCTGTATGTGCAAAGTGAAATCATATTCATTTTCTTTGTGTTTCAGTTATAAGTTGTTGTGATTATGGCAGTTGAGGGACAGTTTACAAAAGAGTGGAGTCAGGATAGAGATGGTGAGATAGTATCCCAGTTATAGTGTCATTTCTTTGGTGTATATGTACACGCCACATACACACGGTATAATCGTATAAGCCAGCCTCCGGATGTAATGAAAAAGTTTGCTCCGAAAGGAGACATTTATCATCAAAGCAGGGATAAGTGAAAACGTTCGACTTGCATGAAACGTCTTAGAATGGAATGACATTTAAGTTCAGCGAGATCACGAGGATTTCGCTTTAATAAAAGTAACATTTTAGAGAATGCAAACGGCTACATGCTGGAAATATTGATCAATGAATATCAAGTAGCATTTTCCCCCCGAGGCACATATGTGGCATTTTGGAATGAAATAATTCAGTCGTGGGGAATTAGACACGTCTCAGTCTGCCATCAGATCTTATCAGATCCAGATGTGCATCAGACCCGAGCTTAATCCTGAGCAGAAGCATATGACTGTAATGATTTCATTTGATATTTTGACTTATAGTTTTTTTTTTTGTTTGTGCTTGTTTGATTGTTCTAAAGATTGAATGATGTTTGGAGCGATTACAACAACAGCTGACTCATCTAATTATTATTCAGGGGCATTATGTGCCAGCTGAGAGTTGCCCGGCACAGGTCTCAGATGGGGACATTGCCGACTCTGTCGACCGTCAAACACCAAGCGGTGACATCTGTACGTTAACATGTACATAATGCACGCTTTTCTTCCAAGACATTACACAAGGAGCATGTTTGAAACCACGTAATATCTTGGCCGGCCCCGAGTTTCTGCGTTTGTTTTCTTTAATAAACTTACATTGCTCCAGCTGAGCCACAGCAGAGGGGTCAGTGTTGCTGTGACCCCCCCTGCTTCTGTTGAGTCTTCAGCTGTGGAAGGGAGGCCCCGGCGCTCAGACAAGACAGACACATCAGGGCATGACAGGGGATTTTTGGTTCCAGAGAAAGTTAAGATGCTGACAGTGTGCGAGCGAAAACGATTACACAACCACACGACTGGAAAATTCTGTTGAGATATTTTAAAATTGCCAGTTCATGCAGTAAATGTGGGAATTTGAGCGGGTTTTTGTGCTTAAACCGTGAATCTAATAGTGAACAGCTTGTATGTATGCACTGATTGACTGATGTCAGTACACCAGCGCAGCACCGAGGCACACAACACAGTTTGAATCCACTTTGGGCATGATTGAAGTTGTCCTAACATCAACAGGAAGCTGCAGTTGCTACGTGGGCTGTAAACACAAACGACTTTGGATGCCAGACTGCGATATGACCAATAACTGCACATAATTGCTGTAAACAAAAATACACAAGAGATTGAAAACCTGACATCACAAGTTTCTGGGTTGTGTCAACTGAGAGAGTTGTATCTGCTCGTGTGCGTGAGTGCGTTCTTATCAGTCTCATTACAGGACTACATCTTCCTACTTGAAACAGTTTGACATTTTGGGATACATGTGCCTCTTCGCTCTCTTGAGTTAAATGAGGAGATCGATACCACACTCAAAGCTCTTAAAGTGTCCAGTGTGTAGTATGTGGGGGCAGAGATGAAATATAATAGTCATAATTAGTTTTCTTTTGTGTATAATCACCTGAAACCAATAATTGTTGTGTTTTTTTCTGGCCTGAGAATGAGCCTTTTATATCTACAGAGGTAGCGAGTCCTCTTCCACAAAGTCTGCTATGTAGCACTGCCATGCATCTACAGTAGCTCAGAAGGGACAAACCAAACACTGATTATACAGAGGGCTCATTTTTAGTAACCATTGTAGGGAAGGATGAGATGAGGGGTGTTCAGTTGGTTGTAATTTGCAACCATGTCTGTAGATGTCACTGAGTCATTCACACTGCACCTTTAAATGTGAAACTACAACCAGGAGAGTGATAGCATAAACAAGGCAGGGGGGAAACAGGCTGTTTAAAAGTAAAATGAATCACCTGGCAGCATAAATCTTTGAGTAACACATTATACCATATTTCTTTATTATGTACAAAAAAGTGTCTTCCAGACTCCAGGAAAAAAACTCAAATGTCAGTGTCGTGTTAATTAGTGAGCTTCAGAGATGTTTAGAGTTGTTGTTTTTTTAACAATTAGATTAAAGCCAGGCTAGCCCTTTCCCCCTGCGCACAGGTTTGATGCTATGCTAAGCTAAATAGCTGCTAGCTTTAACATTTATATGAAATTGACTTAAGAGCGGTGCTGATATTCACATCTGAATGTCTGCAAGAAGGCAACTGATCCCAAAATATCAAAGTAATTATTTAAAGTGTAATTTTGGCTTCATATAGTATCTTGAGAACAACATACCAAGCATTTGTTCCTTCCACCCACAGGAGGCGCTATCAGTGGTGAGTGAAGACCAGTCCTTATTTGAGCCTCCATACGCTACTGCTGCCCCTCTCCCCAAGACAGACATGACTGCATCTGGCGCACAGGACTACGGCCAGACCCACAAAATCAACCCCTTACCCCCACAGCAGGAGTGGATCAACCAGCCAGTGCGGGTCAACGTCAAGAGAGAATATGAGCACATGAATGGATCCAGGTATTTGCATGACAGCCACTTCCTGTGTCTTACATCGATCATCATTAGACTTATTAGACTTTTGGTGTCCATCACTGCAGCTGATAAACGTTGACGTTTGTCACTCAACGGGCATTTCTTTACTCTTTGCTTCTAATCTTCGGTGTACTTGGCCTTGGCCATTGTAGGGTTTAAATACCCCATGCCAAAGTCAATGACTGGAAAAGAAAAACCAACAACACCCAATTTATCTGCTGATAATATTTTTTACAACTTTCTTGTCTGTGTGTGTCTGTGTAGCAGGGAGTCTCCAGTGGACTGCAGTGTGGGTAAATGTAATAAGCTGGTGGGGGGTAACGACACATCTCAGATGAACTATGGAAACTACATGGATGAGAAGAATGCCCCTCCCCCCAACATGACCACCAATGAGAGGAGAGTCATCGTACCTGCAGGTGAGGACAGCTTTTTGACAGTGCAGAGCTGGATATGTTCTGTTTATTCACTGCATATTTATGCAGGTGCAAATTGTTATGTTTTTCCTGTCTTGCTGCTGTGATTACAGACGAAATCACTCATCTGTTTTGGTCAACGTTTGCCAACGCTGTAAATGTTTAATGAGTCCCATTTCTATTTAGCTGGTTCACGGAGCAAATCATTGTTCCAGTGTTTTACGTCACTCATGGGAGCAGGTAGAGGTGTCTGTTTGTCTGCCAGACCTATATATTCCTTCACTGGTCTCACAAATGTGATCCTTCAGTGTGTAACATAACACAGTTGGGGTGGTATCAAGTGGAGTTTCAGAGTTATAGCCAGTAGAGAAGTGATATTAATGTTGATTGGGTTGTTAGGTTTGAGCAGGAGAGCCAAAGAGAATGACTGTATTTTCCCCAAAATGAGCATATGTGATTCATTTAATTAAAATCGAATGGAGCCTTGCTCAGTTTTCCGTTTTTTAAGGGCAGTTGAAGTGTTAGTGCTTAACTGATGCAAGCGGCCACTCGTCTATTAACCTAATAGGAGATCCACATGGTGGCCACTCCTTAACCACGAGTGGTAAGTTTGGGGTTTGGATTCCACATTGGATGTGCAGTGTGTCACATTTGGTCTAGAAGTACTGCTTCTGTTTTATATTGCTTTCTTGCCATATGGGGTTGGGGTTAAGGTTTGGGACGATGCAAATCATGCCACGGGAACAATCACAGGAAGGGATTTCAGAGTGAAAACTACCGTGAAAGACTATTTACCTGAAACCTAATATGAGTCATCCCACAAAGGCAAACCCTATCCCATGTGGTTAAAATAAGATCAAGTTTTTACAAGTATCTGAACAAGGTCTGCTTCTGATACAAAATTCTGTTTCCAATTTGTTCCTGTCTCTCCCTCTCTTTACCTTAGTTAAATATGAGTCTCTCCCAACTGTCTTCCCTGGCGTCTGTCCAGAAACTATTGTTTGGAAGTCAATTAACTTCCTCTCTTCTTCTTCTTCTTCTTCTGTCTTCCTGCAGACCCGTCGTTGTGGTCCCAGGACCATGTGCGCCAGTGGCTCGAGTGGGCCATCAAGGAGTACGGCCTATTAGAGATCGACACGTCCATGTTTCAGAACACAGACGGCAAAGAGCTCTGCAAGATGGGCAAGGACGACTTCCTCCGGCTCACCAGCATGTACAACGCCGAAGTGCTTCTCTCTCATCTCAATTACCTCAGGGAAAGTGAGTAGACTTTCTGCAACTTTAAAAGTGGAAACAGACAACTCCCCTCCTAGTGTTTCCAAGCGGTGTTATTGTTGGTGCTGCTGTCGTGAAGACAACTGGATTGTTTCCATTTTTCTCAGAGTAGCAACTACCAACAACACAGGATCAACTGTGAGTCTATTCATTCATCGAGCGTATAATGGAGTCATGAAAAGCAGATAGAAATGGCGCTTGGCTGGATTGCCAGTCAGCCTTCACTTTCATGGCAGACAAAATTGCAAACCAAAAGCGAGGTTTGTAAGGAACCAATCTAAATGCCAATGGTGTCATTATTCTATAGCCTTTACATCATGCTATCAAGATTTACTTAATGTTATGGTACGTGGCACATGGATGAAAAGTTGTTGGAGAATCAATTGATAAAAAAGTCAGTCGACAAATAATGAGAACACTGAAGATAATCAGGTTTTGGAGGTAAAAGGACAGTAAATCTAGTGAGAACTGCGCACTCGGTGTCCCTGCTGTACATTCTGCTGTTTGCGCTCAAGTTGAAGTCTGCGCTGGCATCCATTTTTGCCAAAGAATGAAAGTCAAAATCAACCCTCAGTCAACACACAAGCCTCTTTTCATATACTGTTTTCGACTTTGGATGAGAAGTGAGAGTGAAGAAAACGCCAAACCCGGGCAAACAACATGACACTTTGTTTTTTTTTTTTTTATGTCACCGCACTATTCTCACATTACCATCAATAAACAATGAAATTGCTTTTACTGGAAACTCATTTCTCCATAATGGCTACCCAGTAATAAGCAGAGTTGTGGAAACCAAAAGGGTTTCTTTCCCGTCTCGAGATAACCATCGACTACATCCCCCACTTGACTTCACAGTGCCTTACTCCACATGGTCCGGCGAGATGAAGCCCAGGTGCATTGCCTCAGGAATCGTGCCTGGCCTGTGTGTTGAGCACGGCAAAGAAAGTTGATCTGCAATTTGAAATGGAGGCAACTAAATTTGAGCCTCTTACCTTTGAAGAGTTCCTCGGCGCAATCCCGCTTCATATGTTTCGGCGGGGAATTTTCTGAGGCAGTATGCAAATTACGTTTTAATATAAGAAGTAACATCTGGCGCGGCTGTTGGTTTGAATACACAGTGATGTCTGCTTCAGAGAGTAGGTACGTCCCCTGTTTATTGTAAAAAAAATAAGCAGATCTGAGTAAAGGGATTGTTGGACGTACAGAGAACAATTTGTCCCATCTTTGAATTCTTTGCATTCTGTGCTTTAAAATAGAAAGGGCTGCCTCTGCTGCGGCTGCAGAATATCATGACACCACGTTGGGTGGAGTGACTGATGGCTCGACTAAATTTAACATTGCTCCCAAGAAATTGTGATGGGCCTCGGCGTGATGTAATGGGAACTGTATTTTGTGGGTGTCAACAGTTTTCTCTATGCACAGCGTCTGGGCAGAGAGAGATGCTTGTCATGAGTATAACAGCCTCATTGTGCAGCGCTGCAGCGGGTGGATCTGTCTGACCGCCACTGGGCACGCTCCGCAGAGCAGTTTTCATTATGGCCACTGGCTGCGGGACTTAGCCACGGCTTAGGCGTGCTGCGTCGCGACTCTGCCCATCGCTGCCCTTTTTTTGATTTAGACCTTGTGTGTTTTGGAGACAGAAGAGATGTCTCGGGAATCCTCTCTACTTGCCAGCTGAAATTGCTTTGGATCAGTTCCCGACAATCAAAAAGATGAATGCTCCCGTCCCGTGCCTGGACTGACTGACCTGTTTCTGGGACAGCTTCTCTGGGAAGCAAGCAGCGCGTGTTATTGACACTGGGAGCCTAAGGGCAAAAGGAACCATGTTAGTAAATGAACATCTGAGGAAGGCCGAGAAGGAGGAGGAGAAGCAGGAGGAAGAGGAGGAGAGTCGAGGCTTTACGCAGACCCTGCAGGGCTGATGATTTGGAAACCAAAGCCGTTCTCTCTTTTCCCCCTGCAGCACAAACAAACACAATCACAGACGAGGAGTAACCCCGTCCAGAAAATAGACCTCTGGCTTCACTCACGAGAGCTGGAGCTTGGCCGAGCTTCCAGAATACAGAAAAAGAGAAAGCGAGGGAAAGACTGAGCCAAGCCCTGGAAGTATTAGCGATAACAGGTCACGTGATGTCTTCCTCCAACCCCATTCACCACTCTGCCCAATATTTACCCCCCATCATTCTCTGAAGAATGGATGATCCAAGGGAGTTCCGCAATCATTTTATGCACATCTGTGTGCATCATGTCTGCCTTTGGTTCTGTTTATTGAACCTCTGATCAACATTCCTTAGAGTCATTAAGCCCTGTGTGTACACTCGGCACGGGGCAAGGACACATTTCCCCACCCTACAGCCATACCATAACAAAACATTCCTGCCACGTCATGCGCAGAAATATCGGCCAGACACCCACACTGGTGCAACCGCTGGCACAATCTGAACATCTGTCTGGCTACCCAGCTGCTTGCAGTAACAAGGGTAGTTGCCCATGCATCATTTTGGCCTCATTGTTGGTCACTTATCCAGATTTTTATAAGTGATGGCCGCCCGCACCCCAATGTGCTTTCAATTTGGGGTGCAATTTGAGAATTTGTTCAAATTAGTCTGTCAGGGAGGGACCGCGGACTGTTTGCTTTATCGCACCCATGTAGGTCGGTTTGATACCACATGTGCTGGAAAGGGAGCCGAGCAAAGAAAACCTCAGACAACGAAGGACTGTATCCTCGGACACACGGAGATGCAAGAGCAGAGAGAGAGAGAGAGAGACAGCAATGAGACAGCGAGGAGGGAAAATAACGAGACGAGAGCGTTGAGAGCAAACCTACTGTGGATCTGAGGAAACACAGCAACAGGATGAAGAAATATATCCCTGACAGATAGATTTTACAGTAGTTATTTGAGGACAAGGGTAGGAGGTTGTGAGCAAGAGAAACAGTTATAGAAAGCGGGTGTGAGATCGAGAAAAAAAAAAAAAAGAAAAAAGTTGCGGGGGGGGGGGGGGGGGGGTGAACTATTTTTTTAAGAAGTGCGTGGAAACGGTCCGAGGTGGTCATGATTGAGTGCCGTTGGAGAATAGCAATAGTTCTGTTTCCCAGCTGTCGCCGCCGCTTGTGTGTCTGGATGGATTTACAGCAAGGGAGTCAAGACAGAGAGAGGGAGAAAGAGAGAGCGAGCAAGAGAGGGAGAGTGATAAGTCTGGGCTTCTGCACTGCTGCTGCTGCTGCTCGCTCCAGAGTGGGGGACATTCTCGAGCCCTCAATAGTTTATACAGACCATAAACATCTGGGCTCGAAGGCTGAGTAGGGAAAAAGGAGGTCTGGAGAGCTCTCTCTCTCTCTCTCTCTCTCTCTCTCTCTCTCTGTCTCTACCCTTTCTCCCCTCACAACATTTTTATTGAGCTCCCCATGCATTAGTTCTTTCTATTGGCAGATTATCACTGGTGCAGAGGGGCTCAACTGCTTGGCTCCGCGCCCTGTACTGTTAACTGTCTGCCGTTAGCCACCATTACAGAGCAGTTTTTCGTGGCTGCTCACTCGACTGCCCGGGTCCAGACACTTAGAGGAATGTATGTACATATCACATTAGCATAAGTGGAGGTGGATAATAAGCAGTTGCTATTCATGTAAACACTGTGATGAGCTCAGCTGTAATTTAAGCTCGCTGCTTAGAGGACCATTATAATTGGAGCTACTTTCAGCCCAATTGCCAGTTAAGTATGTTGATATGGGGCCATTCTGTAAAACCTTGGATTTCAGTCAGTGATGTTTTTAAAGGGACAGTCCTTTCCCAAAATGAAACATACAATTTAGCCACACCATTCCTCTTACCCTTTGAGCTGTTTATCAATCTAAATTGCCGGATTTTAAAGATACGGGCCGTAGAGAAGTCTTCCTTCGGCAATAAAAGTAGATGGCACTCGTGAGAGGCTCTTGCTTGTGACATCCATGAGTAGATGCGCACTTCCTATTGTGCAATGTGCATCGTAAAGTAAATAGTTTCTACTTATACACCAAGGTCTGCTGGTTATCTTGAGTAACAGGGTCATGATTTTCTTGAAAGAGACTTTGCTGTTGAGTTTTTGAAATGTTTTCTCGTGGCTCTTTGAGAACCACAAGCCGAGTGATATCTCATACCATTATATGTAAGAAAAGCAAGACATCTATACTGCTCTACTAAATTGTGGCGATGGCAAATGAGCTATGTTTAGAGTGTTGTAATGGTGCCAGTATACTCCAACAGAGGTGCGTGCCAGATGGTTGAACTGTGCCTGAACAGACTTTTTTTATGGCAAAACTAAGGTCTTCAAGGTCAGGCAAACGTGTCTCTTTGTCGAGATGATGCAGTTTGTTGATCCACCCCTCCACCATGGCCTCCTTACTAAGTGGTTTTGTTGAGCTACCGTATAAAAAACATCATACTACATCATGCTGCATTTTTTTGGTCATTTTAGGAATTGAAGCTTACAACCCATTACATCATTCTCTGGTGAGGACAATCTTGAATATCCGCCTAGGAATTATGTTCATTTTGGACAATTCCACACCACAAGATTAACGTCCAATGCCAACATTCGATGCAATGCAGGAAGTGGTGTGCCCTTTATGTAGCAAGGCGGACAGCGAGGTGGAGGTCGTTGTGTGGGACGGGTGTGTGGTGCATTTGAATTTCATATGTGAGTTCATACCCAGTCACAGACCAGGAATTAATGTTTGCTTTTTTAGAACCCAAACCATGGTTGTTCTCCAACCATAACCACCTTTTTGGTGCCTAAACTGAACCAAACCCTTCCTGGTAGCAGATCAGAATAAAGTTACTGACAAAGAGTATTCGGCAGTGATGCATTACTCAGTGAAGAGTTAGAGTAATGAGATTACTTTTTGCAACACTGAATAGAGTAAGAAATAACAAAGTCAGTAAATACAGCACTGTCCGATCCATTTGTCCAGCATCTTACTGAAAGGCTCAGTTTGGTCTCCCTTCAGTGACAGACTGGCGCGGCATATGTTAGTTTAGCGCCGTGAGGAAAGGAGGAGGAGAGGAGTGATGTGACCACAGGTCACCCCAATGTGGTCTCATTTAGAAAATGCTGCGCTGTCATTGACAACCTGCTAATGTTAGCCACTCGTGATTCATTCAAGAATCACCAGGTTTTGTTCAGGACTGGGTGCAGCACCATTGGTAACCTTGCTGCTCTGTACATTACTCTGTGACCCAGTCACATGGACCTTAAAACTTTAGGGAGAAAATACAAATCTTTTTTATCTGTTATCTGGCAACAGTTTAAAGGCGTTTTCTGTGACCTCGCAAGTGTTGAGAGATATGAGAACACTGTTTCCTGTCGTGAAAACCAATATTTAAATCCAGTATTTCCACGGACTGCGCCTGAGGACGAAGCTCGCAGCTCATACAGTGAAGAAGAAAACAGCAGGGCCTCATTTGTAGTGCTGTTGCTGAAAAGCAACTGTGTAAATACTGGATTTAAACGTTGGATTCGCATGGACAAAGACGGTCTCGGATGAGTAATCAGCAAAGTGATGGAAATACTTTTGAAATGAGTGATAGGCCTAAGTAACTGCAAACAAACAATGTCCTTTGGGTCATTCTAAAAGACAATGACAAATGATCTTTAACATGAGGGTAGGAGCACTTTCTGGACTCAGCTGAGTTTGTTCGTGGCGCTCTTTGGATAGGGATGCATGTAGACTTAAAAATCACATGAAAACTCCAAGGCACTCTCTTTTTGAATAATTGAAATTCCTTTGTTGTCACCACATGGCCTTGTTAGAACTTTAAAACAACTATGACGCATTCCATCATCAAGCCTTCAACACAGAGTTTGGGTTTGACTCCCTGACAAAGGCTCTGAGACAACAGTGCCTTGGCGTTTTCTGACGATTTTTATGACAGATAATCCCTTTTGGTTTGGAGGACCTGTTGGAAATTCTCTTGTGCGCTATCCAAAGCTGAAGACTGGTTTCCTCAGTGCAGCTCTATCCATTAGAGCTGAAAGGATGACTTACTTCTGGCTGGAGCCCGTTTGGCACCCTTGAAGTGGCAAAATGCCTAAGAAACTGGGTGACTGGGACCCTCAGTTTGTTGACAAAGCTCAGACCACATGTCTGAGGCCATGGTATCATATAGCTCTACAGAATAAACAGCCGGGCCCCGATGGAAGACAGTCACAATGCTCAGCAAGCCCTTTAAGACCTCTGTCAATATTGTGGGGCGTGCCAAACCGGAGGACAGGGCCTTTTTGAAAGAGCCATCAGTTATCGAAAGAAGAGAAAAGAAAATTGTTTGTGGATGTTATGTAATCGAGCAGACTGCGAGCAGATGTGGCTGGGGAGGGTTAGAAGGAGAGAGAGAGAGAGAGAGAGAGAGTTAGGGTCTTCAAGGCTGAACACTAGCCAGTCCTCCCACTGTGCTGTCAGATTACCAGGACGTGTTTGTTTTCTGAGAGAGGAAGAAGCCGTCCAAATAAATAGGCAGCACAGCCAAGGCTCCCTCCGCCGAACTGAACTGTCAGCTGTGGTGTCTCTCTCTCTCTCTCTCCCTCGCTCGCCCGCTCTCGTACAGCAGGCCTGAATTTCTCTGTGGGACGGTTTGAGGTTTTCTCAGCAATGCTGCCTGTTTGCCTGTCTGGGTCAGCCCACATATGTGGCACACAGTAGGAATAGGGTTAACATCCCCTCCTCCTCCTCTTCCTCCTCCTCCTCCTCCCTCATCACCCTCTTTTTTTTCTGTCTGTCTGTCTGTCTGTTCATCTTTCTGGTACACTTTCTCCCCCATACCAAAAGATGATGTTTTGGTGGCTCGCCCCCGCGCGCTTACACTCTGCGTGTGGAATTATTTTTGTACGGGGAGCTGCGTTTGATTGCTGTGCAGGGACCCGGCCTCATACAAAGGCTCCCCTGTTCTGAGGCCCCCAGGTTTCTAAACTAGACCCAGAGCCTTGGGGGTGCCGTGGAGTAGGTAGAAATGGGAGGGGTGGGCTGTTGGGAGGTTAGAATACATTTGTGGAGCACCCGACTCACCCCCAACCCCCCCCAACCCCCCACATCCACCCCCTAAAAAAACAGACCCCTAGTCTGCCACCATGGGCCCCTTCACCCCCACCAACCCCGACAGCAGCAGCAGCACAGCAAGTTAGGTAAGCATCCTGCGTCAAATCTCGAGAAAGGCACATCACAAATTCCATTTTGCCTTTTTTTTTTTGTTTGCTCCATTCAGAAAAGGCATCCTCCCTTCTGAGAAGCTCTCCGTAGCGATCTCAGCGCTAAATCTCAGCGCTCCCCGTGTAGTAGCTGCTCTTGTGTTTTCTCTGTGCATTTTTGGGTCTGTTTTTCCACTCGCTGATTTATGCCTGGGGGCAGCTAAAATTAAGAGAGCATTTTGGTGCCGCCCAGGGTGCCTGTGTAAGTGGAGGAATGCAGCACACAGTTCTGCTCCATAAGGTGAAATGAATAGGCAGCCATATGCAGAGTCTTGCCTCTCTGACTTTATTATTCAGGAGCAGGGTTTGCAGTTAAAATGCTGACAGGCTGTTTTTTTTTTTTTTTTAACTACATTTCATGAACTGAGTCTGTGCTGGATTTGCTTTTATTTGGAACTAGATTTATGTGTCAAGGATTATTTTTTTCTTCTGAGATTATTTTTCAAGACAAAACAGGAACACAATTCAAGAAATGAAAAAGGGCTCTGTAAAGGTGCTTTACAGTGACTGAGCTGAACCTTCTACTGCCACCTGCTGGCTATTGTAATGCCCTGTGAGACTTTTGTCACGGACTTCAGGATGGTGCTGCATTCAGGTTACTCCAGGCGCATAATCAAAATCCCAGTATGGCCAAGTGCTATATCCAAATCGTAGACGCTGAATTTTTTAAAAAGTAAAATGTGTGACAAAACAGCATTATGATAATGAAATACTGCAGTGCTGCAGGGATGCTGGGGCCTACAAAGCTTGTTCACCAGATGTGAGAAAAACATGTTTGTTTGGTTCAGAGCCCAACAAATGTCACATCATCATGACTTAATGAAATTGTTTCGGTGAAATTGAAAATGTGGATGCAGAAATGATCATATCCATGAATCACGGTCAAAATAGCGGCACTATGATTCTATTTTACCATACAGGGAATCCCCAGTCATATTGTTAATATACACATTTGCATCTCTGTGTGTTCGCCAAGATCTAGTTCTTAATCACGGCCAAATTTGGCCCTCATAAACATTTTGTGTGGCCCCTGAATGTGACATGAAATGCATGCTTTGTTTGTTTCATCACCTACTGTTCATTTCATTTATTTAATTGTCAATCGCCTACTCCAAAAAACCCCTGAGTGAATACTGCTTTCTGAATTCTGTGCTATTGAGCTCATACAGGAAGTACAATAAGTGTATAATATGTGCAGTTAATCCATAGATGCCCATATGCATGAATCTATGAAAACAAGTATATCTCTTATCCTGTTTTTCGTATGCTAGTTTTAAATGTAATGTATTTGTCTCTATGATTTACATGACTCATGGATGGGTTACACTGTTTTGTCTAGCTATACTAACTTTTTTTTTGTTATCTCACTGACCACAGGTAGCTCATCACTATCCTACAACACACCATCTCACACAGACCCATCCCCACGCCTGGCTGCCAAAGAGGGTAGGGACACACTTTTTGAATTATTAATGCTTTACATACTATATATGCCATCTGTGCATGTATGTTTAAGTTGATATAACTGTTGTATATCAGGGGAGCGAGTTGAGTGGTTTGACTGCCTGAGATGAAAAGAGGAATGGAAGACGCAAACGCAGTGCCTGTCAGCTTCGGATGCACAGAGAGCGCGCGCGCACACACACACACACACACATACACACACACTTGAGAACACAGACCTCTCACACAAATCCAGAGCACTGATTGCCAGCGACAAAGCTCTGCGCAGGTGCACCCTTTGTGTCGTCAAAAATAATAGGAGCCAAGCGGCTGCTATTCAGGGCCGCTACCTGAACGCTGTGACAACACGCGGTTAGCTCAGGAGGGGCGGCTTCTGCGCGGAGGCGTATTAGCAGGAAGACAAAAGCGGCGTGCTGATGAGTTCTGTCCACAGCAGCAGGGGCGAGAGCAGACGGTGAGTGTGACGATTGTGCTGGGAAAAAAGCGGGGCGTGAGGCACGTGAATAAGGCTATGTGCTGGAGAGACAGGTGCTGAAGCAACAATGTGAGCGGTAAAAACGAGGCAGAGGAGCCTGATTGGCCACTTTAGACCAGAGGGTACGAGTATTGTGAGCTGGTCTCTGCTGTGGGTGTGAGTGAGTTAATGACAGGAGGTGAAATGATGAGAAACTGTACAGCGTATGCTGAGTTTTTATGAGATTACTGTCACTGCCTCTGTA
Source organism: Diplodus puntazzo (assembly GCA_963678695.2). Classification (NCBI taxonomy): domain Eukaryota; kingdom Metazoa; phylum Chordata; class Actinopteri; order Spariformes; family Sparidae; genus Diplodus; species Diplodus puntazzo. The sequence continues at coordinate 23,671,999 of OZ023162.1, forward strand.
TGAAACACATAGGTCGTCGGGCCAATTTAAACATGCGGCAGAGCGAATGCTGGCCTGCAGAAATATCGATCTTAATACATGATTTAATGTACTGCATACCGTGTTTGATTTCTAACAGTAATTCCCTTGAACATGAATCAGATGCACTTAAAGTCCCCCTCCAGTCAGAATGTGTTTTTCATCTTGTCCTTGAAGATGTGCACAGTTTAACACTAGAAGGCTGTTTTTTCACGTTCATTGCTTTAACTAATAATAATCTAGTTCAATGCATATCGGTCAATTGTTTGTTGTATTGTTCTTTTGTCATGCTGACATATTTTTTCTTGAAAGGCACATTAGAGAAAGAATGAATACGATTTTTAGGGGTGAATTAAAGCATAAAATATATGTTACTATGGCTTTTTTGTCCGTGTTTTTCACTGTGGGAGCCGCTCGGTGTCTTTGCTGACTACAGATATGTAGTAAAGTGAAGAAGCAGCAGTCAAACAAGAACTGTTGCAATGTCTCACTCGTCAAATCCTTGCAAAAGCCAAGCTGAGTCTCCCAGAACAACGCCCACAGCGGCTCAGAGTGATTGTCTCTTTCCTCTGGATACCTTTTCACTCTACAAACATTACTTTGCGCTGACACAGCCAGAACCGGGCGAAGGCTGCGCTGCGTATCTGAACGAGAAGAAAAAAAAAGAAAAGAGCTACACATCCTTTACATCGGCTATATAGTGTCACCACCAGAGACGGGAGAAAGGACTGCAATAACAGTGATAGCCTCGCTCACAGGATGAGGGGCCCTATCAAGGCAGGAGGAGAGGAAACAGTGGGTCTGATAAGTGTCCGAGAATGCCCTCGGCCTCGCTCTATCTGCCCCAGTGGTGAGCGTTAGCAGGCCGCGTGCTTGTTCTCGCCCAGCTTCAATACCAATAGACCAATGGGCAGGCCAGATAAGATTCTGCTCAGTCACCCCCCGACCCCGCTCTTCCTGGTTCTCAGCGGCAGGTATTTGGACTGGCAGGAATAGAGGGTCACTCCCTTCAACAGCATTTCCCCTTTCACAAGAGGTGACTTCTATTATGAGCTCCTGTAACGCCGGCTGCGCCTCTGGCTGTGTCCCGTGATCCCAGTTAATGTACAGCTGAGGAACGACTCCAACAGGGTGACTTTTTCAGGAATTGGGAGTTACCAGATACAATTTAGCATTAATCATGTTGCTTAGAACTGCTTTTTTGTATTCACCATAACATAATGCAAGTTATTTATTAAGTATTTCTTTACTTATTTGTGACAATAGCACACTGTGGAAATACTCATGAATTCAGAACCTCACTTAAATAGAAGTATAATATTAAATAGAAACTTGAAGTATCAAAAATTGAAAGTACTCATTGTGAAGTTGAATGTTTGTGTTTTCCTATCATATCTAATTAATATTACTGCTGAATTAATGTAAGGGTGCATTTTACTGCTGTAGTGTTCAGGGTTGAGAACATTTTAGCTACTTCATCTGCTATTTTGCAGTTTAATCTACAGCAGTACATAATATCCTTTCAGATCATCACATGTTTGTAACGTCTCTCTCCTGTGAGAGCCACGAAACTCCGAAAAGTTGATGGAGAACAGGTGGTTTTTAGCTTTGTGACGATGCGTTTTCCAGCTTATTCAGGAAGGGTTATAAATAGTTTATTTACCAGTTGAAGCAGGGGAATTTTCTCCAGACATGAAGTGACCAGCCATCCTTCGGTTTAACAGAAAAAAAAAATCATATTCAGAAACTTTGGAGATACATTGTTTTCACCGGGCAGGAACGAGACGAAACAGTGGTTCTGAAAAGTAATTAGTAACATACAGAAGCACGGTGCAGTGTTTGCCTCTAAGATATAGTGGATGGAGATGGAAATACTCAGTACAGGTACATGTAAACTGAAGTGGACAGTGTAAACTGAGTAAATGTACCCGGCTACTTTCCACCACTCCTTAATAACAACAGTCAATATTCCAAAATGTCGCTGACGCCAGCAAAAAATCTGAGTTTGAGACTTTGTGACTCGAACCACTAGAGTGGCCCTTGCTTTCGGGAGGAGCCTTTTATCAACATTTTCTCAGATCAGCGTTGCCAGATGTTCAGGTTCATATATTGCCTTTTTGAGAACAGTCGAATACCATTCAGGCTCTTTGGGGTAGAGTAAGCACGAGCATGCAGCAGGAGACAACCCTTAATCTGCTCCAGACTCTGCGGTGTAAAATGCAATGTTATGAATAAAAGAGAGCATATAAAACACGGAATGCAGCAGCTATGAAAGGGTGTGTGTATGCGTGTGTATCTAAAGTCTGTGTCTACTACTTGCCTGTGGATAGGCATGTGTGTGTGGGTGGGTTCCTGTATGTCTTGGTGCAGCATGTGTTACAGAACGTGTTGACACTGCCTTTGATTGTGTGTATGTTGTAAATATAAGTAGTAAGTGGTGTGAATGTGTTTTTTTTTCCATTGTATAGCTTTTTTGAACCCCCCCCCCCCCCCCCCCCCTGTAGATGTTTCAATTTTTCAGCTTCTGTTTGCACCGCTGCTATAAAATCAGCGAGGACACTCATATTCTCCGTTGCTCCCTCAGCGAATGAGCAGAGACGATGATGATTCACCTCTGCGAATGTATTTACTGGTGGCAGCGCTGCCCGAAGTGCGCTGTTGTGCTTTCTTGCACTTACGACTTTTAGTTTACGCATCGCTCCTCTTTCAGGGAAAAATATTAAAGAGACACGCAAATCTTGTCTTGTGACATATGAAAGAGGTCAACTAGTCAATAACCTCTGCCCTCGCAAATCCCTTGCATGAGTGTGTTTTATGCGCGCTCTGACTTTCTTTTTTTTTCGGTCCTGTGTTCTGGTGCACCCACTGTCTCCTCACCGTGTCTAAACTCCTGTACTTTGCCATCAGTCTCCTCCTCCTATGGCTCCGTCCTCACACAGATGGCTTTTAAAGCACCTGTATTACGGGTATTAAAAAAAAGTTTACCCTGTCTGGGTCTCTCTCTCTCTCCTTGGCTCAGAGTCTGGGTTAAAAACAGTCCACGGCTCGACTCTCTCCTTCTCTGTCTGCTCTTCCCCTCTGCTCGGTTGTTTCTTTCTCTCTCCCTCGCCGTCGCTCTCCACGTCTCCCTGTCTGTCTCTCTCTCTCTCTCTCTCTCTCTCTCTGTCTCTCTCTCTCTCTCTCCCTCTCTGTCTAGCGCTCGGGCCTTGTTTTGACTAACTGGTCCTGCAGTCGAAGTCTCCCAGGAGCGTGCACCACACCCCAGACCAGAGTGGAAACTGGCTCAAGTCGCAGTCAGAGCGAGGCCTGGAAAAATGAAGGAGGTGGGGGGGGGGTTTGGGAAGAGGCGGCTCTGTGTGTGCACATTTCGGGGTCTGTGTCTGTGTTTGCGTGGCCTGGCTCGTCCCGAGTGCCCCCCCCCTCGACCACTTGGGCTTTGTTCGCTTTCTACCTCTGCGGCTTCTTCCTTCCACTTTCCCCACCTTTCGCTCAGTCACGTTAACCCCGAAACGCAGCGAATACACCGGTGGAAGCCTGGAAGCGTGCCTGTTCTCGCTTGCGCGTCGGAAAAGGGAAAATAGTTTAGGAGGTTAATGTAATGTGCCGCCAATAACTACCCCGAGGGGTATCTCAAAATGCGGATGAGCCCATATTACTTGGCATCCTGCAGACAGTAGCAGAGTTTGCTGCCATTGTTTTCTTTTCAAATTCCAAAGTTGTGTTTTCGTCTGACTCTGTTTTTTTTTTTTCTCCTCCTCTCGCTCCTTAGTTTCTTCGTTTCGTCTTTCTCTTTCAAGGCCCCTTTTTTTCACGCGCTTCGTCACTGTCTCCATCTTCTTCTGTCTGCTTCTCAGAAATCTCCCTTTCTCTCTCTTACCTCAGCTCCTTCACCTACCCTCTCATCTCGCCTTCATTCTCCCTTCCCCCTCCCCCTCCATCCTCCACCGCTCGCTGCACGTATGGAGGTAGCCCCGTTGTGTTCTTTTCGGGGTGGTGGAGGGTGGGTGGGTGGGTGCGTGGAGGGGCGGGGGGGGGGGGGGGGGGGGCTGGCGGTGAGCAGAGGGGAAAAAAGGGCCAGTAAAACAAAGAGAGGTTGTCTGCAGGCGAGGCAGGCAGGAAACGCAAGTCTCCCAGGACTCTCCCCCAGTCACTGCTCCTTGGCTATCCTGCCGGCCCACACCAGATTGAACCTGACAGCCCCGCTGAGCCACGGCAGCCCGCTTGTTATTTGTCCCTCCTTTCCCTCTTTGTGTCTCTCTCTCCATTACGCTCTCCTTTCTTTCTTTTCTTTTGATCATGCTCTAATATATTCACTTTTCTTACGCTTTGTTGCGGGGCTCATGTGCTTCATTTTACTTTACCATGAGTTTTATGTCACTTACACGTTTCGAACACCGGCCCCTTTCAGTCACGGAGAACTTCGCAGCCCGCAGACAGGAACAGGCCCATTGCTGAAACGTCAGGGGTTAAGAGTTGAAAAAGTTAGAAATTAGTAAAAAGATCAAGAGGTCTCTGAGCAGCAGGAAATTTTCCCATCGGCGGGTATTCTGCTAGTAAGGGAATATGGAAAACAGGGCAACAAAACATCCTTTGAAAGTAACACAAGACGCATAATTGGATTTGAAGTGTGTTTTTTTTTTACACTTTCATGAGTGGATTATGAAATAAGCAAAACAATGCAACAGAACTTGTTTGGCAGATTATCAGGTGAACTTTGTTTTAGAGAGCTTAATCTAGAGTTCAGCTGTGCTGCAAGGACAAAATAAGGTTAAAGTTGTGTTCCGTGTATTTGATTATTTGTTGGGATTCATTTCAGACAGGCTGAGGTGTCAATATGTAACAATCCACAGGAGGGCAGTGTTGCACAGTGTTTAGAGATGGCTGCTCAAGATGGTGCATTTTATGTCACTGGGCGTCCAAACGTGTCGCTGGAATGAAGACGGCCACCTTCATTTGTAGGCGGCACCGAAAAAAACTCCACTCTTGCAACGAGTAGTCTTTAAAGTGCTCTTACATAACAAATTAATTGACTTTTTCCTTTCTTTTTTTTTGTTACCTGAATTAAAATACACAAGATCTACAAAGCTTAGACGAATGTTCAGGATATGCAAGGGTGAATATGCGAGTATTTTGCAATGATTTATTGCTCGCCAGTACACGAGTTTACTTGAATGCACCGGTTAGAACTTGGTGGAGGATAATTTGCGAAAAAAAAACACATAAATATTAATGTTGGGTAAACAAACACCTACACACAGATACACACAGAGAATGCATTTAAAGTCCGGGACCAACACACTCCCTCACTTCTGTAACGTCAAAACATATCATGCCGATGATCTATTGAGGTAAATATTCATGCATATTGCGTAAAAACACAATGCGGTGAGATACTGTGTATTAAACGAGCACATCATGCTGTTTATTAGTCACTCCATGCTTCGTGTTTGCACAGTTTTTACACTCGATTCTACAAAAAAAATTGCCATCCAAGTCGTTACTGCAGAGTCGGGTCTTGCCCTGTTTAAAATCTGGGGATTCAAACCTCCAACTTTGATTGTTAATAAGCCCCCATCTAGAATATTCCGCCTACGCTGATGGGAAACGGGATTGCCTCTTGACCTTCTAACGGCTTGCTTATCCCAGCAACAACCTCTGTCATCACCATTACACTGTCTCTATCCGCCGCCCTCCGGGAGAAACACTGCTGACAAAAAGATTTGCAGATCATGATAACACTCTGAATAGAGCATGTTGCACACAACAGAGTGGAACGCCTATCCGGCTACAAGGCGCATCACATGTCCCTGTATTCTGGCAACTGTTTGAACTGTTTTAGCCCACAATAATCCAGACAATCACGGGTTCTGGCCAGGTGCACTGTGAGCACACCGGGGTGTTTTTGAGACGCTGCCAGGGGAAGGATACATCCTCTGTTTTATCTGCTTGTGTCAGGGTGATTGATTGTTGCTGGAAGCGGTCCAGCTTCACACTCAGTCAGGTTTGGACCGCAGCAGGTAGAACCCATGCAGACGGGGGCCAGTTTGGCTGGTTGTCAAGGTCTCATAAAAGCTGCTTGTGTTGGGAGAGGGATGAGGGTGAATATCATGTGCATGCATTGTCTGTGTGTGCGTCCCTGTTGTCCTGCTGTAGGCTAATTTGCACCGGTCCCTTTGTTTGTGGTCTGAGTGTTGCAAGCTACTCAACCAACTGTCCTCTGTCAAAGATTGTGCCATCTATATTAAAACCATCACAACGTGCCAAACTAAACCACATTACCGTGTCCAGACATCCTGTGAAGGGCATCTTAAACCATGTTTTGATAGATTTATTGATGCCGGTTGGCCCTGGTCTTGCTGTTTTTTTGCTGTGGCTACACAATGAAATGAGACACTGAATGTAGTCACATGCATGGGCGAGTTTAGACATTGGACTCAACTGTACTTGATTTTCAGCCTTTTTGAACAAAGCAACTGGAATTCTTTTTAATCATACTCAAGCTTTGTCTGCCCGTCTTTTCTCTCTCTTCGTCAGACCCTTCATATGATGCTGTACGGCGGACAGGATGGTCAAACAACATGCACAGTGGCAAAGGTAAGGACATAAAGATAGCATGGCTGCAACAACACATCCTCCAAAAAAACTGAATAGGTTGATTGCCCGCATCTTCCAAAAGGACATACAGTTCTCAAAAAACATGACCATTGCAGCGTACAACCTTCATCTTGTTGTCATAGTTTGGTTAGTTTAAGGCACTTAAGTTACTTAACTAGGTTTAGGCAAGACAGCTACTTCATTAGTTTGAGGGTCTAAAACAACTAAGTTACTTTAAGGTACTTTTTTACATGTTAGCCTTTAAATTTATCTAAAACTACTCGGCTATTTTTTAGCCACTGAAACTCACGGTTAGGTTTAGAAAAACCTTGTGGTTTTGCTAAAGATCACTACATTATCTGCCACAGAACAGCAGCATCATGAACGAACCTGACTGTCCATCCCTGACCTCCTCCCTATACGGACTTGTCGCACTTAACACCACTTCTCCTCACTTCCTCCTTTGCCGCTGTAATGATTTCTACAGACTCTAGAGCAGCAGCCTAACAAGAAACGTAATACGCTGCTTTGATTTTGGTGAAACTTTATCATTTGTGTATTCTGTGCAGCAGATTATTTGCAAACGCTATTTAGTCCACATCAAACTAGAGGCAGTTCCAACATCCACAGAGTCTAGACGTGTCGGGCCGATTAGATTACAGCCTCTGTTGTCAGAACATGAAGAGACAGTCCATCCAGCCACCAACTACTGCCTTATTTACTCTGCTGACGTGCCTTCAGCTTGTGTAGCCTAGTTATCTGTAGCCACACTGCTGATGTTGTCTCTAAACCTTTTTTTTTTAAACTAAGTCTCCCTCTCGCTCTCCTCCTTAGCTGATTGCCTCTCTCTCTCTCTGCAGGCTCACCGGTGGTGACTCAGAATGTGACCAAATCCACTGAGCAGCCCAGAGCTCAGCCAGGTAATGACCCACGGTGTATCTCCTGATCTATGTGCTATCAGCACAAATCTTTTACGAAGATAGCTTAAAGCTAGTCTGTTAGCGTGGATATTGGCCTCCCTCAAGCACAATTATTCGACATTAATAAGATAATTGTATTTTCTAAGTTCCCAGTATCTGCTCTGTGTGCTCGCCTGCCTGATCGATTATAGTGAAGCTTATTTTGCAGGCGCATTGTGATAAATTGGTGATGTTTATAAGGCAGGTAAGCACAGATCAAGAGTGAAATGGTCCCAGTTGTTTACAAGTGGTTCATCAGCAATTCAATAATGGACCGTTTGGAAGTCTACCGACGAGCTTCGAGTGTGTACTAGTGTTTGTACTTTGTTTTTTCTTACCTCCGAGCCACACACCTATTAGCATGTGTAATTGGTTTTCCTGGTCAGCTCATTATGTAGAGGGTGCGCAGAGCACAGCAATCCAAACACACTAAGACCTTACCACGTAGTGCTCTCTCACTCTGTCAGTGTTTCACATGTGAACATGTTTATTTACTCAGCCTGAAAAATCATATTAGGAGCAAAAGCAATAAAGAGGTTTTCTAAAATGATTACAATTGAAATTAATATCATCAGCCGTTGCTCAGTGACATGTTTATTTTGTCTTCAATCTTCCATACTAATTAACGTTTATAGTAATTCATTTTACGATGATTTACTGCTTTGGCAGTCTCACTGTAAGATTACTGGCCACCTAAGATGTTTTTTAAGAAAACTATAACTATAAACCTCCATGATCTACAGTGACAGTGTAGGACAGTGCCCCTCGGTTTCATTGACGTTTTACTCTCCTCTTATTAGTATGGGTAACATACCATTATATCGCCACAGTAATTAGATTGTAGATCAACAAAAGCTCTCCTATTGTCCACAGATCCTTACCAGATTCTGGGTCCCACCAGTAGTCGCCTTGCCAACCCAGGTAAGCGTTTGCGCATACTCATCTTTAATGCATCTCTATCTGTCAATAGCCAGCTGTTGTGAACATTTCCCAACAATATCGTTCTCTGCAGGCCTCACTGGTTAGACAATCAATTTGTTAACAGTGAATGATAAGCTCTTAGTTGGATGAGGCTTTGCATGTGACCGCTGTTTGTGTCCACCATCAGGTTCAGGTCAGATCCAACTGTGGCAGTTCCTCCTGGAGCTCCTGTCTGACAGCGCCAACGCCGGCTGCATCACCTGGGAGGGCACCAATGGCGAGTTCAAGATGACGGACCCGGACGAGGTGGCGCGGCGCTGGGGCGAGCGCAAGAGCAAGCCCAACATGAACTACGACAAGCTGAGCCGCGCGCTGCGCTACTACTATGACAAAAACATCATGACCAAGGTGCACGGCAAGCGTTACGCCTACAAGTTCGACTTCCACGGCATTGCTCAGGCGCTGCAGCCGCACCCCACCGAGTCCTCCATGTATAAGTACCCCTCGGACCTAGCCTATGTGCCTTCCTACCACGCCCACCAGCAGAAGGTCAACTTTGTATCCCCACACCCTCCATCAATGCCCGTCACCTCCTCCAATTTCTTTGGACCCACCGCGCCGTACTGGAGCTCGCCCACTGCAGGCATCTACCCCAACCCAAACGTTCCCCGCCACCCTAACACCCATGTGCCATCCCACCTTGGTAGTTACTATTAGACAACCCCGCTCTGACCATCCACCAGCCTCTAAAACCCACAACTAAGTCCACAATTGTTGACCTGCACTCTCAATGATGCCAAAACGATGAAGACTGAGTTGATAGAGGAAGAGGAATTTTGCTCCTGAATGAAGGATGATCAATTTGAAGGAGATTTTTTTTTTGTTTGTTTGTTTATTTGTAAGAATCTATAAATAACTGGATGCTATGGTCCAAAATGGAATACTACTTACCTTTTACAAGACTAGCAACTGTTTGATTATGTTTTTTGGACGTGCGTCTGAGTTTTCCTGTGCCTTTCACTTTCCCATCCTCCCAAAAAGCGGCACCTATGGGTGTCCTTTTTCAAAACCTTGCCAAACCAAAGCCTGAGGACAGGGAGAACAAAGTATGTCTGTCTGCCTCATCGCCACGCTAAAGTGCCAGACATGGGCCTATTATTCATGGGTCTCAATCTACATCCTCCACAGTACATTATGTACATTATGCTTTAAAGCATCTGCGTCGGGGTCTCTTATTCCCACCACATCTAGCCTTCTGTTTCCACTGTCTGCTCGTCTGTCCATCTGCAACTCTTATACGTGTGTGTGGAGAGTCTCCTGGAATTCGCTGGACAAGGAGGAGCTCTCAAATAGATGGACTTTTCTCAGCACTGAATGAAATTTGGCAACTGGAATATGCCATCCACGATTTTTAATTTATCCTCCAAACTGGAAGGCTAGAGAAGAGTTAAATGCTGGAGAAGGAAGCGCTGTATGTTTTGCTGACCTGGGTCAACTCAGTTACTGAAAATGCTTTCTGTGTGTGGAGTTCAAGATGGCCGATGTGTAGAGTCGACTTGACTGTGCCGGGGAAGCTGAGTCAACATGTAATTGAAGTAATTTGCAACAATAATTCAACCCAGGTCAGATGTTTTCAGGGGGGCCCACACACCAGGCTATTAAATGTTTGCCATGTTGTTGCCTTTCAGCCATGCCATTTCCAGATGTTTTGTTGCTCGACCATGTCAGTATTAATGTGAATGTCTTCTGGTTTGTGAAACGCGTGTAAAAAAAAAAGAAAAAAAGGGGGATACCCTGCAGCGAAAATAGAAATTTGTCAGATGTTTTTCATTTTGTTTGACGAAGAAGAAAAAAAATCATTCCTTGATTTGTAACACCATGTTTGCTGCACATATCTGAATCTAAAACACAAAAGTGCCTTTATTTTTGGCAGAGTAAGACCTTTATCCCTTACAGTGCCATGAGTGCATCCAGTTTTAGTGTATGGCACAACGAGAAACCTAACCCTCACCGTGCCTGAACTGCTGTTTTATACCATATATTTTCTGTTCATTATAGACGAAACAGCATTACATCTTAAGATGCATAGCGAGATACATAATCCGTGTTTCACTCAGAAATCCGACAGCTTTTGATTTTGAAGTGACGTTAACAGCTGCCACACTGTCTCCTTCCTCTTTGTAGGCCAGTCAGGACCGTATAGGTCAGCACAGAGAAGTGACTTGGCGAGCAAGTCACGTTAATAGACAGTTAAGTTGCATTTTTTACCAGGGCTGGATCCTAGTTTGAGAGCAGCATGTGTGTTTGAATCTTAGTATCTCACTGATCTCAAGCCCAGCAAAAATGCACATGAATCTCAAGTTGGATTTCATCTTCGTGTAGTTAATGTCATGTCAAAACATATCCATCTTCAGGTGTTCAAAGCTGTTAATAGCAAACGTATTCCTTTTTTAGAAAATAAATTACTTGGGACTGAGTAGTTTATCAGAGAACAAAACCAATAAAGTATGACGAGATGAAACAAAGAAATCCTCAGATTCGCAAGCGCTGTGCGTTTGTCAGACCTATTTTTTATTATTTTATAAGCATCAGACAACTAGGCATTAAAGCAACTTACTGTATAAATTATGCAGAGTTATTTTCATATGTGACAGTATAAAAAGTCAAGAGAATTAATACGAGTTGACCTCGGTCAAAAACTGCAAACCTTTAAAGTCCATTTCTGCTAAGTAGTTTGTTCAGCATTTTAAGCGTTTTTTTTTTTTTTATATCTGTACATTTGGGCAATACATTTTAACATTTTTTTTGTTTTCTTGTAAGTGTTATTATTTCTGAGATTCAGTTGTAACTTCCTAAGTGCCTTTATGCACTCAAGGTGTTTCCTTGTATTCCCCAAACCACAAATGCCTGCTTGAATCATAATCCAGTCGCCAGGGATTCCTTTACTCTGTGTGCAACATGTGATTATGATGCATTATACCAAACGGCCCTGGAGTTGGTGGCTTTTCCCTTTGCATTAAAGAATTTCAGGTATTTTATGCAAAATCATACAAACAGTATTCATATCCACAACCAGCTTCTCCTGAAAAATTATAGCTTTAAAGACCAAATAAAAAAAGGGAACATGTAATTTGTAGCATAAAGAAACTATTCTAATGTACCCTTTACTTCCATGTTTCACATGCATTATCAATGAAAAGGGATCTGTGCTACTTCGTATATGCAATGTATTTTGGATATTAAATATATATATATATATATATGTATGATTTTACAATTAACCAATGTATTATTATTATTGTCATTCCTGCAATGTATGAAGTAATACCTTTTGAAAAAGGGCTTTTGTATAGGAAAATGTGACAAAATAAATGTTTTTACCTCTCTTTCATTGCCTGCCTGTAGCTTCACTAGAGCGCCGAGACGGATGAAAAACACAGTCGCTGTGTTTTTTCATCAGTACATTTTTTTTCCTATGTCTAGGCAAAGGTTTGAAATTTTGTGACTTTCCTGCTTACGCATTACATATTGTCATTGTGTCCTGTAAAGGAACAGTTTGCCAAAAAATGAAACTTGCGGTGACTTGTTTTGAAGCATGAAAAAAAATGGTAAGGGTATCATAAGACAGCTTGTCCGGCATGATTCAATTCTCTGAATCCAAAACGGATTTGAAAACACATTAGCTATACCTTCAAAACCCGGCTGAGCTTGTTCACCCACTTCAGACAGGGTTTGTGCTGAAGCTTTCAGCTCCGCAGCTACAGTGAAGATTGTGTAAATAACATATTTTCAAATCAATTTGGGATCTCGGGGCTTCCGGGCACTTAGAGACATGCTGTTTTAAAATAAGTCCCCATCTCCCGCAGTTGTTTAGGAGCATGCTTCAACGCTGTTTTGATATTACACCTGCAGATAGCAAACAGCATTCTGCTGCTCCTTGATCAAGCCAGTCACGTCTGCATCTGCATCAATGCAATATATTCAAACAAAGCATTCATCAATACTTGAAAAGAATTCTGACACTTAATATCTCATTCACATGTTCATGTGTTTCACAGAAAGATAACGCAGCCGATCCAGTTTGCATAAAGGCAATCTCGAACGTCAGCGAAAGGCTTGCTATCTGATTGCGTTGTAATGAAATTTATGCACAAACTAACCATGACAAGGTACACCTAATTCAGTCCAGTACAACACTCCTGCAATGAGTCTTACCTTCATTAAGGGTGCGATGTTCACGGTGCTGTTGAACTGTATGGCATTCTACTTTGAGAACTCCATTTTTTTTTTTTTTGTCCACTCTAATAACAGGATATTAATGATGTTAGAATAAACATTAGACTGTGTTAGTGCTTGCTGGCTGTACCCGATAAATTAGCAGCTGAGTGTTTAATTTAAGCATTAATCATTCCCAGGGGAAAGACGTACAGCACGGGTGGAATTAATAGTAGGGTGAGGAAAGTGCTCTATCTTTACGGGCTTTCTTTTTACCGTGACATCTTCAGTTACATTTTGACATCGCGGAAACACTGACAAACTACCCTTTACAGTTATTTCAGCTTGCGAATGGGGAGATCGCACGAGGCCAGAAGCTGTGGAAGCAAGGGAATGGTAGGTGTAAAATCACTTTAGGCTGGTGGACAGTGCTTCAATTTGAAAGCTTCCTCAGTGTTTTTTCTTTCCTTCATTTAATTCCTTCTTCATACATCGCTTCAGATGTTCGTTGTTGGCGAGTTTATAACCAGTGTGCACGCACAGTGTCTGTGTTTAATGACAGCTACAGCCTCGCAAAGTGCTCCGTTAGTCCGATGAACCATGCAGACAAAAATATGTGTCAAGGACACAGTGAACAGCCATCGAGGGGCAGTTGTGGGCTTATTTGTTTTATTCAAATATGCTCGTGGAGCGTGCGTCATGTTGATGCTGCTGAGTGATTTCACATATTTGTCCATAATATTTATAATTCTTTAACCCAGCCTTGATTAAAATCTCTAGGTGCTGACACACACGTTAGACTCTGAGGATGTGCATTTCGTTTGAGAGGTCAAAGTGGCGGGTCCATCTAAACAACACCTGTTGAAGCTTCATTCTAGCACAGCGTGTACTGTTATTTCTGTAAATGGAGAGTTAGGGTTTCATGTCAAGAACCTGCAGGCAAATCAGTGGGCAATAAGCAACAGCTCTTATCTCCCAAACGCTTCCACTCTGTTGTGTTAGGATCCCTGTTTGCTGTCACAACTTCACTTTGTTTGGAAATGAAAAGCCGTGATAGGGGATGGCACCTGTCATTACATCACTTTGACCTTTTTGATCACAGTCCTTATATGCGGTGCAGTTAAGCAGAGAACATGATGACACAGACATTTTTTGAATGCAAAAATAGCCTTTATTTCAGCGTATTTTTCCCCTGAGATCAAATACAAAAAAGACCATACAAACAGACTGTATTTTCATACTATAGTCAGGGCTGTATGGTATGCAGCCATGTTATAAGTGTTTCCTGAGAACTTTGCTCTCTCACAATCTCTCCGCTCACTGATATAAAACCATAACTACATCGCCCACTGTTTCAAAAGAGTGGCCCCTGAGTCCGACCTCTTGCTAGTGCTTCAGTGTTCGAATAGCCTATTGGTTCAAGTCCAAGTGTCTCTTTGTGTACAGCATCTTACAGTAGCATGAATTATTCAGCAACCACTTTATCTTTTTTCTCACCCATGACAATAGCATGTCTAGACAACACTGCTCCTTCAAGTAGATTTATACACAGTTTAATACATTTCGCCTTGTTTTTCTGCCTCTCCGTTCACAGTGAACCCAAATGTGCAGGGCCGGAGGTAAATTAGAAGCCCTTGTCTTCATTTGAAGCGAGGGCTCGTGTATAATCCATGCGTTCGTAATTGGGGAAATCTCTCTTTTTCTGCTCTTGAATTGGCGTTTCGCCTTCTTGCATGACCTGGCCTGACATTTGAAAACAGGTTTCTGGTCAGCATACAGTGACAGGTGTGGTTTTACATACAAATGGTTCACAATAACTAACCTGACCCACAGACGGCTTTCTTATCTGTGTTCAACACAATAGAATAACAAATAAGTAGGTTTACTTTATATTTATATGCTACACAATGTGCTGTCTGCCGTTAGGTAACCCCACCTTCCTCCAGGACCTGTCTCTAACAGTCTTAGATTTTAATGTTCATTGCAATGAATCCATCCTCTCACATCTTGGTGACATTTGGGGGATCGTGGATATCAATCACCTCAAAGCCCTCATTGTCATGTCCCTCTCTGGAGTGGAGATGGTGACCCTTGATGTTGTGGAAACAGTAGGCGCAGTGTGCAGTGGCCACGGGCACCACCTTGGAGAAGTTGGAGAAATCGACTCTGTACTTGCCCTCCTTGCTTCTAGAAATGATGGGCAAGAAGTTGTAGCCCCACATGACCTCCTGGGGAATAAAGGAGGTTCGGACTTGGCAGGAGGAGCTGGTGGACTCTGCGGTGCCGTCGAGGAAGACGACCAGCTCAAAGTCTTGTTTGTGGAGTGTGTCCACCGCCATCTCAAAGAAGGGGCTGTTTTTGTCGATGACGTGGTAGAGCGTGAGAGGACATATGAAGAAGAGGTTGTCTTTCCCAGCATCTACCACAAAGTCAATGTTCACCTGGTCCATGATGATTGTCTCCCCGTCTGGTGTGTTGGTTGTCCTCAGCAGCTTACCATAGATCTGGCTTCCGATCATCAGGGTCTTGCGTAGGTTTCCCACTCTGATCGACAGGCAAAGTGAGCCATTTTTGGGACTGATGACAGCCATATCACTGAATGTGATGGTTTTAGCCCTCTTTTTGGGTAAAGAGATCTTGGACAGGATGACTCCACACATGAAGCAGTTGATAATGGCTCCGAGGAGAGACTGGATGACGAGAAGGGCCACAGCACCAGGACAGACAGGGGTGAGTGCTCGGCCACCGTACCCAATCGTTGTCTGGGTTTCAAGGGAGTAGAGGAACGCTGTAGTAAGTCCTACAACATTATCAACGCATGACGTGTGGTCTGATGGGGGGCTTTGCCAGGGTAGGTCTCCATTGCTGCGGGCGATCCAGTACCATAGCAGGCCGAAAATGAACCAGCTGAGGGTGAAAGAGGCGATGAAGAGGAGGAGGACAAAACGCCAGCGGATCTCCACAAAGGTGGTCCAGAAATCAGCCAGGAATGCAAAGTGTGTGCTGTACTTGATGTTTCCGTATTCGATGTTGCAGCGGCCATCTTTGGTCACTAGTCGAGTCCTGCGGCTTTTTCGCTCCGCCAAACATTCCTCAATACGTTTGTTCACAAAACCAAACATTTTCTGCAAGCCCACGACCTGTAAGACAATCAAACAGGAAAATACACTGCGTGTTAGTACTTTGTAACCAGCCATCAAGCAGTTATGTGTATAAACAGGTATTATGAATCCCATCAATGATCCCAGACACGAACAACATAATGAATACAAACTCTGGTATGTGAATAAACTTGTCCTTGTAGAACAGGCACTGCACTCTGGACCCCAGCAGGCTTTTACGGCCCAAACAATGGCAGATAATGTCTTTATATGAATGTGCGTTAAGGTTCTATACTTGACAGGGTTTTTCATCACAGCCCTGGTCATTTAACCAGCCAGCCAGTCACAGGCCCTCTCAAAGTGTCAATCATCCTTAAACACTGTAATTCACCACGATCAAACAGCGAAATGTCAAGAGGCACGGCCTGTCAGGAGCTGAGAGGGAGATGTCAAAAGAAGGATACGCTGCCACATACAGTAACATGTCAGAGATAATGTAAATGTAAATGCTCCACTGCTCTTCCCACATAGCTGCTCCTCACTGTGGACTGCTCATATACAGTCTTACATGTTCCATGTAGCTCTGTCCCACTGCAGGTTTAATCCTCACTGAAAGGCTATAATCCTAGGTGGATGCAGCACTGCAGTAAAGACCTGAAGTTAATGAGAAACAAGTTTCCACTGAAGTGTAGCACATAAGTGCTCTAAATAAACCAAATAATTTGGGATCTTTGGTCCCGTGCAAGTGTCTCAACACAAGGATCAGCTTTGTTTGCGAAGTTTCAATGCTGCAAAAATAAACGTGGCATTAAAATAATTTACGCAACCCTGCCAGAGGGCCAGCTGCCTCACAAGCATAACAATCTTTGACTTAATGCAAGCTCTAGCTTCTTATAATATTGGCGCTTGATGGATGGTAACTGGCAGTATTGGCTATGCAGAGATTTCCAAATAAGTATGGCCTCTGTTCTTGCCAAGTCATGCAAAGTAACCATTTGGATCATGGCGTGCTTGTTAGTGAGTGTGAAGTAGTACAAAACGATCAGTGCAGACAGTTTATGTTTCTGTTTTTCAACCCTCAAAGCTCACATCCAGTCATTTTGCCAAAATAAATCTGATAATCACACTGTGAAGCTTGTTTGCAGGCTTTCATCTTTTTGGAAGCAAACCACACCTAATCATTAGGTCAGCATGTTTTCATCCCATAACAAGATACGCGCTGGCATAATTTCAGGTATTTTGTATTTTAATTGTAGGTATGAGAAGTTACTCTAAATTATTGCTTTGCAGGAGAAAATAACTACCTTTATGCGGGGAAATGTACCAATGCGACAAACGTCAACTGTTGAGGAGTCACAGTCAAAATATAATAAATCATTTAACCAAAGACCAGCAATTGCTGTGCATGCAAAGGGTCCTTGCGAGGATAATACACTTGTTGTACTTGACTTATTTTTGGTGTTTTGCCTTTACGCAGACCTTTTGATTATACCTTACTGGTAGTCACTGACTGCCTGTAATGAGACATTTTTTTTGCTATAATAAAGGTATGACAGAGAAAGAGCACAGGCCCTGAGCCATTACAATAAATGCATTTCAGCGTGAGGTTAAATGTTTGAGGCTCTTTTGTCTGTAACAGATTTAAATTCACCTTGAACGCGTTTTACCGTCTTCTTATTGCAAACCAATTTTTAAAAGAAAATCCATTATAGTAGAAACAAAAACAAAAAAAAATAGCCTATCAAAGGATAGTGCTGCCTTTGATTTATCAACTGCCAGTAAGATGGACATATTTCCATTACATTACTATTTCAGACTACCGATTTCTTTCTATTCATTATGATGCTGCAACTGCCGTATTTAATGCCCATTCTTATAAAAGGAAAATGGGATATCTACTTTTGTTATTTGCATCAATGAAGTGGCCTGTGACTGTTACGCAATGCCACATGCAGCAGGGACTTTGCAAATACTTTTGATTTAAAAGGGAGATAAGTGGAATAAGTCTCTAATGAGCCTTAATGGCTTATTTGTGGTAAATGCTTTCTTTTGTCGGTGTTGCACAAACCAGCTAAATGAGGTAATTCATACGGTAACAGAAGACATGTAAACATTGATCCGTCTATTTGCAGCCACTTTGTTTTATTTATTTATTCTTTTACTCGAAACAGTCATAGTGACGATCATATATCCTATCAAATGACTATTTTAACTGCTAACACCAAGAGATTATTTTCACTATATTCTTGCTATAAAGTGGTCCGGTTGAAAATCAAATACGTAAACATTAAGGTGAACCTTTCCTTAAAGTGCACTCACCTCTATGACTTGAAGTGAAGGTAGTCTGATGCAAATCCAGAGGTTAACGAATGACAAGCACCACTTTTCTCTCCTCTCCGTCTGTTTCTCTCATTCACAATTGATTGAGGCCGTTTAGGTGTGTCCTCCTCTCATGCTCGTCCACCGACACCTGTGTGCATTTATACTGTCCCGTCACGGTGTGCTGGAATCAGACAGGTGATGTTTACGCCCACAGACACATCAAGCACCCCTCCGCCCAGAAACACACACACACACACACACACACACACACACACGGACACACACATGCATACCCTTCCCCCGGCTCTGATAAGTTGTTTACCCCACAGACACCTGGCACCAAGGGCCAAGCTGACCTCTATCCTCCGTACTCGGCACACTCCCAGTCCACTGCAGGCTCTAGATTCACTGCTGGTTGTTTCTCATTTGTCATATCTGAATTTGGGCTTTGAACAATCACACTGACTCTAGAAATGAAGTGAATGTGTACAGTTTGATGGCAAAACCTGCAGGACTGCATCTGCTTATGGTTCTGGTTGTCTGCGTCTCTATGACGAACAGGCTGTTTCTTACTATTTACTGTAGACATACACACACGCACACACAGTTTTATTGGCGTGTTACAAGGAAATCACTTTCAGTTCTTGTTAGCATTTGGCAGGTGCAGGAGTGGAAGTCTGAAGATGTGGGCTGTATGACTAGAATCAAATGGGAGGAAATAACAAGACTTTCACAGTTAACATGTTTTGTTCACAATGCTGTGACTAGAAAGCTGTGTGCTCGTGTTATACAAAAAAAAAAAAAGAAGTACCCAACTCACATTTGTTTATGCATGTATTCCTCCACCTCTCTGAGAATTATGACCATAAAAATGTGTTAAACACATCCCGGGCACTGCCTTGTCACTCTGAATCAAACATCAGTGTTTCACAGTCGTCTTCCTCCGAGCAACAAACACTTTCTCCTCTCCAACCACAAAGCTGCGCTGCAATGGAATATGGGGACGGAGAACATAAATAGGTGATGGAGTGAGACATCAGAGGCCGCAGAGATGAAAAAGAAGATGCTCCAGATCCAAACAGATAGCTCTCTCCAGGGCCTTCCAGGAACTAAATCAGTTCATGAGTGGAAGGTGTTGTGAATGCAGAGGGGAGAAAAGTTGTGAATCAGGATGGGAGTCGTTTTTCAGCTCCATTGTTCCCCGCAGAAGTGACGGAAAAGGCCGCTGTATTACCTTTCATGCCTCAGAATGTGTATTCTATTGTCAGCCACAATACATTACTGTTGACACACAACAAGATTAGGCTCGCCTGTTTTCTTATAAATACATGCTATTGTATAAGGATAACAAGGTTTTTGTATTTATTCAAGGGTGATTTGCCCGTTTGTTTGACAGGCTTACTCATTTTTAATCCCTTTTATATCCGGCCGGCGAACAGCCACCAGTCCAAATAACTGCACTGATTGTCAGGCTGGTTTAGCAACTTAAGAGCCGTGGAGGCTACATTTGATTGATGGCAATGCAATCTGAGACTATTACTGAATAATAATGACAAAACAAAACCGGATAAGTCCAGCAGATACAATCACACTGTTTTCTTACTTTAAGAGTAGAAATGTTAACAGAACTGGTCATGAAGAACCTACAAGAGCACCTTTTAATCAAATTGCACAGATTGAAATTAAGTGAACTTGTTGACTATAATGTGCAGTTAATACAAGAGATTTGTAATTAAGTTGCTTTAAATCAAGACAGGATTTGCGTGTTTGTTTAATCGAAAGTACATTTGAACTTGACAAGCGGATGCAAAACTAATCTATTTGTCTATTTGTCAATCATGTCATCTAGGATGTCAAATTGCTACAATTAGCCAAACTCTTAATCTAAAGGGGCACTATGTAGAAGTCATTCAAACTCTGAATTTTATTTTAAATAATACAGACTCAGAAATATTCATTTTTTTTGATAACTGAATAATCCAGGTGTTCTCAGAGGAAGATAAGGTCCCAGGACACTGTTTTTGTAGCTTGAAAGGTGGCAGGGTCCGCCAAATATAAACAAAGTAAAAGTGTGTTGTCCTCTCAGGTCAGATTGTTTAGCCAGTCATGAAAAGGAAGACACTTTGTTTATTTTGTTATTTTAGGCATAAAAAATCAGTCAATGATCAGTCATCTTCTCCAAAACTACATAGTGCACCTTTAAAAAACAGAAAATGACATTAAAAATTGGAATTGTACTGCATTACTTTATACATACATAGTATGCTGCATTGGAGACTGATACAGGATTAGATATCTCCAAAAACAAATATATTTTTAAGACCGTACTGAGCATTGGTAAGACCTGTTTTGACTCATTAGTGCAAGCCCTGGTGACGGGTCACTGATAAGAAACACATGGTTATGCGATCAGCCCTTCAGTGCCATTGATATTCAGATATCCCAAAGTGATAGTGAACAATAGCAGTTTCACCCAGTAGCAGCTCTCAAAGGAATAAAACCGGTTTCTGTATCAGTTTCAGTCAATGGACTTCACAGCCAGGAGGTTGCCAGCCATCAGTAATCAGTGATATCTACTAACCTTTACTGCCAACGAGGTGCACAGCAACAAAGGAGTAAACAGATCAAATGAAGACGTGTCTCTACATGTCGCTGATCACATTTACGTAAGATTACATTGTGTGTTTGCGTGTCAAACAGACAACTGCGATGACCCTCCCTCGTGCTGTTGAACAAATGTTATGGTAAGCTGAATTAAAAACAGATGTGACCAGTGACTATCACAGTCACGAGCTCTTTAGCCCCAGATTTACACAATATGCACTGTTGTTTATATATCTATAGCAAATTATTTATATTATAAATATCATAGTTAAACATGAACTCAGCAGACCCAAGGTCTGAAAAACACTGACATACATTTGATAGTTTTAAAAGTTAGCGCGCTTAATAGCTAATAGTTTCTCAATCACACATCAAGAAGATATGGAGCAACATTATCATTCATTTGGAGTTTAACAATCCCAATTGTTTCAAGTCTCTCAAGATCAAATGTTCGATGTCAGAAAACTTTCTTCGGTTAAATGAGACCAATGCTTAAATCTTCTCTTAAAACATTTAGCAGGTATAGAGAAAAACAAAATAAAGTCATTTCTGTCTCATGCGTACTACAACTCTCTCTGTACCTGTCTTAGTCAAAAATCAATTTCAAGGCTCAACTTCCAGTCAAACACAGTGTTTGCATATCTGCACTGGCTACCAATGAGATTCTGAATTTATTTTGAGATTGTATTACTTACTTTTAAAGCACAGAAATTGGTGACCTCATAACTCCTTATGGGCCTGAACACAGCCTTAGATCCTCAGGCAAGGCCCTGTTGGTCGTTCCTCAGTCGAGGCTCAAGACCAAAGATGATGACTTTCACAGTTAGGGAAATCTCTGTTTATAAGTTTCTCATTTTCTTTTTTTTCAAGTTTCTAGAAACCCATTATTCTCGCTGCTGCTTTCGAGGCCATCAATTTACTTATTTTTCTTTTGAAGACTGTTTAGTTGCAAGCCACATCTGGCTCTTTAACAACACAAAAAATATATTTAAAAAAATAAAAAATTACTGTCAGAATGAATCATGAAATGTAGCCTTGAGCACTGGACTGAAACCTTTTAATTAATTCTGGTGTGAATAGAAATGAAGGCTTTGTTTTCTTAATTTCTCTCCTTTTTGATTTGTGATCCATGCGTGCTTGGCAATGCATAGTTTTAACATTCACCATGTGGCTTCATATTCTATGATCTGGTTGAGTTGAACTGAATAGGTCTATACTTTGGGGATAATGGTGTTTGTGTGTGTGTGTGTGTCTGTGTGTGTGTGTGTGTGTGTGTGTGTGTGTGTGTGTGTGTGAGCAGAAAGGAGAGTGAGGGGGCTCTACACTGGTGACAGCCATTTTGCTGGGTCATCATGTCACCGAGCATTCATATTCCGTATCCATCATTCTGAGAGTAAAAATGGCAAAGTGCTAAATGCCAAGCATTGAAACCCCAAGCTGTGCAATGTGCTTGTAAAGCATTTGCCCCTTGTGATAATACAAACATAGGCTGCGAAGCATTTCTCAGAAGATGCCTGTGCACTTTGCTTTCCTTATTGTCAGCTTGCATTTGTGCAAAACCATCGTTTTCTGTAACATCCAGAGATGTAAACATGCAGAAAACAAGAAAGCTGTTGTGATTGTAATGATCTCTAGGGCCTTTGGGTGTAATGTACATATCAATAGAGACCCTCAGATTAGGACTCCGGCTGTCTGGCCTGAAGGACGACAGAGATGTGAAGCCAGGCCGACAGGGTTGGTGGGGATTTTCCACTGCAGGACTTACACTTTGATTGCTCGCCCACTATCTATTGGATCCATCAAAACTAATGAAATCATATGCCATACTTCTTCCCCTCATAACCATATTTGTTCTCTGAGACATGCATAACCTATTTCAGCTTCACGAGCAGATGGTATGGATGTGAGGCAGTACGTACAGGCAATGAAGTGTAAGATGTAAAGCATGTCATAAACATTTAAAGTACAGCAGTAGCAGTGGTTAGATGTGTTATGCAGGGCTGCAGGGCGAAGCATTTGAGTTGTCTGTATTGTTTCTTGAAGAGGGGAGTGTTATTCCTTTTGCCCTGCGTGGAGTTAAGGTGAGTGATTAGCTTGAGATTCCAAACCTGGGAAGACAATATAATATAATCTTCTTTATGCTGCTCTCAATCTTATTTTATTGAGCAAATAAATAAGTAATACACCTTTTATGTGTATGCTGTCGATTTGAGTTCATTTTAAATGTACAATATGTAACTTCTGTCATTAGGGGGGTCTGTATCAAAACAAAACAAAAGACGTTTGCCGAGAGTTGCACTGATGGGCTGGACAGTGCTGGGCTGCTTAGAGTCGGCTGGAGTAGAGCCGAACCCTCCGGAGAATAAACACCTGGAGTCACTTTGGGTTCTGCTCTGATCCGGAACTGTTTACTGACGGGAGGAGAGCTTCAGAGATCAATTTTAAACTTCTGGGATTACAATGTGCATTTTTCTTCACCCCTATTAATCAACCTGACTGCAGCAGCAAGCTATACTGAGGTGATCGAGGTGTTTAAGATATCCTGCCTCTGCTACAGCCACACTTGAAGCATCATTGTATTGTGTGTTAATACATATATATACATCCAGATACATCCATCTCCAGGGAGTTGCCCCCTCACCCGCTGAATTGCTCAGCAGTTTGGAAGTTCTCAAGGTCCCCGTGGCAGCGCACATGTATTTGTTTGTCCACAACTTACTACCTTGAGCTCTCTTTAAGATCTTGTCTTCCGCATAGCTCGAGTGAGTCACTCAATGAAAGGGGAAGAAAATATGAAACCCCTCTTAGAAGCTTAGAATCCCTTCACTCACTTGCCTTTTTTTTTTCACCCAACCACAGCGGCATGTGTGGAATGAGGGCAAATTCAATTATAAACGATGTAAAGTGACACCTGGTGACAAAATCCACAAGAGAACACAGGCCTATTGTTCCACTCAAAGGATTATATTTTTCTCAGTTGTGGATACAGCCACTATATCACCTTTCATGCCCCTTTTCTATGGCTACTCATAGTAACTCAAAGGTACTCCAACTGGGAACAAAAATGGATCCCTGTGTTACAAAGACGAATCTCCACGCTGCAGTGGTTAAGGATGGCCTGACAGCACCTTTCCCAGTGTATTGAAATAGAGCGCTGTTAGAAGAGAAGTGTCTCTAAAATTGCATATTAAACCCTTCTCATGAATGTCTTTGAGCTGGAGGGTAGAGATCTTAAAATTCTTACCACCTGCAGGGATTCTCAGACTGTACATGACTGTCTCTCAGTAAAAACTCAGAACATCAGTTCCCTTCAGACTATATTTTTAACACATATTCATTAGAGGAGGAGGTTGCTCTAGTCCAAGGCATGGATGTCAAAGCTTTTTTGACATTGATTGAAGGGTAGCATAGACAGGAAAAAACAGGCCAGTGGGCTACAAACCGAAAAAGTCAAGGAAACGAATGATTTTTTTGTATAAATGGGCTTCCGAAAGTTTTATATGTGCCTGGTGTTTTCCCAAATTGTTTCTTTAAAAAAAGAGTAAATAAGATGAAATATTTATGACTCCCTGGCGCCTGAAACTATTTGCAGAGTCACACATGCAGTAAATGGCTCTGCGTTACACTCAAATAAACATTCTCTCACTATAAACATACCCTAATGAAATAAACATCTCTTTTATTCCCATCAGACCATTAAAAATGTTGTGATTTATCAATTTAATATCACCGGCGTCAGTCTGCTCCACACCGAGCAGGGCACATCAAACCCACTGCGATGCCCAAAATTTCCCGCAGGACTTGGGAATATGCTGTACATTTTGCAAATGATGACTAAGACAGACAAGGCAAGAGGAATTCAATTATAGTTTTAAAGTTTGAGCCCTTCGTTTCAGTTAAAAGGATCAGGCTGAAAATCGACTCGACTTTGTCAACAGTCACCAAATTATATCAGCCGCTTACTACGCATATAGCTCTTACAGGAGGAGACCAGCAGAGAGATGCTGCTTCACACTGTCTGCAACTGATGGATTGTAACCAGTAAAAAGCAGCAATCTGCCGTTTCATTATTGCATCTTGTGCACAATTGCAACGATTTCCAAAAGGTCTAAAATCTGCCGAACGTGAGTTTACTCGTGATTCCAGATTAGTAGAGATCTGAGGATGCCCCCAAGGTAGAACACTTCTTCCAAACATGCAGCACCAGTTAATGATGATGTTTAATCACTGACTGCTGTACCTCTTTCATCCACACAGTGTCACTGTGTCTGGACTGCGTACTGGTGTCCAGGCAAGGATCAGTTTTGTTCACCCAGTTCAAAATATGAAATAAAACCAAGCACCTATGCTTGATTTTTGAACCCTTTAATGTGTGGATTTTTCATACAATACATTTAGTGTTCTCAATATAATGTTTTTTTAAAGGAGTTATGTAGATGTCTACTGTAGTCACCATGCATCAGTGGTATAAAAAAATGTTTAAACATATGCACCAAAGTGTAACTTCTGCCTATTGGACCTAAAAATGGTCTATAAAGGCCTAAATTAACTGTATATGTTTAATACAAATCTAAAGACGATTTAATGTCACTGTTTAATAGAACTATTCAAGTGTAAATTACATTACAATTTCAAATAAAACCCACAAAATAATCAAGAATCTAAATAGGCGTAATATGCCCTTTGGTACATAACATCCATTGGAGTGGACATTCAGTCACAATAAAACATTTTCAAGTAAAATGTTATTAAACTGTGGATATAAGTATCTCAAACATATTGTGTAGATCATGTAGTTTTGTTGTTGTAAGAGGATAAGAGGATTTAACTGTTATTCCGGAGGTATTCGGTGTATTTCCTTCCTTGCCAATTTGAATTTGTAGAGTCATGACTCAAAATGACAAAGAGATACAAAAACAACATATCAACTAGAATTGTGGATGGGGCTTTAAATGGTTAAAAATGGCTTACAAATATCTGTTACTGTAGTTCATGCATGCAGAAATTGGACACAATGGCATTTTTTCATGAGCTAAGGAGACACTCCCCTCTCACATACTTCCAGATAATGTCAGTTAGAGTGATGCCTGCATCTGTGGAACATCTCTCATCTTTTGAGAACTAATTCACAATAATTATGGGAACTCAAGACAAGATAAGATTAAACTATATTGATCCCCCCCACTGGGGAAATTCATTTGTTACCAAAAAAAGGCTATTTACACTATACTATACACATTTACATATACAGAAATGATGGATTATTGTACCCATGTTTGGACTCCACAGATTGTTTGTTTAATATTATGGGGTATCTGACATTGCCCGGTTGGTGTTGTTCATAGAAAGTCTTCATTAATGTTGTTCCAGGACCATCATTTTAAGTTAAATTAAGTGAAAAAGCAATGACAACTGCATCCTGAGCAAGCCGTTGGGGTCAAGTAGATTACTCATGGGATTCTTACTCATGAAACTGGAGACTGGACACAATTTAGAACATATCATTGTACTTTTCACTTCCTATTTTCTGTGTCCTCACAGTTTTCTCTCGCTGTTTGGTTACATTTAAGCAACAAAACTAATTGGTAAGGTTTAGGAAAGTTTGATTTTAACTAGACCCTTTCACAAAGTTCTCATATAAAGGAGTACTTCTCACATGTGCATATTTTTCCATTCTTTTCCCCCGGTGTTGCTAAGATGACAAGAACATTATTGGTTTGTTTCAATCACAGGAGCAACATTACTTTGAATGTTACAGGAACAATAGCAACACGGCAATATCAGATTGTGCGTCGCAATAAAGTGACAACAATATTATAAGAATAAATAAAAACACATCCCTGACTATTAGGTTGCAAATTAAAACTTTTTCCAATGAACCAATGAGAAATATAGTCTGGGCTTTGTAGTTGATACATGTACTGATTCATACGGTAATTATGTTCACTTTAAAAGCCAAGTGAATCCATTTAAATGCCTTTTTTTTTTTTTTTTTTTTAGAAATGGTTTACGATTGGATACAGTCCCATAAAATGCCTGAACAAATCTGCTTTACTTTCAACCATGGACACTTGAACATTCGCTGCACAAGATAAAAACATGCTACACTATTTCTAAATTATGTATTCACATATAACAAGCACAGTGCAGCGCAGTGCACATTCACATAATTCATAATTTAAACGCTAATAGATGTACTCATCCCCTAAAGTTGAGCTTCCCCTTCAAACGAAGCAGCGTAACTGTGAAAAAATGAGTACATAATGTTTGCTGCTGTGCTGCTGAATCCTCATTTTGTTTTTCTGTGTAACAATGTGTTGGAGCCGCATGTTGACACTGATGAATTTGTCTAAGATAAAGCTGTACCAGCTCACTCGGGCAATTTAATAATTCACACATTTTCCATTGCAAACATACCTTGCCTCCGCATGCATTTACCAGTTCTGCATGCTATTAAATGCCAGCCTCCAGTTCTGCTCTCTGTGTAACACCAAATGTTAACATGCTCTCGGTTGAGCTGTTAAATATTTTAGATATCACCATACAGCAATGCACCATATAGTGTTTCTGCCCAACCAGTCAGCACTGTGAATAACAATGTGATACATTTGTAGGGAACATCTCAAAAGCACACACTCACACACAGGCGGCACCAAACTTTCTCCATTATGCCCTTGCAGTGATATGTTTACTGTGGTTGTCCTCTGATTTCCATTCCCACTCCTTCTTGTTCCTGGCTGCTAGTAACAATGCAGTTCATCGCCGTGCCATACGCTCTGACAAGAGGATCAATCAGAGCTAATGAAGCCTGGGAGGAGGTGAGAGAAAGCGAGGAGGGATGGAGCCAAAGGGGGAGTGAATGGCTGTGAACGAATGGGTAGTAGGGAATGGGGGGATGTAGGGGGTTGCTGGAAGGAAAAGAGTATGAGAGCCAAGGGAGCAAAGAGAGGATTGAGAAAAATAACACTTCCTCCACACCTCCTCACCCGATGTAAGGAAGAACTAATTCCGCTTTCCTCAGCTGTGACCTCTGAAATGATCATTTCTTCACCTGATGACCATGGCCTGACACACACCATGACCTGTGAGGGATGACCCAATCACCAGAATACATTCTTGCAATTTGGTATCTCTAGGAAACATGGATATATTGCAACTTCAGATTTCCTTAGGTTCAATTCTTAATTGTATGTTGTAACAGTGCTGTGCTTATGGTCTGGTTAGGTTTAAGTACAAAGATCACTTGGTTAGGCTTAGGCAAAGAGCATATTTTAGTTTACATACTTCTGTTGCCACTAAAATGGTTGTAAATCGATCTGATGTCTTGTCAATAATGTGTTTTTTTCCCTCTTGCAAATGTTGAAACAGAATTGAAAACTGGTGTCTGGCTTGAGAACGGTGGTGTGTGTTGGGTGTTGGCTTAAGATATCCGTTGTTTCCAAAACTTTGCAAAGAAAAATGTGAATGTGAAAACACACTGTGATAGGATTAGTTTAGTTTAGATTATGTTGTGTATTTCGGGCATGTCAGTTCATCATCATCACATTTCATTATTGTTCAAATAATACAATACACATGGCCGAAAGGGAAAAGCGGGAGAAGCCAAAGCTTATCTAGTCCCGCCCCCATTTAGAGATAAGAGATAGAACAGATATAAGAGATAAAATATCGGCAGTCAAGATTTCTGCATTTCTGATTCGTTCACCATCATATGTGTCATAGGCTCTGTACCACTGCAATTTTATGAATTTACTTTCGTATAGACAAGTGATAGCAGTGGGGTTACAGGCAGTAATGGCTAGATTCCACCAACTATGTGTCTGGTCCGGTACGCAGTGAAACCAGTGGAAGTTAACACAAGAGTGAAACTTATCAGCTACGCTGCAGTGGCAGAGCCCTGACCGAGTGGATCTGATAGGTTTCACTGTTCCACTGGCTCCGCTGCGTTGTGTAATTACTCTGTTGCAGCTCTGACAGTCCAGACCCTGCCGGGGCAGATATGCAGCAATTCAGCCCAATTTAGCACGGAGCAGACAGGAAGACACACAAAAACCGCAATCTCAAGAGACAAATACAAGCTCTTCTTCTAATCCTTCGGTTGGAACACAACTTTGTGTTGTTGTGTTTATATCACATACCTGTAACTGCACACGCTCAAAACGCAGCTGGTGGGGGTTGGTGGGCGACGAAGCAAAACCGCACGGGAGCTGGAATGCAACCGACAAGCATCCAGTGGAATGGCTATCAAGCCATTAGCTGCAGTTTAAGACAATTTTCCGACACTTTAAGGAGACCTAGTGGGAATTTGCTATTGTGTTTCTGGTGACCACAACAGTATTCCAAGCAGAACCTTATCTTTTCCTTACCTTAACCAAGTGCTTCTTGTGCCTAAACATAATGGGAGCGTAAGCACAGCGTTGGCAAGACTTTCGATTGAATCGAAAAGCGATCCTAAAGAAACGTAAAGTTGCACCGAGGTATGAAGTTCCAGCATATCTGTGGTTAGCAGAAACAATGGAGCTGACATTAGGGTCAACACCGACCCACTGGTACTGTTATCCCATCTGAACTGTTTCAGCAGAATGTGTGTATAAGTTATTTACATCATGTGTTTCCCTTCGCACTGTCTCTACTATTTGTTGCCACAGTTAACGTGCCACAGAAAGAATGCCAAGAATAGCACATACCCACAGTGTACATGGCAGATAGAGCTCAATTTATTTCATATGTAAATCTCTGCATTGATGAATATCAAATCAGGCTCAGAATATACATAACGCTTCACTATTTGTATCGGGCGTCTTCGCACTGCAGCACACTTAAAGCAGGATAAGCCACAGTTCGATGAATTGCTATGAAGCGTCTATTAAAGGACCAATGAAGAGCCTATTATGTTGTGGTACCCACCCTCCCTTTACATTGTCCAAATGGACCTTAACCATTAAAAAGTTTCCTCCGAGCACTTGTAGTAATGAATGTGCCAAAGACGTTTATTAACGTGTGACGCGGGATTAATGTGCGGTGGTGAAGTCAACAGGATGGTTTTCTCCGCGGTGTGAACAGCCGAGGCAATAAGGTGGGAGGGGGCTCGGCTTTGATCAATAACGGTGGAACCCCAGGCGAGGGGAATTATTACACATGCCCTGGATGTGAACAGCCAACAGGGGCTGATCCACACACAGGGTCCATGTGGCGCTCTCGCCGACGGACCTGAAATTTTTACAATTAAGGACACCAACACTTCGTGATCACTGCCGAGATTAGCACTTCTACCCCGGGAGCTGGTGTGAGCGCGGCCCAGAACTCGCATCCCTGAGCCAAATCCCAAGCTCCTCGTTATTGCAGCCTCACTTCTTGATGTTCCCATAATCCGCTGTCATTGGCTCCCCGGCTGGTCGGGGAGGCTGGGGAGAAACGGCGGTATCTCCCAATCATCTCGCTGCACCCCTGCAACCCAGCGCGGGGAGGGGAGTGGAGGGGAGGGGGACAACATGCAGGAACAAAAGGGGGGGGGGCCGCAGAGTCATAAATCTCCTACCAAACTCAATGCAGGAAGTACATGAAGAGGCTTTCTGTTCTGGTGATTGCCTCTTCTGTTGCTCCTCCCCTGCTTATCGCCGTCTTCGCTATCTCTGTCTTGGCTCACGCTCTCATTACTCCTCCTCTGTAATGTCAAGTCTACATTCAATTTTCTCCATGCCTAATAACATCTCAATGTCAAGCGTCCATCCATCTGCCTTTGTCCACGCCGTGTGTCCTCTCATGTGGCGGTTTCTGAACAAAATTTTAAAACACCGGTTGGGGTGTGTGTGTGTGTGTGGGGAGGGGGGGGAATAAATGAGCCTACGCACTCCCATTCTGTGCTTCTGCAGCTATATGAATTCACTCTACACTTGAACCATGCGTTATGGGCACACTGCCCGTAATCATAGTTGATGTGAAGCTAATGCGGCCAAGCTGAGGTCAATCCACTTTCGATCCAAGCTCATTCAGTAGGCGGTGTTCAATGTGTGTGTCAGGAACCGAGGCTGAAATTCGTGCAGTGAAAGTGACACCCAACTTGATTTGCGGGCCGAAATTCTGGGTCAAAGTGCCCCCCCCCCATGTAATCTCCATCTAACTGCTGCTCCTTTGTACTTGCTCCCTTTTACCTTGTCCTTTTCACTCTTCCCTCGCACGTCTTTCTTCCTCTTCTGCCCTATCTTTGTCTTTTTCTTTGAGTTTTTTTTTCATCCACTTTATATCTCTCCCACAACCCTTTTTCTTAAACTGCAGTTTTAGAGCAATTGATTATACCACACTCCTCCTCGCCATCGCTCTGTAACTGTGTCTGCTCGCACACACACACACACACACACACACACGTCTCTCTTGCCCGCCTCTCACGACACCACCGCACTTGACTTTTTTTGATTACACATATTTCTCTCTGCCTTTTGCAGCAGAGAGAAGGGAGCCATGTGCTAGACGTATACACATACACACACACACACACACATGCACGTACACACACGTACGCGCACGCACACTGATGCTGAGGCTGTGTCCAAATAAGCACAAACACACGCTCTCTTTAAAAGACAACCTGAGAGACGAGAAGTCCAATCCGCGTAGAAGTGAGAAGAGAGGTGCATTGAAGAGAGAGCGCACACACATATTTACATCCTCTCCATCTCTCATCCACTCTGACTCTGCCTCTCTCTCTCCCTCTCTCACTCTCACTCTCTCTCTCTCTCTCTCTCTCTCTCGCCCTCCACACACACATGCACAGACGGACCCCCCCTCTCACACGCGAGTAGATAGAGAGCGGTGAAGAGCAGAAGGAGCTGGGTGGCAGGAGAGAGGCAGGAGGGCTGTTGTTGATTGAACAAAGCCAGGGAAGGAGTGCGCAGTCCTGGGGAGAAGAGCAGCTGTGAAATGCCTCGAAGGGAGCCTGCCAGCTACTCCTGCAGAGACCTGAAGGTAAGCCCCGCGCACCGCTGATGGAGGGAAAAAAAAAAAAAAAAACAAGCAGAGGAAGAGACAGAGAAAGAGAAGGCGAAAAAACAGAGGAGGAGGAGGTTTAAAAGCCGCTGATGCATGGCACGACCGTGGCTCCACGTACGAGCTGCCTCTCCTCTCAATTTGTCTGTGGATGGCATCACACGCTGCGATTGCATTATGTGTTTCATTGCACAGCCCCCCCCCCCCGAAAAAAATCCCATCTGGAGTGGCTCGCCACATAAATAAAAGTGTGCGTTACTTAAAGGAAGATCAGAAACTACGAGAGCCAGATAGCTAGGAACGGGGGGAGACGAGGACAGATAGGAGGAGAAGATGTGAGGCAATGCAAGACACTTCAAGAAAAAGGAAAGTGATGCTGGGAGGGGGGGAAGTGGCTGGATTCTTACCCTCCTCCTCTCCGCCAGTTGCAACCTTTTTATCATCGTCACATCTCGCCTCCTTCGCCCCGTGTCACTGCAGAGATACATAGATCATCACCATGCATCTCGTTGCCCTCATGGCGGGGGCAGGGTGATCAAAAAGGCAATGGATTTCTCTGACGCAAGCGGAGAAAAGCCTGTCAACACTCCCGCTGTTTCGCGCACACTCGCGCGCTGTGCTGTAGTTCTCTCAGTGCAATGCAGGAGTTTTACAAGCGCAGCAAGAGCGGGAGCAAACCTGGCGTCAATGTGCGTCTATCTGTGTCTTACTGTAAGCGCATGTGCGTTCGTGTGTGTGTGTGGAGGAGGAGGAGGTAAGGTCTCAGCTCCTTGCACGTTTCATTTTTTTCACAGGTTTCGGCCAAAGCGGGAGATAAGGCGGCACGGTGGCGATGGCTGTTTTTCGCGGTGTGGTCATGAATATTGCAGGCAACACCAAAAGCACTGAGAGGAAATCATTTATATTGATTCCATTGAAACACTCTCTGTGGGCTGGGGGGGGATTAGGGCTGCTAGCTTTAATGTCTTGATGCACAGCGCCATAGTCTCATCTACTGTAGCTGCAGTTCGCTGCACTCGCCTTCTCCAGAGTTGTTGCTGTAAAACTTTGATGACAGTGCAGTGGGCTTAGGGGCCACATTAACCAAGCAGCTCCCATCCTTCCTGGTATTGTCTCACTGGGGGAATGTCAAGGCGGTGAGCGGACCCAGGCATCATTATTTCATATTTTTGCTCGGGAACACCATGTAGGATGTGTGAGCCATCTCCGCTCTCATCATTAACCACATTTTTCTAACATGTAGCACATTTCTAACTCAAGGGAACGGGGAAAGGGAGCCAGGTCGGACGGAACGAGTTGTGCAGCACAACCTGCCTGCTTGCCACACTTGGGGCCACTTGTATCGCTTTAATGATACCAGGTCGCCGCTGGTTGGCCCGTTATCGTCCATTAAAAGAGTGTAGATGGAAGTGCGAACGGCAAAAGACGTGATGGTTTTTGTTGGCTGGCCTTTTGACCTTATTTTCAGCGCTCTGATTGTAGCTGCACCTCGGTTGTTATCCCTGTCCCGATCTCCCTAACAAGTGGACAAAAGAGGGCAAAGGGCAGACGTAATTCTCAGCAGGACGCTCTCAAAAGAGAAGACGCTGTGAATAATTAATTGGATCTGTTTATTTAGTCAAGACTGAGTGTCTCCAGGGGATGTGGGGAGGGGGGGGTTGAAGCGCAGTTCCTGAAGCAGATCCACATTCTCTAATACCGCAGCAGCGTATTTGTGTCAAGAGCTTAGCCAGGCGTGAATATTTTCCTTTTTCTTTTTTTGTATTTAGTGCCCTGGAAAATGTGTGCATGTCAGAGTAGTGCATAAAATACAGTGTTTCTTCGGGGGGCCTATCGATGAAGATGCGTTATTTCTGCAACGGGATGAGTTGTCTTCTATACATTCTCCCCCAGTTCTACTCTCCCCCTTTGAAAAACAACTTTGTGTATGATTCAAAAGTCATAGCCACGCACTTTGTGAGCTGTTTGTGAATACAATCCAGTCTCTCTGCATTTGCATGAAACAGACAAGCAGCGCAAAATCCCCCCCGAGGAATACCGCTATGTTTATGCTCTCATAAATCCGTAACCAATGCAGATTCGACCCCCTGTGTTTACAGTGTTTTTAAAGTGTCACCTACGATGCTTGTGCGCCAGATTTATGGGTGAGGCCCACTCACTGATTCAGCAAGGACTTCATGATGCACGGCCCTGTCACACATAAAGTTGATACAGTGCGTGCTCCGGCCTACAGGCAGCACAAACAAACCTTCACCTTCTGTTTGGGATGACTGTTTCAGAGATCGCCTCTTCGTCCTCTGGTTGACTCTTTGTCCTGCACAGCTATACCAATGCTACTGGACGTGAAAGCATATGCATGCACACACAACCCCTGTCAGTCCCACTGTCATGGATTTGAGACGAAGGCAGAAGAATACAGTTTGCTGGCCCTGTGGGGTTTCGTGTACGTGGGTGCCTTCTTCTAGCAACGAATGCACGAAACTGGCTGGTTGTCGGAGTCAGCATCGTCATCAGTGGGTATACCGTTCAGGGGAATATAATTCATGTAGCGAAACTACCTGGTTACCAGATAGACTATACATTCTATCTGTCACGGATGGTGTGAAATTGCATTCCGGAATGCATCCCATGTCCAGCTTAAATGTCGCCCAGGAATCTCCACATTGGCTCATCTTCTTATCAGTCAGCAGGTGATGTGGGGCAAAATGGAAGTTTTGCAGTGTTTCCTGCTCCTAGCCAAGCCAGAGGGGCTAAAACCAGCCTTTATCTGGAGTTATTTTAACAATACTATTCATATACCCTTTTTTTTGTTAAGCAAGGCCCACAATGGTTGAGATGCATTGATGTCTCATGTCCAGCTGATAAGGATTCAAGTCAGGCAAGTTTAACGAAATACTTACGTATACGTACTTGTCAGACAAGAAGGCTGATTTGGATATTGGGATCTGGAAAAAAAAAAAAAAAAAAAAAAGCACAACAGACACTTTAATTGGGCAGTATAACAAATGGCCACGAATATGATTTGCTTGCGCTGATGCACAGACACGCTGGCAGCCCAGCACTGTATGGCGCAAGGACAATTTAGCTTCACGTGCACTGCACATAGAGGACGTTCAACACGTGCACACACTTCATTCTAGACGCTTGATAAAAGAAGTGAGGTAGCTTATTACTGCAGTATCATTACAATGTAGGAAGCAAACACATTTACATCTTCTCTACATCTGGAGGGTTTTTTTTTTTATATATATATACAGGTTTTACGTAAGCGTCTATGAAGCGTGAGCATCCATCACCCGGGGGAGTCACATCCCTGTAAATTTGCAGCTCATTAACGAGTAGAAAAGAGAAATATGGTGTGGTTAATAAGGCCTGAGGAGTGACAGCATGGATTTTTTTCTTTTTTTTTATTTGACAGGACTCTTCTTTTAAAGATTTTTTTTTTTATTAAGGGTTTGCTGTGCACTTTTTTCCCCCAACACCATCTTGCTTCGCATTCAGAGAGGTAGTGTCATCTACTGTCGCTGGCGGTGGTTTAAGCTCGTCACTAAAGGACACCTTGTCAGAGACAGCGCTGAGTAAAAGGCTGCTTTACTCAGCTTCTTTGCCGAACAAGCTGGTCTGGGGATTTTTTTTAACATGCAGCTGTGGGGCCGTAATCTCATTTTATTCTGACGTGGCATGTGATGACTGTAGAGAAGGAGGCTCCTCAAAGGGACAGGCACGGGGACACAGTGAACCATGTCAGGAATTCCAATCAAGACCGCTTGACCTTTGGCTCCCCCAGAATTTGCCATGCGCCGCCTGGCTCTGCAAAACCCCGCCCCGCCATGCTCACGGCCTCCCATCCCCTCCCCTCCCATCCTCCCCCGCTGTCCTGTCCTCTACAGTGAGGTGAGGAAGAAGATTAATGAACCACACGCAGTATCTGTAGTATTGAGTCTGATGCGGAAGGACTTGTGTGAGTGGATCTGACTCATGAACAATCAATGTAGACTTTTCACTTAAGTAAAAATAGCTAGCTGTATTTGAAAGTACTACATATTTACAACTAAGTCCTACAGTCCACATCTTGATGTAGTAAATGTATGTGAGTACACAAAAATAAGTATGAATAAAATGGTTTCCCAGCTAATTCTATTAAAGCTCAAAGTGTCGTGAAGTTTTTCTATTATGATGATGTGAATAAACTGAATGATTAAATGAATACAAACTACTCAAATCATATGAGTTCATTCAATTATTGCATCAAAATATAAATAAAATATAAAATATCTTGCTCGGGGACACTTCGACGTGCACCTGGGGGGAGCCAGGATTCAAACCAGCGACCTTCCGAACACTAGACGTACAGCACACTTTGTTTTCATTTAAAAAGGCTAGTGTTCAGGCTTAAGGTCGAAGCCTTTTTGTAGTGATTTAAAATAAATCAAATGTTCTCGTCATGTAAATGTGATATTAATCCAGTTGTGCTTAAATTCTTTAGTTTACATAACTTAACTCAGTCATAGAGTTCTTTAGTGGAGTCAGCTCAATATGTGGGATCATCTTGTCCCGTGCAGGTGCCAAGACTTTCTGCTGCCCCGGCTGTAGATGCTTCCATCAACGCACTTCGTCCCAGCATTAGTCTAAAGCTGAAGCCAGTACCAGATGATATTTTGTAAATTGTAAAAGTATGAGGGGGGAAAGACCGAATCGAGCCTGACCTTTATCATAGCAGCGTTCCGATTATTGTAAACATAATGCGCGTGACTTATCTCGAGATGCTGCCGATTAAGACACTCAGCATCTTTTCATAACGTTTTCTCCAAACTATAAAAAGGGGAGGAGAGTTTTAACCCTCAACAATGCATGCTGGGAAGTCATGATTGTGTCTGTCCACTACATTCATCCATCTCGTCACTTCAAGTCAAGAAGACTTCAAGTTGTGATAACTTATGTTCAAAAGTTTAAAACTTTAAAATAATGCATTGCGAGGCAATACTATAATTACTGCAGATTGTTATGCTCATCTCCACATACTTCCCCTCTTTCTTCCACTTTGTTCCTTTGCTCAGCCATCACTGCCTTCTTAGACAGAGCGATGGCACTGGGAATCCGAGATCTGAAGCCATAAATCACAGCGAGAACCTGACAGAAACGCCTGATAAGAAAAAGAAACAGGGTGCCGGGGAGCGTGCCCAGCCACCCAACCTCACACATCTCACATCTCGGCCCTCCGTCTCTTTCCATCACGTCTCTCGTGCTCCGGGCCAGCGTGGTTGAAGAGGGTGTTGCTTGGCTTCAGCAGGTGTTGGGTTTTGATCCCATCTAAGCCCCACTCAACAGCAAATATCAAAATGTTGGCACTGACTTTTTAAAGAAGAATAAAAAACACTGTCATCTCAGTGGAGGAGCAAGGGACATTTGAAACGTGCGGCAAACGTGACGGTTATAGTAGCTATTCGTGGCTTGAACAACTGTACTTTATTTTTTCTAATGGTGTGTACGAAATGTACTGTGAGATGGAGATTGAATGAGGGACAGTGAGAAAAGAGGTGTGTGTGTGTGTGTGTGTGTGTGTGTGTGTGTGTGTGTGTGTGTGTGTGTGTGTGTGTGTGTGAAAGAGAGAGAGAGAGAGAGTTGGACATATCATTAGGGAAATTGTTTCTCCAGTGTGAGCCGAACGTCTCGGTGCAGCAGTGTCACACCAGAGAAGGTCATCCATGAGAAGGACACAACTGGATACACTCAGCTCACTATCGGGCATAATGGGGAAGTGGGAGGGAGAGATGGTATGAAGTCTGTGTGTGTGTGTGTGTGTGTGTGTGTGTGTGTGTGTGTGTGTGTGTGTGTGTGTGTGTGTGTGTGTGTGCGTTGGCTGGGCCTGGAGCCAAACTAGCTGGGGACGTTTTTAGTCATTTGACCCGCCCGACCTCAAAGTGTCATAAGTGAGCAGAGATAGGGATGAAGCCATGTTATTTTACGGGCCAATCTTAGCCCCGGACATAATCATGACAAGCCCGGTAACCATGACTCTCTTTCACTTAAGGGGAGGAGTGACGGAGGGGAGGGAATCGAGGAAATAGAAAGTTCTAGCACTTCAATGGCCAAGGAACAGAGACAGCAGATAAGCTGAAACAGCTCTACCAGTGTTGATATCTATCTGATGCAGTGATTCGCTAAATATCTTGCTGTTGCAATACTCTTAAAAAGCTCAGCTGTGCTGCAACCTTTGTCTCTTTTTTTTCCTTCTTCTTCCTCCCTATGCTCTCGTTTTCTCCTCCTTTGTCTTCCCTCTGTCTCTCCCGTGTCAGCACTGTAGTTGATGAACCGATAGAAAACTGCAAGCTGTGACCTCAAAATGTATGGATGAGTGCCCACTTATAGTCAAATTCTGTATTGTAAACTAAGGAATACTGCTGAGTTTGCAACATCTTAGTGCCATTTGTAACCCTGTCATGCACAGCAGCATAAGCACTATGTCAGGTCAGAGCCGGGTTACCGAAATGCATATATATATATATATATATATATATATAATTTTTGCACTCCTGAAGAGTGAACAGTTTTAAAGATACAAAGTTTGTACCCGACAGCAGCAAGCAGCATTCTCAGCATTTGCAAAACGAGCATGGCGGTGCAAATTTCACGCAGGAAACAGTGTTTTATCCACAGGCAAGGAAAACTAAATTGATTACCTCCATATGATGGGAACCAAAAAAAAAAAGAAATTCGCAAAATGAAACTATTTACAATTATGTTGATCAAGTGAGGATTATAACTCCGGTAATTAATCTGTTGCGGGGGCTTTATTAGAGCAGTGATTGGTATTGATAGAAACCTTGTTTTGGCTCAGCTCTAAGCCAGCTATTACCTTTCAGAGCTGCACACAGAGCTGACATGACAAGTTTCTGAAGTTCTGAAAATGGAGAAAATTAAATCATGAAGCAAGTGCTACTCAGTACAATACCGACCCTGGGGGAAAATTATAGAGCTTGCCACAGGTTAGAAAGGGAAAAAGCCACATTTTGCTGTGCTCTGTGCAGATTATTGTTTACATCCTGCAGCGTCAGCAAATAAGGAAAATATATGTCCTGAAGATATCCCTGAGAAGGCAGGTTCCCAGCTTCACTCGTACCCCTTGGCTTTAAGCACAACTGATGAGTGCTCTTGTTATCAGGACACAAACACAATTCAGCCAAAGCATCCTGTCACTCTCCCGGTAACAAGATAAATGCTTGTTACCCTCTTAAAAGCGCCAAGATAAAACACCCCAGCTGGTATCCATGTTCGAACACCTCTCATTTGGGCTTGTTGAGTCTGTTGCTGTGAACAGACGCCGCAATCACAGCCTCGCTGAAAATACACACCGGCCTGGAGTTCACAAATCTCTGGGGAGCCATGTTTAATTCATGAGAGAACCCAAAATGAGTCAGAAAGCGAGACCTTGCAACCCCTTTTAATGTATTCGGCAAGGTTTTTCGGGAGCTTTGTGTGTGTCCCGACGCCTCTGCTGTCCGTCTGTCTGTCTTTTTCCCCCGCTCAGATGCCTGTCACGTCACTCTGCCCTTTGCTTTGGACCATCAATGTCAACACTACATTCCTGTGTGGATCTGATTTGTGACGCGGTTCCTGCTCACTTCTCCAACGCTCGCCTTTGTATTCCCTCTCCTGGCTTGTCCGCGATCAAATAGAGTAACATCAAGGACAGATGACAAAGAAATGTCAGATGTTGTTAAGGTCAGGAACAAGCGGCAAAAGTAATTTACCCATGCTCCTCTGCTCGGTTGGGTACAAGGCCCCGTGTATGCCTTGTTCTTTTGGTAAATTAAAAGTAGTTGATTTTCAGACAACACCCAAGGGCTCTATAAGTTAATTGCCTCTTGTGGAGTAAGAGGAAGGTGTTGTAAGATTGCTGCTAAAATTAGGGCTTTATCTGAGCACTCCCCCCCCTCGACACATGCACCCTCGCCCCCCTCTATAGCAGTGGCTGTTATTAAATCCCACCATCATTCAGAAGACATTGAAAGTGTTCCCTTTCTACCTCTCCCGTCGCTTTGTACCTCACATCACAACAGATGTTTAAAAATACCTGTTTCGGCACACAACTCGGAGCAGAGAAACACTCTTTAAAACCACTACACAAAGTGCAGACTGTCAGCCCATCGCCCAATGTCGCTCCGACGGAGCTAAAAACAACAGCGCAGATAATGCGTACACTTGTTTTACATTTGATTAAATGTAAAGAGGCAACTGGATTTCCTGTGACACTAAGTAATTACTTCTCTGTCTCCAGTTGATTAAGAAAGCGCTCACTGCCACTGAGGATGGTTGAGGCCGTGGTGGAGCAGTGTATAAAGACTAGTGTGTCTGTGTGTGTGTGTGTGTGGGAGGGTCTCATGCAGTGGAAAGCAACTGGCGATGCTGGCAATGATGAGCACGCTCTTTGGGAAAATGAAGCTGTTAAAAGCGCCACAGCTGAGCCTGCTTCATTGTACAGGCAAATTAGCCAGCGGTGGACACTGGGTCATCTCCCATGTGATGTTAGCAGTTAATCCTCTACTTAGGTCGTCCAGCAGTTCAATGCAGCCCTTTTATCATCCTCTTTTATTATAACTGTAGTACATTAGGTGCATACTCAGCGATTGTATTTTTATTATTTCTCCTATGATACTTTACAATTGAAGCACAGGAAATAGCTTTACGTGCAATTAAATGTATTTCTCTCACATGCAGGATGCTGTGGTCATATTGGACTCCAAATATGAATTAATATTTTAACATTCATGTGTTAATATTTAATTCAGCATGGGCGTATGTTGACAGAATGAGCTGCAAATGCATCTACCCATCTTTGACTGTGCTGCCGTATTGTTGAGTATGACAGCCCCTTCTACAAAATAAATGGAGTATAACTGATTTGTTTTACCAAACATAATTCTGAGTGAAACATAATTCTTGGAAGTGCTCCTTTTCCATCAGCCCCACGTTATACAACCCGTGTGTGGTTAGGTTTAGGCAACAGAAGCTCATGTGCTAACCTGTGATTCAAGTCAGTCATGACCATAGTTTTTACGTAACCAACTGGTGCAGTCATTGCCTAAACATAACCATAAAAGATATGAATTGTTCTGTAGTTGCTACGAACATCGTTAGGAAAACAAGTTGAACACATTGTCAGCGAACTTTCTTGCAAACAGGTTTGGGATCGTTATTAGGCAACCTGGCAAATATCCTCATCAACAAGACAAAACCAAGCTAAGGGTTCACAAACGTAGTGTTTTTTGCAGGTACAATACTAACCACTTTCACTATCTTTGTCACTAACATTTGCTAAATAGCACTAGGTGCAAAGAAAAGCAAAGGCTGATGATGTATTTTTTTTTAAAGAAGATTTTACGGACTGGGGACCATGAATGTGTGTACACAACTTAAAAGACCTTAAGAAAAGTACTCAGAATCCCTTTGTTAAAAACACAATACACGTATGGTATGAGGTACATAAACATAGAGATGAAACACCATTATTGTCCCAGTTTTCTTTGATCTGGAGTAGTGGTTACTTCACACCAGGTAAGAGTGATATGGGCTTTAAAATCTGGACTGATAAAGGCATATGTAAGATTGCAGACCTGTTTGACAAGAATATTCTTATGTCTTTCGACAATGTGCGACAGAAATATGACATTCAAGCCAAGCATTTCTTTAAATATTTACAGATCAAGAGTTTCATATAAGACCCAAATGTCACAATCCTTACCTTCTCTCACCTCTGTGGAAGAAATATCATTGATTACAACTCCAAGAGGGGCCTGATCTCTCACTTTTATGTACTAATTGTGGACGACTCCCAAGTTTCCACAGAAGGTAAAAGGGTGGTGTGGAGTGAGGACCTAAAAACTGACATCTCAGTGGAAGAATGACAAGAAGTCTGCCTAAAGGCCTAAACACAGTCCATAAACACCTGCTTTAAATTAATTCAAGTCAAGTGGTTAATAAGAACCTATATAACACCAACCTTGCTTAATGAATTTGATCTCAATACCCCTGATATGCGTGTTAAATGTGAAATGAAAGGTACTTTACTTCACTGCCTATGTGACTGCTGAAGTATTCAGACTTTCTGGTTGGAAGTTTTACATACCCTTTCAAATGTCACAGGGGTGAAATTACCTCTATGCCCTAAGATATGTATCCTTGGGATTTTCCCTGCAAACTGCAAATTAAGCAAGGATGATAAGAAATATGACTGTATATTGCTTATTACAAGCTAAACACTCCATAGCCAAATCTTGGAGATCTGTTAACAAACCAAGTTTACAAGTGTGGCTTGCTGGACTGTCAAACTCTCTTGCCCTTGAAAAACGTACTTTTGCGAATAGGGGTAAATATTCTACCTTTGGATTTGGAGTCGCTTTCTATCATATCTAGAAGGGGAGAAAGCCTTTGAAGCCTTCTTGCCATAACAGTACTATTTCATTTGACACGTATTATTTTTTCTTTAATTGTGTGTTTATTTACGTTTGGAAATGACCATGAAGAGTAACTCAATGTAATGCCCTGTCATAGAACTGTATTGGAAGATGTTCTGCCGCTACACTGCACCTTACTGGTTCTCTTTTTGTTTGTGTTTGTCGTTGTCCTTGTTAATAATGAAACATTTCAATAAAAACATTTAATTAAAAAAGTTGCAATATGTGAAAATTGGCTTACTCATACTCATACATACTACAGACAAATAGGGGGCAGCATATCACTAGAGTAGCCGCTAACTACTCATGACTTTAGTTCAGGTTCAGGAGAGAGTTGGTGATGTTCATAGTGATCCTGACTATAAAAAGTCAGGATCACCAAAGCCAGTGCGAGTCAGACCTGCAATCTCTGTGCAACGTGTCATGGCAATTCATGTGTTAGCTGTCAAAATATTCCAGTCTGGTCCAAAGGGGTGACCTCCATTGTCATTCCTGGACATGCTGATAGTGTGGTTAATAATGTTGTCTCCTTATGTTCACATGTTCACGTATAAAAAACAGAACTTCTGTGGGCTGATTTATTTGCTACACTCAATCATGACACCTCTGCCACTGTGTTGTGAGAGTTGAACTGAACCCAGTTTCAGTCATTGTGAAAGCATGAAAGTTAGAGTGATAACATTTGGCACGTCCTTTTGACTGACCTCCACATGACGGATATGAGAGAGCTGTACTGTTGCTCCAGCTGACGTTAATCTTCATATATAATTGTCTTGCATGTGATCGTCCACCGGAAGCTCGTGATTTTTGGCATTGTGTTTATTTTTATAATTTACTTAAAAGACAAACTGAAAGGCATTTAAACATAAAAGGGAATGATATTAAGAGAGGACAGTCTCAAGGGCAGTTTTTACTGAGCAGAGCAGTGTAACTAACCAGATGCTGTTGGTGTAAGCCTGACATCGAGCACCTATTTGACACTTTATTCCCACTTTTCTTTTGGGATCTGTCTTCGTATTTTCACAATCCCTGCTTCGATTGGAAACAAGAACTACAACCTCCAAGCTAACATCCTACATGCTGAAAATGGTAACAGTTACCCTAACCCCACCATGGTTGCTAATGGTACGATGACAGCTAGCATTTGTGATTCAGTCGTTTTCATGCCAGACCTTGTTTCACCATGTGCAAAACAAAATAACACTATTTTGCGAGGTCAATGTCATTGCATCCTGAGTTTAGCTCAGGCCAAGTCGATTGTGTTTGGTTTAAAGAAATACACAATTGGTGCAGCTATATACGTATCTCCAGTGCTGACAAAGCACTGTGGAGATCTGGCTATTGGAGACTGGAGCAGAGACTTTTGCATTTCCTTTATTTTCCATTGTTAAACTTTGCCCGTATTGCTGTATCAGTTGATAACAGCATAAAGTGTACATGATGAAAATAATTAACGCACGATATCCGTTAAGTACGCTATAATGCTATCCCTTGAGTTCACCAGTGAGAAGTCATTAGCAGTAACTTCCCTGTAAAGGATATACGATCCTTGACACCATTAACACAAAATATTACAACCAAGACAAATGAAAACATCTTACTCCGTTGAATATTTGACCTTTTAAAGCGTATAGATCAAACTGCCCTCACGGACTTCACCAGACTCTAATTATAGCAGTTGGCAAATATTGACATATTGACAAATTGAAGCAATTTAAATGACAGGTAGAAAATAATGTGCTTGGGGGAGTTGCACGATGCATCAACACAAAATTGTTAGCGTCGACATAACGT
The DNA here is from genome assembly GCA_963678695.2 of Diplodus puntazzo. Classification (NCBI taxonomy): domain Eukaryota; kingdom Metazoa; phylum Chordata; class Actinopteri; order Spariformes; family Sparidae; genus Diplodus; species Diplodus puntazzo. The sequence continues at coordinate 23,715,964 of OZ023162.1, forward strand.
ATGCACTTTTCAATGTGTAATTTAGATAGCGGAGGGTTGAGAGGTTGAAGGGCCTAATGGATAAAGCTTGTACATGCTTTGAGGGCACCGTAGCTTTGACTTTAATTCTCTGTTGTATTGGTCCATTTGAAGGCTGGTGACCAATGAACAGAAGCTTGTTGTGCTGCTGCAAATGACAAAAACATATGTATGTTTCAAAAGCAAAGTTTAACAGCAATCTTCTTATGTCTTACAGGTGTTGAGCTTCAGTTGAGGATGGCAGGAGACTCTCGAGTCCTCATGGACCACAACATGGAGATAGGAGTAACACCGGCACAGGTAAACTGCACAGCCACTTCTGGTCATCCGCTGCACTGATCACTCGAGCTGGTAGAGAAAGTGTGAGACATGAGAGAGGATGTGGGATGGGGGGGCGGGTGGAGGACCAGAGAGCTGAAGAGGTAAAAAGAGATGGAGGAGATACAGAGATAGGGGGTAGAGTCACTACTAGGCGGCTTTTAAGAAAGGTGTGATAAAAAGGATATATAGACGATAAGCTCTATACATCCTTTATAGATTAAATACACAGTCAAGATTGTAGATAAAGTCCAACAAAGTGTAACCAAACATGTTTCTTTAGCTTGGATAAATACATAGTTCAGTTTACTAAGCACTGGAAGTAGGTACAAGAGGGGAAAAGACACCACATTCACTCCCAATAACGGATGGTGGAGTTGCATTGGTTATCTGTCCTGATTCCCCAGCTGATTGGGGCTTATACTGTCTACCCAAGCGCAGCCAGAAAGGCTCAGCGAGTGAAAACACCCACCGCTTACTGCTGCCAGGCCAAGAGAACTAATGAATTTGTTTATCGACCATCAACCCCATAGACCATATTGACTACAAAGGCCAGAGATTGGGGCGGCACTGCTTTGACAGCTTCATCTATCACTCTATTAACCCCGGCATATTTTGGCCGTCGTCCATTTAAAAGAGGTGTTGTAGTGATTAACCACAATTTGGAAAAACAACTGTGTACACTAACCGATGTTGTCATTTTAAAGTTTCACTCTAAGAAATGGTGGACTGACAGCACTGAATCTATATTTGATCCAGTATCCCTGAGCACAGTTGGTAATAAGGGAGCCCACTGACATTTAGTGAGTGCATCGTCATCAAGGCACTAATTGCGATGCCGGTCAATAAGAATTGTCTTTCAATTCCTCTTTGTCAAAATGTCCCTTTAACAGGGATCACTTCAAATCAATATCTGGAAACTCAATACTGTGCAATACTGCCCTGACCGAATGTGCACCTACACAAGCAGTGGAACAACACCTGACATCTCAAGGAAACCATCCTGAATAAACCTGTCTGACAGATTTTATTATCCTGGCTCCAGAATCGAAGGCACTGCAAGGGTGTTGTGGTTCCTTAGATTATATCCTTCCCTGGCTGTACTGTGAGAGTGATAGCCTTTGTGATAGAGCAGGGGAACGGTCGGTGTAACCGCAACAGACTTTGACATAACTTTGCTGGTGAGAATGACGTTAGAGAGAGATGGATCACGGGTGTCCCATTAGCAGCAAGGGATCCAGAGGACACCAGAGTTTGTTTTCTTGCCTCGACACCATGCGTTTCAATTATCAACTCAGACTGGAAAGTGTCACTCTGCTGTCAACGTGTCCTTGCTCTGTTCGAAAGGTATCCTGCAACTATGTCCTCCTATGTCTGTGTTTTTCTGTCTGTACGTATGAACGTGTCTGTCCAAAAAGACGGCCAAGCAACTCGCAACTGGATTCCCCTCGGGAATACATCGCAGGTGGTGTGGCAGAAGCCTTAACGCTTAAAACATAAAATATAGTATATTTATATTTATATTTATATTTATGTAGTGTATTTGCCTGAAAGCTGTTTTCTAGATAGGTGCAATGTGTGTGCCCAGGCATATGCTACTCTGTTTAAGGATGCCATAAGGCTCTATTGTGGAAGGATGGAGGGTCTGCTCCTACCCAGGCTTGCCAATGTCCCAGAGGGTGCGAGGGGAGGGAACACTGGGGACAAGGAGGGAGACAGGGCACAGCTGTGGGGCCAGATCGCCTCACTGGAGCCGGGCCAACACAGACAAAGACCTGGGCGTCCTTGTGTTCTTGCTGTGTCCTTACGCTCTTGTTCCCAGTATATATGTGCTCACGCTGACACCCACAATGTCACTGTGGAGTAGCACAGAGCAGTGACTTTATAACGGCTCTTAATTTTATTTGCCTCCCCGCCAGCAGCGCAGAGCAGTGTGGTTTTGCTAAAGGCTTGGAGAAAATCTCATTTAAAAGGTTAAAGCCTCCTTCCTCCACTACAAACTCAACAGAACTTTTGAGAAAATATTAATGAAAATAAATCAGTGTGGCTTCTGTAAAGCACACCCATGTGGAAAAACACTCAAATTGCTGCTCTTCTCTCTCTTGCTCTCTCCCCCTCTTGCCTTCTTTCACTCTCCGTCCGCCCCTGACTTTGCCTCTCTCTTTATCTATCCTCCCCCACATAGGTGAAGAAGCTTCCTAAACACTTGCGGGAGGCTCAGATCTCGACAGAGCGAACTCACTTGATTTCCGACCCGGCGAAGAAGCCACGTCAGCGCTATGTGCAGAAGGACGGCAAGTGCAACGTTCATCACGGAAACGTGCAAGAGACCTACCGTTACCTCAGTGACTTGTTCACTACGCTGGTGGACCTACGCTGGCGTCTTAGTCTTTTCATTTTCACCTTGGTCTATGTAGTCAATTGGCTTTTCTTTGGTTTTCTGTGGTGGCTGATAGCGCTCATCCGCGGGGATCTGGTGCATGCTGATGAGGAGGGCTGGACCCCCTGTGTGGAGAACCTCAACAGCTTTGTCTCAGCCTTCCTCTTCTCAATCGAAACAGAGACCACCATTGGTTACGGTTATCGTGTAATCACAGAAAAATGCCCCGAAGGTATCATCCTTCTTTTGGTGCAGGCCATCTTGGGTTCCATTGTTAACGCCATGATGGTGGGCTGCATGTTTGTCAAGATCTCACAGCCAAAGAACCGCGCCGAGACCCTCATGTTCTCGCACAACGCTGTCATATCGGTGCGAGACAACAAGATGTGTCTGATGTTTCGGGTGGGGGACCTGAGGAACTCTCACATCGTGGAGGCATCGATCAGAGCGAAGCTGATCCGCTCGCAGCAGACCAAGGAGGGGGAGTTCATCCCGCTCAACCAGACTGACATCAACATCGGCTTCGACACGGGAGACGATCGGCTGTTCCTAGTGTCGCCGCTGATCATCTCTCACGAGATCAACGAGAAGAGCCCCTTCTGGGAGATGACTCTGGCTCAGATGGAGAAGGAGGAGTTCGAGATCGTGGTCATCCTCGAGGGCATGGTGGAGGCCACAGGTATGCGGGGGGGGGGGGGGGGGGGGGAATCAAGGGAAGGGGTCCAGGGAAGTAAAAAGGATGTATGGGAGGGTACAAGGATAATGGACAGATGGATGGATAGAAAGAGACAGGTTGATGAAATGTAGGATGCGGGAAGTGAGCTGAGTGGGAGGAATGGGAAGATGGATAAGTGGATGGAAAGAAGAGTATCACATGAAGAGATATATGGCTCAAAAGAGAGGAGGGGCAGGAGTGAGTACCTGTAAGTGCTGCAGATAATATTGTAATGGATGGAAAGACAGAGACTAACATTACTAGATATGTAGCTCTCTAATTGAGACATAAATAATACTGATGTATTTCACTTCAAAGTTAGTGCACAACATCTTAACAAATGTTTTGTTTGAGGAAAGTTTATTTCATTAATCCTTCAACTGCATTTCTGTCTTAATCAACAAATCATTCCCTCACAACTCCAAGTATTCACTTACCTCAGGCGAGCCAGACGATATAAATTGAAAATTGAATATCATTGTGCACCAACCGCCTCATGGTCTGTTCTCGCTGCAGCCCCTATTTCCACTGTTGCTGCTTCAAGGTTATGTCTTTGATATTGTTTATTTCAAAATGAATGAAGTGTAGCTACCCACACTGCTGCTCTGTGTTTTGGGTAAAGGCCAATCAGTCCTGAAAAGTGCTCCAGGCTGGTTCCATTTATGAGCCAGACGTGAAAAGGTGTTTCTGGAAAGTTCCACAAAGCTCCCGTTTCCCAGCACGAGACTGTGTTCAAATGGAGCATCTTCAACTCAACAATCAAAATGAGATGACAGCACATTATGAGGTCCACGTGCCATACAAGGGATTTTCAAAAACACTAGTGTTTTGTCAGTTTTGAAAAAAATACACAAAAGAAAATGTGTATGGGACATCAGTCCTCTTGTCATTTATGATTGTAACATGATGGATGCAGAAAGCACAGCATGATGGCCGACAGCTCACTGTTAATTTGCTGTTCCAACACATTTTCTGTGGGCTACTGGCTAAATCAAGCATTGTTTGTATGCCTGTGCTGCATTCTTTACTGGCCTCTGTTGAAGGACTAATTACAATCCACTCATTTTAAATACAATGCATTATACATGTTACCAATTTACTTTATTGCCTATCGTTGTACTTTGCATCAGTAAATGAGACACAGTGGTTGATTAGGAGCGCTCAGTCTCGTGCACATGATTGTCTTTTTTAAAAACTGGTACAAACCACCAAGCTCCCTAGTGCGATCAGGCATGGCTTCGCATGCATCAGAACATTTCTGCTCTATTTCATTTATTTATTTATTTATTTAATCTCCCCCCCCTTGAAAGAACCAGTAGTCATCATGCTTCCTGCTCACGCTGCTGGATACTTGACTCAGGCATTAAATCACCTCTCACTTCACCGGAAGAGACCACAGCATCATGTGGGGTTTATGTCGTCATCGTCCTTGACCGTTAGGCAACGGACCAATCTGACTATCCAGCCGTCCCCCATCTGTACTTCCTACCCCTGTTAACCTTAAGGAGACTCTTTGAACAGTTCACGGAGTACTGAGGGAATAGCTCAAGTTGCAGCATTAACCTTTTTTCATAGGTTTTGCCATCGTAACTAGGGCTGCACGATTCATTGACATAAACAGATAAATAGATTGCAATAAATAGTGCAATATCCAAATTGCAGAACCATTTTTCTTTCTCTCCAAATGTTAGAAAACAATTTTCTTTGGCAAAGACCCCAATAAATGTCAAATCATTATGATTTTGATATTTCTTCAGCGAACGTGAAGATTCTAATGCAAAAAAAAGAACATTCCCATTGCAAAATGTATCAAAATAATCATAATTTTTAGCCATTTCGTGCAGACCTTATCACATTATTGGGGTTGAATTTTACACCACCTTACTTAGTTAATTATTAATTATTACTAACAAAAATACGATGCCCCCAAAACTATTTGTAAAAAGTACATTTGATTGATACTGATATCTTTTTAGTTGACGGTCACCAATTTATAGCAAAGCCAGCACCCACACTTGCTATTCTAAAAGTGAGGCATCTGCTGTCAGTGTAGTTATATATTACAATTAAAAGATGGCCAATGCTCTGTAATTCAAAGAGTATTCTTTTATTTTTTTAATAGTGATATTTAACATATTCCAAAAATAATACCAGATAGAGATACGTCACAAGTAGCTTCTACTTCTTTCAATGAACAATTACATCCCATATATCAAGCAAGTGTCTCTGAGAACCATAAAAAAAATTATATAATTTAAGTGTATTATTATTATTATGTCATATACTCAAACAATTAAAGAAAGCTTAAAATCAGAATGTGATGAAGTGATTTATATACTGTGTAGTAAAACACATCACAAATCAGATGCCGTCATGGAGTGTGGAGGTGACAGATGAGTGGGTGGTGAAATGGCTTAATTTTCTACATTATGGCCAGCCTGGTTTTAAGCATGACCGTGACTCAGGATCTGGGAATCAGTAACACCTTTGTTGTTGGGCATTCCCCACAGCATTTGGGCTAAAAAGTCAAACAAGATGAGTTCCTAAAGAACATTCTTCCACCCTTCTTCATGACACAGCTTTATTGCACTAATGATAATACATAAGATAGGAACAACTTGCAATACTCTCAGTTACATCCTCTCAGTTAATGAATGCAGGACGGTTATATTCTCAAAATCAAGCTGTCCTCACAAGCTGCTACATTTCTGTGTTTGGAGCTGCTGATATAAATAAATGACATGACCTCCATGCAGTTCTTGCTGACAGTGTGCAGAAAGCTGTCATGGAAAATAAGATTTATTTTATTTTTTCTCAAACTGTATTCACAATTTAGTTTTATTGCAAATTTGGCTTTACTCACTTCCACACCTTGTATTCAAAGCCTTCATTAAAGTGCCATCTTAAAAAATCAAGAATACATTTAAGAATAACAAATAATCAAACGCTAGAACTTATTCACAAGTGCAATTTGTAACCACACCTTGTTCAAAATATTTTAAAAGTGGTAAGGAATGTCTCAGATGTAAACATTTGTTGATCATCTGGGGGCACTTAAGAAGTAGCCAAACTGAATTGCCTCTTGTCACAGCTGTCTACAAATAGCTGAGTGGTCCCTGGACTCTTGATGTTTATGTACCCTGCCTGTAATATTTTGCTCTACTTAGTTAGCTAACTAACATTTTTTTAACTAAACTCTAAGCTCTAAACAAGAAGTGACTATGCTGCAGTTTATTAGGACATTTCTGGTGCTTGTTCCGCTGTGCCTAAGGCCTATTTATGTGTGTCGGAGTTGCCGACAACAAGCCTTGTTTTCATTATTGAAGTGTCTCTGAAGATAGGAGGTTTAGGGCTGCTTTGTTTCCTTTACAGTAAATTATTTATGTATGAGATACGGCCTGCTGTATGCTATTTCTCAGAATCCAGAAAGCATCTTGCATCAATATTGTTGCTGTTTAAACAAGGGTGTCAGCATTCTTGATTTTGTTTTACACTTCCCAAGAAAATCTGGGAAAACTGACACAAGGAACAGGGCTGAAAAGTAAGCTTTAGAAATGATTACTAGCAGTAGTTTTCCCTAAGAGAAAATAACTGCTATACAGTATATGCGCCAATTTGAGACCTTATCCATACATACTGTTTCCAATCAGTCATTTCAAATGGAAAGATAAATATATGTTAATATATCATTTGAACACCAACTTTGATTTGAGACAACTTGGAACTGTGTAACTGCTGATCATGTGCTTCATTTTCTTTAAAAGAGGTCACATTATGTTTTTTGGGGATTTATTCTTTATTGTCATATGTAGAATGGTTGTGCATGTAAAAGGTCTGCAAAGTGAAAAAGCCAAAAGTCCACGCCAAAGGGAGTTAGTCTCTCTCATAGAAAACACTGCTCCTACACTGCCTGAAACACCTGGTTTGGAGTTGAGCCTTTACTTCCGTAACGTATGTGCGTCAGTGTGTAACAGGTGTTATATAAATATATAGTTGTATATATTTATTATAAAAAACACACTCAGTGTGTCAGTCAGCAGACATACAGCTGGTTCTGCTGTAGCGTTATTGTAGATCACACTACCTTGCTCGGCATGACCTGCCCTACTCTGCCTCTGATTGGCTACATCCTGCCCGTTAAGTTATATGTATGTGCAATTCTCACTTGAAGAGAGATGAGATGTCTCTCTGCGGCTAAAGAGTTGCTTTCAAGACACAGTGTGAAAAGGGATGCTGCAGGAATGCACCATATGAGAAAAATATGGTTTATTAGTATGTAAACGTATTCTACTAGGACCACCCAAATAAAAGTATGAGCCTGAGAATTAGCATAATATGACCTCTTTATTTATTTATTTAAGATTAAGATACAAGCACAATGGTGTCAATCCAAAGCAATCACAACCAAGCATAGCCAATATCATACAGAAAGAAAGTCACATTTCCAGAAGTTTCAATCCTCTGATTGTGAAACTTCCAGCTCCTCCCCACCAGAAGAACAACCGTTTAAATCAGTTTCTTCAGATAGCCGACGTTATATAAAGAGCCACAAAGTCTGTGTAATGATAGTCTGACTGTAGTCAGCAGTATAAGCCCACCTTTGGCTGCCTATTTTGTTAAGCAGGCTCCCTTCCTTCAGCTGTCTGCATGTTTCAAAATCCACGTCTCCAAGGGAAACAACAACAACATCCTCCGAGCTAACTAGCTACATGCTGAGATTAGCATTTACCCTAACATTAGCTTGGTCTCTAACAGTAAGTTAGGATCTCTTTACTTTACTTTTGCAGATATTTTGCCATTTCAATGCCAACATTCGTCCCCCCGAGACAGTTATTGACATAATCAACTCTCTGCCCATTGCGTAATGTTTCCAATGTGACGATGAAGGTCTGGTGGCTACAACCAAGTTCTGGTACATCTAAGCTACACCTGCTTGTCTTTTCTGCTGTCATTTGTTTTTTGGGAGTCAATGGCCATCAACTTATTCAGTTGTTAATTGGACTTGTAGTTCTAGTTTAACATGCGCCACCAACTGGCAAGAAACGTAGACCTCCAGGCAATTGCGCAATGGCTATAGTTACGTTTTGCTCAAATCACTGTATTTTCCTTCACGTTTCTTTAGTGTCACTGCGTGCACTCTGTCCCCCCGACTGTCCTTGTAGTTGCGGCTGGAGGGTTGTTCCTAACCCAGTTCCATTTGTACACAGTAAAAATAAAAATGTCAGCAGACATGCCATCAGCATCTTGGTATCAGGTACCTGAATGAGTCACGTTTGTGTTCGTGCCACTTATTAGCTTAGTCAGCGAAAAGCCCTGATAAAAACCAAAACATAACCTTAAAAGCTAAGGGTCGACCACAACTGGATCAGGACCTTGTTACACTACAAAACACCATGAGCTTTTCTTTTGACTGATGTCTTGTCTTGTGTTGTGTTCTCTCTTTCTTATAAATCATTTGTTTTATGTAAACCCCCCATTTTTTGTCACGGCAGGAGCAGAACTGTGTTGTGGCTGACTAATTAAAAGGGCCAATTTAGCCCCTGGAGCGGAATATTACACGAATGGAAAATATGGAAAGAGATGACTTTTGACGTATGAGCTTGTGACTTTGCCAGTGCCTGCAAGGGTATGTCGATTGGGGAGAGGCAACAAAAACTTCCCCGGGGGCTCTTACACTTTTTACGGGTAGATGCTTGGGTGGAGATTATTAGCCCTCATGGAGTGCGACATGAGGAGCAGCAACAGCAGCATGTGATTGCAGCAGTTACACCTGTAATGACGTTCAACCCGAGTAAAGCAAAGGTGTAACTAATAACATAGTGATGACCCTTTTCCATTTTGGTGTGCCAGTGAGCTAACATGCACAATGTCATGGCCGGGAAACTGACACACCTGAATGGAACGCATCCATTACTGAAGTCATTAAATACACTTGTGTTTTACAAGTCTAAATGTCTGTTTTTCAGATTGATGACTTTTTACCTCCATCCAGATTCTGCTGTTTTTGCTGCTTTTATCTGGTTGATTTGAGCTGAAGAGTGTCCTGGCTTCTTGGATGAAGCTTCACGCTGTTAAAATCCCCAGCTTTAGCGATTGTTAGGCGAGAAGCTTGCACTTCCGTTTTCATCCCTTTTTTACTGTTCATTGTTTGCTGCTTTGTCACTGTTAGGCTGGTGGAGAACCACAGTCGAACATCAGCAATTATAATGAAACATCACACTTAGGTGGAGCTGTGAGTTGTGTCGTATTTCTAAAGTTTAAAAAAAAAAAAGAAAAATGAAAATAAAAGATAAAGCACAAAATATGGGAATTGCTCCTCGTCTGCGTGGTTGTGCTGTGTGTTTATGTCCCGGTGTGAAGACGAGGCCTACATTTAGTGTCAAGTTTGGTTGTCACGGAAACGAAACCCGAAAAATCGCGAGAGCAGGCGGTCAAATAATCTAAATCCTGTAACCTCTTTTATTACAATGGCTGCGGCTCATCTGCCACCTGTCAAATATTGAAGCACATGAGCACATCACGGCGTCTCCCATACAAACGGCACCCTGCAGCAAAAAAAAAGGTGTGTTCTTTTGGGCAAAAACAGCAAAAGGAAAATGTCTATTCACTGTTCTGAGGTCAAGAGCTGAGCAGAAGTAGAAGGACACTACTGTTACAGTGGAAAATGGAAAGTATGTCTTCAACTCTCGGTAGCTGTATACAAAAATGTGTGTGCGGCAGGTGGTGGTGGGGGTGGTACTTATTTGTTCATATTTGTGCACTGATTCAGTCTCCCGGACAGACTTTTCATTTTGACCTAATCCCTGAGGAAATAACTGCCATCGAAATGTATTTTTCCCGATCACGACAATCAACCCTAAACAAATAGAATACTAATACAAATACAAAATACCAAGGCAGTGTCTGCCAAGAGCCTCAGTCGCCATGCTCATGCGACAACTCCAGGTTCTCAGTCAAAGGCAACTGGACTGAGATTGGTGAAAAAGCCGGAGGAAAAACTGACAAAACTAGGTGCAGCATCTTTTAAAATGCTAATAGGACGAGATACTAATAGATCTTCACAACACAACTTAATGCATTTGGACTCCAAAGTGTTGGCTAAACTGAGAGTTGTAAAACCAACACATCAAACAATGTGCCAAAGCCCTTAATAGCAACTATAGAAAATCCATCTCATTGGGGCTGAAAGACGCTATATTGTGTTTGATGATCTCGTCACAGAAATAACAAACATTTCACAAGTTAAATGTGGAAACTAGGCCACTCTTATCCAGAGGGAGAGCAGACGAAAAGGTGCAAAAGCCCCTCCTCTCACTGTGACTTTAGACACCATATCAATTTGGCATCTACATCTATTTTAGAGCACATGCTTGATGCTTTTAGTGATGTTTTGCATTTACAGAGAGACAGATCATTATGTAACTCAACAGCAAGGCATATGTATGGTGAGATGGATGTTCTGAGTTTAAAGTGATACTTCACCTGTGTGAACTGGTGATAATCGTGATAATCTCCTCAAGAAGCTGAGAGTGTGAACGTTTGAATTTAGTTTTTAGTTGCGAGTATACTGGACAGTTAGATACTAGTTTCGTGATGCACATGTGACTCTGTATGTCTCCATTCCCAAGCCCATTCTCTTTCCCAGGTGGTCAAATACTGACGTCTGTCACATTTCTCTGCATTAATGCAGACGCAAAGTAGCCTTTAGCTTCCACATGAGACAGAGTGGGGAACCCATCCGTGGCTGTATGAGATGCACAGAGCAACTGCTCTGGCTGTCCATTCACTCTGATGTTAGCCTGATGTAGGTTAAAGAGTGGGGATGATGGGTAGAACGGCCCGGATGCACCCGGCCGACGGTCAGCTGTGTGGCATTGTTAGGGCCATCAGTGAGCGTCCTTGGCTCATTGGAACTGGACCGCCCTCTTTGCCAGAAGCTTTTTGGCTGCTTGTCGGCTGTTCAGGTAAGTGGATCAGTGCCCTGAAAGGGAATTGGAGGAAGAGAGGGAAACCCCCTGTAGTATCCCTGACTTCACCAATTTAGCACAGTTTCTCCTTATTTTTATTCTCCAAAGTTTTTGTCAGACATACTCTTCATTAGAAGTGGCTACGTTAGCAACAGCGCTCAAAAAAATGCTGCTTAATCCTAATAACTATGTGTATATGAGCCGAGAGGTATTTCCCTCTACGTGGGCACAGAACATACAAGCTGGAGTCTTCGCAGTGTGTTCAAGTGGAGCTTTTTGGCTGACACACAGGAGACGTGAGCCAGCTCTATGATTCCTAAATCTAGCCAAACTGCAGCCATATGACAATGTTTATGACAAGTTGGAAAGCCTTTTTCTGCAGCGAGGCAAAATTCTCCCACAAGCATATCGCACCCTAAAAGCCCTGACTCACCAGGCTGACGGTGAGTGATCTTTGTGGTGTGTCCTGCACTGTTGGTACTAGTCGGCCCTTGCAGCTTTTCAGCCAAACATTCATGTTGAATCAGTAGGCAAAAGCAGCTTTATCATAACAACAGTTTGTACATCATGTATTTGATATCAGTTCGGTGTGTCTGGACCCTGAAGGGTACCTTCTGCGACCCTACATGAGGGTGAGGGGGGGCTGACACAGTGTCAGTGTTTGACCGGCTTGTGAATACAAATGGGTTGCCATGTCCTTACTACCTCCTCCTTTCTTTACATCTCAAGCAGACATTAAAGGGTAGCGTACGCCAATTTATAAATATTTCTTTTGCATATCATTTATGCTAATGTTGAATCCACAGGAGAGAAGATAGCAGTTAGCTTTTCTAACCGCTAATGAGCGCTCATCTTGTTACCACTAAACAGAGAACTGGTACCTTAGGATACCTCATTTGTGATTGTGTGTTTAATAATTCCTGTTTGTTATGTATTTTCTTGTTTCACGGTCAGTGTATGCGCAGTGTTATCCGCAGCTCTCTGCTGCGTCTTCTCCGTCGCAGGAAAATCCGGGATGTAATAACAGTGATTACAACTCCGTATGTTTAGACGAGCAAGTTCCTGGGCCTGCCTATGGTGCGAGCTTGCCTGACTAAAAAATCCCTCGCACTTAATGGAACAGCCATCAATCACGTTATCACTTGCACCTGTGATTTTGCTGCTACAACTGTCACACCTGTGTGAGACCAACAAACACTCTTCTATCATAGGAAGAATATATGGAACATGTAAATCTGACACAGCGTGTGCAGTTGTAAGATTGAGCTGGAGCATAGAGGTTCAGATCTTGTCTCTTTCTGTGTGCAGTTCTTATACAACCATGAATAATTTACTGACGCTGTCTCTCTCTCTCTCTCTCTCTCTACACCTCTCTCCATCTCTGTGCGTGTGCCTGCTCATACCTTTGTGCTCATGTGCTACATATTGATGTGTGTGCGTGTGCATGTTTGTGCGTGCATGTGGACACGTACACCTATCCGTTACTGTCACAGGGATGACCTGTCAGGCGCGGAGTTCCTACCTGGACACGGAGGTGCTTTGGGGCTACCGCTTCACACCGGTTCTCTCCCTGGAGAAGGGCTTCTACGAGGTTGACTATAACAACTTCCACGATGTCTACGAGACCAACACCCCCACCTGCAGCGCCAAGGAGCTAGCTGCTAAGCTACGGGAGGGGCCGCTATTGCCTCAGCTGTCGCTCCTCAGCCCTGAGCCCAAAATGCATACTTTTGACACCCTGAACCGCATGTCCAAACCGGACCCACTCGGCCAGGATGAGGACAGGGAGGAGAGAGATTCAGGGGGTGACAGAGGAGAGACCAATGGCTCAGCTGCTGCTTTGGAGGAGCCGCAACTCGCTGATGGACTGCCTGGCTGATGTGGCCACATCAGCTAAAATCCCAGGAGAGACTGGACGAGAGGACAGGACAATAAAATGCTTCGTTTAGTCAATGGCCAGCTTGTTCCATTGCAACGCTTGGAGATACAAGACATCCGTCTCCACCCTTCCCCCCCTCCCCAACTCATGCAATACTCCTCTACTAGAGTGTCAATCTATAGTATAGATTGGTTTTGTAGACACGTAAGTACACATACACAGACACACACGTACAATATCTATATCTACACTTAAAGGTTGGTGGTTCAGATTGTCTTTTTATAATCGTAATGACCACCTACTGCTATAACAGCTCAAGTTGTATAATGTAAACTTGAGCTGCAACTGGTAGCCATGACACGAGTACCATGGGCTTATTATGGATACTCCAATATTCTCATTTTAGAGTGTGTTGATTCAGCTTCATTTGGTCAGAGTATCAGTCTCACAACTCAGCTAACGTGTCTGACAGCAGCTTCTGCGTGGTAATGGAACCTTGTTATTGATTTTTTTATTTTTTTATTTTTTTTTAATGTGGGGGCTTATTATTTACTTTCTCTGTCAGTGTTGTTATTATCCTGTGTCAGAAACCCAATTCACCCTAGGAGGAAAATGTATAAGGCTTCTAGTGGGCATAGAAGATGTAGGAAAAACTGTGCTATAAAAGGAAACATGTACTGGCAAGCACTATCCGATTTTGTTTTTTCTATGTTCACACCATCTTCATGGTCCTGCTGTCCTAAATACTCTTGTTGTGTGTGTCTGGTTGTCTTCCCAACAAACCGGGAGCCTTGACCCAAACGTAAAACCAGCCAGGACCTCATTTTATACTCATGTTCAGGGGTTTTAAATTAACAATAAGTACAAGGCTGGTAAAAAACTGTAAAGTATGACCGACTATTGTGAAAACTTCTTGACTGGTTAAAGATTTAATTCCCCACACCACTTCAGCAACTGAAACATTAATGCCAAGCCCATGTCTCGGTATGTAAAGCACAATTTACACATATGAATATTGCAAGAGCGCCAAAGCGTGAAGAAGTACTCCATGTATCCTTCTGTGTTTGTTTTGCTTCTGTTTCAAATATTTAAAAGATTTTCAACCTCAGCATTTCGCAGCAACATACAAGCTAAGTGACGATAGAAGCAGGTTTTCTGTCTGATCTCATAAGTTTAGTTACTGGCCAGCCCATCACCCGCAACACTTGCCCTCTTTGTAATTATTCCCTCTGAATTTCATCTTTAGCTTTATGATTTTGAAGTCTTATTTGTCCACGCACACTCGGCTCACTCTGCACTTTGGCCCTGTTCCATGGACCGCCCCTGGGCCTTTTGCTTGTTATATAGTTTCCGGCCCTTGTGACTTCTGTTTTGGAAGCAGACACTTGTCCCACGAGGGCCATAGCCTACAGTATTGACTTTTTTATTTTTTTTTTTGTAGTTTTCCTTGAAAGGACACATGTCAGAGCTTGCATGCATGAATAAAACCCTTATGCCTCCCATTGCTGAGTAAGTTTAATACAAATACAATACAGGGTATTTTCTAGGCATGCAAATTATGAGATTTCTACAATATATTATCAGATAATGCATTAATATTAAATGATCATTTGTTGAAAAAGCAAAGTGAAATTCCTGATACTTTAAAATCTCCCAATCCCCAATTTAATGTTAAATTATTTTTTCTTTTCTTTTTCTTTTTTTTCTTTTTTTTACAGATGCTTGTCCAATTAATGTGTTTATTTTCATTGTGACATCTTAGCATCTTACTATGTATTCCATTTGCTAAACAATACGTTTGTCATTAGAGCGAGATCATCTTTCATTGCTGGAATGTCATCTGTTTTCTGTGTGTTCTCATGGGAATAAACATAATATGGCCGAAAGAACAACATGTTCCTGTTAGATAATGTGTGCATGCATGAGCGAGTGTACGAGAGCGGCTCTTTTGCACGTGGCGTCGGAAAAGAAAAAAACGAGGACTGGGAAGGTATCTTAATTTAGCGTGCGTCACACTGCACTGGATCAGCTGTAGTGTGACAAAATGACAGATTTAACCCTTGGTTCTCTGCGTCTTGCGCACAAGCTACCTGAAAACTGGATTAGTTCTGTATCTGATCATGAAAGGCGGACTTACGCAACCTTTGAGTATCAGCGCGGAACGATCTTGTCTTGTACTAAAGCTTCGGGGCAAAAACAGCTTCGCACAAGCTGTAGGAACACATATGAGTGATAACATCAGGAACTTCGTCGCCCCCTTTCCTTGTCTCAATTTGAGTTCATTCATTAATATGGTGCAGCCGCTAAGTCCCGGTACATCTCAGTAGTAACCTCGCTGCTACCCCCTTGTGCTGCACGAATAAGTTGTCCGAACATTTAAAGGAAAAGATCAATGCTTTCCCTCTTGGATTAACATGATTGTGGCTGCCGGAGTCCTCAAACACCTAGGCGGCATCCCTGAGTCAGCTCTGCGTGTTAGGAGGCCGCAATTACACAGACACATGTGCGCAAACGGGAAGACACAATCACTATAAACAGCTGGCAGACTGATTAAGGCCACCACAGCTATTTACTAGCCACAGAGAAAACACCGCCGAAGTCACAGGGGTAATCACATTTACCCAGCGTCTACAGAGAACAGGCAGCCAGAAAATGAAACATGATGTTACATTTAGTGGCCGGCGTGTCACAGAAAATTCACTGAATCACAGCAATGTGCTGTCAAGGCTATTCTCGTCCGAGCTATTAAATTTGGAAGTCGGATCGTCAGCAAGCTGACAGTCTCTGATTCAAATCTGAATTATGTACGATGATGAATATAATGCATTGAATGGTGCATTGAAATAGGTACCCAGGGCAGGTGCATGTGGGTGAGAGAGTGTGTGTGTGTGTGTGTGTGTGTGTGTGTGTGAGAGCCGGCATGAGCACACGACACCCACAAACGCACAAACAAAACAAAAAAAAAAAATACCTATTTAAGCTCTGGCCAAGTTAGATGTGCCCTTTGTATGCATCTCGAGGAAATCATGAAAGGGAGCGAACAAAGGAGAGATAAAAATTGCTAAAGCTGATGAATGGCGCCACACCAACAGAGTAACTAGCTATTGTTCTTCCTCTTTCCATGGCTAATACTCTTCCCTTCCGCTTTAAATAATGCATGCTCATGACAAAGAAGGAAGCACATAGGCCATTAACAAGTGCGTAGTCAGAATAAAACATCCTGCACAAGAAAGAGAATTACAGGGGGGAGAGAGAAAAAAAAAGTGGGAGGAATTTTTCTCTGGCGCATGGCACTCGTGTGAGCTCTCTTTCCGTGTTCCTGCTCCATCCACGGATTTCCCGTACAGAGTACAGAGACGCGATCACGCAGTCTTACAGTACTTTTCACACTTTTCCATGGATTGTTTGGTAATTTTACCTTTTTGGACAATTTACAATCCAAAAGACGAGCCACCTAACCCCACTGTCCCCCTCTTTAGCAACCGTGACTCCCTGCTGCAGTTCTATCTTATTAATCATTCAAATGCCCTCTTACATGCTCATGTAATCGCTCCCCTGTCTGCTTTCCCTTACAGCTCCCGTCGGTAAAAAGGAGGTTTTATGTATACAATTTGTTTCTTTTTTCTCTCTCACAATTTCAATCTCCCCCGTGCACTTGTGAGGTGCCGCTGCATACATTGAATCCCCATATTTTTTTTTTTGCACGTGCATCTTCACGTGCAGCTATATGTCTCCGTGCCAAAAGACCTGGTGGGTTTTGCCTGGGAATATCTGCCGCTGCCACTGTAAGTCTGAACAAAAGCCGTAAAGCCTCCTGAATCAAGCAGCGAACATGTTTCAAAACCTTATGTAATGCAGCTTCGCAGAGAAGCGAGCGAACCAATCGCGGGAAAGCTCCCGAGGTGACGCGGCCCCCGGTCTGCTGTTTGTTCATGCTGAAAATTTGTTCAGAGCAGTCCAGTTGCACAGCGCGAAGCGTTTAATTTAAGGGAGAAAAAAAACGTCTCCACGAGTGTCTCAAATCTGGGTAAAATGACACGTCAGCCGCTCATCCCTCCAGAAACAAATGCTTCACACCATGCAGCCATATGTTCACGAAAACCACTAATCTTCTCATCAACGCTGTCTTATCGTGTGCGAACACAGAACATTTCACGCGTAAGGAAGTTTAAGATCAAAACGCTGGCCTGTTTGGTGTGTGCTGTGCAAAAGGAGCGTGATAAAGGATGTTTTTCCGGAGTTTTTGAGTGGAAGAGGCTGACAGATGCACAGACACACACACAGAGAGAGAAACCTTTGCCTTTTCCCAGCCAGGAGACAGAGGTCTGCCCTTTGATGTGTTTGGACGATGGCAGCCTTTGATGAGGATTTCTATGGCTGCAGAGTGGCTGTGGCTCCAAATTGAGCTGGCTGAGCTTCACCTGCCGAGGAGCACACAGGCGGGCGAAAAACTGCCAACACAAGAATATTCAAGGCTGACTAGCTGTATAGTCGGAGCCAAAGTTAAAGTATTCCACATTTTGATAAATATGCTTATTAGCTTTCCTTCCAAGAGTTTTATATATATGTATATATAGCACTCCCGTGAAGGCTGGGAGAAAATATGAAAGCTGCCACTATCAGATAGCTAGAGCTTATCTGAAGACTGAAAGCATTTTGAAAACAGCGAGCCCGTCTTTTGTCCGAAGGTAACGTAATCTGCCTGCCGGCATTTGTAAAGCTCACTAATTAACATGGTTTTATTTTGCTTGTTCAATCCATGCCAAAACAAAATGTGTAAAAACAGTCTTACCGTTTGCCCTTTGCTTTCAATGTTCGAGCCAACATACACTATATTGCAAAAAGTATTCGCTCACCTACCTTGACTCGCATATGAACTTAAGTGACATCCCATTCTCAATCCATAGGGTTTAATATGACGTCGATCCACCCTTTGCAGCTATAACAGCTTTAACTCCTCTGGGAAGGTTTTCCACAAGGTTTCGCAGTGTGTTTATGGGAATTTTTGACCATTCTTTCAGAAGCGCATGTGTTAGGTCACACACTGATGTTAAACGGGAAGGCCTGGCTCTCAGTCTCCGCTCTAATTCATCCCAAAGGTGTTCTATCGGGTTGAGGTCAGGACTCTGTGCAGGCCAGTCAAGTTCATCCACACCAAACTCTCTCATCCATGTCTTTATGGACCTTTCTTTGTGCACTGGTGCACAGTCATGTTGGAACAGGAAGGGGCCATCGCCAAACTGTTCCCACAAAGTTGGGAGCATGGAATTGTCCAACATCTCTTGGTATGCTGAAGCAACTTGGCACCATGCAGTCAGATAAAGTACCGTTCTCCTGGGAACTGCCAAACCCAGACTCATCCATCAGATTGCCAGATGGAGAAGCGCAATTCGTCACTCCAGAGAATGTGTCTCCACTGCTCTAGAGTCCAGTGGTGGCGTGCTTTACACCACTGCATCCGACGCTTTGCATTGCACTTGCTGATGTATGGCTTGGATGGATATAGTGTAGGTAGCTGCTGGCTGTAGCATGCAGATTTAGAGATATAAACTGTCACATTTCTGCATTAAAATGTCTAAACATGACAAGACCTTTGCAATATAAATATTGTTGACTTGTGTATTTACATTAGCCCTGTTCATTCCTATGAAAGCTGCTCAGTGGGGCATGAAGCCACGTAGCTCGACTTTCCCGCTGTGAAATCACCTAGATCTTTCGTGTTGTGTTGCCCATACAGCATGTGCACGAGAGACTTCAGCCGAATGAGCCGACTATCTTCCAGTTTAACGCCTGGCTAACTTGAATCAAGATTACATAATTAGATCTTGCGGCTCTTCTGGACTTTCCGATGTGTATTGGACAGAATGGATCAAATTCTGATATTGAAAAGTCATTTTCGGGGGGCTGTGACGCTTTCATCTACCATTTTACAGCTGTTCTCTTTCACAATGTAAGCTCATGGAAACAAAAATAGTTTTTGGGTCCCAGTGCATCACATGACATTGTATAACAGTTAGGATACTACATAAGTTGGCTTCAAGGCCTGGAGCTCTTCCCCGGGTGTTTAGGTCCAGGTATGGTGTCATTTGGCTGATGAAGAAAAAAATTCCAGGAGAGATGTTACAGAGTGAGTGACTGAACATAATGTGAATAAAACTGTAAATCATCCGCTTGTCTGTGAAAATTTCTGCCCATTGTCACGAAGACAGATTTTAAATCGCAACGGTGGTTGTGACAGTGAAGACAACAACTCCCATGATTCCGCGCTGCTTATGTTTCGTTCAGATTGAGAGGCGCCTAGTGGCAGCACACTGTCCGTTTGAAGGGGCTCCATCGAACAAACATTTTTGAGAAGTGTGCATGTGATCATGTGATTCATTTGGCTGTATGTGAGCCAATTGTAACATCACATAAAAAATGACACCTTCCTCGTCTCGCTCGGTTGTCTGTGGCTGAGTTGTTGAAGTCGTTTAATGCTGCAGGACTGTGGATTTCTTTACGAAGGACTCAGATTTTTCCACAGCAGTCCAAAGGATGGGACTTCAGGCACGTTCTCGAGTGCCTCAGTAGCAAACGTAAGTTTAGATATATGGAGGCCGCTGGCTTCCAGCACAGCACAGAAGCTGCACAGAGCCACTTTACGACTGCTACCTACTCATCTAACCTTTGGCAAGAAAGCAAAGAAGTTTATTCCCCAAAACATAAAACTTTCGCTCTCCCAGGTGAAAAGGAACTAGAAGGGATATTAAATAATTTGCTTCGCTAACATGTCAGAAACTTGTGGAGCTGTATTTTCTTTTTTTTCTAATGCTCCGTGAGCCGATTCTGTAACCCCGGGCCTCATTTCAAACCGTACAAGCCGACAGAGCATACAGGCTTGGATTAATTAACGCTGACCTTTTGGCATCATGGTTGGCCATTGCTTCTACATTAATGCTGCAGTGAAACATGAACTGAATTTCAGTGCTTTCTACATGAGGTGCAGAGAGGAGTTTTGTAATCCACAGCTACTTTAGAAGCTTACTGACTCATCATCATGACACAGCACAGAGCAATGCAGCAAATATTGGATGTTTTGATTCTTGGGATTTTGAAAAAAAAAAAAAGAAGAAGAGAGAGAGAGAGATTATGGTTAAGGTTTGCTTTTTAATATTTTCTTCGCTTGTCTTTTGGTTTATGAGACACAAAATGGGAGTGTGAGGGAGAGCAGGAGGTCGTAAGGTGAAAATACATTCTATTACATTAAAAAGCTTCACTGCAATGCCCCTTTTCTCTGTAATATACTGCCAGTAGGCCTAGTTAGTCAGATATTGTGATTCTTTTTTCATTGTGCAGAAGAGAGGTATAGATTTAAAGCTAAAAGTAAGCCTTTGGTCTCCAGCCAGCTTCTTCTTTTTTTTTTTGGAGACAATTTATAACTGCACCATTGTTTCACTTCTTCCCACTTTTCTGGAATATTTTACAGCCAGTTATGACATGAGCCATTTTCTCAGTCTCTTATCTAAATATTGCACTGGTAAGCGTAGGGGATAAAAAGAGGCTGGAGCTGGAGCTGGAGCTTTTGAACTCATGGTGGATTTAAGCCCACTTGAGAGTCTTTGAATGTGTAGGAGAAAAAGGCGAGAGAAGTCTGTGAGATGTGAGAGATCCCACATCAATGATGGAGATAAATCAATAGTTCCACACAATGGCTCCAAATGAAGGCATCGGTTAGCTTTGTCTGCGAGCTCTGCTACCAGGAAGCACTTTGTTCACGCAGGATTTTTTTTTTTTTTTAAGCCTCCGTGAGACCTCCTCTGCGTGCCGGCGGTAAGGTTCGCAGTCTGCCGCTCAGGACAGATGCAGCCGTTTTACTGTACATTTAGTGGAATATGAAAAAAAAAAAAACACAGCAGACAATGAAGACAGATAAATGAGAAACCTTAAGACGCTTTAAAACTTTATTGATTCGCTAACAGAAGAAACTGACTGTGTCTGAATCAATGGCGAGGCCAACGGAGCGGCCTCTTCCTCCTCCTCCTGCGAAAAATCATACAAATTGAATTACAGCAGTGGTTATTCCTGTTTTCATCTCTCCCCGCGGTGAGCATAATGTCACAGTTTGCGGAAAGATAAACTATGGCTTTATTTGCGGAAATCACCTAATCGCGTGAGATACAGCGAAAGTGCCGTTTATGTGCATTTAACAGGGCCCCGCAAAGCCAAATGAAATTTTCTCATCTCGCTGCATACTGTGCAGTTTGCCAGCTTGTCTGTAAAAGGCAACTGTGTGAAACCAAATTACCTCATGCAGAGATACGTTTGTACTCTCTATATTTATATTTATCTCTCCCTCTCTCTCTCTGCCTATCTCTCTCGCTCATTGAGTAGGTAACCCTCATGACTCCTCTCCCTCCCACGCGCCAAAACACTACTAGAACAGGAAAGAGCGCTGTCCGGTTCTCACCTACCTGTGTATGACTAACCTGTTTCGAAATGGCCACAAGCACAGACCCAATCCCAAAAAACAAAAACCCACAACCTTAAAATCGAGCGCTGATTTAAAAATGCGTCATGACGGAAGAGCGTCAGTCGAAGCACCCAAAGTCAAATTCTAAGATTTGACACGCATCTCAAAAAAAAGAAAAAAAAATTCTGCCTCTGATGATCAGGAGACAAAAAGACAGTTTGGTTTTCTCCACAAATAGCACCTAGTTGATGCGGGGTTTTTTTGCATAAAGTCTGTGCTACGGCACTCCACCAGCTGACAGAGCAAGTGCACCGCCAGCCAAACCCCTGCCTCTTAAAAGACATGCTCACTTACTACTCATACTGCAAATCACATCGCTTGTACAGTACGAACGCTGCCTCACTTCAACTTCTGTGGGCTGTTTGGGTTTTTTTTCACATCAAATATTTATAGATGTGACTAAACTACGCTGTGTTGAATTCTACTGAATCGAAGCGTTTGTTTTTTTTCCAACCGGGGCTTATTGTCTCCTATGGGTCCCGGCATTTACATGCATCTGTGAGCAGCTTTGTACTGTAAGTCTTCATGTGTAAGGCAGCCATCCTTTATGAGTCATGCTATAATCATATCAAGCATGTGCGGCACCACACGTACGTTAATGGCGTTTCCTTATGCGTTCGCAGCGGGCCAGCCGGAGTGCACCGCGGAGGGGGAAACGCTCCCCGCGTCTTCTTTCGGTTCCTTTGTGCAAACTAAGCCGATGAGTCTCAAAGACTCTTGAAGTCCCAGAAGCTTTATGCATCTTCAACACGTGCTTCCTTGTCACTGCATGTCCTCCCTCCAGCCAAGCTAGTTGTTTTGCCTGTGACCTTTTACCAGATTCCCCTGGCATCGCTGCAGCCTGCAGTCATTTGCGGTGTGCTCTGTCACAGGCGGCATAGTAAACGTCTCCAAAAGGGTCATAAACTGTGTGTCAAGCATCAGAGGCGGGAGTTTGATGATATTTATACAGATTGCACGCGTTGTCGTCACAATGAAACCTTTCGAGGGTGAAGAATCAGTTATATGCTTCCCACACACGCTGTGGTTTGTTTGTTTGCCCTTCAGCATTGGATTAGGACTATATTTAGACGAATGAAGTATGCTAATGAGCACCTAGCTTCTGGAAGGCATATCTGACAGCCTCCACCACACGCTCTGCCAAGTCCATAATCTTTACCCCAAATCCCTTTCTCTCTCAACTTCACTGCTCTTTCCACACTATTGTGTTTGCATTGTTAAAATGCTTATGTAGCTCCATTACATAAGGGCGCTTCACATGATACAGCGGCAAGGAGCGAGGGGAGTTCTCACGTTTATTAGTTGCTGAAGTGGATCTTAATTTGATACTCAGCAGGCTCCCCAGAGAAGGAGAACTCTTGCATAACTCGTGCTCTCTCAGACGGAGGTGAGACATTTGTCCCCTGTCAGGACTGCGCCGACTGTCCCGGTGAATCATCCTCACGCTCACGCTACCTCTGTATGCTAATGCCGCGCTCCACATCAGACTGCTAAGTCACGTCTCTTTCATGTATTCCTCTGACAGTGGAAAAAAAAAAAAAAAGACTGCCCGCTCACTCACTGCGGAAGCTGCATCAGGTTTTTCATGTTTCATCTAAAAATAATTAACCTCATTTTCAGGACCGTCAGAGACGCGCTTACTTGCTATCGGAGGCTAAGATGTGAGAGGCCAGTCACCGGTATCATTAGGGTCATCCACGAATACTTGAAATGATGAGGCGTCAGCCGCAGGAAGAAAGGAGGAGGCCGTTCACTGTTTCCAATTGAGAGGAGCTCACAGTATTCCTCAAATCAATGCAAGTTATTTTCAGTGGTAAGCTTTTAAAACCTCTGAAATCAATTCTCTGTAAGCGTCTGGATTGGTCTGAGAAAAAAAAAAAAAAGGAAACTTGGAAAAGAATAAATAATTTAAAAAATCCAGAATTAATGTTATGATCAAGGGGGCAATATCTTTCTTTATGTCAAAAAGTCTGAGGACTGAAACAGTATGCTGACAAAATGGACCATGTTTCACATGCACTGCTACCAAGACATCAGCCGGAAGAGCAGTCATTCCAGTAGTTAAGAACACGTCACCTGCTGTGTGCTCCTCGTGTGAAAGGGCAACACTGGATAAGGTGCAGATCTGATTCTAATGAGTCATTAGTTCTTTGAGGTACCACTCACTTAAATAGGTCTTTTTCCTCAAGACCTCTTCATTATGTCCTGAGAAATTAGCCAAAAGGTTGAAAAATGCCTCGTGCCAATCTCACCATTGCAAAGAAAGTATGAAAAGATTCCCGTGTCTGTCCCTTTATCTGGATCGTAGTGATGTTCGATACCACCGATTTCCTTTCCGATCCGATACTGAGTAAAATCCAGGCTGGTATCGGCGATACCGATACTTTGTGCAAACACACCTAATGTGTCTGGTAAATCTAAAAAGAAGTAGTGTATTTCAAATCATAGCTTCATAAAGAACACAAGACATCAGAGTAATTTATTTATTTTAAAATCACAGGGCAAAACAAATGATAGGGCTACTCTGCAACGAATGCTTAATTAGATTCAACTATGTATGTTGTCTCTCCAAATAGCCCACAATAAGGGGACACAAACACTTGCTGTTTTATAATACTGGGTGACTCAAATTGAAATTGCCAGTAAAATATTTAATTAAATAAATAAATTAGATTGATTGTAAATAATAATAGACATATCTTATAGATAAAACGTTATTTTTTATCCATCTTTTCTAGTATATATTTTTCGAAGTTCACCATGGCTGTTTGATCACAATTGCTCTGTATAATTTAATGACACCTAGTCTATGTATTCCACTTTAAATGATCAATTCTTTAGCGAACCTTACCTGAATAAATCTAGGCTTTTTTGCCTATGTCAGATTATCTCAGTGATACACATATTATTACTCCAAGCTGAACTCATGCAGCTATTTGTTGAAGCATGTATTTACTTCGTTACTCATTTCATAACCATATTTATACATTTGTACAACTCCAACAGCAACAGTGCTTAGCGCCGTTTAAAGCTCCACATTTCCTTCCTCTGTACCTGGATAGTTCCTGCCTACAGCACCGAAGGACTCCGCCAGAGACGTCTGTCTTGCCCCAGCAGCAGCACCTGATACTGTGCTCTCCTCTTCTGCGCGCCTCATCATAAATGCCTCGTATTCTGCGTTGTGGTTTAATCTGAGGTGTTTCACAAGGTTTGTTGTGTTGCCACAACTCCTTACCTTCTTTCCACAAACATCACAAACCGCGGTTGGCTGTTTGTGGGGTTGAAACAGTGTCTACAGACTGAAACTGACTGACTGAGCAGCGTGAGGCTGCGCTTACGCATTACGCACTTACCCAGGCGGAGGAAAAAGTCGTTCCCACCAACCGCGAACCATTTAGAGAAGATCTCAATAGTTTAGTTACTTTCCACTGTGTTCCTGATAATGATATACATCATTCAAAAGTACCAATATTTTGATTTGAGGATCGATTTTAGAGCATAAAGATCTGGTATTGGAGGTATCAAAATTTCAGTATCGATCCGCACATCACTACTGGATCAGCCCCAAAAGTTATTGGGATCTGTTTTGGGCCAACGCCCGTCCTCCGTCCGCGTTTCGTGGAAATCCGTGCCGTAGTATTTGTGTAATGCCGACAAACCAACCAACAAATGGTCAGAGGTGAAAACATAATGCCCTAGGTAGGCATAGAATATAATAATCAAAGCGGAACCTACATGATTCTTCTTTCCTTTCATTATATAAACTCAAATTTCTCCAGACATGAATTTCATTTTCTATCTGCGCTGCTTCAACAAGGCGATACAATGTGATCACGCCGCGCTATTTCATTGATCGCGCGTGAGGGAAAGGAATAGCCTTCGAGTTGAGTGCAGAGGTGTCCCGCATTATGCAACAAGCCTGCTTCAACCAAAAGCCTTGTTCGAGAATATAAAACTTGAGACACCTGAGGCCCCGAGAAATAATGAGGGCCGCGTAAGGGGGGGGGGGATTCTCACAAAGACGGTTTCTCAAACATTTCTCGAATAAATTCCCATGCTGCTGTAACTGTTTCCTTACTGCACAACAGCTATTTAGTTTGTGATGCCGGAACCAGACAAACTGATGCAATTGTGGTCTGAATTGGGTTTCGATGACAAAAAGGCGTTTTCCAGCTACACATTATTCTGTGATACAAGTTAGCAGTGTTTTCCTTTTCGACGCACCTATTTAATAGCAAGTGCAGCTTCAAAACGAGACATCAGACTGTGATTCGTATGGTTTCAGCGATCATTTCTTTGCCTCAGGCAGCGTTATCCCTGGTATTGATCCTTGAGGGTCACAATGTGATTACTTTCCAATATTATCATTCGGCGGTGCGGCGCAATTTGTGATCCTGAAACACCAAATGAGACAGATAAAATTTATGTTTAAGAGTCCTTAGAAATCCTCAAGGGTCATCTGCTCGCGGCTCTGCAGATTAGGGCCCATCAAGTCATGCGGTTCCAAGTTCTCGCATTTTGTTGCATAATGAAACTAACATCATCCCTCATGTCTCCTGTGCCCACACTCGACAGGACCTAATCAAGCAAAAATCCTGTGATAGCCATCTCATGATGGCCCTCAGGAGATGATGAATAATGTTTAGTGAATCCCTCAGTCCATTAAAGTGCCATTTATTAGTATGCTACTAAAAATTGTGACAGGCTGTAAAATCAGTTTTTGCCCCTGAGGATCCCATAATACGTTACCTGACTGACACTTTTACAACTGATGAACGCGCGTCTGAATCAAAGAATGTTTATCTACTGAATAACAATTTTTACCTTCATGCTAAAGCTGGTGGATTATCATTTTTTGGTTGAAGGTCACCCCATCCCATCGTTCTATCACTCCAGAGCTGTAGAGTTTCCTACTTCCTGCCTCCATAGTTACGTTCTGGTGTTATTTCCTGACATAAAAGGTGTCACCAGTGACGTGATGCTGTCGTGGCCGGTAAATGTTAGCTCTGCTTCCAAAACAACTGCAAGTGTTCTCGCTCACAGTGCTTCTGTCCACGGGAGCCGCCGGAATCGACAAAAAAAAAAAAAAAAAAAAAGAAAGTTCCTTGTAGCCGCTTCAAATTAAGAAAGCACGTTGAAAAAAGTGAGGCAAATAACATAAGAGATCAAAGCTTTGATTATATCTGTGTTCCTGCAATGTTTTTAATGAGGCTGAAAATGTTTTAGTGTCTTCTCACTGAATTGGAAAATGGCTCGCGATGTTCACAGCGGCACTTAAAAACATGTTACATTGGAGACAGAAAAAAGTGGTGCTCTCACATTTTTAGCCCTTGTAGATGTTTGCCACCATGGCAGTCAGCCCTGGCATTGTCTGTGTTTCTGTGTGTGTGTGTGTGTGTGTGTGCGTGTCCGTCTGTCTGTGCCAGTGTGTGCATGGCTGCCCGCGTATGTGTGTCCGTGCATGTATTCATGCGAGGACTCAGCTGTAAAAGGTCTTTAATTAGGATTGGATGGCTCCTCGTATTGGGTATTCTCAGCTTTTAAACAGGCAGACCTCCTGTGGGACGAGCTCGCGCTAATTAGAAACGGAGAACTTCTTCCGCTAAGATTTATTCAACCATTCCGTTTATTCACCAAGCAGCAAAGGCCTTGTACTTTCCTCGGCCGTCGCATGTCGCGCATCTAGGGACTAACTTGTGGCCATTCAACCAGAAAACATTCTAATTAATCTCTGATAGCAGACAATGTCGCGCGGCTTTCCATCAAGGTGGCATTCAGAGTGATGACAAGGCAACAATGGCGTCACACGTTGTTTTGTTTTTTTTTTGCAATTTGCAATTTGCTAAGCACTAATGCGCCATCTGACAAATGCCTCTCAGTGGCTCTTGTTAAAGTCATTCTTAATCCGCACATATCCCCGCCGGGTAGATGTTTCCGAGCGGAGGGGGGACGTCAGCCATCTGCAGTATGACAGAATCATCAGGAAGACGTCATGTGACTTGACAAGCTCAAGTGGGACCTCGTTGACAGCGTGTGACACATTTTCGTGACGCTCGACGAGTGGACTTGAAAGGCAGATTACAGCGTGAGGAATAAAAAGGTGTTTTATTAAAGACAGGAACGTTGCAGCAGCTCTGGTTTCATACTGCACCCACGGTCTGTCAATGCATATCTTATAACAGCAAGATGTTATACAGATTGTGGCATATGAGGGCAAAATATCACGATATACAATTCAGGCCTTTAAGTTGCAATCGACATAAAAATCCACCCATAAAGTAATGTTAAACAATAAGTGATTCTATGGTATAAACCTTGTTTGCATGGTTTCATGTTTTTTAAACTGTAAGAAAGCTGAACATGCTGTTAGAGACTAAATCCAGCTCTGAGCTGATCAGAGAGCAGAGCAGACAGTTTCCTGCTGGCACAGACAGAATCATCACATAACTGTCTCGCCTCCTTCCAGTTGAAAAGGTAATACTCTCCGTCGGTGCAGTCTGCTCAGTGTGCCAGCTCCAAATGGCTGAAATTCGTGTGAGCAGCAGTGTGATCTGCATCGTGATGGCTCTGTGGTGCAAGAAATATAATTTCTCAACCAATTTATTCAGCAGTGTGTTGCCTTGAATGTAAAGAAAAAAAAAAAGATGTGGCATATTTTAACAAATACGACAGCTCCATGGACAAAACGATAGCCGGGGGTAAAACGACTTAATATTGTTGGAGCTGCAATTTTTCTTAAAGGTGACATTTGTAAATGTTCTCATTAGCATAACAGTAAATAAACATGATACATAATGAATTGGTGTAATCAGCCTGAATCTATGTGTGTGTGTGTGTGTGTGCCTTTGACTGTAAATTGGCTTTGCACTGCTTCTCAGTGGGTGTACAGCACGGGCTGGATATCAAGAAGGGCTTAAGTTGGATTTATTGCAAAACCAATGTGATATGAAACAGTGAGAATTAACAAAACATCCATACATGGACGTACAACACAACATCTGCCTCGTTTGCTCCATTTTCCTGCAGATTGTCCGCATCTGGCATCTGTTTCTTCACATCCCAGTACGGTACAGTACATACGGTACATTCAGCCGCTTCGGCCTCGATATCACGTGGATGCAGCTCATTAAGCAGGACATGCACTCTGCTGTCACCAAGAGGAAAGTTTCATGTTAGCTTTGAAGGTGCAATTTGTAAATATTAGCCAACTGTCGAAGGTCACTACAAACGAACAGAGGGCAGACTAGCACCAGTGTGACCACCAATGATTGCTCGCTATACTCTAGCTAGCTAAGTTTGGTCATAGCTAGTGCTACTAGCTGCCGTTAGCTAGTAAGCTCAGTTAGCGGTACAGCTTGTGGCTCGTTTGACTACAGGCAACACGGTGCCAAGGTGATTCATAGAGTCTCCAGCCAGGACAACGACCCTGAGGACAGGAAGACATGGCGGGCGCGTACAGGAGAGACGTGAAATGGCGGAGGAGTGAGAGGAAGGTAGGTCGTCACCAGTGTGGTAAAACAGAGAGAATTAAGGATGTATTTTGACAAAACCGGAGGTGATTGTGGAGGGACAAACCCTGAACCCACTCACACACTCCAACTACTCCAATACTACAACTTTCTCAGGGTACAAGGGATTGGCTGGGGCTAGCTGGTTAGCATGCTAACTTCAGTAGGTGTTTCTGAAAAAAAAAAAATGTCTTTACTGATGTTTCTTCACATTCTGTTGATAATGGTTTTTGAATGTTTTAAACTAAAATGCTGTATATTTTGCAATGAGGAAACATTTCATGTTTGAATGTGTGTCTTACTCTCTTGAACAAAACATTTCAGAAGGGACTACTATAGAAAGTGCCACAGACAATCTTATGTAGTTCACTCTGCACAGCATGACATAGATACTCCACCGCTCTCTTCAGTTCTGTGTAACTGTCCGTCTCACTCTTTCCTCTGCTCTGCCTGACAGCTGTGTTTGGGCAACATGTCAGAAATGTTTTAATAATGGAGAATAACCGCTTCCTAAGGTAGCAAACAAACTGACAATATCTGCTATATCCCCATTAAGACTCTGCTGTCTGTTTTTTAACGCATAATTCACTACTTGGTTCCCATCCAGTCAACCCTACTTCTATTAGTGCTTGAGCTGAACTGCAGCACAGAAGGCTAACCCCCCATGACACTATCATTATCTGGACTGGGGCCCGAGAGCTCCAGCTCATTCACATTTTAAATTCAGTGATTCTTTTGACACCAGCATCCCTCTAACAGAGTCAATTGGCCAAAGAAAATGACAGCCTATCTCTATTTTCCTAATAGTGGTCCTCCCATTCGGTCTCTAATTAATGGATAAACCAGCCACGGCTGACAGCGGCCCTTTGATGCAGGGCTATCAGCAGTAATATGCCCCTGCGGCTGAGTTTTTATTAGCCAGTGTTTTGATATAGTGGGCTGAGCTGAGGTTAAGGGGCTGCTTTGGCCCGACATCGCTGCAGGGAGCCCGTCTAATAACCCCAAATTCACCTTCCGCTCCATCCTAATCCCACATACCACGGTCAACATATTTTCTCCATTTTGAATTGCCTGTCTCTGTGGTTCTCTCTCTGGCAGTTGTCAATCACATGCAGACATTTGGTGGCTTTATTGAGACCAAATAAATAGAGGGAACGTGTGAAATTGTGCAGTTCTTCCTACCGGTTACAGTCGACTACCCCTGAATGCACACTGCCTATATAAAACTGAAAAGTAATCGCGTGTATCCGGTGAATGTGCGACTCAGTGAGAAGAAAATGCATTTGATGTGTTCAGACAGAATTACGGAACTTCATCTTGAAATGTTTTGGCTGCCTGACATCATTGCAAATGTAACCAACACCCATAATTCAGAATATTACGTACCAGACGAAATGAATAATACCCTCCACAGTTGTTTACTTGCGAAAAGCACAAGATGTTCAAACATGCCGTCTTCAGATAATGGATTTTTATTCATTCCTGTCGAAAAACTTCAAATGAGCTTGTTCGGTTCCTCATCTGCAATATTTAGTTTTACCCGAGTGGAAAAATTGAAAATCATGTTTGCCTTCTGCGGGAACCATTTCTGTCTGTCACAGCCCGGTCAGGTGTACCTGAGGAAAATACCTCACTGATTCTCTTTACTCTATATGTCCATGTTTTTAGAGCCCCGAGTCTGCGAGGAATGCCAGGATGCTGTGAAAAAGAGTGGTGCTGTTACACAGGCTGTCACACACCTGAGGCAACCGAGAGGAGAAAAAAAAAAGGGGGGGGGGGTATGAAATTAATGGCATAGGAAAGGCAAAGTATGCTTATTTAATGCAGATAGCATGTGCATACATGGTCATTACTGCAGGCAATGCTCCCTTAATGAGCCACACTCTGGAACTGGTATTGAATTACTATTAATAATGACCTCCCATGCTCCTATATGGATATCATGCAGAGCTGGCATGGAGAAGGTTTTGCAGTATTTTTAAAAGAGACTCTATGTGATGCAGCCACATTAAGGCATTGTTATTTTGGAAGAGTTAACAAGCTTCAGTGAAATTGTCTGCGAGCAATTTCTTGTATTCACTATGATGTCGGAGTGGCCATTTCCACATCTGATAATATAGAGATGTACTCATCGCGAACATGATTGGGATGCCGCACACAAGTGAGTTCTCATACAGGACTGATAGTTTTGTGAGCTTTGACGGCGGACAGTTTTTTACAAAAGTGCTGTATTCCTTGTGGCCGTGCTGATAGTTTCAGTATAAGGGGGAGCTCTGAGATACAATATATATGCTGCTGCATTGTGCTGTAAAAGAAACAACAAAAAAAAAAAAAGATAAAACAGATCTTCTGTATTGTAACTCAGAGTTTGGTATGGGGAAGTGCACTGGCAGGATAACAAATATCACCCTCTTTCTTTAAATGAAAGATTATTTCAAATGCAGCTCACGTAGCCTTATCCTACACTACACTGTGAAATCTATGTGGTTCTGTTTGTTCTCTTTGTCTCTGCCGAGCTCACTTAAGAGACAATAAAACATTTATTTAACATTTAACATTTACATTTAACAGTTGTGTTTAATCTGTGGTGCCAAATCCAAAGTGCTTCAAAAGCATTGTTACTCAGGTAGTTTGGTGTCTGCCTAGTTTCCTAATAGGCTAAAGTGCCATGTAAGAGATCAGCATGATGGCATATTGGTCAGATGGTGCTGCTGAGGTACAAGACGCCGCCTGTTGGACTTGTGCTGCAGTCCGTTGTAAGTCTGGAGTCAGTAGTTCCTGACCAATCTAAATGGGTCCCAGTGCATTTGCTCAAGAAAATAGAAGCCAGCAGCATACAGATGTTTGTATGGCAAGCGAGACAGGAGGAATAGGCTCCTAATGCTGTTAAGCACGAATGAAGTGAATGGAAATGAAAATGGCAACTAGACAGTTGTTTTTACAGCATGTTTCACACCACAAACACTACATGAAAGATAAAAGTGATGAAAATATAAAAAGTAATTGTCTACCATGTGCACCACCATACTGCTGTGATGTCATGTGTGTTTATGTCGGTGAAGTCAGGCTTCTTGGATCCTGCCCCAGCTTCCAACCCGGAATTCCAACTTCAAGGACTGTTTCGTTGGAGGTCGTTTTTTTCGTTAGGAGTGCGCTGTATTGCGTTGCATTATAGCCTAAATTTTGAATTTGAGCACACACTTACACGCTGAATATTACCTTTTTTTCCCCCCATGTTTGAATGGTTTGTTCGTTTTTGAATAAGAAAGGACAGCCTCATGCTGAGACAAGCCCTTCTTTCTCACTCCCCTTGAGACTTCTGTATGTACAAAACTGGTAACCATATGGTGCACAGTTCCAGAGACAGCCCTGTCCATGATGCTGGAATCAATCACTACACACAGTGCTTGTTAGCCTGTAGTACTATTATTACAGCAGATACTTGCCTAATTGCCTTGCAGTAGTGAGGCTCACGTTGTACTTAATATAATTGTTCTGCATATTCATTTCAACCTGTTTGTTGAAAAAAATGTTTGGCCCACTTGTAAGCAGTGGAAACAAGCTGTGACTTCATCACCGGCACATGGAATTGGCGTGCCCGATATTAACTCTACTTTTGGCTCAGTTTTTGGTCTCTACCAACTGCTGAGGTAAATATCTGACTCTCCAGCAGCTAAATGCTTCACTGTGTTCACAGTTAGTCATTAAATGGGTTTTTCTGCTGTTTGGTGCTGAGAAGGGAGTGTGTTAACCCACGGTCATTTCATACACTATTACTCAGAATATCGATTAAATCTACTTTCAATACGCTGACAGCCATTAATGCTACTCTTATGATACTATATGCAAAAAATGTTGGATTCATGTTTAGTGACTGCAAAATAAGACTCAAAGAGAAGAGGGCATTGCTCACAGTAAGTGAGTGATGGGGAAAGTAGGTAGCCTGAGAGGGGTGTGTTGTACACGCTGACACACATTCAAGCACACACTAACACTAGATGCGCAGACAAATTTTATGAATTTGACAAAGAGTTTCTTTCTGATCAGTGGGTGTGTATGTGATGTAGCCATATCTCTGACTCTCATCTCAGTCTTCAGTTTCCCAATACAGTATCACATAGGCTAACCGTAAGAACCAAATGCATAGTGGGCGACAAATGTGCTTTCTTTATGGCTTTAGGGTGTAATCTGTCCCCTCAGTCCCCCACAGGAATAACACGCCAGGGTTATATAGCTTGGGGCCAGGCCTAGTTTTGCCTTGAGGGTAATCAATTTTTAAAAATATTATTCTAAAATTAATCAGGAGCTGGTGAAAAGAGGCCAAGATAGGAGCGATAAATATAATGTTTCCTTCAATCGGTTAACAAGCCTTGAGGCTCCATTTTGGACCAGCTGGGATAACTCTCGGCTTAGGCAGGCATAAATGAGATACAAGTGTGGATAACTTTCGGAGAGGCACCAGGGCATTAATAAAAGGCTGTTTTTACCGAGAAATATGTGAAAATGAGAAAGCAAGATTGTACAACCCCTAACATCTGAGCAGCTAAACAAAGGACTGTACCACATAGGTCTGGAGCTGGAAGCTTTCCACTGGCTGACAAACAATTGCCATTGTGAACTGCTCTAATGCATTGAAATGCATTAAATTCCACTTATCTGGTGTTCAAAGAAGGAGAAAATTAACTCTGAATAATCTACTATACAGTTGATATTGAAAAAAGGTTTGGGACTTTACAATCCCAAGGCTCACCATATACATTCATTCTATATATATAATGTGCGTGTGTGTGTGTGTGCGTGTGTGCTTGTATGCCTGCATGTGTGCGTGCATGCATGCATGTGTGTATACACCAATGCACCAATATGTGGGGTATGTGTGAGGGTGCTTGCACACGTCTTTGTCCATGCTAATTAATTGGGACAGGAACCAAGGGAGAGTGGCTCTCCAGCTGCTGCTCCCTGCCTCTGTACCCCTGGGTTAACTCGCTCCTCTGAGACCAACACACACACATGCACATGTGCACACAGAAAACACAGGGACACACACAAGAAATAAAGAGAAAGAACAAGAGAGGCAGTGTTAGTGGGAGGGAAAGAGAACAAGAGGTTAAGACTGATAGTTTAGAAGAGGCAAAATGGAAGTCAAAAGTGACATTTGCAGCTCTGAATAGAGCACTCAACTTGCTGTCAGAATCTTATTGAGAAAACAGCCCCCAGGATACTACTACAGAAGCTCGGTGCTGAATACAAAAGTGCCCTGGCCCAGCCACAGCACACTTTAGATGTACAGAGATCCATGACACTTTGACTTTGGGCCTTCTTGCAGGCAAAGATAACCAAGTGAAAATAATTGTAGCCTAATGGAGTGTCCCAGTTTGTGTTAAAGGTTCCTTTTGGTGCTGGTGATATGAGCTCAGTTAAGTAATAGACAAACTATGATGAACTAAAAAAGTGATGTCCTTTAGGTTTGAAAAAAATGGTCACATAATTGGACTCAGTTGTCCTGCTCTTTGAGGAAAGAATCTTATATGCCAGTGAAAAAACAGAGACAGAGCTAAAAACCTGCTGCCATCTTTGTGTCATTCAAGGCAGTTGTTGATAAAGCTACCCAGGGAGCCATGGGTTGAACACAGGTGCTTGGTGTGAAAGAGGTAGAACTCTGTCGACTCCAACAGAGATGATGACTTTACAACTGACTGCAACATTGACAAGTCTGACACTCCAGTGAAGAGAGTGATTGGCAAAACTGATGCCAGCTCCAACAGCTACCTGACAGCTGGTCCTCTGCAGGTACTGTATGGCTTCCAGTCAGGTAAAAATGTAGAGGCATGTAAAACATAAAGTGAGCTACAGATAATATACACAGATACACAGCCATCTTACTAGTATTAGCCAGACACATATCAAAATATTGGTTTTATAGTGCTGCATATTTGTATCTGATATGCAGGAAACACAACCCGAAAAGGAATGATTACAAAAACACAAAGAAGGTTTAGGGTTTTTTTTCTCCTTGAATGTTTCGCTGAGTTGTAGAATGGTACAGTTGATCTGTTATTGCACAGCACTTTGTTATGAAACTGTACTTACCTGGTAATGACATAATTAACATTCTTAAAATTACATTCTCGATTAGACTTACAGATGTCTTCTGGCAAATTGATTAAAAAATATATTGCAAGTCTGCGTGTTGTCATAAAAGAATCTACCTTTGTCTTTCTGCACCATATCCAGGCTTTGTCTTCTCTCTTCTCAAATGTCCTTTTCTCCATTTCCTCTTCGCCTGAGTGAAACTGTACTCTGGCTTCTGCATAAAATAGATGTTGTTTTCAGCTCATCAATCTTAACATTAAAATCTACCTCGTAAAAAGTGCTACTTTGTGGAGTTCATAGGAGCCCACTCCAGACAAAGAGCCATGTCAGAAGTGGCAAAATTGACCATGCAAACTTTATTACGGTAAAACTTAAAACTGCTATTGCTGTGATAATTTTAACCTTTAACTTTGTCTGTCTGCACTTTCTCAATTCCTTGATCTCTAGGAATATGCTTAATTAACTTATATATATAAGTTATATACAGGTGACCATTAAAGTGTTTGAGTGTGCCGGGCTTTGCAGTTTCTCTGTTTATATCCAACCTGAAAGGTCACATTGATGTTTTATGTTTTTATACACCCTAAAGGCTTCCTTGAGCACTTCTACGCTGATGATAGTCAACCATTCTTGTTATTTCCCACCATCCCACATGTATCACTCATTGTGCAGCCCGCATTAAGAGTGGAGGCAAGGCATCAATAAAATCTTGTCTTCACCTTATAAGACTGAGCATGTGTTCCTTCAAAGGACACCCACTATCACCATTGGCCATACTGAGGTGATGCCATCTGGAGAAGTGAGGAACTCTGACTGTGACCCAGGATGACAAAATTCTAAATTGCATTTGCCCCTTCTTCGCTGCTCAGGTGCTTATCAAGGCATGTAGAAACTCATGATGCAGATCAGCACGGCTTCATCTCTTCAACATCATTCAAGACACAAAGTGAAAAATTGTCACAATTGAATCAATCATATACACATATCAGTCAATGTGGCACCAACAAACATGGGTTTGTTATATGGTCATGGTCAATGCAGGCCAATCGTTGACCTGGATGACCTCAGAGGCAAGAAGAGAGCCAAAAGGGGACATGGTTAACATTGTTTTTTGTCCATAAAGTGGAAAAGAGCAATTAAGACACGACCATAATGGTCTCTGTTTGATGTGGCATACTTAAAATACACAAAAAGCTTTTATAAAGTGCTATAGAAAGAACAATGAGATACCTGATAAAACATTTTTAAAAAACACACCATAAAAAGAAACTCATAAGTGAAATATGAATTAACTGACTTCATTTATGTCACCTGGAAATAAACTTTTTAAGAACAAAATGAAATTTGACATAACTACATCTTTGACTGGACTTAATCACTTCTATTCCTCGCAGTAAAGTTCCTGTATATGACAAGTGCTGCTTGAGTTGTGACTTCTTGAAACACTGTTGTATGTAATAAAGCTACTACGGATAAACTAATTAAGAGTGCATGATCTAATAAAGACATGTAATAAACAAGTGTAAAGTAATAATCTGACTAAAGTCTAATTAAAATAAG
The DNA here is from genome assembly GCA_963678695.2 of Diplodus puntazzo. Taxonomy (NCBI): domain Eukaryota; kingdom Metazoa; phylum Chordata; class Actinopteri; order Spariformes; family Sparidae; genus Diplodus; species Diplodus puntazzo. Next base: position 23,752,911 of record OZ023162.1, read on the forward strand.
CTTATAATGGGACAAGTTTTTGCATTTTATGCAAGAAAGCCAAGTGGACTTGTAATTTCTTAAATAAGCAAGCTGCCATGCTGTTAAAAACTTTAAACTATTTTTGACAAATACAAAATATACATGTCTTTGGTGTTGCAGTGTTCAGTTTCAGGAATTTATATCCATCAGTAGAGTTGTTACAAAAGTAAAAAAGGTCCTTTTAGCTTCAGCGTAATAAAATACTTAGTAGTATTAACAATAATTTATTATTTCCCTAGACCGTGAACAATGATATTTCTCAAAAACATATACTTTACAGGACTGGTACCATAACAAGTCCTCAGCATTCACTGCATGGCACCTGACAAGAGAAAGTCACCTTTGCATTATGACCCAGAATCACACCATAAGCAAAAGCTCCTTTGTACCCACAACATGATTTATTGCTGCTTTGCTTGTGATCGTGGTGACATCCGGGGGCACAACACATTGCATTACATTTTAGATCTTATTAACTCAGTGAGACCCACGAGGTTCCTTTTTGAAGCCACTGAGATGTAAAGCAATGCTGGCTTAAAGTTGTATTCAATTTGCTGCCTTAAGATAAGAAGGCGTATAGATTTTCTCGGCCTGCCCCCCCCTCTCACATATGGATGGTTTCACATAAAAACACGGAGCGGACAATCTCTCACCAAGGTCCTTTCCATTGCCACGAGCCAGCTTTAGCATAGGGCCAGGCTAATCAAGGTCCTGTCCCTCATCTGCTTACTGTAGCACTTTTTCTCCCTCTTGAACAGGATGGAATAAATTCAGGAGTGTCAGATATGGTCTCCTTTTGAATAATCTGTAGGGAGGTTACACGTCACTCGGGGAAATGAATCACTGAGTATGTGTGGCCCTCACTGTACTGAGCATATTGATGGTACCCCTCTGGACCCCAGCTCTTATTCAATCATGTTTGGCTCAGACCTCTATCCCTTTGATTCCTGCCTAATCATACAGGAGAACTATGTGATCTCCCTTACCTGATAGATTGCAGCTATTAGCACAAAATAAAGGACTACAGAGATGCATTGACTTGTAGGGGGTGCAACCGGTTCTTTACTGCCTGTGCCTTTAATGGCGCAGGCTAAAAAAAAAAGGGGGTTAAGTTCACAGAAATCAGCAAATAGGGCCAGTAGACGAGCTCCACTGCTTCTAATGACAGCATCATCTATCACTGTCATTTAAAGGCTCAGGGAAAAGAAGGCTTGAATCACTTTCAAGTTAGCCCCAGATGGCAAAAACTGGGTTTGCTGTACAGTACAGTGAGAGCCTTGTTCTCCATGTGCATGTACTGAGACAGGAATATGGAAAATAAAACACATACAGTGAGATAGTGGCAGTTATTGCTGAAATAAAAACCAAACTGTCTACATAAATCTTGGTTCCTCAACTCTGAATATTTCATATAGAATATTTAGGTGTCATTTCCCCCCTTTGTGTCAGCTGAAAGAGCATTCGAAATAAGAAAACAAATGTGTTTGTGTGACATTTGCGCTGTCAGTCTTCGAAAACAGCAGAAAACCTGTATACAAAATAGGCCCTCCCATTACCATGACCGTGCTGAGGAGTGGATTTTGCAAAGGAGCTCCTCTTCGCCACTCAGGGTATTCGCTTATGAATATCATTTAGACAGGGAAAAAAAATATTTCGAGGCATTATGAAACAATCCACTTCTGTCAGTATTTTTACATTGTTTTGTGTGGTCATTACTCGAGCCTCTGTATCGCAAGCAGACAGGGAGAGGGAGAGCGAGAGAATTGACCTCTTGATATCGTGGGCGGGCATTAGCACATTGAGAGCTGGTTGACAGGTACAAAAGGCTTCAGCTTACTCCAAAAAAGTCGATTGGATATTGAAAAAGTGACAACACATTATTATGTAAGTGCACATTACAAGCAAAGAAGCATTTTCCCATAAGAGTGCAGTGTGCCGCCCAATTATACACAGCGGCTCTGAGTCTGTTTTAGAGAAAAAAGGGATAGAGAGGAAGAGGCAGAGGAAGAAATTGAAGTAAAAAAAAAAAAAAAAAAAAAAGTTTGCCTCCAGCTTACAATATTAGTATGCACGCAGACTTTTATCTGTATGTAACACTAACAGTAAGATCCCACGCAGCATGGCAGATCCCATCATCACTCTTCTGGATTTACAGTCAACACCACCTGATGAGTGAAGCGCTCCCATGTGTCAGCAAACAGTTTTATTGAAGAACAATGAAGGTAAAAAAGCGTGACAGACATGCAGGTACTGTCTCTGCTGTTCCCTGCTGGAGTCACCATAACATTCAGGTCAGGTGAGTGTAGTAAATAATCCCCAAATTATCCAGCGATTAATACATTAAGGACAGCGTTGAATAGGGCACATGGTAAAATGTGCTTGCTCATGGTGACATCCTTTATCCATGATCTGATGTGCTGTAATGAGCAGTGGTATTGTGTTAAACTAGATATGATGGATAAAGGCTCGTAATGAGTGCGAGTCGAAGACTTCATCCATCTCTCCTCTTCCACAGTGAGGAGGAGGCAGCGTCTGTCCTGCATTATAAGTCAACTCGTAATGTCCTCCAGTAGCTCCCATGTTGAAACTGTATCGACTATTGTGGAGGTGGAAGGTCTGAACATCGGATGCATGGGACGTGGACTCAAAGTTCAAACTATTAAGCTAAAGTTTTGATATCTTTTATTAATGTCTGGTTTCACTGGGGGGTGGAAACGGTTGTTACAGTTGCACCTAGCCCCAGGATTACATCATGACTACAGACAATGTTAACTATAGAAATGTATGTTTGTACACTACTGAATTAATAAAACTTAATATTTGAGGTTGAGTCAAGTTTTTTCTGCACTCCTTGCAGGCCATTCATTCCATTTACATCATTCATTCATTGTGTTTGTTTTGCTTCGATCCGAATGGTCAACAGTGCTACCCACTCAGAATCATTAACCCACTTTACGCTGTCAATATGTTTCTTTGATGTCAACAGAAGGACAGTCGTCTTCACATGGGGTGAAATATACTTAAACCTCCTCAAAAACCTGTTACATCAGTCAGATTCTTACCATTTGTCTTTGGTAACCCTGTGCTTTTTTCACTGGTTTATGGTAGGCAGGCTACTAAAAAAAAAGTGATGTCACCTTTGAATTTATATCTGATGATATTCTTGAGGTTGACTACCGCACTGATTTTCAGACATTTATGAGACCGAAATCGATGGAAGCCTACAAATACACCTTAGAATAAACTGTGTGAACTTACTGTCCCATTAGCGATCAATCTAAACTAAGCTCAGGGCTTCATAGTGTCTCTTTTATAGCTTTTTTTTTTTTTTTGACAAAAAGATGAAAATAAAGAACAAAATGCCAGGATTAGGAAACAATATAGTAGAAAAGAAAACAGAAAGAATCTCCAGGAGCTATTGTGCCTGATTAGCACTAGCCAAACCATCTGGCGAGTTAGCAGTTACCTCGCCAGCTAAAGTAATTCATTAACAAGCCCCTAAAATTAAAGTCAGTGCATCAAGCTTCAAGAACCAATATTTTGCCTGGATTAATTTTGCTGTATTTGCCTACTTTCTGTACACTTACGCTAAGATTTTTTTCCCCCAGGATTTACATAATAGGCGCCCCCATTACCATGACCGTGCTGACAAGTGGACTTTGTAAACAGAATATTCAAAAGAAAACAGAAAGAATCTCCGGGAGCTATTGAGCATACTTAGCATCAGCCCAACCGGCTATCAAGTTAGCAGTTAGCTTTCTATCCACAGGAGTTCAACATCTAGCTTTACAAGTATAGTCAGTGTGTCAACAAGCATCAAGAACCAAATTATTTTGCTGTATCTCTTTCTGTCACGACTAACCCTTACAATAAGACGAAGGCAAATTCTCAACCTCAGCACATCCAGTCTCGCTCCTCACCTAAACCTAACCAGTCCCAAACAAAGAATGCATAGCGCACTGGCACACAGAGCAGAGACAGAGTAGGGCGGGTCATGAAGTGATTTCTGCATGGAGAAGCGCTACGAAAATGCGATGACTTCAGAGGGAAGAAGAGAAAAGTTTTGTGCTGTTTACGGCTGTGCCGAGTGGTCGCATTGGTAAAACAAGAGTGTTGGCTGGTGTTTCCTTACTGAGAATGAGGAAAATACAAGCCCCTAGGAAGAGCGCCAGGCTTTGAAGCCAATGTTCATAGCCAATCTTTGTAATTACAATGTCATGTGATGCACTGGGGCCCAATAAGACTTACATTGTGAGAGAAGTGGCTGTAAAACCAGGGATCCAATAAAATTGAGAGAGTCTGGAAGAGCCACAAGATTAAATCATTTTATTTATATTCGAATTAGCTGGAAGCTAAACCGGAAGTTAGCCGGCTCAGTCGGCGGAACTCTCTAGTGTGCACGCTCTATGGGCAACACAACACATAACATCCAGCCAATTTTATAACCAGGAAGTCAGGCTATTTTGGCTTCATGTGCCACTGAGCAGCTTTCATAGGAAGTAATGGGATCCGTCACTACTGCTGTGTCCAGATTTTAATGTAACGTCCTTGGGAAAATACTGTGATTTCTCCTATCTAGATGGAGGCATGAGCAATTGAACTCAGGCTGGCAGATGGCTGACAACATTATCACAGCTTAAATTGAATGAATTAAAACAAAATAAAAAAAGTGGCTATTAAGCAAATAAATCTATAGTGATTTCAAAGACAATTTTATGTTTTAATCAGCTGTTGAGAATTTGTACTCATAAATGTATGATCTTTAATCCTTATTACAGACAAATCACTGTGTTTTTAACTTGAAACAGATTTTGAGTGTATTATCTTGACGTCACAATAATTTACACTGTGAGTCAAATCTGATCAGAGCAGCTACACTGTGCTGATGAAGCAGATTGGCTGAGTTTTTGAGTACCAAACTAACTAAATAAATAACTCCGTAAATGTGTTTGTTTTTTTTTTTTTTATCTCTTTAAGCTGTAATTTAATAACCTTTCACACATAAATAGTCATGGTTTCAAACTAGGTCCTTTGACATTTGCCATTTGGAGTCCATTCATGCCATTAGTTAGATTTTTGGTTTTGTTCAGCAAACATCAACACCACTATAGTTGCCTGGTGCAGCTTTCAGGACATGCAGCATATGCGGGCTCCTCTGCTATCTCAGTGACACAAAATAAAATAAAATACTGGGTCGTGTGTTACAGAGGAACAGTACGCGCTGCTGCCGCCTCCAGACAACCAGTCCTGGAGGACAGGCAGACAGATGTACCAACAGACTGACAGACAGAGTGGTGCCAGGATAAAACTCCACCCTCTTTGGCATAACAGAAGGAGGACAGGATTGTCAAGTCACACTCCTTGTGTGGAGCGGGATGACCGTCTTATATAGCTTAGTGATGCAAACAAGTTGGAAATTTGCACATTGATCCAGAACAAATCAGTACATCTAAACATATGCAATGATTTATGATGCACATTGAAGGTCAGTCAGAAAAGGGCTTCCTCGGTGGTTAAGCGAACAACTCCCCGTTTATTCTCTGACCTTCAACATAGATTCTACCAAGGCTGAAGCTCATAATACGTCATGTGTCTGTGTTTCTCTGCCAACAGACAGATAGTCGCATATTTATGGTGTTTGTTGCTTAAATCATTTGTCATCCCAAGTTTCTACCAGAGCTGTAGACGGGTGAGGTTCTAGATCGCAACCAACGAAGTACCCCTCACCTTATACTCCTCTATTATGGCCACTAAAAATGTAATGAAAACAACCCAGCTCCTGACTGAATGTTGGCAATGTATGTTTCTGTAAACCACCGTAATTTTTTTCTCCAACCCAATCACCAGAATAAATGTTAGCTAAGTACGTTTCTGTAAAACCACAGGCAAACTCAGATTTGATGCCAACACTGCTCCCTCCTCCTCTGGCAAATCAAGTCAACTCATATACATGTCATCTGAACATGAGAACTAGAGTCAAGCCTTTACTTCTGTAACCTATGTGTGTCACTGTGTAACAGGCATTATATAAATACATATTTTTATATCTTTATTATGAAATAGAACACACAATATAACACTCCAGTCATTCAGCCGACACATAAAGCGGTGTGATTTTAGATCACACTACCTTGCTCGGCATGACCCGCCCTACTCTGCCTCTGATTGACTACATCCTGTCCATTAAGTAATGCTCATGTGCAATAAAGATTGAACAGAGGCGAGATGTCTCACACTGTGTCTAAAAAGGAGTGTTCAAGACACAGTGCGTAAAGGGATGCTGCAGCAATGCACCATATGAGAAAAAATAATGTGTTTTATGAAAATTAAAGTATGTAAACCTGTTCTAATCAGTGCTGGCTCTGCTTATCTAACTGTTCAGACCATTGCACAAATATGGGATGCAGGTTCGTGTGAAGAGTTTGCAGTGGTAACAAACAGTGTGCACTTATTCAGCCACTGTGAATAAATCATTGAATTCCGAAGCTGTTTACTGGTATATACAATATCGGCCCTCTGATTTGCTACAGGCCACTTGAGAAAAGTAGGCACATGCTGTATTTATTAGGCGCTAAGGAGCTGCAATGAGTGAGAGTATTGTTTGTGGGATTTTGTCTTATCAAGTTTCTCAGGTGCAAATCAATGTACATCTGTGTTTTCTTGTGGCCCAAATGTAAAACAAAAGGCTTTTTATTTGACATTTTAATGGAGGCCATTAATATGTATTAAAGGGACCATTTTCAAACAACACTATTAACAAAGCTTCAGGAGAGAAATGTTGAAATCCTCTTGATCTAGTGCCATGTCATTGTAGTGACCTTTTTGCATGCAGTTTTCTTGGGAGGGCTGGAAACGTTACTCGCTCTAACAGACTTGTGGCTCGACTTGGGCTAAAACAGGTCCCATTTCTTCCAGCGTAACACAGCGTTCATAAAATGTGACTATAAAACTGTCACTTGAGGCCACATTTGCATCTCAGCAGCCCATTTACGCTGAAATCACGATGTGGTGTCATTTTTAATGAGTCCACAGCAAAAACAAATACCGGGCTTACATAAAATGTTCCTTTGGCTGCCCGTGAGGAAATAATGATGCCGTGTTAGCCTTTAAATCAGCTGAGTTGGCTGACCTTTTGCGCCGTGCAACAGATAGACGGAACCGCTTAGCATAAAGTGTTGTGAATAAGTCTGTTTCTATTTTTTTTTTTTTTTTACTGTTTTCTTTTTTCTCTGATGCTATTTCAGAAGAAAACTGCATTACACACAGCTTCTTTTTTTTTCAGACTGAAGCATCCCTAGGGAGGAACGGATGGAAATCATACTGACACTCCAACGTCACACGGAGGCAGTGCACACATGAGAGTCTGGAAAAGGGGCTTTACGGAGGAAAAAGCAGAATTGGCAAAAAGAAAAAAAAAACTCACTGGAGAAAAGCAGCTTATCATTTTTTTCCCCTCTCTCTCTCACTCTTCTTATTTCCTACTCATTCTCCCAGTTCCCATGGTAGTGTTTGCATGAGCACCTGACTCACGGCAGCTCTCTGGGCTGTGGGGGAGTTATCAGAGAGCCAAGCCAGATGCCCTCTCTCTAGGTAGCTGGCTACATACTGTACCTCTTCTGCCTCTTCCCACACAAACTGTCCGCTGGGCTCCTAACACAGGCACACCGTAGAGCCACACTGTGTGTCTTCTTTGTTTTGCTTCTTCTTTTTTTTTGTAACAATGCTGGGAAAAAAGAAGGCTTCAGGTGTCTTCAGTACATCCCTGTTTACCTGATATCATCTGTTCAATGACTCCAGGAAGAGCGCCAACATTAGTAATGGCTTCTGCTTTTTTTTTGTTATTTTGTTGTTTTTTTATATACTTGTGGTTTCTTACATTTCTTCTAAAATGTTCCAGCTGACACCTGCAAAGAAGATGTGTCCTTTTCATTTTTAATGCATTTTCATTGTATACACTGTTATTAAATGCAATATAAGCATGTTTTAGATATGCTGTAGCCATGTTGATGATAACAGAGCCCGACCAATATATTGTTTTGTGGACGTTACTGGCCTATCACAGATATATCAGTATTAGCGTAAATGCTATCAGATGTAGCAATAGACATAGAAAATAATCCTTGTAATTACAAAATTATCAGTGAAGTTTACTGTTTCAGTGCACCAATGTCATGTCACTTTTGGATAATAAAATGTATTCTTACACTGTAAAACATCATGCCTCCATTGAAGAATCAATCTATGTGTAAGAGTCAACCTCCTGTCAAATTCATACTCAGACCAAATAGGAAGCCGGATGTCACCACTAACTGCTGCCAACTTTAGCGGCCATTGGCTAGTTGGCTCAGTTAGCAGTTAATGGATCGCTGCAAAAGATGTGTTTTTGTATTTTGTGTGTATATATAATAAAATAATATTGTTCGGTATATCGTGATTTACTCCCTAATGTCGGCGCCAGCATCAGCCACAAAAATCCAATATCAGTCAGGCCCTAGTGCAGTTGTGCAACTTCATAGCAGCATCTATGAGAGGATCATCACTTCTAAGTAAAAAAACAACTGCTTCAAAGTAAGACGTTGCACTGGCAGGCTGAGAGCACTGTGCAGAGAGCAGATGGTGTAATGAGATATACTGTAATAACGATCACACGGTCAGAGCTTCTGCCTGCATGAGACTTCACTTCCTCACTGGCGCAGCAATCATCACGGACCATGTGTTTTTCTGTGAAATTGCTGCATTGTACAAATTACAACCAATATATTCAGGTCATAGTGCACTGGAGGTCTGCCTGAAAGTTCAAAGCTATGCATTTTAAATTAATCTTATTGTTCAGTGCAGCCATGGGCTCATTTGGTCTACCATGACATGCATACATGGCTTTGTAGTCCTTACTTGGTACATCACGGTGTGATCAGTGCCAAGGTTAGGAGCTTAATTCACGTGGGAGCTTGCCAGTCTAAAAATGTATACATTCACTGTACCGTAAGATGCTTTGGTTAACAACACTGTACATAACGTGTTCAATCTGTATATGCTAAAGTACTTTCTGGACTTGGGGGTTCAAAGGTGTGTTTACAATACAATAGACTCTCCTGAAAAGTCTGACCTGATTTTTCAGTTGTCATATAAACAGCCCGCAGAATCACACAAATCCTGTTCAATTATGTAACTCCCTGTTGTGTAAGGGAAATCGAGTGTGAAGTGATGGGGCTCTTTCTACAACACTTCCCTTGTGTTCTTGAGAAGAAAAAAAAATGCTATAAACAGTTCTTCTGAATTCATATATTTTGAGGAGGCGACACAGGTAAGATGTTTTTAGCTGTTTGGTAAATCTGAGGGGAAACACGTGGAGCAATGTGCAAACTCGTGTGTGCTTTTTTTTTTTTTAGAAAACATGTTTTAAAGCATGCGGAGGGGGTGAGAAGGGACGGTTTCACAGTATGAGACACTGCCCCTTCCACTCATAGTGGATGGCTCTCACAAGTGAAATGATGAGCTTCAAATGGGCTGTTGTTTTCTGTCAGATTGGGTTTCAGTTGCAAGGAAATCAGTTAGCGCCAACAATTGACAATTCCAGTGAACTGAATAAGAGGGTGGGCGTTTGATTGTGGTCTCTTCCCTGCTGCAAACAGGATTGCAATCTGTATCAGCGATATGCAGGCAAAACACACAGATTCTGAGCAGAACCGAACACACAGCTGTGCTAATGTACGACAGCAGAATTAGTAAGGAAGACAGCATGAATAGAACAGGACAGGAACTGTTCATAGTTGTTGTAGTGTGAAGAGCAGACACCTGCGCGGTACATCTTTCTCACAGTCTGACCTTGAGGAGGAGGTCTGCATCACTATTCAAAGCACTGCACTCAAGTGTGTATCACATGATGTTTTACAGTAATGTAGTAAAGTAACACATTTGCGCTAGAGCATCTGGAAATTGGTTCAATCACTTACTAATATTATCATTAGTTAGGTGGTGGTGGTAGTAGTAGCAGTTGTTTTTCAGAATTTACTGTACATCCCTAATATTAAAAGCACAATACATTTCTACTGTCAGTCTGATCTCTCTTGAGGACCTGGAACCCTGTCACAACCGATGTTGTACCACCATATGAGTAAGCCTAGTTTACGAATGCCAAGGGCACAACTCCATTCATGTCAACACTAATAGAGGGTCGTGTGTACAGGGAAGAGAAACCATCACTAACATCTGTCGCCAGTGGCACGAGTATGTTAGTCAATCTCAGTTATTGCTGTTGTGCAATCTTCTGGTCCTCCAGATGTTCGTACTGTATATGTGCTCCCTAACACATGTGTGCTAGTGCTAGTTTTCGCTGCTTCCATCACCCCCAGGCACTTTAAGATGGGCTGCTGCATGACTGCACAATGTGCAGTGCAGTAGAGTGCCCACTGTATGATTTGCATGCAATAGAGGCCCTCTGCCATCTAGTGGTGACAGTGATACTAAAACTAATGCTGAAAAAGACTCAGTGCAGGTTCATACAGGTCAACTCATGATTCAAGGTCAAGTGCAATGATTTCCATATAGTCAGTGTGCTCAGTAATTCATGTAAGCATGAATGAGTTGATGAAATATGTTAAATATGTGGAAGTTCAATGACAACGAAAATGTATCGTAATTATAAATTTACTTCATTCTGTACAATAAAAAATATCCAGTGGTACCATTTACCATCATAGTGTCTGAAAAAAAAGGATTAAATAAATTAAAAAACAAGACAACCCATGTAATTAAAATACAAGAAGTATTTCCAGTCCAAGAAAACTAAAAGTAAAATGACCCTCATCCAGCTAAGTGCATACATCAGGTTTGTAATCAATTCATTTCCCTCTCATTCAAACTAAAATATATTGGAAGTGAAAGTTCTCAAACAAAATCCCCACAGATTCTAATACACCTCTTTACTGATGATACTGATTTCTCGCCCAGAAGGTAAAACTGAAAATGAATCTCCAAATCTCGTGTTGAGTGTATACCGCAAGGAATAATCCAGGCTGATTAGTTTTAACAGCTCAGTGAAATGCATAAAATCTCTGGACAAATAAACAAAGCAAAAAACAACATTTGGACTGAAACGGTTGATTCCTACGATGTGGCAGTCATAAACCCACACATAGCCCTAAAATGCAACATCAAAGCATTGGAATTATCCCGAAAATCCCACTTAATCTGACGCAGTTTGTTTCCCCGAACTGGGTTATCACAAACAGACGAATGGGTCACCGCATGAATAGTTAAAGTGTCCTGCCAGCTAACTTTGAAAGTCAAGATTCAAAACCCCATAAAAGTTATAAATGTTATCCAAAGTGCTGAGCCACGTCGCCAAAGGTTGTTTCTACTGTTCACAAGTCAGTCGTAAGGTGCCAGGGAACGTAAGGTGCCAGGGAGATAAACATTCTTCAGAGCTTCACTTGTGTCACCACATAACGACTTAATGCAAAATGTCCTGTATCCCGCTGCAGAAGGCACATTAAGATCTGATTTGGATCAGGCGACAAAAAACCAAGTACGTTGAAAGTTTTTTGATTTAGTCAACTGGAGAAAAAAATTGTTTTGGTATCATAAATGTGGGTGCAGGTAAAAAATGGCTCCCGATTCCTCCAGTCTTTTTAAGGCTTCAGCTTCATGCTTGAGGTCATGGTAGGAGTTCTGCAACGGAGAGAAAGAAGAGGAGACTCAGCGCTCAGAGGACTGGATGCTTTTTCCTGTGTGCATGTTAAAACGCAGACTACGTTTCAAGTGCTGGAAATGGATTGTGACCCACCTTCATAGACTTCATGGTGTCGCTTCCGTAGTAATGGATAGGAATCCTTTGGCTATTTGTGTTCGGGTAACCAAAACCGGCTATGTGGACCACATCACAGTAGTTGAGAGCAACAAACACAGCGAGGATGCCCGTGGTGGGATGCACCGGCTGCTGGAAAAAAAATGAAACTTAATGACAGCCTACTGAAAATAAAGCCACATCTCCTGACAAACTTCTTACAGCTCCCATGTTGAGGACTCGAACATTTCTGACATCGGCAGCTTGTAGTGGCAGCATAATAAAAACTTGACATAGATCAAATGTGCACTATGTAAGAAATGGACACCTGTTGGATTCCTACTCCTGCTAACTGCTGCTGACTGTGGCTGCCTTTAGCTACCAAGCTCAGTTAGCCGTACAGCTAGCGACTGGTCGTATCTGCTGTCTCTGCCCCAGACTGGGAGCTCGGTGCACTGGGGGTTGTTGTTTACTATCTGACTATCATCTCTTGAGGTTCCTAGTGGTTCAGGCCAGCTGGCTAGCATGCTAGCTTCAATAGATGTCTCTGACATGATATTCAAACTGTTATTTCTACAAGTTTGTTTGTTCTAGTTTCACATTTCTAATGCAAATGATTCCATATTGCACCTTTAAGCAGTTTGTGCATTAAGCGGTTCGTCAATGAGTATGTTGGGATGTTAAAAAAAGGGGTTATTTATGTAAACAAACGCAAAAGGCAAAATGAGCCTGTTGTGTGGTGAAAGCTACAGTCCAGTGTTTTACACTCTTCGAGCAAGGCGAGTCTGTTTGTATAACACAATTCAGACACAAGGCAACTCAAAGTGCTATACAGGGGCATACAAATTATACTAAAGCCATGCCACAACTTAACTGCAGCCACTCATTTCACCACTAGATGGTAATAGAGGGCAGCATAAACTCCTGCCCTTGACCTTAACTTGAAGTTCATCAATACTTTTCCATGCGCAGAATACCATCCAGTGGCCTCAGCGTTAATTGCTGTGAATCTCTAGGAAAACTTACAGCACGCTCAGGATTTCTGCAGACGTCTATAGCTCTTGTTCCATCAGAGGCTGAACACGCTCTGTGTCAGTCGCTTTGAGTGAGCTGTCTGCCAAACTAATGTTATGTAATGTAAAACATCAAATGTCAGGTGAGATTCTGGCTAAATTTTAAAAAACAACCCAAAAAAATGTTTAAAAGGAACATTACGAAATTTTCAGTGGGGGAAAAACTTGCCCTACAGCATATCCAAATGATTTAGTGTTCTTACCTCACACAAAGATTAGACATTAGGGCAATAAAGCCCTAATATGTTATTATGAGATGCTTATTAACATTATTAAGTATTAATACGTGTATTGTTAGATTATAAGACATGTATAAGCACCTACAAGCAACTTGTTAGCAGTTCATAGACTTCTTAAGAATATAAATAAAAGCCTGGTGAGTTTCCTATAATATAATTATTAAATACATTTATTAAGTTTAACTAATTCACCAGTTATGTTATTGTTAAAACATTGCCGAGCGTCTTTTCATTTTCTTTTCTTTTTTTTGTTGTTGTCTTACTATGATTATCACATACTTTCATATGCATTTGTTGACATTTAACAATGCGTTTTGCAGCTACCAGATATGAAGTGAGATAATATCGAGTAATGCCGGGTGCAGTAATGCAGGTCTCAGGCAGGTATTTAACACAGGGGTCAAAGCACAACATACTTGTGGGCACTTAATGTTTCAATGCTGTCAATGCTGATTTGCTCAACACAGTGGTGGAATGTCGTATTCACAACACTGCCTGTCCATGCAAAACCCAATGTTTTTTCCAGCATCTTTAATAAGACTTGTTGGAAGACAAGCGCTCTCACTGCCAGTAACTACGGCAGTAACAACTCCGGGCTAGTTTCCAACTTGATGTTTTTCCAGCAAAAGGATTGGGAAAGTGGTTGACCTTCAGCAAAAAAAAAAAAAAAAAAAAAAAAAAGCGCTCTCTCTCAAAAGCATTCTTAAAAACTTTACTGTTTTGTTCTTGGGGAGCAACTGAGATCGAGCAGCTAACTACATTTACATCTTTCTTGGGATACATTTGAATCCTGATTTTTTTAAATTGCCCAATACAACACTTACGTGGCTCTCAACAATTACGGGACCATACACATGACCACACCACTTTCTTTTCTCTTCAAGGAAACTAATTCCTCAAAACAAACACAGAAATCAATATGAGGGCAAAATATTAAAAAATGTATCAATTAAGATTGTTTAAATATTGACATAAAAAATCAATATGAAATAAAATATCAATATCAATAAACTTACCCACAGTAAAACCACACCCACTGCGTGTTTATTAGACCAGTAATCTGCACATATCTAACCAGAGGATCTCCATCTGTAATTGTGTAACGGAGGGGTTTAAGGTGCCAACCAGGAAAAGAAGCATCTCCAGTTCAAATCCAGCAACCTTATAAAATCACCTTATAAAATCACCTTGAAGGCGCTTTTTTACAGTCCTTCCCACAATTTCTCAGACCTAATTGCTTCAGAAAGCTGCCGTTAGGATACCAAAATCACATAAAATCCTTCATTTGCTGCCTGGAAGCCATTCAGTTTCTGTTTTTCAGAGCATTCACCTCTTTTGCCCGTTACAACAAAAATTGATTAAACCTTTTTGGCAATGATCACCAGAAAATCTCTTCGGTGAAGGGAATGAAATGTCAGTGTTGACCCCCTTCATGTCAATATTTGGTAGAGGCACTTTGGGCACACATACTGCCAGAACCCAGCTGATGTGGACTACTCTGCACATCTGGATAGTGACTTTTCTCCCTCGTCATTCTTTCCTCATACATACCGTCCTCCAAAGGGATTGGTCAGAATACGAGATATTAAGGCATGTTACACAAACTCCCCCTTATTCCTCCTGGCTGAGTCAAATTCTAAAAAGATAAGCTGAAAAAAAGGGCGTCCAACTGGGGTAAGCATACCAAGTAACTGCCCCGGTTAGATTCCAGCGCAATCAGTTGGGACGTGTTTGTTGTGTTGTCCCTGGCGGGCTCTTGCGGTGCACAGAGGTCTCCCTGTGCTGTTTGCCATTTCCCGTGAGACTCTGTGACTGATTATCCGTGTTCACAGGCAAGAAGAAGAATCACTTCCACATGACCGCGAGATAGACTAAAACTTTCTTTTTCCATCCCTCCCCAAAATGCTGCGCCCTTCTCCCAGCAGCTCCTTTCATATCTCTTTCCTCTGCAGCTTTCTATGTTATCACCAGGCTGGAAAGAGGGCGAGTTGCTAGTGTTTACAGTGGCCTACCTCCCTTGTTTCCTCCGGCCAAGGTTCACTGATTGCCTGAAACACATTATTTATTTGTACTTACCCCAAACTAAAGTCTCTTTGTAAGCTTATTAAGAGTTTGTTAAAATGATGTTTTAAATTGATTTACACCAAAGTGGCCACTGTTACTGTCCGTGCCTACACAGAGCAGCAGACGCTCCAAATGTAATCTGTCCCTTTAAAAGGAACAATTTCAACACTACGCTTACTCGCTTCTCGTGAAGTCAGATAGGAAGATGAATCTCGTGTCCCCCTCCAAATAAAAATGAGAGTCGGTAGCAGTGTAACAATATAGTCCAACTGGAAAATAAAGCTAAACATTCTCTATGTTAATACATTAATCTGTTGTTGTGGATCTAAAGGGCGTTGCTGTTTATTGGCAGGAAGCAGTGACTTCCTCAAGTCTGCCGGTCGCCTTACAAAAAAAACACTGTTGGTTGACAGTTTTTGTCGCCTACGTATAAAGGCCAGCCTAGCTGTTTTCACAAGTCTCCGGTCTTTATGCTAAGCTAACCCGTTGCTGGCCTTAGCTTCATAATGAGCAGTGATCTATGAGAGTGGTATCGATCTTCTTATCTAATTCTCGTCAAGAAAGTAAATATACAATTTTCAGAACACGTCAAACTGCTGCTGAGAGGACACTGCACTTTGTGTCGGATCCATGCAAAACACAGATATCGACTGGGCTTTCATCCTGCAGGACCTTCACAGAAGCACAGTATCTAATAGTTGAGAGGATGTGATGTGTGCTAAAAGAACTCTGTTCAAGTGCCCAGCCCTTGCGATTGCGAAGACAGTGGCTCTCTACTTCTGCTTTTTTCCTGATGAGAACCGAGTAACAGCACAAGCACACATGTTTTCTGGCAGCGGAGTGTTTGTCTTTGTCCAAGGTTTTACATGGTTACTTATTACTGAAATGGAGGTGTTTCTAAACAACGAGCTCGAGCTCTGTAGCCGTTACACGTAGGGGGATCTGACCGTGACAGCCTTGATAAGAAACTGACACACATCCTCGCTCCCCCGAACTCTTCTTTTCTTTCTCTCCCCAAAAAGAAAACATCACACCAAAACAATCCCGTTGCACTCCTTTTCTTATTCGATTTAGGAACTGACGAGCACCCCACAATGGGACACAGCTGACATTCTGTGTGTATTAGCCTCATGTGGTCGCCAGCACACGGGCGAACACCAGAGCTCTGCAGCGGCCCGGCGCATAGTTTGGACGCAGGCCCGTGGAACCTTGGTGAGAGGGAGGCGAGGGGGGGGCTGCATACTGTCACCGCTGCGAGCCAGAGCTAGAAGAGCTCAACACAGGCCTGCGTTCAAGGAGACGGGTGTGAACAGTTGAGGAGCTGTGCGTGCGTGCGTGTGCGTGTGTGTGTGTGTGTGTGTGTGTGTGCGTGTGTGTGTGTGTGCTTGCGGAGCGAAAGAGAAAGGAAGGAAAGGGGAGTGAAGAGAGAAGTGGTTACATGTGTTGGAGTTTGTGTGCGTTGAAGGGGTCCTTGTGTATCTGGCAGGGTCATTAGCAAGGGAGGGTGGCGTGTCTGCAGAGAGGAGGTCTGCTACAGTCGGGACTCCTACTGGTATTTGGCGGAGGCGCAGTACACAAGGAAGAGGACAAGATGGAATGAAGATGGTGTTCTGAGCATATACATATACATATATATATATATATATATATATATATATATATATATATATGTATATATATATATATATACACACACATGAATTTGCAACCCTGAAGAAGCTAATCTGTGAGCCCAAGCTCTCACCGCCACTGCTTCCCTCCATCTTTCTCCTCCTCCCGCCCGCCACGCTCTTCCCTCTGGCCCTCTTCATGCAGCCTGTGCAGATGGCGCGGGGCTCCTGTCGGGCGAGCCCGCTGATCGAGCTGCCTTCCCACTGCTCACTCGTCTCATGCACCAGCCAGTTGTGTTTGTACTAAAATTCCAAAAGGGTAACCCCACCCCCTCCA
This sequence comes from Diplodus puntazzo, assembly GCA_963678695.2. NCBI lineage: Eukaryota > Metazoa > Chordata > Actinopteri > Spariformes > Sparidae > Diplodus > Diplodus puntazzo. Next base: position 23,770,040 of record OZ023162.1, read on the forward strand.
CCCCTACATCCACCCACCCACCATTCCTCCCTCCCCCCGTCGCTCTTTGACAAAAAGGGCTCGGGAGAGGGAACAACCAGAACCAAAACAAAACTTGGCTCGGGCCCACGTCCGAGACAATCCCCACCGAACACACAACAAGCCCCACACGGCAGACGGGATGCAGCGGGGCCAGTAAAAGCTTCATTCTACATGAGTAATCGTCCAAATCAGATCACGGGGTGTTTCAAAATCAGATCGCCTCGGCCAGTGAGGGAGACGAGGTCCAATTTGTGGAACAAAAACAGATCAATGGTACACTGGGAAAAAAAAAAAAAAAGCCATGCGTCATGTTTTCTTATTGCACAATCACTGTTTTCCAGTCGTAGCTTCATGAGTGAGCTTACGGCTGTTTCCACTTACGTTTGTTGTGTTTTGATGAAGTTATCGTTTCATGTGTTCATGCTCGACTGTTGCATTGGTTTAATGTAAGAGAACATGCTCCGTGAACATGAAAACATGAAAAAAAATAGTGACAGTCAAAAATCTGTAGTTTGGCAGTTATGAATTTTGCAGAGAAGGAAACATGGAGAGTTGTGCTTTTTAAAAAAAAATTTAAAAAAACAGAGCATCTGGTTGAAATTTATGCAATATTTTGGCTTTCCTTCAAAAGCCAATTATTTCCCCGGGATTCACTGCGCAGCCTGGAAGACATGAGGAGCTTATCTTGTAATGAGATGCCAGAATGCCGAGCAGCAGCTAATCTTCATCATGTTTCGCAGTAATTGGATCCACAAAATCGCTATTGACCCAGCTACGTTTCAAGAGAAATGCCTCGTCGCAGTGAACTGTTTATCACAGCGCTCAAGACGTATCACTTGAGGAGCCGTGGCTAATCAGCGGATGCTCCATCCAGCCTTGTTAACATTCATGTGGGAAGCAGTGAAGGGCAAAAGAGGAAAAAAAAAAAAAGAGGGAGGCACGGAAGACGGGGAACAAACAGGAGGGAAGGCTCTGGTGGGAAAATTCGGGTGAGGATGAAGGCGAAGCTCGGCCACCCACAATTACAGAAAAACAACTTTAGACTAATTAAGTGCAGTTTGATTACGGACAGGGCAACGGCTCAATGCGGGCCCGGAACAAAACATCTGGCTCCAAAGTTGTGATCTCCGAGCCTGTGGCTTGCGGAAACTGATCTCTCACCTGTCTGTTCTTGGGGTACAGAGGGATCCGCAGCAGCCTGTCTGCCGTCTGGTGCAGAAAGTGAGGGTCCAGCACTCTGATTTTAGCGACGTCACCCAACCAGATTTCGGGAGGGGGCTTCCAAAAGCCTTTCCTGCCCTGGAACACACACAAACACAGAGAACGATGAGACACGGGATGCTGTGAAACTGAAAAGGAACAAAAGGACAGAGAGCGAGTTAAATGATGTTGTTTCTGGAGTTCATTCGGACAAACAGAGACACGACTAAACCTACGACTCCCTCACATCTGGAGGCAACTAAATGGATGTGCAAATTAGCAGGTAATGACCCTGCAACTATTATTAGTCCCAGGCCGGAGGTGCCGGGAGCAACAGTGAGTGAAGGATGTCTGCGATGGAAACTACATTTAACTCTGAAGGGGCCCTGGCATCGCTGAAGTTGAACCTTTTAAGTATTTGTTCTTGATATGGATGGATGGCAAGGGCTGGAAAAGAAGCTAATAGGAGCATGTTTACACGAGGCAGAGAGGGAGAGAAAGCCAGTGAGATGGAAAGTGTGCGTGTGTGTGTGCGTATGTGCGTATGTGTCTCACACATATCCTGTACCCTCTTCTCATTATATAGGATTTCTTTGAGCCACTGTAGATCTTGCTGTTTGAAAGGCACCAGGACCATGAGCGTGCCCGGGTCTTTGTGCAGTTCAGGGTTGTCAGAGGCCGACTCCGGGTAGAAGAACCTCATGGTGGTCTTGTTCCCCACGTCCTCCTCGTAGCCTGTCAACGGGGCATTGTTCAACCTGAGGAAGGGACACAATACTGTATTCAAAGAGAAGATTCAAATTTTTCCCAGTCGTTTATGCAAATATACAGTAGTTTTTAATCACATCAAGGCCTTTGAAACGTTGAGCAACGTAGTAGAAATTGCAACCCGGATGTCCTTTTTATAATTGTGTCTATTATCGCACATGCTAACTTTGCATCTCCTGCTTCCGTCGTGTATAAGCTTCAACTTTACATACATAGGAAGTGCTTGTCCCTGAGCCCGGCCAAAATCAAACAGTAACAGAGAGACCTAACTGGAATTGAAACTGAAACTCGAGGTTGTATTTCAAAAGTAAGAAAAACTGATTGTAAATTCAACTGATATTTTTAGCCAAGCAAATATAAAACTGTATCAGAATACACTTTCAGTAGTAACCCTCCCAACCATGCCAAACAAGCAAGTCATGGGCAATCCGACGCATTGACAAGTGTATAACATTTAAGATCTAGGGCACTACGAATAAGAATAAATATTTAAGAACAACGTTAGGATGATGTATATAATGTTGCCAGGCTAGTTTATTTTCATTGGAGCTTTAGCCGAATGCTGACAAGGTAAGCTAATCATTTGTTGAAATAACAAAGGTTTTATTACTAGCAACAACTGTGAGCTAGTGGATGCCAATGAACGTTGTTTTATGGATATCAATGTTGTATCATTAAATCAGCAACCTTTGTGCTGAGGTCCCTCTCTTCTTCCTTGACATTACGTCCTGCCGTTGCCAGAGCTGACTTTCTAACAATAACACACCATAAAACAATCCGACAAAGAAGAACAGGGGAATTCACACAAGAGCGTTCGGGGCTTAAAATTCCATATTCTTTCTTGGAAAACCTCCCTGCTTCATTGCTTTTAACAAATTCTCGACACAACGTCTTCGAAAGGCCGCATCATAACTCTGTACCGAACAATTAACACAGTAGCACAGACCGAGGCCTTGTTCGCTTAAATGATTAGTCTGCACTCTGGAAAGGGGAGTCTCGACAGGCTTTAATAAGTGTTCCTACAGCAGAAAGAACGATTATGACGTCAAAGTCTCCAGCATGCATTGAATTCTCAGTGTCAGTAACCTTACTTTACTTGGCCGGGGAGAGATTAGCTTCTGAGAGGAGAGGGAGAGATGTGAGAGAAGGAGGGAGGGGGTGTGCGGGAGGAGCTGATGTGTGGAGGGGTTGGGGGGGGGGGGGGTTGAAGAGAAAAATGCATTGTGGCCAAGCCAAATTCTGGCTGTTTGAAAGAGGCTTATAAAAACTCAGAATGCATGTGTTCATTCCAAGGCTGGAAAGTCAGATTTGCAGAATGCCTTTGTCCCTGAGTAAACTAAACACTTTTTCTTTTCCTCCTCTAAAGAACTTCACTTGACCTAAAAAGTTTGCTAATTGCCCGGAGGACGGCTCCGTGTCGGGGTCAGGCAGTCACACAGTCGGCAGTCGGATCCTGGATTTATATCCTGCTCTCACCACAGGTCATCTAGAAAAGGTTCTGTCTGTTACCGAATTTCTCGGCCCTCACGGTCCCGAAAACGTGAAAGTGGTTACGAAGAGGTCTCGGTATCAAACACTGTATTGTTATCGTGTCACAATTTGCAAGATATGACAACACATCGCACGGTCATTCTCTAGAAATACGAATCTTTGCGTGCAATCAAAAAGCGCGAAGGCAAGTTTATAAAATGAATAATAACTGAACGTGACAATACCAATAAAAAAAAGGATCATAGGGCGTTCTCTGCGCTTACCGAATGACCACATCATATTTGTTGATGGTGCTTCCCAGGGAGCTGTTTTTGATGGCAAAGCTGTTGCCTACGACTACACAGGTTCTGCATTCAAGCCTGTGGAGACAAAACCCAACATACACACACACACACACACACGCAGAGTTCAAATGTGGCACATTGATGTTCTCCCGTCCTCCTGGGAGTGTTTTCAAGATTTGTGCTGTCAGAAACATCTCATTATCAGAGTAATTGTTTTTTTTTTTATTGCCTAAGCCTGTCAACATGGCTGAAGGCTTGGATTGCACAGTGTGTCCCCAACAATGCTTAACAAGTTGAATCTGATTTGTTGAAACTACAGATTACAAAAAAAAAGACTCTTACTCTTTTACGTTCCACAGTGGTGGGAAGTACAAATACTTTGTTGACGTTACTGTACTTAGTAGATTTTTCTGGGATGTGCACTTTACTTTGAGTCTTTACTGTTCCAACAACATTTTACTTGTACAACCTACATTTTCTACTCCTTTCATTTCCAAAAAAGGCTCTTGACTTTAGTCTTAATGCAGAAAAGTATCTGCGCTTAGTTGAGTAAAGAAGGTTTTTTTCACTTTTGCCACCTCTGTTTTTTTAACCTTTATTTTTGCAGGACAGTCTTTGGATTCGCTGAGTATTTTTCACCCACAAAAAGTTTGAAGAAACACATTTTAATGCAATTTCAGTTTTTATTTAAAAGTTTTAAGAACATTCTGACGATTATCAGGATAACATTGTGAATTGCAGTAATGTTGGACAGGGTAATCAACCGTCCAATGCCTTTTCTGACTATAAAGTACGACAGTAATGTGTTATTTATGAGTTATAAGCATAAGGCACTAACAGCGACTCATAAGTACGAATGTATGAACGCGTTTTACAGGGTATGCACAACTGAAACACCGCCTTCAGTTCTTATCTTATACTGCCGTTGTGGTGTCATATCTTAATATCGTAAACACTGCAAATAACTGTCAGAGTATTTGCACTATAGGATTAGACTACGCTGAGTTTGAGTTTGCATGTTCCAGGTTGTCTCAAGCATGCTCACACTTACTTTTCGATGTTGGTTGGCACCTGATTATTTGCAATTACAGCGAGAACTTTCAGTAGCAGCAGCTCTGGGGGGGAAGTGAGAAAAAGGAGCCGTATGAAAACTGCGTGACGCTAACATAGGAGATGTGCTGATTAAACTGAACGGAAAGAGCAGAGGATAACGTCAAATAAACATACCACTGCCCTTAATGCCATAAGGCAATGCCAGCTTTGACAGATGCTCCCGCCAGAAGAAATCCTCCAGTTTCAGGAAGAGCTGTGTCTGTCGGCTAATGCTGCATGAAAAAAAAAAACAAAGTCAGAGCAGGAATCACAACGTGCGGCACGCAGGATTTTCACTGTATAAATGGGTTATAATGCAGGAGGGTTTGTGGCAGAGGATATGAATGAGGCACGAGACAGCGAGGATGAAGGAAACCACCGCAGCACAATGGACAATACCAACCGTGATGCCAAACAGTACAGTGTTCGTACTCGGAAACGTTCTGGCATTTATAAAGTAGGTAAACCAGACTCATTATAAGCAAACCAGCCAATTACATGATGTCATTCGATAGCAATTTCCCTCATTAAACCCCTCTGTTGGCAACTCTCTGCTGAGGAGAGGGAAAAGAAAACAATAACTTTCACAGAGCCTGTGGAGTGAGACACATGTGGCAGGTTGTAATATGCAAAACTGTAGCTGCTCTGTGTGTCGCTTAACTTCGGACTCCAGCCGTTTATGACCTACTGTTTTTGACAGTGAGTCCCTCGAGACATTTATTGCCCCCGTGTGCCAGCAGCTCTTTGCAGGAGACCCGACTGAATCTCTGGGGAAGGGTCTAATTTAGAGAAATGTCAAATGTGTCGGTAATGAGCGATGCGAAAACCCAAGAACAACCAAGCAGCTGCGATATTGAGAGAATCCCGGTCACGTTCTTTAGAGAGAACATGAATCTCAACCGGCTTGAAAGGTCAAAGGGCGGGCACCGGAAGGTCTGCTGAGCTGAAGAAATAAACAGTGACCTTGGAGGAGGCCCACAGATGGAGACCATATCGCTATTTAGTGTCAGAGCACAGCCCACCAAAAAAGACCAACGGTAACTATACAGCTGAATAAACTGATAACAGAGCAAGAGAAAATAAATGAGAGGGGGCTCAGGGTTGTGGAACAATGATTACTTAACAAGGCAGAAACCTGAGGAGGACAAACAAGCTTTTGTCTGGCTCTGTAAGGGTGCAACTTTATCAAGAGCTCGTTCTTAGCCAACGTTGGGTTTTGCACCAAGTCTCCCCCCTCAACCACTTCATCAACGCATTCCTCTTGAGTGATTGAGACTTACGGCAATCATGATTTAGATGGAAAATCCTTCCTTATAATAAGTCCTGGTCTTTCTCACTAAAATATGCCTTTCCCTACTTGACTGGTAAAGGGCAGCCCTAACGGTTTCCGTGGAGCCTGGCACCTTACGTTCAAATAAAAAAAACGTTGGCATACCTTCCTCCCTTAATAAGCCATCCAAAAACACAGACATGCCATTACTCACTTAAAGTTAAGGCTCTCCCACTTCTTCTGGGTTAGCCAGCCACCACACAGCGACTTGCTACTGTTCAGAGACTTGCTGGTGCCTCCGCCGCTGAAAGAAAGACAATCACCACAGCTGGCATGAGAACTACTGCTGAATCCTTAAAATCACAGTGTTCCAGTGACTAGGTCCAGAACATTCAAAAAGTGCAGAAATGGGCAAATGTGAGGGCCATAAAATTGACCAGCGGCTCAGACGGCCGGACGATAAGAATGCAGCTTGTCTTCCAAAGATTTTAGTGACTCAGCACTGCGTGGACCTCACGCCCACTTCTTTTTTTCTTTACCAGATTTGGGCATTGCTTTAATTGGGTGACCTCAGTACCAGAGCAGCTGAGAAATAAAGAACAAAGACCGGAATGGTTTGTGTTAGCGGGTGTGTCATTACCTCTGAAGTATGGTGTAGGAGCAGTAGTACGTGACGAAGGAGATGAAGAAGAAGAAGACTAGGAGAAGCCGAAGGCACCATGCTGGAGTCGAGGGAGGCAGAGACAGACAAACATACAAGAATGAAAAGGAAAAGAACGGTATTATTAAGCATGTACAAACAACACATCGTACCTGAAATGTCTTGGCACCTTTCGGGTGTAACGTGTAAGATATGGACACCAACCAACTGCTGCACAGTGTACTCTTTGCTAGCTATCTCTGTGGCTAAAGTGATGGGCTGCTTGCTAGTGGCTCAGTTAGACATGGAGCCTTTTTAGATGACTGAAATCAGCCTGGATCACGACCTCTGAACCGGGCTTAGCCATAGCACCAACTGACACTACGGGGGCCACCGAGATATCGCCAAATGGTATTGCTGGACAAGACACGCTAGGGTTAGCTGGCTAGCATGCTAATATCAGTAAACATCTCTGCGACACAATACATGGATGTAGTTAATAATTGGAAGTTCATTTTTTGAATATTCCAAACAAGAAACCCTGGCCACATCTCACACATTACTCCTTTAAAGTGAGAGTAAATGACTAAAGTTTGACTGTATTTTTACATGTAATGGCCATTGGTGTAAGGGGCACTGCAGTTACTGACCCTGTGACAAAAAAAAACAACAACAATGCTCGTCAAGTAATTGAGTGTGCCTTTGATCAAATACAAATAAAAAGGGCACTGCTTAAGAATTGTGGCATTCCATTTAACGCAGGTGTAGTATCAGTGCCAGGCTGGGTAATGAGAAGGGAAACTGAAATGAATACTAACGGCTTTTTCTGTTTTGTGTTGCTATTTAGAGACGACTGCTAAAGGCCTATAGGAAGTACTCCACCCATCATGGTTTCAATTTGATAACCAAGATTGAAATCAAACTTAATGAGGATCCTCTGAATTCATAAATACTTAATAAACCTCTTCAGTATGACCTGAACATGCTCTCCTTTGAATCAGATACAAACCCTTGAGTGACGCTGAATATGCATTGTAATCGTGAGTTCTGTGAGCTTGGTTCTATTTTGACTCACTTGGTTCTCACTTGTGTGTGAGTGAGTGTTCAGTTGTTCAAAGAAAGAAAATGTAACCAAATCACTCTTCATCATTTTTTGAGTTTCTCCATTTATCCACACTCAGGTCATTACGAGAGGGACAAACGCCTCCATGAATTCGTATTTATGCGTTACAAAATATTGTCCACTTCTCTCCAAGCTCCCCGTCTACAGCGGACTATTTTTAGCAACGCACGTAGAATTCCAAAATAATAAAGGACACTTGAAACATTTTGAGAAATACACGCATTCAGTTCCTTTCCAAGATTTACTGTATGTGAAAAGATTGACGCGGCTCCCTCATGTGTAACAAGGTAAACTGTACAGCGCATAATATGTGTGACAGAGTGACATATTCATATGTAAATTGTTGTAATCTAATTACACAAAATCTGTAAATAGTTACCTATCTGACATTTCCATGTTTTAGCCATGCTATCACAAGTTGGTTTCATGGCCTAAACTTATCATGTGTGCTGAACTATTTTTTAAATCACTCAATGTGTGTGGGAGCTGACGTTTATGGGCACAACTGACCGGAGGTTTTTTTGTTGTTCACCTGCTGTCGGGTATGTTTTACGAGCTTGTATTTTCGATATATTGTGTACAATACCGCGGAAAATGGCGGACATGGCTAGCCAGGCTCAGTCGAAAGGTGACAACAATTAACAAGTTACATCTTGTTTAAAAAACAACAATTTGAAGTGTTACAGGAGGTTGCGTGCCTAGTATCGAGAAATCTACTGTAGTTGACATCCAGTGACGGACCGTAATTCAAATCCTCCAACAAAATACAGGAACCCTCAATACAACTGTCGCTGCGGCTCTGTTGTTGAACATGAATCACTGCTGAGTCCTTGTCTATGCCACAAAGGCAAGGGGCCCTTCTTTAAATCAAAGAACAAAAGCTTGAAAAGCGTTGAGACGGGTTTGTGTTTTCCCACAGTAATTTACAGTGGGCAACATCTGGAGAAAACAAGACTTGACATTTCTGAGATGGTGACTGAATGTTGTTTGGCTACGAGCAGGAGCGACGAGACTGCAAAACGTAGTCGGGATGGCTCTTATTGTGGAACGCGACACGGAGCGCAGAATGCCAGTGTGTGACCTCAAAGTCCACAGCTCTGACGTCGAGCCGATTTCAAAGACCAACGAACCCAAATGTGGCTGTGTGTGCACGGGCATGAAAAATAACTGTGATTGTAATGCTATGGATCCCACTGTCCATCTGTGAGAAATTTGGGTCCTTAATCCTCTTGTTGCATGTGAGATAACACAGACGAGATCAGCGCTTTATGGAATATCATGCGAGAGGGAAGTACCATTTAAGTAATCTGCTGTGTGTCCACAACAAATCAGAGCAAACCGTTTATTAAAAAAAATGAATAAATTAAATTTATAAAATTCACAGATGTCATAAATCGACCGCTGCGAAAAGAGCTTACTTTTAGTTGCCTTCTGGGACATCTTCACGTGCTCCTCGGATCTCTCATGTCAACACGGCACATGAGGTTAGCCTGGTGATAGGCACAGGAAGAATGAAAGGTCGCATACATTAGCACCTCCTTTAAGCTGCTCTCTTGACAGCATAGCACTGAAAGGATGATTCAAAAGAGGAAACTACCCCCCTCTGAGTTTCAGAGTTGTGTGTCAAGTGGCAGCTGACAGTTGACAGTTTGTCAGATAGGTGGGTGCCCTACCCTGCAAGAAACAGTCCTGCCATTTGGAGTTTGGGTCCTTATGATGTCTGGAGACGTGTCTTGCTGTGTTTAGTCATTTTGTTTCGGGCTGGCTGGAAGGTTTTCCAGTCACATGCAAATGAAAGCACTATTGATAATCCTACATTAGCCCTTTTTCAAACAGAGTAAATGCATTAACGCCACAACAAAGCCTCTGCTCTACACTTCCTTTGTTTTTTTCACACTAAACTAAGCAGCACTGTGTCATTTCATAAAGCATGCCAGCGTTGCGGAACTAAAAGAGGCGTGACGGTGCACATCATCACCTTGATATCTCTGTGGCTTTTTCTCAACGTGTCTCCACCTGTTAATCTAAACATGCATCCGCCGACTGTTTATAATCATGTGGATGCCGTCACAATGTGCTGTGATTGAGATCCTGCTCCATTATGCATCATGGAAAGTGACAAAGGTGAAGTTTTTTGCTCTAAATGACATCAGTGAATAGCGGATGCTGTCTGGCTCTCTCACTTGCGAGTAGGGATGTTGGTTCTATCTGGGGGAAAGTTCACTCGGGCTCAGTCTCAGTCAGGAGGGCTGACCGTCGCGGTGATTCTTTTCAGTACAAGTTGCCAGGGACAGTAACTGCAACATCACAATAGCGGAAGGCGACAAAGGAAGTTTTTTTTTTTCTGGCTCTCGCTGCCGGGGACCAACCTGTTTTTCAGGTAGAAATGTGATGAAGAGTCGGTGGGACAGACAGGATGGCAGAGGCTTTTCCACGTATAAATTCATAATTTCTTCCTCATATAAGATGCAGAAGACACGACACCTTACCATGTCACCGTTTTTTGGTCCTGTGACTTTGCTTCGTGGGTTGAAGTGTGTGACATTTCTCTTTTTACTTGTGGAGTGAAGGTTCTGTTTAGCTGTCAGACCGTGAACGTCATCAGCCCGACACACCCCTCTCCCGCGCTGCTGCCTTTTCCCATTCGCACGGATGTCGTCGCGCCTCTGTCAATACCTTGGCCTCAGTAACTTTCACACAGACGGTCGGGGCGGAATATCGACGCAAGATAAGAACAGTTGGTGTGAACGGGGCTATCGAACCAACGGCACAAAAAACACAATGGGAGGCTGCACAGAAAAGAGAAGAGGAGAAACACTGGTTTAAAAAAAAAAAAAAGAAAAAAATGGAGAACGTCAGAAAGATGCTGAGAGAGTAGGGCAGCAGATGAAGGCCGGTCAGTTTAAGAGGATCTGAACTGAGGGACATTAGCAGCCCCATCAGCCTCAGCACTGCGTGCTGGGCTCGACTGTGCTTTGTAGAGTTCAGATTACGGCTTAGATCAGATTAAAAGGCATTTAACGTGACACACATCTGACTATTTAATGCACAATGCACATCCTTCCCGCCATCTTCCTGAGGCCAGTTATGACCAAATGGTAACGCCGAAGGAAAGTGCTTCAGAACCAGCCCCGAAAATCAATGGCAAGCAGCAGGAGTGCACAGCTGAAAGTCTATTTTAAGACGCGTGCACATGCAGTAATGCAATACCGCTGTAAAGCTACAAGTAAATCATGCACATTCAAACTTGGGGACAGCGGAGGAGTGCAAAACACATGATCGTTTAACACCACCACGGGGATTCGTGCAGATTTTACTCTGCAATATGGACACAGAAGCTCCTCCCTGTTAACATAAAACATAATATGGTACAGGCTGTACTTTCTCTTACAATGGAGAGGGTGTGTTTTCATCCTGTGCCGGACGTGGGGCCGGGCTGTGTTTGTTCCCTAGGTTATTGTTGAGGAAATGACGAAAACACTGAAGAATGTGGAGAGGAGCAAACCTCAGATGCATCATTTTCTTTTTTGAGAGGTGATTGTTTTGCTCCTCTTCCTGAGGTACTGCCCCTGTGTTCATATAGAGCTCGACTACAGCGCTCATCCCAGTTGTGCTCCTTAGTTGATTAACCTATCCACTGGTACACGGACGGAAGTAATTGAGCGTAAATGCTACAACAATTGCACGTCCCAGCTTGTCCGATGTGAGGACACGCCACTTTTCTCAGTCCAGCAACAAAACCGGCGATCTCAGTGTGTTGCTTTAGGCTTTGTGAAAATCATAATGGGCACTTTAACTGTTTTCTGATATTTTACTGATCAAAAATGAATCAAGTCATTGAGAAAAAATGACAGATTAAACAACTAATGAGGATGACTCGGCCAATCATTGTTTAACATCTTGAGACATCAGTACTTACAAGTATCAACAAAGCAGCATCAAAGAAACATCTTACCTTTTCCCTCTTTCATTTCCAGTGATTAAATCCTCAGTGGTTCAGAAGTAATCAATCTGGGCTTCTCCCTGCAGCAAAAGCAAATCATTATCTGACATTTACAGGCAACTGGATATCTGCACAATTAACTTGCTGTTCTTTCTTTTCTGCTCTTCTTTGCACTTGATTAGGGGGCTACAATTCAATTGCAGCCCTGAGCAGGAAGGTCACTCCTAAACGGGATTGTTACGGCAGAGACTTTTGTACACAGGAAGTATGCTTCGTGATAAGCACTCTGGTATGGATGAGGTGGGGTAAAATTACTAAAATTACATACATTCAAATATGGAATTGACAGCCTTGATTTGGGCTGGATTAACCAGTGGATTCAACAAAATCAAACAACTATTTTGATAGTTGTCGCTTATTTATTAAGTTATGCCTTATGAAACATGTATGTTTGCTGCCTTACTCTTTTACACATTATTGTAATTTAAAGATTTTTTTTTTTCGGATTTGGACTGATGGTTGAATAAAAAGATTTTCTGATTCATTAGCCTTTATGTGCTTCAGTATCCATTCTAAAGTACTGCCCATCACCCTCAACATAAGGGCGACGCAACAGCTGGACACAGTGTAGCTCTCAGGAGCGTGAAGCACAGGAGGCAGCAGACCTCCTTACAGGCACCACAGGCAACACAAAAGCAGAGCAGCACAATAGTTGGAAGAGGGGGCGGAGGGAGGGCTGGCTGGGACTGGGTGGAGTGGGGGGCGGGGGGGGGTCAAACGCTGCAGTGTGCAACGCTGTGAGGCACGCTGGCCGGCTGACTGACACTGGCAACACTCTCCGAGATGTGAGGGACCGGCAGAGCAGCAGCATGATTTAGTCCTGTCAGAAATGCCCTTCACCACAGATGTTCTGAAGGCATTTCTGCGGGTCTAACCGTGGATCACGAATGAAACGCAGACAGAACACTTAAAGAGCTTAGTCACACACTGTAGTGATTAAAGATGAGTCAGGCAGCACAGTGGAAGTAATTCCAGCAAAAAAGCACTCCATGGGAAAATGTTGTCAGTGATTTATTGGTTAAAGCTCCTTCCTCCCAAATTCCCAGGGAAAGTGAAGGTTGTCAAGGCTAGTGCTATAGGTGCTTATGCTAATGTGGTCATTAATCTAGCTAATTATTACTGCTAAGTATCTATGTCAACACACTTGGGTGGTATTAGGATGGGCTCTGCACTTGAGGGCAATGTGTTAAAGCTGCTTTAGGTACAGATGTAAACAAACTATCATTACTACATTCACATATATCAATATTAGCATTCAAATTAATGTTTGTATGATGGATTAAAGATCCCTTTTTTTTACAAAGTGAGATTGAGTGTCTTTTTTAAAATTACAAAGCAGGTCACGGTGCTATGTAAATAGTGGCCGAACGCTCAACTGACGGGAGAAAGGCACGCAGCCCGTACGAAGAAACTGTGCCTTTAAACGAACCATCAGGACTTCTGTAACGTTGTGATGTCACAACTCTACAATCACCGGCATCAGCCACGCCCGCTACCCGCAACCCAGCACAGCTGTGGTTGCAAAAATACTAGAATAAGTGATACTCCAACGTGGATGGTGCCACCTCGGGCCTGTGAGAGCTGACCAATCAGACCATACTTTGCTCTTGGAGAGGGAGGCCTTAAAGAGACACGACACTCAAACACAAGGTGAACAGAGGGGCTGCAGCGTTGGACAGTAATATGTTTTTTGAACATTAAAACATGTAAACTTTCACTTTTCAAATACAACTGTGAGCCTGACAATGAGCATAATGTGGGACCTTTAGTCTTCAGTTGTTGTGAAAATGTGTATTCAAGCACATGCACGCACACAGAGGCAACCATGACGACATGTCCTTGTACGTCTCATAATCGCTGAGAGCAAGACACAAGGCCTTACATATTTACTGTAAGATTTATTGGGTCCATTTTAATGGGTAAAGTAAAAGTCCTTGCTCGGACATAAATGATGACTCTAAGTGACCTCCTCCTCTAAACCCATTTCACCTGCCAGCTGATTTCTCTCAACCGCCGACACACTCCCTAAAGGAAATCACATGTGCGCCATTCTCACTATAGGAAAAACCAACTCTAAAACACATAATCCCAGAATTTAATCCAGTCAGAAGAGCTAAATCTGGTGCCCATTTGTAACACTTTTGACCGCTTTTATGACGAAAAACCTTTCAAAAGGTCTTTCTTTGCACGCCATAATCAACCACTTTCCTTTCTAAAAGCATCTTCACGTAAAACAGCATCTTTAGGGAGCTATAAGTGGTACTATATAGGGTTTTTAGCGGGAGTCACGTGAAGTAAGATCCTGGGATGTGGCTTTTCTCCAGTATCCTGATCCTTTTGATCAACTTCCACATTCCCATTATTCAGGATCATTATTAGATATCCATACTGAAAGATCTCCAGAGTATTCCATAGACAAATCATTTTTGTATTGTTTTTTTTCTTTCGCAATATGGGCCTAGTGCAGTTTGAACAGGATGAGCTTAGAAGCGTGGCGTTTCAGTCTTGATTGTGTTGAGCGGGTGGGGTCGTCCGGCTGTGAAGTGATGGAGTAGCAAGCGGAGCGTAGTGGACGGGCCTGGGTGTCCTGGATGTAGGATGGGCCTCAGCCACCCACACCATGGTGGGCAGGAATGAGTGAACAGAATCGGGTTCAAGCCAGAGGAGTGCTTCGGTGTGTGAGACCTGGGGTAAGTTGAAGACAAGCCGGGCTGCTGCATTCTGGCAGAGGTCGGGTGATGGAACACGACCATTCACTTGTAGAAACCAGTCCTCTTTATATAATTAATACTATAAGACGACATCCAATTTGAAATGAACGCACTTGGAATATGAAGCATTGATGAAGAGACACCGAGACGGATAAGGTCTTTTTTCAACACTCATGACTAGTCCACAGTTTGAATTCATTGCATCACTTCTGCTATAACTGGTGCAAAACTTCCTCAGAAGGGTGCGGCTTTTTGTCAGCTCTCTGCCCGTCATGTGTTCTTTGTCATCCACCTGCTATTGTGCAATTTAGAGAAGTCTTTCTTCCATTATTATCTGGTTCAATGTGATTCAGTCCCTTCAGGTTTTAAAAGTAGTCATTTGTTTGCCCAACTCCTAATGTTATATTACTATGAATACACAGAAAGTCGACCAAATTGTAGTTCAACAATATCATAATATCATAATTTGGAGTTTGAACGTCAGGATTACCCTCCATTGTACCAGAGAGCTTAAGATGATATCCTTGTAACATCAGCAAACAATTACGTGATGCTAATACTTCATAAGAGAAACCCCACCAAAGCTATGCACAGCCATTCTTTTCCTTGCTCGCAGGACTACACGTCAACTCACGCTAATCAGATCAAATCCTCCGTGGTCGAGCTCTCTTAGCCAGCAGCATCATGATTCACAGTACGAGTGAAGTCTCATTAATGATGGCACCGGGGCACTCTTCCTGATGCTAACAATGAAATGAATTGTGGGGCCTTGCTATATGTCATGAGACATTTGCAGATGTTGACTGCTCGGAGTATCGGCACGCGAGGCGTCCCACTGGCTTCTTTGGAAATCAATCTGGTCATAAGTAGTTCTAGCAAGAGAGAGTTTGCTCGGTTGTACTTTGGCAGCCACTGACCATTTCCATTTGGCCGTCACAGACTGTTCAAACACTAACATACTGAACCAAGATGACACGTTTTTGGTACTTTCCACCTCCTTACCATTGCAACTGTGTTTCATCTAGAGGTAGTAGAAACACGTACTCATCACTACGATGAGGTGCGATAAGAAAAGCAGATGTCTGTTTACTGCACTCTGCTAATCTATGAATGTCTGCTATTACCTCGACAAGCAGCCACATCAGGGAAATAAAGCAACACCACAAAAGTGTGTACACATACGTGTGTATGAGACTTGCATAAACAAGACTGTGACTAATTTTTCTCTGGAAGGCTGTGTCACAAGGAGGTCCAACAACAAGAATCACTCGTTTGTAAGTGTTGGCCTTGGGGTGGTGTCCAGTGTTTTGGAGGACAATTTTGGGAGGTTAGAACTTCAAAATAGCCATACCTTCACTCCCTTATCATTGTCTTTTACATTCAATTATAGATTTAAAATCAGAGGTTCTCTTTTATCATGGTTATCAATCTGACCTGGGAACCCCATGGACGGATATTTTTACCATAATATGTGAAATTAGTGGAGATTTGTACATTCTTACTTTTAAGGCCAGACTTGCCCATTCAGGGTGCTGATGAGACAAGGGCTGAGAGTCTTATTGATACCCTCATCAACCTTTCTCTACATTATGTATGCCCCCTGTGCCCTTCAAGTAAAGAGATCAATAAACGCGTTTAACAAATGACTAAAGTGAAATAATAGGATCCTCGAACAAGACAGGGGTGATAATACCCGATCGGCATAGTGACAGTGTGTATATTTACACATTAACAAGCATTGAAATGACCAGAAAGCATGGTTCACAGGGTTCACTGAGGCCTGCGCCATAGTGATCAGTGCACTAGTTTTAGGATGAACATTTCCCCGAGATGAATGTTTCGGGGGGCAGATATGTTGTTATTCATCAGACTTTTTGACCCAGATTGATTAATTCGAGCAGAAGTGAGTCATTACTGCGGAGTCGCCATGAGCAAAATCGTCTCTAAGCAAAAGAAAACTCTCCCTTTCTGTTGTACCTACAGTGACTTAATACAACAGCAGGAAAAAAAAAATATTTCTATGACAAAACTATTTAACATCTACCTGTCTATCTAGAAAAAAAATGCACATCAAACTGCTCCATCTGCTCTACCTGCCCAACGTCCTCATCATGTCTGACCACTTTTAATGTTTTCATTAAGAAGGCCCCAATTTTGTTTTTGGGTCAATTCAGTCCAACACAACAACTGAAATCTATGTGCATACGTGATAGACCTGATATCGCCACGTTGGTTTGGTTCCAGGATCATCATTTCCTCTTCCAAACAGTACCAAAGTCAGCTCTGGAGCAAGCCGGTTAATAACAGGACCTTCGCCCAGGAGACAGATGATTGCATCCTGTTTGGAACATATTTTTTTACAGCAAATTCACTTATTGTCACTAAAAGATGGGTTTGGGTTTAAATTTATAATGTTCACCTTGGATGACCCATGTTTTTAAATTTCCCAAGTCGTGAGGCTATGACACTGGACAACCATTATTTATGACATGACTGCTCAACACAGCAAGATCAGAACATATGTGTAAATATTTAACATAAGCTAGCATCCATCCATCCCCCTAATCAATCCAACAAACCGCTCTGTTATCGCTCTTATCTGTTGAGGTTGATCTTCCAGGGTGATCCACAGAAAACTGCTACTACAAACCTCCTGTCAGCTTCTGGTGTGAGTGAAAGACGAACAGGAAGCCCCTCAAAGAGACGGTAGTAAAAGGCTGCTTGTTATGTCATTTTGTATCACAATAAACTGTGTGGATAAAGGTTCAAGTTCATATTGTACAAATGCATGAATTGAAAAAGAAATGCCATGAAAAGGTCAAGTTTCTCTTAGTTATTTACCTTAACACTGCTTCAATACATCAACATGAACTAAATGTGTTTCCTAATGTCTTCTTACTTGTTTTAAATGCAATTTTTAATGTATTTTAATGTAATTGTTATGCTCCTGTAAAGCACTTTGAGTTGCTTTGTGTCTGAATTGCGCTATACAAATAAACTTGCCTTGCCTTGCCTAAAGTTCAATCAGGCACCCCTTCAGATAAAGGGTTAATCCGTATCGAGTCACTGTCCTGATGTGTATTCAGCAACAAACGCAGCAGGCCCTTTCACCTTGGCTTCAATTTCAACGGAGATTCAATATTTCTGCACGTCTATTCTTTCAGGAGGACATCAAGTTCCAGACGCGCAGTCACAATGAAAGGTGTGCTGTCGAAACTAAAACATAACTGTTCCCGCACGAACAAGGGACAACACAAAGAGGTGAGATTAAACAAAAGGGAAATGAATGGTTGCAACTGATCATTAATCTCTAAAATTCTCTTATCTTCAACTGGCTGTGACCTTTTAAACAATTGCAGTTCAAATTGTCTGTACCTAGTTTGAGCAGGAGGGTCAACGGCGGATTTCTGTTTGCTTTTTAGTACTGGAAAGAGTCCGAATATCTGTTTTTTTTGTGAGCAGATAGCCTCACTGGCTACAAAAATGCAGTGAAAAAAGTTTCAGATATGATTTCAAATTGTACTCAGTACTCAATTAGCATTTTTTTTGACGTAACTAAGTAGACTGCATGGTCTTATGCATAAAATACAGACTTGGAAAAAGTACAAGGATCCAAACAGATGACTGTATTACAATACTTACTTTAGTAGCTGTGATTAGTTACTTCCAGCCCTGAGCTGACCTCAGGGTGAATCATTTCCAGCCCGGATGCCACAAAAAAAAGGTAGGCATTCTACATTTATTCAAACCACAGACGTGTTCAAATCTGAATGTGTTATACGCGCCTTAATGACAGTCATACAATAAGAGTCCTATCACATCTCATTACCTAGATATGACTTTTAATGTTGGTAGGTAACACGGATGGCAGAGGTCAGGATATTTAATAAGATCTTGCTTTATTGATCTCCCTTGGGAGAAATCCGCAGGTAACACTGCAGTGCAGAGGGAAATAAGTAGCAGCACTAAAGTTAAGTCTCAAAAAATAGAGATGTTAATAAAGAGATATTGGATGAACAGTCTGAAAATCAAAGCTGTGACAGTGGCAACAGAACCAGGTAGGCTAAAAGAAGATGATCTTTTTCCTAAAGCAAACCAAAGTGGGGTTTTTTTTGCCTAACCCTAACCGGACGCTGACAGAGGATACTTTTTTAAATTTAACCTAAATTAACGATACAGGTGCAACAAGTTTCAACATATCCGTGGTTAGTGGAAATGGTAACTGCCAACAGTTATTTTTGGCGACTGAGTTCCTCAATGTGGTGAAGCCCTCGAAGAAGTTAAACCAAGATCTGCTTCTCAGTCTGCGTCTTTGTTAAGAGTGTGTTCAACGGTGTGACATACACTGTCCTGATCCAGCTGTGAAGATCGGAGGCCCAGAGCCAGACGGTAACAAAGATCACGTAAGAGGACTTAATTGGGAAAAGTAAGGTAGCGAGCCATCAGGCCGAACTGCAGCTGTGACATCGCTTTATTGTTTACAGTCATCGGCAGGGTGAGAGACATACGGAAAGTGACACCCATTTTTATAACACCCGTTCTTAACCATTAACTCGTTGCTCCTAAACTAAGTTCTAACAAAGTGGCTCTGTGCTTTTGACTACTCCGGCAGAGACGAGATGATAATAAAAGACTCTAATTGTATTTCAAACTAAAATGAATGTTTACAGTGCAGAGGCGTGTTTGGGGTGAGGGGCAGAGGCATGAGGGGTGCTTCGCAGCGGAGGCAGTGCTGCAGAGGGCACGGTCATCAGCCGGTTTGCTTCACGCAGCCGAGTGAAAAGAGTGAAAAAAAAGTGAAAAGTGTATTTGCGGATGTCACAAAAAACGGAACGTCATTAGATGCACTGTAAAATGTTACCAGAATTTAACAATATTTTACTGTGATATTTCACAATAATTTACCGTATTATCACTTTACAGGCTTTAACTGTAATAATCACAATATAATACTGTAATTTAGAATTTTCTGTGAAATCAAGTAAATTACTGTGAAAAAAACTGATACCAGGATTTAACAACATTGTATTGTAATATTTCACAGTAGAATACTGTAGTCAAACCATCGTCTTTGATAACACAACAAATTACTGTAAAATTTGAATCGCGATTGAACCGCACTGCATTGTGGGGCCAAGAAGAAACGACAGGTGGATACCGGTGGATAGGATGCCGTTCTCTGTATACATCCATGGTGGATAATGTTACGACCCGACACATACCGATAGAAGAGCTCGAAGGTAAGGTTAACATCATTACATTTTAGACAGCTTGTCACAACTTCTATTCGTTGTGAGAGTTAATGTTATTAAATGAACGCTCTTTTGGATCAAGGTAACTCTCTTTATGCTCCACTTTTTTGGCCTTTAAGCCATTTCAAAGCTGTTTTTCTCTGCAAAGCTTTGCCACAGAGAAGTAACTTATATCTCTGGAAAGCTCAAATCATGTGTTTTCATCTATTGGGCTCCACATGTCGTTATGAGGCATAGTGTGTGAGTTATTTGACCGAGAATACGCTGTGTTTTCGCCGCGAATTAGCAAAAGTCAAAGTTAAAGTAAGCTAACGTTAGCCTCTGGCTGCAGCAACTAAGTCATTACAAAGCCGTTTTTCTCCGCGAAGCTTTGCCTCACAGAGAGGTAACTTATATCTTTCGAAAGCTCAGATCGTGTGTTTTCATCTACTCGTCTCCACACGTCGTTATGAGGCATAGTGTGTGAGTTATTTGACCGAGAATACGCGGTGTTTCGCCGCTAAATAGCGAAGGTCAAAGCTAAAGTAAGCTAACGTTAGCCTCCAGCTGCAGCAGCTAAGTCATTACAAAGCCGTTTTTCTCCACGAAGCTTTGCCTCACAGAGAGGTAACTTATATCTTTGGAAAGCTCAAATCATGTGCTTTCATTTGGTGGTCATATCGATGGGAGGGATATGCATAAGTGTTTGATTGACTACTAAACTCTTCCAGCTTAAAGTATATGATCTGTCACTAATTGCTCTCCATTCTTTTGCAGAGGCAGTTTAGACAACAAGGACAGTGACCTGTGGAGCAGGCTGTTGAGGTAAAAATAGCACATAAAACTGTGTAAATAATCTGAGAAAATCAAGTGGTTCTCTTTTTGATATTGTACTTTGATCCACCCCTGAATGTCTCATAGGGCTGCACGATTCTGGAAAAAATGTGAATCATGATTTTTTTGCTTAGAATTGAGATCACGATTCTCTGGCACGATTTTTTTTCACAAATTGTTTATTGCACTGATAAACGTGACCAAACAATACAAAAAACATTGTAGTATGGCAGAGGCATACTACTATGCCTCTGCCAAAGCAATGTTTTTTTTTTGTTTTGTTCAAGTTCTATCATTGGATGAGAAATGATTTTTACAAAAGTAAAAAAAAAAAATAGTCTCCAAGATGAGAGGGCATCCTGTAATACCTCGTGTTGTACAGTGTTTATTGGGGCCGTATCTTTGGCTAGGTGATATGTGATAGCTGCTGTGATGGCTTACTAAAACGGAGGCGTAATTCCTCCTTTTCCAAAAGCCGCCTCTGAGGTAGGCGTAAACATGTGACGTGACCTGAAGCCCGAAGTTGGGCTGTGAACAGTTAACAACGAATTTGTCTTCAAAATAAGAGCTTTACATTGCACCCCATTGGAGTTTAGAACTGGGTTCTTAGCGGGGGGCTTTTAGTTTGAAAGTAGCGACCATTCTTAGCTTGTGGCTACAAACAAGCTAACACAACCATACAGCTAGAGATCCAGGAGACGCTAGCATCTCCCGAGCTCAGCGGCTGTCCAGTTGCACATTCTAGCAGGCAAGGTGGAAATAAGTGTACCCTCCGAGGCGGAAAATCGGCGGACCAAAACAGACCCCCAATTTGCCGCCCTCTGTCTAAAACTGCGGACCAAGCCGCCAAAAGGACGGGCAGATTGGCGGCTTGCTGCCCTCCTAACAACGGCTTCTCACTCACTCCTTCCAAACACTCAACTGCAGGCGGGCTTCCTCCACTGAATCACGTGTTGTAAAGACGCTTTACCACAGGTTGAGGGAGGAGGCAGCGGCAGTGCTGCGTTTGGGGGCGCTTCAAAAAATCCGGGAGGAAAATAGGAACATTCGTTTGTCATTCAGCTCGAGATATAACATGCTTCAGAATCGCTGTGTGTAGAAATGAGATCACGTGTATGTGTGAATCGAGATCGCGATTTTTTAACGATTTTTTGTGCAGCCCTAATGTCTCATCAAACTGGCAAATGACATTTGGATCAAATTGAGCTTATAGTCAGTAATTTAATCGCATTCATTCACATGCTGACACATAACATTCGCTCTGATTAACCTCTAAATCATTGGAACCAGTGAAACGTCTCTTATGCACCACGTTGAATACGCTACAATGCTTTGTTATTTCTTATTTCACAGCCGTGTGTCACAACCGCTGATGTGCAGAGGACAGTGACGTTACCAAGCATCCCCTGCTTGATTGTCCAAGGTAATGTTGATATCTGGATTTTATATTGATATTTCGAGCTGTATGTGGTTATTTTAAAAATGAACAAAAAAGTCACTACATCTGGACTGTTTGCTAACATCAGCTGAGCTACTTGTTAACTGCTTATGTAAATTTGCACCGGGCAGCATTTCGAGTTTTTTTAAGGCTGACGCTATACAAAAACTGTCAATAAAAAGACTGGATCAACCGCTATGGCTTATTAATGATGGAGATCAATGATGGATGATTAAAAAAAAAAAAACATGATCAGGGCATCGCTAGTTAAAACCAAATCTTGCAGACTTATAAATTGCACAAGCAAGGTAGGGCTCAATGTTCTCTGACGTCAGGTTTGCAAGAGACAGTCAATTAGACCACTAACAATGGTCGAGTGAGATACAGTTTTAAAAAGCATTCGATGTTGCTGAACATTTAAATGAATGAAATGCTCTCTTGTGCAGCATTCCACTTTTTTAAAATAGTGCAAGATGGGCATCTCTGTTCATTTCAGGCGACATAATGAAGCTTAGCGCTTGGATGCTGTCCACTGAAGGACAGGTGGTGATGGGACCACATGAGCATCCTCTGTATTTGGTCAATCTGAATCATATTCAGCAGCCCAGCACTCCTCAACTTTCTCCTTTTGATAGCATGGCAAAGAGAGCACACAACCTGTGAGCTGTGGACATGTTTGGTAAACTTAATCAACTTTAGTGCATTATTGTCTCAGGAATTTCCATTACTATTTTCATTACAATGTTTGCATGTATATCTCAATTTCTACACGACTGATTTGCTTGCTTGTATAAATCTTGCTTGGCTTTCAATATTAATTCTTTGGTGTAGGTTGGATTTAGTTAAAGAGGCAGGGGCACCACTGCATGTGCCTTGGATAAACAATGCAATATTAAATCTGTAAAACTGAAAGTTGTCTTTGCTTTATTTTTTACAGGTGCTTCTTGGGCAATAACCTTGAGACGGGCTCAAATTCAAAGAAGAAGCGTGGAGGCATCAATCGACACGTGAGCACGCTCCAAAGGAAACTTGTTGACTTTGAGTGGTCAATGTAAATATGAAATTGTTACTTAGTTGACTTAAGTATGTTCATATTATGTTCATAAGTTGTAAATTGTTTATACTGTATGTTTAAAGTTGTAAATTGACATGTGGGTTGGGTATGGTAACCAATTTCCTGCTATTGATTAATCACAATTTGATATTGATTCGATTTAATATTGAGTGACTGATTCATAGATTCAGTTAGTGATATCAAAGTATGATTTTGAGCTGTAACCTGATTACATTACTACCCCGGCCATGTAACACATCAATACTGGTATCAATATTGACATTAGACAGGGAATGAATATATCAGCACTTAAAAGCTGAATCTGCTCTTTATAAATGAAAATTCATGTTTATGTTCAGAGACAGCTCTAGTAAATTGTTTAATTTGATATTATAAATTGATTTTATAATTATTAAAAAATTAAAATGAGTATTGTCTTTGTTTTCTTTGTTCTTGTTTTGACCTTTAATTTAGCAAATCCAAAGCATGTTTGTGTGGTAAAATCACAGGTAACAAGTCATATGTTACAGTATTTTTTAAATTGTAAATATACAGCAAGTTACTGGCTACTGGTTGCATTACTTTTACAGTAAAAATTTAAAAATACAGGCAATTACTGTAATTTACATACAGCAAGATACTGTAATTCCACAGCTAAATACTGCTATATTACAGTAATTCCATGGGCATGGCAACTGTGAAGTCACAGTATACAGCTGTAGATACATTGTATTTTACTGTGAAATGTTTACAGTACATTATTGTGAAACATTTACAGTACATTACTGTGAAATATTCACAATAAATTACTGTAAAATTACGGTGAAAGTAATGAAACTAGTAGCCAGTAATTTACTGTAAATTTACAGTGAAAAATTTTACAGTGTGCAGATAAAGAATGCAACCAAAAGGCCAAATGTGATTTCCAGTCGCTTTACGTTCAGTGAGTATGTGGCAAATTTTCTACAAAGTGCAAACACTTCAAATCTGGCTTTTACAGCACATGATACAGCAGAGACAACACACACACTGCCTGGTGACAATGGCCACAATGTTACTGATGTCACAACTCCCTGCAACTCATCTGTCCCTGAACTATCAGGGTTGGCCAAAAGAAATGTGCCCCGGACTATCATGGCCTGATTATTAGAGCTGCTGGGGAATTTTAAAAAATCAACAGTGTTTAGTGTCAGACTGTAACCTTGAATTCCACTTCGAGACAGATCCAGCACCTCTGATCACAGGGAACATGAGTGCTGTCTGTGGTCGAATACAATTCAGTGTTATTATCCTTCATGAGCGTGATGCGGCCAAGTCCTTTCCACCCCAGTCCACATGATCTACCCAGCCAGCCAAACAGAACGGAAAGACAGGGATCAAAGCGAACCACAGTGACACAAATGTACAAATCAGAACTCGTGCCAGCCAAATTCAATTTGATATCTTGTGATCCAATGAGGCCAGCTACAGCATGATCACTGTTTGTCTCATGCCGCCCTACAAGCATTCACACAACTCCCGGACCGCTGCTCCGCGTTAGGGGGCTCCGAATCAGCCTTACTTACCAGCGCTGCTGCCCGACAGATGAGCTTTAATCCGCGGAGTGCGAGCCTGTTGTACTGCACAAAAGATGTTGAAACCAAGTTCACGATTTTTTTTTTTGGGGGGGGGGGGGTGTCAATCACTGCGTAGGAAAAGGCGAAATTGGCGTCTGCCTGCCGCGCACACCCGCGGGTAGATGCAAGGGTGTGATGTGAGCATCGGGGCTCATCTCTCTCTCTCTATCTCTCTCTCTCTCTCTCTGAACAATGTAGCGGAAGCGAGAAGCGCAGAGGAGTTCGCTGTGGTCTGACGGGCATGAAGTCCTCGGGCAGATATAGCGGTTTACTGGAACGCTGTCTCTCCGTTACAGTGCGTTCCCCTTCCCCTCAGCGCAGGGACGCATGCGCACGCGTGGTAAGCGCACTGGGCCGCCGGAGTAGCACTGATCCAAATACCATCGCTGCAAAAAAAGAAAAAAAAATGTACAAGCCCAGGCCCGACGGTGCCGGCCGTTCGAGTCAAAGCACACAAGGTGATCGAAATCCTTCCATGTGATCTGCAGATTATTATGATTACTTGCCCCGTGCCTCCTCAGTCCGCGTCGAACTGGACTTTCTCATTCCGGAGGGAACAACATCTGGAAAGACTTTGCAGTTGGCTGTGATTTCTTTCAAGGCGCTGAATGTAACAGATAACAGAGCGAAACACAGGGATGGGTGCTCAGGTCTGTGAAAGTCCTGCGCATGTGTTGCTTGAGTAAAAGTGCGCAATTGCATCAAAATGAAGTAAGAGTTGGAACAGTGGTAGTTGTCATATTACAGAGTGACTCATTTCAGAGTAATATTTGGCTGTATAAAGTAGTTATATTCAATGATTTCCACATAAATCATACATAAATAATTACAATATATATACATTAGAATATACATATGTGTATACAGCAGTAGGCTGTATAAAGTTGCTGATATATGCACTAAAGTATATATATATATATATATATATATATATATATATATATATATATATATATATACATCATTATAATTGAAGTACTTTATACAGCCTACTGTTGTACATAAACATATATATAAATCATTAGAATTCATTTCTTCATTCCATTTCATATTAAATCGAATTAAATTAATATTTGCTCCTGAAATGCAGTTGAGTACAGGGCCGCTGGAAGTGATTTTGAACAGGGGGTGCTGTGAAAGAAAAAATTGGGGGGGACAAAAAACCAATGAGCCTATAGGCCTATTTAAAAAACATTTTAAAAATAAACAAATAGATTGAGATTCACTACTTTATTGTCACATACACTTCAGTGCACACAGCCAGGGTCTGTAACACAGAGACATCATCAGTTCTTAAATGAATATGCGCTATTAATTAAACTTCACAATAACGCTATAACAATGCAATAGATTTGGTCAGCTGTCATGAACCTGGGTTACTGCACCATCTAGGTTTATGTCACACGCGACTCTATTAGCTCCAAATCCTTTTACGAACACCACAAGGAAATAATCTCTAACTATTTAAGCACGTTATTGAACAGCTCTCCACATCCATTACGCAAAGATCACACGCACAAAATAACACTTTCCGTCTCCATCTCCAACTTTTTTATGCACACAACAAGGAAATAATATCCGACTATTTAAACGTTATTTAACAGTTCTCCACATCCATTACGCACAGAACATACGATCAAAACAACACTCTCCATCTCCATCCCCACCACCTGACAAAACTATTTAACATCTACCTGTCTATCTAGAAAAAAAAATGCACATCAAACTGCTCCATCTGCTCTACCTGCCCAACGTCCTCATCATGTCTGACCACTTTTAATGTTTTTATTAAGAAGGCCCCAATTTTGTTTTTGGGTCAATTCAGTCCAACACAACAACTGAAATTTATGTGCATACGTGATAGACCTGATATCGCCACGTTGGTTTCGTTCCAGGATCATCATTTCCTCTTCCAAACAGTAACAAAGTCAGCTCTGGAGCAAGCCGGTTAATAACAGGACCTTCACCCAGGAGACAGATGATTGCATCCTGTTTGGAACATATTTTTTACAGCAAATTCACTTATTGTCACTAAAAGATGGGTTTGGGTTTAAATTTATAATGTTCACCTTGGATGACCCATGTTTTTAAATTTCCCAAGTCGTGAGGCTATGACACTGGACAAACATTATTTATGACATGACTGCTCAACACAGCAAGATAAAAACATATGTGTAAATATTTAACATGAGCTAGCATCCATCCTCCCCCTTTATCAATCCAACAAACCGCTCTGTTATCGCTCTTATCTGTTAAGGTTGATCTTCCGGGGTGATCCACAGAAAAGTGCCACTACAAACCTCCTGTCAGCTTCTGGTGTGAGTGAAAGACGAACAGGAGGCCCCTTAAAAGAGACGGTAGTGAAAGGCTGCTTGTTATGTCATTTTGTATCACAATAAACTGTGTGGATAAAGGTTCAAGTTCATATTTTACAAATGCATGAATTGAAAAAAAAATGCCATGCAAAGGTCAAGTTTCTCTTAGTTATTTACCTTAACACTGCTTTAATACATCAACATGAACTAAAGTTGTTTCCTAATGTCTTCTTACTTGTTTTAAATGCAATTTTTAATGTATTTTAATTAGGGCTGTCAAACGATCAATTTTTTTAATCGCGATTAATCGCATTTTGTCCATAGTTAACTCGCGATTAATCGCAAATTAATCGCAATTTTTTTTGGCACATTT
Source organism: Diplodus puntazzo (assembly GCA_963678695.2). NCBI lineage: Eukaryota > Metazoa > Chordata > Actinopteri > Spariformes > Sparidae > Diplodus > Diplodus puntazzo. The sequence goes on from OZ023162.1 coordinate 23,797,504, forward strand.
TTTTCTGTTCTAAATGTACCCTAGTGTATTTTTTTCATGTTCTTAATACTTTTAACAACATAAGAAAGGGCAAATATGCTTGCATTATGAAAATGTTTATTCAACACTTCAAATCATGCAGGAAAATAAATCCAGGGTTGTCTGCTTTTGGCGAGGGGGGGCGACGGGCTCTCTGCATCTGCCGTCTGTTTGGCTTGCAAGTGGTGTCCACTGAGACTGCACGTTTTTCTTCTTCGCCTTTTTCACACAGTGTGCTGCTTTCTGTCAGTCAGTATCACACTGATGATCGCCATGGCTCCGGTGCAGCAAAACAATAAAAAGTACGACTTGAAATTCAAACCTTCTGTCGTGATATATTCAGAGGAAAACTCGGGAGAAGCAGCTGCTAGACGTTTCTCTGCCTGCTGGAGGGAGGAAGAAGGCTAGCGAGGAGCCTGAGATAAACATGCGGGGATGAGTTATCAGCAAACGGGCATGCCACGAGAGAGTGTCCCGCAAAATGATCAGGGCGATGGCGAAACAAATGTCCGCCACCGTGAGTGACAGCAGAGATGAGGAGTTTGCAGCGAGTGCTGCTTTTCAGTCCGGCGTGTTTTTAACGAACCGCCAACCCTGCTTCTTCTTCTTCTTCTGATTCCCTTTCTTATTCTATTTCTTCTGCCACCCTCTGTATCAAGACTACGGGTGCCGCCGACGGCCGTAAATCATACAATGCGCTTTTTTTTTATATATACTGAGCGTTAATCGCGCGTTAAAAAAATTAACGGCGTTAAGAGGACGTTGCGTTAACGCGTTAACTTTGACAGCCCTAATTTTAATGTAATTGTTATGCTCCTGTAAAGCACTTTGAGTTGCCTTGTGTCTGAATTGCGCTATACAAATAAACTTGCCTTGCCTTGCCTAAAGTTCAATCAGGCACCCCTTCAGATAAAGGGTTAATCCATATCGAGTCACTGTCCTGACGTGTATTCAGCAACAAACGCATCAGGCGCTTTCAACTTGGCTTCAATTTCAACGGAGATTCAATATTTCTGCACGTCTATTCTTTCAGAAGGAGGACATCAAGTTCCAGACGCGCACTCACAATGAAAGGTGTGCTGTCGAAACTAAAACATAACTGTTCCCGCACGAACAAGGGACAACACAAAGAGGTGAGATTAAACAAAAGGGAAATGAATGGTTGCAACTGATCATTAATCTCTAAAATTCTCTCTTATCTTCAACTGGCTGTGACCTTTTAAACAATTGCAGTTCAAATTGTCTGTACCTAGTTTGAGCAGGAGGGTCAACGGCGGATTTCTGTTTGCTTTTTAGTACTGGAAAGAGTCCGAATATCTGGGTTTTTTGTGAGCAGATAGCCTCACTGGCTACAAAAATGCAGTGAAAAAAGTTTCAGATATGATTTCAAATTGTACTCAGTACTCAATTAGCATTTTTTTTTGACGTAACTAAGTAGACTGCATGGTCTTATGCATAAAATACAGACTTGGAAAAAGTACAAGGATCCAAACAAATGACTGTATTACAATACTTACTTTAGTAGCTGTGATTAGTTACTTCCAGCCCTGAGCTGACTTCAGGGTGAATCATTTCCAGCCCGGATGCCACAAAAAAAAGGTAGGCGTTCTACATTTATTCAAACCACAGACGTGTTCAAATCTGAATGTGTTATACGCGCCTTAATGACAGTCATACAGTAAGAGTCCTATCACATCTTATTACCTAGATATGAGCTGACTTTTAATGTTGGTAGGTAACAGGGATGGCAGAGGTCAGGATATTTGATAAGATCTTGCTTTATTGATCTCCCTTGGGAGAAATCCGCAGGTAACACTGCAGTGCAGAGGGAAATAAGTAGCAGCACTAAAGTTAAGTCTCAAAAAATAGAGATGGTAATAAAGAGATATTGGATGAATAAAATAACAGTCTGAAAATCAAAGCTGTGACAGTGGCAACAGAACCAGGTAGGCTAAAAGAAGATGATCTTTTTCCTAAAGCAAACCAAAGTGGGTTTTTTTTTGCCTAACCCTAACCGGACGCTGACAGAGGATACTTTTTTAAATTTAACCTAAATTAACGATACAGGTGCAACAAGTTTCAACATATCCGTGGTTAGTGGAAATGGTAACTGCCAACAGTTATTTTTGGCGACTGAGTTCCTCAATGTGGTGAAGCCCTCGAAGAAGTTAAACCAAGATCTGCTTCTCAGTCTGCGTCTTTGTTAAGAGTGTGTTCAACGGTGTGACATACACTGTCCTGATCCAGCTGTGAAGATCGGAGGCCCAGAGCCAGACAGTAACAAAGATCACGTAAGAGGACTTAATTGGGAAAAGTAAGGTAGCGAGCCATCAGGCCGAACTGCAGCTGTGACATCGCTTTATTGTTTACAGTCATCGGCAGGGTGAGAGACATACGGAAAGTGACACCCATTTTTATAACACCCGTTCTTAACCATTAACTCGTTGCTCCTAAACTAAATTCACATAAAGTGGCTCTGTGCTTTTGACTACTCCGGCAGAAACGAGATGATAATAGAAGACTCTAATTGTATTTCAAACTAAAATGAATGTTTACAGTGCAGAGGCATGTTTGGGGTGAGGGGCAGAGGCATGAGGGGTGCTTCGCAGCGGAGGCAGTGCTGCAGAGGGCACGGTCATCAGCCGGTTTGCTTCACGCTGCCAAGTGAAAAGAGTGAAAAAAAAGTGAAAAGTGTATTCGCGGATGTCACAAAAAACGGAACGTTATTAGATGCAGATAAAGAATGCAACCAAAAGGCCAAATGTGATTTCCAGTCGCTTTACGTTCAGTGAGTATGTGGCAAATTTTCTCCAAAGTGCAAACACTTCAAATCTGGCTTTTACAGCACATTATACAGCAGAGACAACATACACACTGCCTGGTGACAATGGCCACAATGTTACTGATGTGACAACTCCCTGCAACTCATCTGTCCCTGAACTATCAGGGTTGGCCAAAAGAAATGTGCCCCGGACTATCATGGCCTGATTATTAGAGCTGCTGGGGAATTTTAAAAAATCAACAGTGTTTAGTGTCAGACTGTAACCTTGAATTCCACTTCGAGACAGATCCAGCACCTCTGATCACAGGGAACATGAGTGCTGTCTGTGGTCGAATACAATTCAGTGTTATTATCCTTCATGAGCGTGATGCGGCCAAGTCTTTTCCACCCCAGTCCACATGATCTACCCAGCCAGCCAAACAGAACGGAAAGACAGGGATCAAAGCGAACCACAGTGACACAAATGTACAAATCAGAACTCGTGCCAGCCAAATTCAATTTGATATCTTGTGATCCAATGAGGCCAGCTACAGCATGATCACTGTTTGTCTCATGCCGCCCTACAAGCATTCACACAACTCCCGGACCGCTGCTCCGCGTTAGGGGGCTCCGAATCAGCCTTACTTACCAGCGCTGCTGCCCGACAGATGAGCTTTAATCCGCGGAGTGCGAGCCTGTTGTACTGCACAAAAGATGTTGAAACCAAGTTCACGATGATTTTTTTTGGGGGGAGGGGGGTGTCAATCACTGCGTGGGAAAAGGCGAAATTGGCGTCTGCCTGCCGCGCACACCCGCGGGTAGATGCAAGGGTGTGATGTGAGCATCGGGGCTCATCTCTCTCTCTCTCTCTCTGAACAATGTAGCGGAAGCGAGAAGCGCACAGAGGAGTTCGCTGTGGTCTGACGGGCATGAAGTCCTCGGGCAGATATAGCGGTTTACTGGAACGCTGTCTCTCCGTTACAGCGCGTTCCCCTTCCCCTCAGCGCAGGGACGCATGCGCACGCGTGGTACGCGCACTGGGCCGCCGGAGTAGCACTGATCCAAATACCATCGCTGCAAAAAAAGAAAAAAAAATGTACAAGCCCAGGCCCGACGGTGCCGGCCGTTCGAGTCAAAGCACACAAGGTGATCGAAATCCTTCCATGTGATCTGCAGATTATTATGATTACTTGCCCCGTGCCTCCTCAGTCCGCGTCGAACTGGACTTTCTCATTCCGGAGGGAACAACATCTGGAAAGACTTTGCAGTTGGCTGTGATTTCTTTCAAGGCGCTGAATGTAACAGATAACAGAGCGAAACACAGGGATGGGTGCTCAGGTCTGTGAAAGTCCTGCGCGTGTGTTGCTTGAGTAAAAGTGCGCAATTGCATCAAAATGAAGTAAGAGTTGGAACAGTGGTAGTTGTCATATCACAGAGTGACTCATTTCAGAGTAATATTTGGCTGTATAAAGTAGTTATATTCAGTGATTTCTACATAAATCATACATAAATAATTACAATATATATATTAGAATATACATATGTGTATATACAGCAGTAGGCTGTATAAAGTTGCTGATATATATATATATATATATATATATATATATATATATATATATATATATATATATATATATATATATATATATAGCCTACTGTTGTACATAAACATATATATATAAATCATTAGAATTAATTTCTTCATTCCATTTCATATTAAATCGAATTAAATTAATATTTGCTCCTGAAATGCAGTTGGGCACAGGGCCGCTGGAAGTGATTTTGAACAGGGGGTGCTGTGAAAAAAAAAAAATGGGGGGACAAAAAACCAATGAGCCTATAGGCCTATTTAAAAAAACATTTTAAAAATAAATAAATAGATTGAGATTCACTACTTTATTGTCACATACACTTCAGTGCACCGGGTCTGTAACACAGAGACATCATCAGTTCTTAAATGAACATGCGCTATTAATTCAACTTCACACTAACGCTATAACAATGCAATAGATTTGGTCAGCTGGCATGAACCTGGGTCACTGCACCATCTACGTTTATGTCACACGCGACTCTATTAGTTTCAAATCCTTTTACGAACACCACAAGGAAATAATCTCTGACTATTTAAGCAAGTTATTGAACAGCTCTCCACATCCAATACGCAAAGATCACACACACAAAATAACACTTTCCGTCTCCATCTCCAACCTTTTTACGCACACCACAAGGAAATCATCTCCGACTATTTAAACGTTGTTTAACAGTTCTCCACATCCATTACGCACAGAACACACGATCAAAACAACACTCTCCATCTCCATCCCCACCACCTTGCAAAAATACTCTAGTGTGACGTTAAACTGCATGAATATATGAAGGTGCGCGGCGGCACCTTGCTCTTATTGAGCTGCAGGCCGGGTGCCCTGGCTACAGGTGTCAAAATGTCGAGGTGCGCTCTGGGGTTGTGGAGATAAAGTCTCTCATGAGGGGACGAATGTCCAGGGAGTTCAGAATGTCTGTGTGCACATGCATCAGCGAAAGGTGTGTGAGTCTTTTCTGGGTCGTGGTGCTGCGTACCCATGTCTTCAAAAGACGCAAGGCTGAGAGAGTGCCCTCGGATGAGGCCACGGACATGGCCAGGCACAGACATGACTCGATCAATTTTTCTCTCTGAAAACACGGCTCTTGTTTGTGGCTGGAGCTTTGTCAAACATGATGCTACATCTTGGACTGTGACACACTTAGACCCTCTGTCTTTAGTGACATCGGCAAGCTGCTTGGCGATGCTTGGCCCAAGCATTTTGAGGGGAGGCGGTCTGTGTCAACTTTTGTCCAATCACGCTAGGTTGCAGGTGCTGGGATTGGGCCTGTTGGTGCAACTGCAGCCTGAGGCGGACAGTCTCCTCCCTCCGGCTGCTCTCCGTTGTCGTGGTTGCGGTACTAGTGTTATTCTTCTTCGGTGGTGGTTTTCCAAAAAAAATCCGAAATGCGTTTCTGTGCCATGTTTCCTCCTCGTTTCTGTCAATAGACTATGTAAATTTACTAGTCTGCTGCTGCCATAGATGTATGCTGCATGGAGCGAGTGGGAAACCTCTTTACTCGGCGGCCGACCACTAGCTTACCTGACGTTAACAACGTAGCTTCCGTGAACCTGTGTTGATTAGGCCTAAAAATGATTATACATGTAATAGCCTACGTGTGTCAAAATCATTTCCCAAAATATTCATAAGGAATTTATAAATTGTGCAAAGTATTTTTAATATATTTTTTTTAAAAATCTCCCTCTCGCCACTAGGGGGTGCCCCCACTTCCCGCGGCCATGGTTGGGTACAATGATAAAAGTGCCTCAAGTGGAGGTAAAGTACTCGAAGTATATCTCAAATATACTGGAGTACATTACTTGAGTAGACGTTCATAGTTTAGACCGACAGCAGATAAGCTTCCAGTATCTTGTGTGTATAGAATATAATATTCGAACCAAGCTGTCGACTGCTGCTCTGTATTGACAGCCTCTGTTAAGCATTAACAAGGGATTTTATAACGCTGATGCGTTCTGCTCACATTGGGTATAGAAAAAGTTTAACCACATGAATTCAAATGTCTCATTTAGTAGGGCAGCCTTTACTGCCTTTACTGTGAACATGCCGCCCACTGTTATCAATCATTATCCTCAACTCCTGCAGTTTTGTTTTGTCTATTTAAGGCCACATCTGTCTCTGACGGTGAATTTTTTCTGTTTCGGAAGGGAGAAATCTCATGTTGTACAGTGATTCCTGATCATTCGCAGACCTTCTATCATGCATTCGACATGCTGCTGTTCTCTGTGTGTTCACGGTGCACTTATAAGGAATGTTGTGTCGATACAGGTTTCCACACTGCTTTGCAAAATCAAAAAAAAAAAGTATGTTTTGTGCCCACAGGAAAGCAGTCATGTGATGTGAGCTCATCCCTAATGAACTTGGATCCAGGCAGATCCAGACACATCCAAATACCACAGCTTCATAAATATAGCCTGCCTGTGGGCTAGAACTGGTGGTTTTGTTGAAGTACACAGGTTAATGAACCTTTCCTTGTCAGTGAACTTCTGCTAATGATGATTTGCCCTTCCTCAACCTGACAGCATAGTCCTCCCAGAGGGAACAACATCTGGAGAGTGTTGTTGCTGTTGGCTGGGATTTTTGTGAATCTCAATTTTTCAAAGTAGATAACAGCATGAACACAAAGTCGAGATCAACTTTATCTCCTGTCAGGCACTTACCCAAGAAATCCAATATATTGAGCGCAATGGCTCTTTCATAAAGTCTATTATACTTTTATTGAAAAGCGTGATAAACAAATCCGTGCGGATCTCTTTTTAATTAAACAACAGAAACATATTCATTGGTTTTCCATTGCTTTATTTTCAAACAGTGTCTTATTTCAGAGTACAAACCTGGTATTATATTGTAGACAACCACTCACTAAAGATCTCCTCTAATGCATGTGCAGTCATTTAATTTGTTTTATGCAGTCCTCCTGATTGCACAAATGTTTGCCCACAATGTCAGTCTTCTGTAATATCCTGAGATAGCTCGAAGGTTGCATCCCTCTTTTTACAAGGCTACCAATTCAACTTCAGTGCTTCATTATCAACTTGTCATGCCTATAATTCATGTCTGAGTCAGCACACCACACGTAACGTTCATGTCTGCACCAAATGCATGAAACTGTAGAGAACAACTTCTTGGAGCCATGCAAGACGGACCTTTTTGTTTCGTTTTAGACGACATCGTTTTTTGCGCTTTGTGTACAATTTTCATTTTCGGACAATTCGCCGAAAGAGTTGTATCCAGGTGGCATTGAGTGTGGTATTTTGTGTGCAACTTCCTGCAAACATCAATTAATTGCAGTCTGATGAAAAAGAAGGAAGGTTCTGCTGAAAGCGGCGGCGTAGAGATGATTTGCAATTTATTTTGTGACACATTTTTATTATTTGGGGGAAACAGACTGCACGTCACAGAGCAGCCTTCTCATGTCTCATTGCACTCTATAGACTACGTTCACAGGAACCCAATAAAATGTTTGGATCTCCGGCTCTCCTTTAATTAACCCAGCTGGTGCTTCACTGTAGCATGGCAAGCTGAATGTACTCACCACAGATAGAAACATCCAGGTCGGTGCTGCCGCACCCAGTGGAGACCACCGTGGTGACTAACAGCTGAGTGCTTCTCTGTACTGTTGGTGGTCCAGAGCACACCAGCTTGCCACCCTGTGGCCTGAACTCTCTCCTCTCTTTCATTTCTTGCTTCATGCTTAAATTGCTGGGATGCTGACACTTAGCATGACTGGGTATGGGCTTCCCAGCACTGAGCTAGTGTTAATTTGCCGGCTATTTTTAGATGTTGTCTTAGTCCTCCTAAGATCAAAGGGCCTGTGCGTGTTTTTCTAGTCATATTCAATAAAGTTTAGTCAGGTTTTACATTTTAGACTTGTCTTATTCAAAAACATAACCAAAAAAGACATGGACATTTTAGTGAAATGAAATGTTTAATCAAAGTGTATGTGTGTGCATTATTTAGGTGGATCGATTGCTAGAAATTGAAGATGAATAATCATAATTGTGTTTTCATCACCTGAAATTAGAATCATTGTGTTAACGTTACCTTGGTATGAGACTTTTCATATCTACGGATCCTCAGTATTGCACCACCATGTTTTTAGAGCACGGACAAACCAAACACTGGCTTTAGGGAGGGCATTTTCACTTCCTTTTTCTTTTTTTTCTCTTTTTTTTAACCATTTTACAGGATTACTAGCATTTTTAGCAGCCACTGAATGGAACATTGTGGCGAGGGGTGTTTAGTTGGCTGTAATCTGACCACCTCACCCCTAGATTTCACTAAATCTGAAACAGTGGACCTTAAACATGCTCACCTAATTTTAGACTTTAGATTTCATCCAAATTGACTGACTCCTATAAACTGGGACTGAGATTTGGCCAGAAAATGTTACTAGACTGTGTTTAAAATGGTTTGTACACTACTATAAGAATACATTTGGAAAAAAATATTTGAAAGATTACATACAGAGGCAGAAGTCGCACACACAGAGACTTCAAGTCTTGACTTGGACTCGTGCTCAAAAGACTCCAGACTCGACTCGAGTTTGGAGTGAACAATCATTATGTTTTATTTTGAAATGTCTGACGAGCTTAATGTGATTCCCTCCGTTTTTTCATGGTAACCATGGTAACCATATTGCACAAAGGGTAGGCGCCTTGCGGCCTCGGGACCGGCGGCACACCTGCAGTTGTGTCTGTACCATTTGTCATCAATTTTGGTTACAAAAACTTCAACAAATGGACTAACAAATGAAGCGCTGACTGCCAAGTCTGCAGTGCACGAATCAAAGATGCTGGATCTACCACATCAAATTTTATCAGGCATCTGAAAACTCACCCGGATAGGTCAGTCACATTAGCTAGGGCATATGGGCGGCTGGATCAGCATCAGCGATCACTTAGCCTGCTACTAGCTTTGTAACTGAGTATTTGAATAGATGAGTGAATGTTAGTTAGCTTGTCGCACTTGTTTGCATTGAGATGCGTTGACATGATGTAAAAACAAAAAAAAAGGTCCGGTAACGTTAATCGTCTATGTTCCACTGCCACCATCTCCTCACTCCGGCTGCTCGCCGTTGTCGTTGTTGCGGTACTAGTGTTCTTCTTCACTGGTGGTGGTTTTCCAACAAAATCTGAAATGCGTTTCTGTGCCATGTTTCCTCCTCGTTTCTGTCAATAGACTATGTAAATTTACTAGTCTGCTGCTGCCATGGATGTATGCTGCATGGAGCGAGCGGGAAACCTCTTTACTCGAGGCCGACCACTAGCCTGCCTGACGTTGACAACGTAACTTCCGTGAACCTGTGTTGATTAGGCCTAAAAATGATTCAATTTAAAGTCCAAAATACACGTTATAGCCTACATGTGTCAAAATCATTTCCCAAAATATTCATAAGGAATTTATAAATTGTGCAAAATATTTTTAATACATTTTTTAAAAATCTCCCTCTTGCCAGTAGGGGGTGCTGCAGCACCTCCAGCCCCCCCACTTCCTGCGGCCATGGGTAAATGTGTTTAAAATGTTGCTTTCTGTATGAAACGCTCGACAGATAATCACTTTTGAGATCGTATAGAAGTGTAACATGTAATGTTTACCGCAGATAGCGACGTAGTTGTTCTGATTTTTACAGATTTCGAGTACATGTGCTCGGTTGCGGAGTAAGTAATTAAGATGTCAGCAAGGTTAATACATGCTGAAAGTATTGTTAATTCAGTTTACAGAGTTACATTTAGCTGTTGTTCATGCTGGAAAACTTTCAGTAGTTATGCACTTTTACTGAAAATTATGTTTATTTTGTGTAAGAGCTGCATGAGTTTGACGGCCTGTCGCCGCATGATGTGCATTTGAGTTAGCACAGAGATAACTTGTTGTAAGTATATTAATGAGCTGTATGATTTCATTTCATATTAATGTACTAATGTTTCATATTCTGTGGAAATAACTGTAGGTGAATTTTGTTTATTTCTTTTATTCTGTTTAACAGAAGAGCTACCACTACAGTTGTTCATGCATTTTCATGCATTCTCATATATTTTCATGTATTTACATAAATTTGTTCATGTGCTGCTAATGCACTGGCATTAATGCACTTTGAAACGTTGTTTACCAAGATAGGTGAAGTCCTTTGAGTTTTGAAGAGTAAGATTTTACTTGAAGTGAGACTCTTCATGCCTGAAGATGTCCATTTTTTTTTGTGAATGAAATCTTTGTTAAACCTAAACCAAATTGAACTCTCCAAGATAATTTAATACTACTCTCCTTTTTTAAAGAGTATTCAGAGAAATGAAGATCCCGTAAATTTGTTTGTGTCCTGTGTTTTTTTTTAATTTGACCAGGCTACACATAAATATAAAAACTTTCTGTGCACATTCATAACAAGGAGACATTGCAAACACACCTATAACTGGAATGGAGCCGTTTTGGATCACAAACCGGTCTTGAGCAAGTAGACACCTCAAAGCCATTTTTGCATGGCGCTCTAAGCCAAACTTGGGGGAACTAGGGCCAGCCGGACCAACGGGTGGAGACTCCAGGAAGTTATTTGTCTCAGCCAAGTAATAGTCCAGTGAGATGACCTGATTAAACCTATCATCCCTACCTGTGTGGGGTGCCGCGAGGTGTGTCTTCAGGTTTGTATTATTTAGGTGGATCAATTGCTAGAAATTGAATATAAATAATCATAATTGCGTTTTCATCACCTGAAATTAGAATCATTGTGTTAACGTTACCTTGGTATGAGACTTTTTATATCTACGGATCCTCAGTATTGCACCACCATGTTTTTAGAGCACTTTTTTGTTGTTTTTTTTACCATTTTACAGGTTTACTAGCATTTTTAGCAGCCACTGGATGGAACAGTGTGGCGAGGGGTTTTTAGTTGGTTGCAATCTGACCAACTCACCCATAGATGTCACTAAATCTGAAACAGTGGACCTTAAACATGCTTATGAAGGTAGATTTGTGTCTTTATTATTCAATCAAAAAAAAGGTTGCTTCAATCAAAATATATATTTTCAATTAAAAAAACCTTGACTTCAATCAAAAAAAAACGTTTCAATCAAAGAAAAAAAGTGTTTGAATGCAAAAATGCATTTGAACACTGTTTTTCTTTGATTGAAAATGTTTTCTTTGATAGAATTGAACATTTTTGTTTGAAGCAACTTCCTTGATTGAAGTAATGTTGTTTTGTGTTTGGGACATATGGGTAGGACATTTGTGTCTTTATAATTCAATCAAAAAAGAATTTGCTTCAAACAAAAAAAAATATTTTCAATAAAAAAACGTTTTTGAATGCAAAAAAATATTTGAGACTCAAAAAATGCATTTGAACACTTTTTTTGATTGAAAATGTTTTCTTTGATTGAAGTCATCTTTTTTGTGTTTGGCTTGCTTGTCAGAAAGACGTCGTTGATGACACTTGTCACTCAAACATGTCTGACCAATGGGGAAGCACCCGCCCACTGCGGGATGTTTGTGTCAAAATGATTCAATCAAAAAAAAAAAAGACTTCAAAACTTTTTTCACTTCATTCCAAAAAAAAATCACTTCAAATCGAAAAAAATATTTTCAAAAAAAACCAACACTTCAAATGATTTTTATTTTTGCATTTGAGTTTTTTCTTTGATTGAAAATATTTGCTTTGATTGAAGCAACTTTTTTGGGATTGAATAATTAAGACACAAATGTCCTACCCATGATATGGCCCAAACACAAAAAAGATGACTTCAATCAAAGAAAACATTTTCAATCAAAAAAAAGTGTTAAAATGCATTTTTTGAGTCTCAAATATTTTTTTGCATTCAAAAACTTTTTTTCTATGACTGAAACTGTTTTTTTGTTGTTGATAAAAGTGATTTTTTTTTTTGAAAATATTTTTTTTTGTTTGAAGCAAATTCTTTTTTGATTGAATTATTAAGACACAAATGTCCTACCCATAATATGTCCCAAACACAAAACAACATTACTTCAATCAAAAAGGTTGCTTCAAACAAAAAAACCTTCACTTCTATCAAAGAAAACATTTTCAATCAAAGAAAAACAGTGTTCAAATGCATTTTTTTGAGTCTCAACTGTATTTTTGCATTCAAACACTTTTTTTCTTTGATTGAAAAGGTTTTTTTTTTGATTGAAGTGAAGGTTTTTTTTTAATTGAAAATATATATTTTGATTGAAGCAACCTTTTTTTTGATTGAATAATAAAGACACAAATCTACCTTCATACATGCTCACCTAATTTTAGACTTTAGATTTCATCCAAATTGACTGACCCCTATAAACTGGGACTGAGATTTGGCCAGAAAATGTTACTAGACTGTGTTTATGATAGTTTGTACACTACTATAAGAATACATTTGGAAAAAAATATTTGAAAGATTACATACAGAGGCAACTTTATCACCCCAAACACATAAAAGTAAAAACTTTCTGTGTACATTCATAACAAGGAGACATTGCAAACACACCTATAACTGGAATGGAGCCGTTCCATATCGCAAACCGGTCTTGAGCAGTAGACATCTCAATGCCATTTTTGCATGGCGCTCTAAGCCAAACTTGGCACCACCATGTTTTTAGAGCTTTTTTTTTTTTTTCTAGCCCTTATGTCCGTTCAGGAAGAATTAATCTGTGTTCGTTTGGTAATGCCTTGCTGCATGTTTAGTACGCAGCTGTTTTTATCCTAAATGGTTAAGTTTCGTTTTGATCGAAAGTAAAGAGAGTTGCGTGCATAAGCCTCTCGTTTACAACTCACAACACAAGCGCCAGCCGCTTATTGCACGAACACGCTGCTGTGGAGTAGGCGGCACGTCGAAGTGATGTGTTTCAATGCAACTTTTGTGCCGAACGAGTCAGACGAGAGGCAACAGAGGGGTCGGAGGGTGGTCGGATAAGGCAGTTGGACGTCTGGGCGGTGTGCGGGGGCCTTAAAGCCGTGTCTCTGTCTGCTGCGGCTCCGCTCTGTCTCTCTCTACGAACGGTCGCTACTTTTAAATTAAAAACCCCCAGCTAAGAACCCAGTTCTAAACTCCAATGGGGTGCAATGTAAAGCTCTTATTTTGAAGACAAAGAAAGAAAGAAGCCGCTGCCTCGTCAGAACTCCACCACGCACATAGATGAGACGTGACAGTGGAGCGACTTGAACCGAGTTATAAACCATTAACATAACTTCCTTGTGGGGGCTAACAAGTCGCCTTCCACTTAGTCAATGTGCTTAAATATGAGTAATATTTAAGAGGAGCTTCCATTTGTGCTTGTTAAGCTAACTGCTTGTTAACCAGAGTTAAGAATATTATGACAGCTGTCTGTCTCGGTCTTAAACTTCTTCCAGATATTGAGTTTACTGTGACTTTGCTGTTGTAAACATTGTTGTTCCTAGTAACAGTCACAGTAGTCATTTCTTGGTTTTGTCACATCGTTAGATGTGTAGCCTGTATTTCTAGTTTGCACTTGCCCTCCAATAAATAGCCTAATAATAAACAGTGTTGCATTGAACCGCAGCTGAACTGCCTGTCTTCTAAACCTCAGTATTATGATGATGTGAATAAACTCATGTTGACATAATTTTAATTTGTTGTTGAATAATTTGTTGACACAAATGAAATGACAGTTGCATATCACTCACAGGCTACACAGGATACACAGCTAAGTAGTTAGCTTTCTATAAGTACTTTGTTTATTAATTTTACATCAATCTACATGTTGTGTAATTAAGACTCGAAATTTTTTTCGCGCGCGTACACATACTGCCCTTTTCTGACTTTGAGCCCCTGCCCCTCTATAATCATGTGCACGTCCCTGCCTACCTGTGTGGGGTGCCTAAAGGTGTGTCCTCAGGTTTGTAGTATTCTTCCCAGCATCTTTTTAGCTGTAGTCTTTTCTGGTATCATATTTGAAAGGGGTCCAAATGTCAACCCATGTTTTAGTTTAAGCAATAAAAACCACCATGTAAAATGAACAATTTGCTAGATCGTTGGATTGATGTTGAGACGGTAGGCTATGGAAGTTGAATTTCTGCTTTATTTTCATTTAAAGCAACATTATGTAACTTTTTCACCCTAAAATAACTTCAGCATCATGTTGATGGTTCACTGTCTTGTAATAGGAGGAATGGTGTCTCTGTCTCATCCACTCCGTCCCGCCATTACTTGTTTCTGCACTATGTAACTTCAGTGAGAGGAAAAGATCACAGCCTTACACACATGTTTACTTCAACATACACGTTTTCTACACATATCATTATGACGTAATGACTTTTGTTTGTAGTTAGCAGTGTTGGGCAAGTCACTTTAAAAATGCGATATATTATATATTACTAGTTATTTTCCCTTAAATAATTATGTTACAACATTACTGTCTGTGTATAGCAATACATTACTTATTACACTACTTTTAAGTTACTTTTAAAAAAAAAAAGTAACTTGGGGGTTGGGGTTGGGAAGTGTGTAGATGATACACAATTAATAACAAATAGAAAAAGGGAACATGTGGCACTACTTATGAGCAGAGGGTTGGGAAAAAGTCTCGATTGCATCAGTGTAAAATATTAATGACATTGAGAATTAAAACATAGGATCACTAATGCTGTGCTCCAGTTGATTCAATGAATACCTGATATTTTCACACTGAGTCATCCAAATGCTTTAAATGTAAACTTTAACTGTGGGCTGCAATTTGACTGGATCATGTGTAACAAGCTCTGACAAAGAACACAGGTTCCCACATTATGTGTTCATAAATGTTAGTTATTGCCTGCTATTCAGCTTGGTCAGGAGGAGCACTTCTCTAGATCTGACACAGGAAATAAGCCCCTGCTGCTTGGAGTCAAATGCTTCCTGTTCACTGTTTGAACATCCACAGAGCACACTCACTGCTGGCAATTGCACACAAAGAAGAGGGAAGGCCTAAGTGACAACACAGTAAGCTTAATGTTCTTTTTAGTCCGAACACGATGTGATCAAAGTATAAAAAAAACACAATTTTTATATGGGAAAAAACATTTAGGACTACAACAAGGCAAATAAAACCAGACAATTAAACAAGAAAATACCCGACATTGAAACAAGATGATAACAATAATTATAAAACCCATAAGACTTTGAATTAAACAGTGTGCTGGAATTAAAGGGACTTGTAAAGGGACTTAAAAAGATGCTGCAGCAGCAGCTCAACAATGCAGCTGGGAGCTGAATCGGCCACTCTTTAAAGGTAATTAGTAAAATCTTTAAATTAATTCTGAAACTTACCGGTAGTGGTAACAGGTGAAGTCAGGCTACGACGGGTCTTACGCGATCTCGTCTTCGAGTTTTTTATAAAAGCCGAGCAGCTGCACTTTGTCCAGATTGAAGTCAGTAGTGATAACAGGTGGAGTCAGGGTATGACGGGTCTGATGCGATCTTGTCTTTGATAAAAGCCGACCAGCTGTATTTTGTCCAAGCTGAAGTCAGTCTTTTTGTTTAAAGTCTGTGTAAAGCAGCAATAAATTTGTGTTATGAGTTTGTCACACCACAGAAACATGTATCATTGACCACTGAGCCAAATTTGAAAGATTAAAAAAATCGCTAAGTATGTAAAATTAGGTCTCAAAATCATGGAAAAACAAGCATTTCTCTGCTGTGAAACGCTGGGGGCGTGTCAGATAGAGGCACATATCTATAGAGATGGAAACACGCCCACGCGCAGGAGGGGAGCCACATCCGTGTACTGCATGAGGACATGACCTACAGTAACAATGTAAGCTCTCAGCCTCATTGGACAGACCCGGCCTGACCTGTTTGAGACATCAGAACAAGAAACTGACTGATTCAGACCCTGATAGTGCTCAGCACACAATGCTGGTGGCCTTGATTGTGGCACTCACTGTCGGCGGGACTGGAGGATGCAAGCCGGGGACGGAGAGGGCCGGTTCAGCCCCACTGACCAGCGTCAAAAGACTCTTCAGATATCCAGACTTTACTTGGTGATAGTTGCTGTAACTATCGGGGGTAAAGTGGACACTGCAGAGACGGGTGTTGGTGGTGATTTTGAACTCTCCACAGTAGTTCCTTTTGACAAAATCGATCCTTTGTTTCCTTACGTTGTCGTCCGTAGGAAACTTAAATAAGCTAATGCTGCCGTTACCCTGCACACTGTGGCATCCAGGAAAGATGCACGAGCTGGTTGACCGGTTAGCTAGCTGCAAACTATTGTAAGAGATACTATCTGACATGAAGGTGTGTGTGACCGTCTTGAGATCGGTTGAGAGATACAACCCAATTTTTTGAAATACGCCTCAATTAGTAATGCAAAAATGGAGCCTTGAGCAACACCAGAGGAGGCATTATTCATTTCTTTAAAGACATTAGTTTCAGTGCTATGATCTAAACGGTAAGCGAGTGGGAACCCCGACCGATTGAGCAAGGTTGAAAGATTTCATAATATCTATATAAGTAAGAGTAAAAGAGGAACTGCTGTATGTAAAATTAAGACTGTCAAAGTGAAACAGAATGAAAGCTAGTGGATTATTCATCTGGACTAATTTGACTACACAAAATTGAGGAGGAAAAACAAAATGTTTCCGACATTTAACATTTGATCTGACATTTAACAAGAACAAACACTGCTAAGTCAGAAGATGGATAAAAAACAACACTTGGCCCAGGAGGCGTGAGATGAGGCAGCAAGGCTCACAGGGACCAGATGTTAACATTTATTCACTGCGCTGCTGCATTCAACAAAGTGAGGGTCACCAGCAGCAGTGTTTTCCATTTAAAGTCAGTTGCACTTCATCACAGTCTTTCCCTCTTAATGATGGCCAAGGCAGTCACTGTTTAAACTCCCATCTTCCGTCTTTATCACTTCCGGTGGGATTGAAGCGTCAGTGGGGTCACACTTTGACACCAGAATGTCTGTTCTTGAGCTGTCTCCGCCACTCAATCCACTGCTAGAGCTGTCCGTGTTGTGATCTAGTGTCTTTTCCTTTGCAACCAGGTCTTCCAGGTCTGGAGAAGAAAACAAATGGAGATTATTAAGGATGGTGGCCACAGATTTCAGCAGACACCAATTCGATTTTGGGACTGAGACCAGGCTAAATTACAGTATATGAACCTGGCCCAAAGAACATTACTTTTCTAGTAGCTACTTACACTTGAGCACAGTCTTGTTGAGGAGAGAATACCCCCAGTCAGGGTTACGGTTCAGGTCAATGCAAAAGAAGAATCTCAGCTCCTGAGGACAATGTGAGCGGGGCAGGTTCTGAACCAGGGGAATAATACGATTGGACATAGGCCCCTCTGCCAGAGCCTGGTGCATCATATACTTGCACCAATCATCCTGCAGGAAGCTAGGAGTGATAAGCAGAGCCCATAAGTGGCTGTTCTGCACAGCCTGGCATAACTCTGTGGAAATCGCAGCTCCTGGACAGTCGTCCCTCTCCCGTAGAAAGCACCGAAGGCTACGGGGTGACGCCTCCAGGAAAGAGACCAGGCGTCCGGCCTCTTCACTGTCACTGTCCACAGAGCTGTGGCACACGAACACGTCATACTTTCGGCTCCATCGCAGCCGCGAGCTCAGAGCAGACTGTGCTTTGGAAGGGGTTGTCCCTGGTGATGATGATGACGAAGAGCAGAGCGATGATGCAGATGATGGCGAAGCTGATGCACAGTTGACTGAAGATGCTGATTTTTTTGTCGCTTCTGCCTCTTGTTCACGTCGTGCCCCAGAAACTCTTGATTTAAAAAGTTTCTGGAACCAACCTGAAAAGATAAAGTCAGTTGGTAGATATCTCTTAATCAATTATACATGTTGATATCTATAAACCCTTCCTTGTCCAACTGCAAGTTATAAAGCTATGGAAGCGTGAATATGAATCAAGAGCAGAAGAGTGTGGAATTACACATTAGTAGGCATACAGATAAAACAGGTACAAAAATAGCATTCAAGCATTTAAAGATGGCATTTGTGTTGGGATCTTAACTTACCATGCATGTTGATGACATCATCATGTTTGTTCAATGCCTTGCCAAGGTATTTCCAGTAAATAAAGGATTTCTTCAGCCCCATACGTACATTACTCAAAGACTGTAACGACGTGACATAATCCTGTGACAGCAACGGCTAAGTGAAAACCTTTTTCATCTGCCCCTGACATCACCAGCAAAAAGAGGAAGCTGTAGGCTACTGAAAGTAACGCCTCAACAAATGCAGTCAAACTTCAGATGCAAAGTGTCTAACACTTTATACATGACTGAGCAATGACTTAACCCTCTGTCAGAAGCATGTGTACGGACAAATATATGAATTTCAGTAGAGCTGAGTCCTTCTTCAGTTCAACTAAAAATAACTTTTTATGAGCTACTTTCTGATAAGTGTGGTGGAGTTCTATTTCAAAGAAGTAATAACAGGAAGGACAACGTGAACCGTTGTAATTTACGCCCACAGATATCAGGAGCCTAAGCCTACTGATTTACTGCTTTCATATTTAAATATGTGTCGTATCAATTTTCATTAACCCTGGCCAGGTCATCCCTTTCTATTGTGTACACAAATATTTAATTCTATCATGTAAAAAGTAAAAAATATTAAAGCAAGGTGGCAACAAAAAAACAAAAAACAAAGCCAAATAATGGTAATTAATGCAAGTGTAGTATTTTCACATGAGGGGAAGTCAGATATGGAGTGGTTTTCCTTGGTTGGGTAATTAACCAGATAGAGTAGCATGTGGTTTGACTTGTGCTTTCATTTCACATTTTCTTTCAGGATTATGTGAAGGACATTTTTTTAAATGGCTCTGTCTAAGATATGTCTAATAAATGAAACAGGAAAAAACTCTGGAGAAAAGAAAAACTGAGTGGTAAACGAATGGCAAGTCCCTCCCATAACAGAATACATGTAACGTTATGTAATTACATCATAAGGATATGAAAAAAAGGTAAATGTTTTCTTGTAAAGTTACAGACCTAACCCTAACCCATAACAGATCGTAGTAGGATTGCAATTTTAAGTAAAGAATGATATATTAGCCTGTAACCATGCAGCCTCACATAACATCACTGTGGTCTTGAGAGAAGCTGAATACACAAGTGTGTATTCTTACAGAGAAACTTTGAAAAGTACCCTTCTATTTTGTTTATATGTGGTGGACCCTGCCACCTTTCTAGCTTCAAACATTGTTCTGGGGACCCTATTTTCCTCTGAGAACTGCTTGTTTATTCAGTTATGGGAAAAATTAATATTTCCAAGTTTGTATTGTTTCCTCAGAAATATTGTATGATATCAAAAGCTGAGTTTGAATTTCTACTCCGAAACTACATACTGCCCCTTTCGAAGACGCCACCCTCAGGCAAGGTATAATTATGAAGTCCATGGGACAGCGATGCTTAACGTGCCGCTATTCATAAAATGCGCATGCGTGAAATACAGAAAGTGCCGGAAGAACGCGTCACTTCCTGATTCTGCATCTGACGTGTCGAAAACAGTTTTACGCTGGTGGTGGATTTTACTCGTGGGGGATTGTTATCTATTTAAGTATTATTTGGTAAGATTTGATATTTTTGGTATTTCTGTCTACTAGCAGATTACATGTTTACGGAGCCACACGTTCACCGCAGGGCTCCGGTCTCACTCTTTCCCCCCCCTCCGTGTGTGTGTTTTGAATCCAGATCCGTGGTGGCAAAATGCTAGATTTCTTCACCATCTTCAGCAAAGGGGGGATAGTGTTGTGGTGTTTTCAGGGAGCCGGTGTCACTGAATCCTTCACCGGGCCTGTCAACGCACTGATCCGCTCCGTGATCCTTCAGGTGGGATAGTAACGACACGTCAAAACTCCGTGGCAGCTGTGTGTGTGTGTCTAATTCCCGGTGTGGCTCGGACAGCTAGCTAACCGATGCTAACGCCAGTAGGTAGCAAACGTTAGCCTCTTGCGTAACGTTAGTGTACAACACGCGACTTTTGAGGTTTTAAAGGCCTATTAATCACAGTGTTACGTGTTATAAGCTGAATTTTGATGTAGTTTGTTCTACAGTGACTTCTTTCACATTGTCAGGGACACACAGATGGCTAGCTGTAGCAGCTGCGACATGTGTGCTGTGTGTGTTTAGCTCTTGTTGACATGTCAACGCTGTTTTGTGACGTTACAGGAGCGAAGTGGGAACAATTCCTATACTCATGAGGCCCTGAGTCTTAAATATAAGCTCGACAATGAGTTTGAGCTGATTTTTGTGGTAAGTCCCCCGAACTGCACGCTAAATCCATCACAGTCGGAACACAGTTGAGATTTCGCACTGCAAATCTGCCATTGATTTATGTCGAAGATCACCGTTATCTGGGCCCTTCCTCTTTCCAGGTGGGTTTTCAAAAGATCCTGACGCTGACGTACGTGGACAAGTTCATAGATGACGTCCAGCTGCATTTTAGGGATCGTTATAAGAACGAGCTGGAGCAAAAGGGGGCTCTGAAGCATCTCAACTTCAGCTATGAATTCGAGGATGACTTCAAGATGCTTCTCAGGTAAGGACAGTTTTACTCATTGAGGGGATTTCATAGAATTAAGAACTTCAGCTCAACAGGTGTCTTAACACATAGGGCTGCAACTTACATTATTTTTCATTGATAGTTTTCTTAAGTAATCGAGCAATTGTTTGGTTTATAAAATGTCAGAAAGCGATGAAAAATGTCGATCAGCAGTTAACAAAGCCCAAAATGATGTCCTGAGATGTTTTGTTTTGTCCACAACCCAATGATATTCAGTGTAGTGTCATATTGGAGTAAAGAAACCAGAAAATATTCATGTTTAAAAAGCTACAATCTGATTATTTATTTATTTATAGCTATTTTTATTTAGTTAGCTTTTTTCTTTTTTTTTCACTGAAGCTGGTCAAAGAGGCACAGTGTAGTTTTGGCAAAGAAATTGGAACTCAGAATCTTAATATTAACAATATTAACAAGGTAACAATACAAACTTTTCCCATAACTGAATAAACAAGCTGTTCTCCAGGGAAAATAAGGTCCCAGAACACTAAAAAAATGTGCAGGGTCCGCCACATATAAACAAAATAAAACAGAATGAAATTGTGTTTGCCCTTTTAAGGTCAGTTTGTTTCTTCCAGTTATTCAGTAATGAAAACGAAGAGTTTGTTCAATTACTTTGTTTAGGCATGAGAAAAAAAGTCAGTCACTAAAGATCTTTCTCTTCTGGTTAAAATGTCTTCCCCAAAACCACACAGCTTAAGCAATACCAACAAAGTTGCTGATTAATTGTGGGAGTTGACAACTAACATAAAGACGTTGTAGCTCTGATCATAAATATGAATAAGAATTGGACCAATGATGTTGCGAGGACCAAAACATATATTTCATCAACATCTAAAGATGCTTCATTAAACACAATTGTTTTTGTCCTGCCCATGCTGACATATATCAAATGTTGATCCCAAGAGAGGCGGAGGACAGCAGCAAAGCTCGGAGCCCCGCCACCATGCGGACCTTCAAGCAGTCCGAGAAATCCCAAAAAACTGTGAAGTCGATGATTGAGGTGAAGGGTGGGGACAAAGCCAAGGAACCGGGTGGCAAGAAGAATAAAAATACCAAAAAGGAGGGTGAGTGCTGTTGCTGGTGGCTCTAAAATAGCTCATTCTAAATTGCTGGTTGAACATATTTTAACAAATCCTGACTTTATTTGAAATTCCAATCTTTTCCAGCTCCTGCAGCTGAGCCTCAGCCTGCCAAAGTGGATCAAGGCAAGAACTCGTCCTCCGGGCAGAAGACGGTCGAAAACGGTAACCAGGGCTTGACTGCTGACGAGATCATCCAGAAGAAGAGGGAGGAATTCTTTCGCAAGCGCACGGTTGTGCCTGCTGAGAAACCCAGGTAAGAAAAAAACTACAATCATGTCTGTCAAATAAGATATAGCTGAAATACCTGCTATTCGTACAGACATATTTTGACTCACTTGTCTCACCAGCAGCAGTTTAGGGATAGCATGCACAGAGCGATCTGTATGTTGTTCACAGGCACCCTGTAGTGTCTAGATAAGATAAGAGGTATTGTCAGTCCCCCAGTTAAAGCTTTAATTAATTAATTTTGATGTCCTAATTCTGATATTCTGTCATTCTACTACAGTAAGTCCCCAAAGCCTCAGAAGCCCAGGAAGAAACAAATGCGTGTTTGGGACATGGGTGGTAGCAGCACCAAGGACCTGGACCATAGCTACAAGAATGGAAATTCAAACGGGGATGAACAGAACATGGAAGCACAAATCGACCCAGTATGTGCCCCTTCTCCTTCAGTCCACTCCTACTGTGTTTCTTGTTAGAGCATCTTTGTCAGTCACTTTCATAGTGTTCTCACAAAAAGTCTGGTGCCAAGTTCTCCTGTCCTGGATGTGTTGCAGGGGATGCAGCTAAACTCCATGAAGGGTGACCTGCTGTCTGTGGACTGTGAGTCCAGTGAGGATGAAGAGATGGAGGAGGAGGAGGAGGAGGAGGAGGAAGAGGAGGAGGAGGAAGCAGCAGCGGAGGAGAGAGTGGTTGTCGGTCAAACAAGCAAAACAAGGTAAAAGAGTGTGATTTACGTTGTTGAGGGTGTACTGTTATGCATGTTTTCTGTTATTGTTTTCACTGTCAACAACATCTGTTTTGTTGATTTCAGCTCCAAAAAAGGTGGCGGTATTGGGGGCATGTTTGGAATGCTGAAGGGCCTGGTGGGGTCCAAGAGCCTGACCCGGGCGGACATGGAGTCTGTACTGGATAAAATGAGGGACCACCTCATCGGTACGATATCACATCTCGCTCCCACTCACCCTCTTGATCTTGTGCAACATTACGTGTGCACCATCAAAACTGAAAGTCATACTTCTGCTTTATGATCCTGCAGCGAAGAATGTAGCAGCCGAAATTGCCTCCCAGCTCTGTGACTCTGTAGCCAAAAAACTGGAGGGCAAAGTCATGGGCACATTCACCAGTAAGTCAACTCTCTCACATGTTTAACATACTCACAACAGAATAGATCCTCACCCACTTTCTTAAATAATTTTTGACTTGGTGTAAGGATTAATTACAACACAGGGTGCATCTTCTCTATAATCACTTGCCCTTTTCCGGGCGCGCTGGTCTACATGCTGGGGAAAAAAGTAAATGTGATTAGTTTTCCCAACATTGTCTGGATGAGTACAACAATGAATTGATTAAAGTGGGATCTTTCTCTCAGTTTTTTATGCACAAGATGCAAAATAACCAGACCAGAAGCACATAGAAAACACCCCACACATATTAAAGGTAAATGGGATGAGTGTTGCAAGACCATAGGGCTTTTCCCACTGCGCGCCACATAGCCATGGTGTAAAGCATTTGTAGAACCTTCTTGGCCCCAGGCTGAGGAAGCTTTCACAGTGACACAGTCCTACACATTTCAGATTTTCAAATTTGCAGGGTTATCCCCTAAATTAAAATTTGCAGGGTTATCCCCCAAATTCAAATTTGCAGGGTTATCCCCTAAATTCAAGTTTCAGGGTTCATTCAATTGTCATTTTACAATCAGTGTTGCACAGGTAATCCCTTTTATGCAACTCAACTCAAATATTGTATGGTTGACTGTTGAGGATGAATTCAGGAGTTTCACAGCCTGAGGAAAGAAGCTGCTCTGTAGTCTAGCAGCAGTGGATACTTCTGTATCTTTTGCTAGAAGGCAGTAGTGTGAACAGACTGTGGCTGGGGTGGATGTCGTCTTTCTCGTATCCTTACGGCTCTGTGCAAACATCACTCTTCACTGATATAACTGATGCTCTGTAGATGGGTACCATTGACGTTCTGGGTTGTTTTAATCACGTGGTGTTTGTGATGTTTCCAGTCAGGATGCGTTCTTTTGCTCCTATTACATCTTTCTAGAATGCAAACATTTACTGAATTACAGCAGATAAATTGAACCAACTGTTCAAAGCCACATTGCTTTCGCTGACATAACAAGTGCAGCATTTTCACACGGTATGAGGTGTTACGCACCTTCAACAGTTGGTTTGCCAATAAACACAGAGAAGAAGAACAAGCAGAACAACAATGCTGCTGTCACGTTCATGATGTAGAGCTGCTGCTGCACCTTTGTAGAGTCACGCAAAGCCATGGACTGGGCGTTGTGTTTCAAGTTCAGAAGAAGAAGAACATCAGTTGTAACTTGCAAGGCTTGTTTTGCCAAGTGTTCAGAGAGGAGGGAGAAAGTCTATGAGTTTAAGACAATAAATCTTATTAGAGCTGTGACTAATTGTAATTATTGCTTATCAATATCGGCTGAAAAAATCCGTAACGTGCATCCCCAGTGCTAAGGGTTTTAAGTCTCTGACAGAAGAAAGCAGTGGAAAGACCCCCTGTGGTGCGCCCCCTCATCTAAAAGCACAATACAATATGTGATGTCATTGTCAACGTAGAAGACAAGTTGTTTCAGTAAGTAGCGGTGTAGCTTGTTAAAAAACACTAACAAAACTTTTGTGTTTTGTGCGTTTGTAGCTGTGGCCTCAACTGTAAAGCAGGCCCTGCAGGACTCCCTGGTGCAGATCCTGCAGCCCAAGCGAAGGGTGGATATTCTGAGAGACGTCATGGAGGCGCAGAACCAGCGGAGGCCCTTCGTCATTACTTTCTGCGGTGTCAACGGGGTTGGAAAGTCCACTAATTTGGCCAAGGTGGGTTGTAACTGTTTAAATGGGTGATGGCAAGTCCACCATTTTCCCGGTGAATTCCCCCGCTTTACCCACACAGGAAGCCAGACTCATGGCTGTAGTCTGTGGGTTTGAGTTTGTGGTCATGTATGGTTCTATTATTAGAACGTAGGGGATTCACACGGGGGCTCCCTATGTTTCAAATGTCTACACTGAGTGCAATATCTGCAGTATCCCTCCATATTACATTCAAATGATTTATTAAATCCATTTTTAAACATATTTTTTGATGATTAAGCCTGTATAACTGAACTGCTTTTTTAGATGGTTCCTTCAGTTTAGCACTTGACCTACATTTTGGTGAAAAGCAGAACTTTGCCTTGTGTATCCCCAGTCTACTGTAATGTTCCATCCTCGTCTGCTGCATGCCTTGACAAAAGGTTTGTGCGGGAATTCATTTAAGAGTCCTGATTAAATATGTGAAACTGTTAATATAAGCAGTAGATAGAATTAGCAGTTTTAGGCCAAATGTTCTATACAGACGTTAATATCGTAATATTAAATTTTGCATTACATTAGGGGTAATTATGTTATTATATTGAAGTATTGGAAATCACCTGTAAAATGCAGTCAGAGAAGTTCACTTTTTCACAGCACACATTTGAACTAATAATGTGTAACTAATAACGGTATTCATGGCTCTATGCTGCGGTTCCACTTTGGGATTGTAGGACGGGTCGACCGCCGTCCCAAAGCGTCAGTTTTTGACGAGCTGGGAATGAGATGCAAAAATCAGCTTTTCTTACAAACAGCACCTTTAAGTGATATTTGATGCTAAAATAAGTGATAGTTAGACAAGAAATCAAAATGTCAATATATTAACAAACACATTAATTCAACTATTGAAATTAAACTACTTGAATTTTAATGTTTAAATAAATTTTGTGAAGAAAAAAAAACCCTCTTAAACATATAAAAACCAATTAACGATATTGTATATTTGTCCAGCTTCCAGCAGTTAAATACTATATCTAGCTTCACAGTGTAACTTTTAAATATTAGTGTTGATTTGTCACACTTTGTCCTTCTCATTTTCATTTGTGGAACAAACCTCTCTTTGTCTTGGTCCAGATCTCTTTCTGGCTGATAGAGAATGGTTTCTCTGTGCTGATCGCAGCCTGTGACACGTTTCGTGCCGGTGCGGTGGAGCAGCTCCGCACTCATCAGCGCCGCCTGAACTCTCTGCATCCTCCTGAGCAGCATGGAGGACGGCCCGTAGTCCAGCTCTATGAGAAGGGCTACGGGAAGGATGCTGCTGGAATTGCCATGGAGGCCATTGCCTATGGTATGTTAGGTCCTTTTTAACCGATAGGATTTGTTATAAATATGAAGTTATCTTACCGGGAGAATGTAAAGCTATGGTCCCTGATTGATTCCTACTTGTAGTGCACCTCCTTTTTGTGAAGAAGAGGTGTAGAGGTGGTGATGAGATTAATATCACCCTAGTGGTAAATTTACATGTAAATGTACATCTTCTGTGCCTCGTGTCTCCAGCCCGAAACCAGTCCTTTGACGTGGTGCTGGTGGACACTGCTGGGCGTATGCAGGACAACGCCCCCCTAATGACAGCCCTGGCCAAACTTATTGCAGTCAACATGCCTGACCTTGTGCTGTTTGTTGGAGAAGCTCTGGTTGGAAATGAGGCCGTTGATCAGCTGGTAAGACCAAAGACCATGCACTCAGATGAAATATGACTGATACTGAGAAGAGGGAAGTGGGCGCATATATAGTTCTGTTTTCCAGGAAATCTCTAAATCCTTTAATTCACCACTGAATTCTAATGAAACATTTGTGCCATTATATCAAACATAATGATGTGATCAGCTGCTAGAACTTGGTACTGACCGCAGCAGAGATTGATGGTTATGGCTTCATCTTTAAACAGACCTGTGCACCTGCCAGAGTTTCGATCGCCCTTCATTGACATAAACAGAAATGATTCGATAAGAAAAGGCCTCGGGATAAAATCAATCTGTTGTTTGTTAACTCTCCAGCAGAGGTCAGCATTGCTCCAGTCGTCTGCTGTCTCGTTAAATAGTCATCGCAATCGTTTCTTCTCTTGTACTCTTTCTTAAGACTGGGATGGAAAAATGGTGCTAAACATATTAAACCTGTTGTCATCAGTCTCCTCATGAATGACTCAACTTCCTCCTTCTCGTGCCTCAGGTAAAGTTCAATCAGGCTCTGGCGGACCACTCCATGTCGGACAAGCCTCGCCTCATTGATGGGATTGTTCTCACTAAGTTTGACACCATCGACGACAAGGTACATGTTCCCACCTGGCTTTAATCATGTGGTGTGACCTTTTAAAAGATCTTTTGATTGCAGTGAATGATTTGTCTGTGACTGTTTTTTTTTTTATGACTTTATTGATCATTTTCAAGCCGGAAAGCTGATAGCGCTCATGCGTCATCCTTCCTCCCTCACAGGTGGGTGCTGCCATCTCCATGACCTACATCACAGGCCAGCCCATTGTGTTCGTCGGCACAGGGCAGACCTACAATGACCTGCGCAGCCTCAACGCCCGCGCCGTGGTCAGCGCCCTGATGAAGGCTTAAGTGGCTGCATGTTCCGCTGTTTATTCATCGACGCAACAAAGCCAACAATACCTTTTGCCATGCTGCCGTGAGATGTTCCAGTCCCGCTAACCTGCGTATCTCATCCTCCTGTCCAGCCCTCTCTAATTTGCATCAAATGAAGAACTCATGTCAAGCACAGGACTTTATTCTCTCAGTAAAGGACAAGTGTGCACTCTGAAAGACACAGATCATTTTGCAACAAGGGCAGAGGGGCCTCCCTTTGCATCACTTCTTAACAGTTTGGGCATACATTCAATAAGTACCTCAGATCAGCCCGAGTTTTGAAACAAATGAAAGTCGCATCCAAATGACATTTTAGGATGGATTGAGGCTGTAAATGTCATCAGTTTACTGGTTTAAACAGTAAAGAAAAATCCCCTACCTGGCATTTTGTCAGTCAGTTTTCCCTTCTTCATGTAAATGAGGTCAGGTCGTGATGGCTTGCTGAATGTGACATTTCAGCAGCTGCCTGTGCCTGAGGAAAGCTTAGTGACCATAGTGCCTATCTGTCTCCTGTTTTCTTAGTTAACACCTTCACTACACGGGTGGTATAATCCATCAAGAGTACGGTTTCAGTTCAGGTCAGAAACCCTCTAGTCTTGAGGAGCAGTCTGAATCTGTATTTTGCATTTATTCATAAAGTCAGCATGAACATCGGCACTTGTCAAATTATGTCGTAGGCCCTTGTCAAAAATGGTTGGGGGGGAGGAGTTATGGAATGGTAAAGATGAGGTTCAATCAAAACAGATTTTTTGTAAAATGAAGCAGTGCATCAACATCTCTTGGACGCTAACAACTATGGTACACTAGTTCTGGATGGATTGTTTTGTGAAAATCATCTCCCAGAGCTCCTTCCCTCCCTAACACAGTTAACACATTTTCATTACCAAACGGAGACTTTGATTCCTAAGTTTGTAGTTGATGAAAACCAGAGAGATATTTTGTAAAGTAATTTTTTTTTAGTTCTTACAGGTTGTCCATCAATTTCAGACCACGCCTTCTGTGTGGCCACTTGTTCTTTTATCCCCTTTTATTTATGTTTTCCCCTCTGATTTACTCTTCATTTGTAAGAAGAAATATAAGTCTTAAATATCTCTAGCCCCCCTTTTAATTTGTGGTAGTGCAATATGAGAGAATCAAGAGTTATACAGAAGAATTGAGCTAATTTATGAGAATGTAAAAATTTCTAAATAAAGCTGCTATACGCTACGACAGCCTGTAAAGTGAAACTTGTTCTGTCATATGTTACAGTTCCTGTTTGGTCATCATTAGGCATGCAAACACGACAGGACAAATGGGATACCAAAAGCTTTATTTTGAAAATAGTACTCATAAATACTATGTCAGAAAACACATGCAAGTATTAAAAATACAAAAAAGGCTTACAAAGAACATTTTCAGCACAGGAGTGGCCAAAGTGATTGCTACTGGCTGAGCGCCTCTGTTATTAAAAACATCTTCTGAGGACATAATCATAATGTGTTTGCAGATCAAGTAACCATCTACGACTGATAATCGTTCCAACCCATCCTCATTCCTGACCCAGTAGTGTGCAAATCAAGTTTTCCTGGTTTCAGGGTTGAGCACAGATACAATCCTTACATATAAACACAGGACTGTTTTTCAGTTAAGAGTGTGTGATGTGCGTTATAGCTTGCACCCAGAACTTCCCTCGCAGGGGAAGGCGGGTCAAGCTCATGCAGTTTGTCTTAGTGCTTCTTGGAAGTCCAAATCCGTACAGTGAATCAATGCAACACAGTTGACCTCTGTCGGTGGATTCGGACCTATCATTTTTGTCGAGATAAAGTGAGAACATACCATCCAATCATTTGCAAAACTTTTCAAGTCTTTTCTACTTCAACTGCCGAAAAGTTGAGCAACATTTCAGTACAGTAAAGTGGGACTGTGAGGTTGGGTATTTTTGTTGACAGTTACTTTAAACTCCCCCTTTCCCTTTTAAACAAGAACTGATAGAGGAAAATAGAAGACACCTGTAAAATACTGACAACGGCTGTTAGGTCTCCCACGGCCCATTGTGTTCCTGGATTCCTAAATCCATTGAATGAAATCAGACTTGAGGACTACTCAAAGTGGACTGATCTCGTGCTGTGGAGGAAAATGACTGATACTGATCCCGACTTCTGTCTGTCAAGAATGATAGTCTGGGGCAAAAAGAGAAGGAAGGGACATTTGAGAAACATAAAGCATCAAGTGAAATGTTGCCACTGACTGCCATGCATGCAATACTGCCAAGTCAGTTACATCTGTGTGTAAAGGAATACCAGCAGGTCTTTTTGATACTGAAAATCAATAGCAGACTTGAGTTTTCTAACTACCAGCATGCAGTAAGAAAACAAAGAGTCCTGGACAGTGATATATGTATGATTCTGCAAATGTCTCTTGCCAAGTGGCCACAGCCTGAAGTCAAAGAAGCATTCAGTCCTAACCTTGAAGGAGGCTTTTCTGTGTGGTAAAGCCGTTTTGCTGCTGCTCCTCCCCATTTTGTGAGGGGGACCCTGCAGGAAAAGATAAACAAAGACAATTATAAAATGCAGGCTTCCAAGAAACTCACAGAAAGAAAAATAGGACTACGGTCTACTGCGTTTTTGGACATTTTCGTTTTTCACATTTCTAAGGAAATAATGCATGGATCTGTCTGTACTGTTGGGCCTTGGTGCAGGTATGTGCTCTTTTGATGCCATTTTATTATAGCAATATTATGGTAACGTGGCTGTGGGACATCTTGGATTGGACAGTTAATTTGTCATATGCAAAAGTTAATATTCCTGCCTGCTGTTTAATTAACTTATCAGAAATAGTAGTTTAAGATGAAAGATAAGACGGGGACACAATGACAAGAAAAAAATGATGTGTTGAGAAACTTCCATTGAGCTGACGTGTAAAACAGACACATAAATGCGCTGGTCTTCCTTACCCCAGCCATTGGTAGATACGTCACGGTTGCAGATCTCATTGGCCAGCCTCTCGAAGTACTCGGGCAGGTCGCCATACTCGTCTCCATAGGAGATGACCTTGATGCCCTTGTCAAGCATGTTGTCACGCAGCTTCTTGAACTCGCCCACATCCTCCCGCCGCACAAGCATGAAGTGTTCCAGGTCCGACTTGTGTTTGACAGCCTCCAAGAACAGAGCCTGGAAGGTTGTGTCGTCTACCGTGCGCCCGCAGCCGAGAAACACAAATGATTTGGTCTCGTACAGCTTCTGGATCTCACGCTGTGGAAACCCAGGGTAATGTATGTCATTGCACTCATACAAAAGCTACCATTTAAAAAGGATTAAAGTGCATAGATAGAGGCCATTTGGTAATAGTACCTGTACTTAACTTTAATATAATACCATAACGTGCCATATAATTTACACTTTTAGTAAAGAGTCTTTGCAGAATAAAGTCATTAATCAGAATCATAACCAGTAGTGACTCACCATAACCTCAGTGTTCCTCAGTACATTCTGGTATCCAGCAGGGTGCAGTACAATACCACTGGGGTTGGTATAAACACCGTGGATATGCAGAACACTTAACCTCCGTTTCTCCTGAGCCCACTCCAACACCTAGACACACACACACACACACAAGCACACACAAGCACACACTTAACAGTCCATTGCACTCAATCCTGTTCTGGCTGGGCAGGGAGTAAAATCACTAAACAGCAGTGAGAGGATATTAGCCCTGATGGAGACGAGGCATAAATACCAGGACTGAGAGGCAGAGCGATGGGTCTCTCAGAGAACTCTGACCAGTTTTTCAAACGTGTGTTCAATTTAACAAATATTCAAACTATCTTTAAATCAGCCGAGACATAAATTACACAATTGAACAGCTGACATGGATAAACCAGTCGAAAGTTAAATAAACCAGTTTTACTGGTTAAATGCACACTTCCCCTTCAGCGAAATAGGCTTAGGCCAAACGCAAATATTTTTCAATATATGAAATTCAAAGGCAGCTGAGTAATGGCTAGAACTTTAACCTTACTCTCCTTGTCAAGAGACAAAAGGGTCTTTCAGGTCAAAGCATTAACTTTTTTCCTCCAAAACCAGCAGACGAGGAACTACACAAGAAAGTCAATCTTGTGCAACTCTAAAGATGAAGTGACTGACTAAGAGGACAACATACAATTCAGGCAGATTTACCTGAAAACTCACACTCCAAGACAATCACCAACTCTGGTTTGGTTGAAATAAAACCTTCATCCACCCTGATAGAAAACAGCAGGTTGAGCCAGAATATTTCACATGTAATTCATTGAATTGAAAGTTTATTTGAACCAAAACCACCAAACCAGGGTTGGTGTTTGCTGGAACAGGGGAAAGTCGAACTAAGGTAGGTAGTGAGTTTTATTTTGTTTCTTGTCGAGTTTGAATGAACTATTTTTCACAATTTTTGTCATTTTACTGTTTCTGTAAATGGAGTAGGGCTGCACGATTCTGGAAAAAATGTGAATCACGATTTTTTTGCTTAGAATTGAGATCACGATTCTCTGGCACGATTTTTTTCACAAAATGTTTATTGCACTGATGAACTTGAACAAAACAAAAAAAAACAGTAGTATGGCAGAGGCATACTACTATGCCTCTGCCAAAGTAATGTTTTTTTGTTTTGTTCAAGTTCTATCATTGGATGAGAAATGATTTTTACAAAAGTAAAAAAAAAAAAATTTAGTCTCCAAGATGAGAGGGCATCCTTTAATACCTCGTGTTGTACAGTGTTTATTGGGGCCGTATCTTTGGCTAGGTGATATGTGATAGCTGCTGTGATCGGCTTTCTAAAACTGAGGCATAATATTCCTCCTTTTCCAAAAGCTGCCTCTGAGGTAGGCGTAAACATATGACGTGACCTGAAGCTGGAAGTTGGGCTGTGAACAGTTAACAATGAATTTGTCTTCAAAATAAGAGCTTTAAATTGCACCGCATTGGAGTTCACAACTGGGTTCTTAACGGGGGGCTTTTAATTTGAAAGTAGCGACCGTTCCTAGCTTGTCGCTACAACAACAAGCTAACACAACCATACAGCTAGAGATCAGGGAGACGCTAGCATCTCCCGGGCTCAGCGGCTGTCCAGTTGTTCATCTAGCAGGCGAGGCGGAAATAAGTGTACCCTCCGAGGCGGCAAATCGGCGGATCAAAACAGACCCCCAAGTTGCCGCCCTCTATCTAAAACGGCGGACCGAGCCGCCAAAAGGACGGGAAATTAGCGGCTTGCTGGCCCGTCTAAAAACGGCTTCTCACTCACTCCTTCCAAAAACTAAACTGCAGGCGGGCTTCCTCCACTGAATCACGTGTTGTAAAGACGCTTTACCACAGGTTGAGGGAGGAGGCAGCGGCAGTGCTGCGTTTGGGGGTGCTTCACAAAATCCGGGAGGAAAATAGGAGCATTTATTTGTGATTCAGCTCGAGATACAACATGCTTCAGAATCGCTGTGTGTAGAAATGAGATCACGTGTATGTGTGAATCGAGATCGCGATTTTTTAACGATTTTTTGTGCAGCCCTAAAATGGAGTTTGGTGGATTTAGCAGCAACAGCGACATAGCAGCTGTTTCTGATTAAACAACAAGAATTTTAATCCTGAATATAAATGTATTTCTCTGTAGGGATCATTACAGTAATCTTGTCAGACGCTTGGAACAACAGTCTCAGGCTGTCAGAGGCAAAACCAAGCAGCATTTGTGGACTTTGTATTACAGTTGAAGTGAAGGCTGCCGGTAGTCTTGCTAATGCCCACAACAAGACGATCTCCTAAGGCACCCAAGGTGTCAGAGTACTGTAAGACCCTTTGGGCCAACCCATGACCTGGGACCCTGGACACTGAACTGACCTGAACTGAACTGAACTGGTGTTTCCCAACTCTTGGTGGCCCTGGTTGACATTGCCCAGAGGGATTATGTTTCAGACGTTACAGCCTGTAACACCACTGAGTACTGCTGGGCGGTATACCGGTTCACACCGAATACCGGTGTAAATTTTCATTATGATATGAATTTTTAATTTACCGCCATACCGCTGTATTTGATTACACAATGTTGAGAACGCTGCGCCGCGGGACACTGTTTCAGACTGGACCCTTTTCAATGTTGCGCTTCTAAACAGGCATGGTGCGACGGCCAGATGTAGTGGGGGTAAACAGTAGTGCTCTAATGTTATGTTACGGAGATGGATGGATAGGATAGACATTGCAATTCATCACTTCATCTGCGGACGTCAAGATGAGCGACAGGAAAGCCGCTGAGATCATGGAGGTGTTAGCGTCTCCTCGGTCTCTGTAGCTGTCAGCTTGTTGCAGCGGCAAACTACTTACGGTCGCTACTTTCAAATTAAAAGCCCCCCGCTAAGAACCCAGTTCTAAACTTCAGTGGGGTGCAATGTAAAGCTCTTATTTTGAAGACAAATTTGACATGCTTCCTGTTGGCTGTCTGTTGCTTGAGGCAGCTAACGAAAGGGGCGAGGTGCTCCACCACACGCTTCCTTTAATAGCGGGGATTTAACATTGGCGTGTGTTTGACTGAGGAGGCGAGAGTATGGGCCACGGGTCTATAATTAAGTAAATTTATCATGTGTCGCCAGATTTCTTCCGATGCATGTGTTGAATGTCACTGTTCACGCCCAACCTCATGCTTCACGTCATGTCATATGTTTACGCCTACCTCAGTGGTGCTTTTTGGGAAGAAGGAATGAGAAACTGGTTGAGAGAGGAAAATTACACCTCCCTTAAAGATAGACAGTGCTGCCTTTACCTTGCAGCAAATGTGCCGCCTTTTCCATCTAAAAGGGGCTAGTAATTCCTCTCTCAACCAGTAGACAATGCTGTGAACACCTGATTATGCATGAAAAAAAAAATACCGTCATATACCCTGAAACCGTAGGAATTTTGAAAAATACCGTGATATGTATTTTTGGTCATACCGCCCAGCCCTACCACTGAGGTGATCTACTTGGCCCAATTCCAACATTTCTGTACAACTCTTTAAGACACCAACATATGTAAACATAGGGCCCAGGTCTAAAAATAGCGGAATTCCCCAATAGGACTTGCTGTGCTGCATGCTTTAGTGACCTTTGCTCTCATCTGAAAAGGCTGACTGAATGTGTTGTTACAGGGAAAGATCAATCAATTCCATAACATAATGGAAGCGCTGTTTACCTTCTTCTCATCTGTCAGGTCCAAAGACTCCAGCTTGGTGCCCTGGTGAGCTGCATAGATCTCCAACAGGTTGTCAAAGTTAGTAGTGAGGACCAGTGCACCACTCTCCATCAACTGTAGTACCGAGCGCAGCAGATGTTTGCCTGCATGCTCCATCTTGCACTCCAAGTCATCAAACACCTCGTACAGACAGTCCTTGAAGAATGTGGATCGCACATTGCCAGTTCGCTGTAAAAATAAATTCATAAATGAAAACAAATGAAACATAGGAAATGCTAGGAGTAATGATGTGTTGGGTAGAAGAAACTGCAGAAATTAGAATTAATTAAAAGTTTTTTAATAGTGTACATGCCAGAAATTATACAGTTTGAATACTTCTCAATTGTTCTGTAGGTCAGAGTTGAAATTTAAATATCAGTAATACTTTAATAACAAATTACACTGAATGTACAAGGATAAGATTTGGTGATGTCAGAATAAATATCTTGGCGAATTACTAAGTTTCAATATACTTTTTGACAAGTATAATGATGTCACGACTTCATACAGTGTCATGGACTTATCTTCCTAGTTATACTTGATGATCAGTCTTGAGCCAATTACCTTTAATGGGACTGAAAGCAGCACGATAACAGCCAGAGTGGAAAAATGCAGCAAATAACCATCAGCATTGTGATCTAGTGTGCGAAGAGGAAGTAAGTCATGCAAAAAGTAATCCCTGGAGCACTGATGTCCAGGCTGAAAGGTTTCACATTTAAGTTAAGCACATGTGGCTGTGAAGAACTGTGGCAATGTGAGACACATTTTTAACCAAGGCCCCTGCCTTTTCACAACAAACGAAAAGAATGTGCTGACTGTCCTCGAATCTGCACTGATTAGTTGAGTCTTAACACAAGAAAGGTCATGCTGGAAAAAACTAAATCTGCACTCTTTGTTAACACAGATGAGAATTTACACTGTTTACAACCTAAACGTGCTGTGTGTACCTACTAAAGACTGATTCATAAAGTAACTTCTGGTGGAAATGATTAGGAAAGAGTAAGAAGTCTTAAGATATCACGTAGCATATTTCTCATTTGCTCAAAACTTTGCATTCTCTGTGTTGCCCCACTGGAACTTGACATTTCCAGATTAGGAGGAACTAGCTTGTTTATCCTGTTTGAACATGACAAATGTTATCACATCAGTCTTAGATGGAAAGTATAAAAACTTAAATAGAGCAGGTCGGTGTCAAATTATTGCAAGTGTGATTCCAAGAACAATAGCAAACTCTTAAATCAAAGTGAACCTCTGAGTGCAGTTTTATTTATCATCCCATGTGACCTGACTTGGTATGTATCAAGTGTCTTTAAATAAATATTAAATATTTCCATTTGACCTGAGATTGAGCAACGGCTTAATTATACCATTATGCAAATGTGCCATATTACTATCCTTGGAGCTTGGAACCAAACTTTAGTGCTAACTACTCGTACAGTCATGTAGTCCAGGAGTTAAATGTGACAGAAGAGGGCATCAACATAATTTTATTTTGTTTTAACATGCTTTCCAACATGACTTCTCTCTAACGCTGATCTTCACAGAACTGCAAACAGGCATGTTAGGTGCTTCTAGTGAGAAGTGTCAAGTGAGAACTGGTTTTCAAAATATCTGCTCAAGGGAGTATTTGTTCTGCATCAACACATCACCCTCTCTGATCCTGTCTACAGCTCCTCAAGTAGCAACTCACATATGACCTGAGTCTGCTAAGAGATTATGGGCTGTGACTACCAGGTCTGAATCTCAACCTTACCTGGCAGAGCCTGTTGTAAAAAAAAAAAAAAAGAGAAAAGCGCCAGGTGGCTAAGAATAGCAAAGAGTAAAGCAGGGATGCAGTGACCAAGGTGATCCTAGCGCAGGGAAATGCTCCGCTGACTTCAAGAGATTACAGCTCTAATGGGCTAAACAGCAGAAGTCATTTCAGCAGGATGAAGCTCATTATCCACATCTAGTGTCTTCAGCACTACTAATTTCACTATGACGGTTTCCTTTTCCAGCAAGGTACATAAAGGCATTTAATAATCTTAGATTATCACCAGAATGACTATCAATATATTATTAAATGTTTCTGACCCTGTGGAACACACTGTTATATTTCTTGCCTGAATTGAGCAAATAAACTGGTCAGCAAAGTTGTAATTAACCTTGTTTTTTTCCAAGGTCAAAGGTGTGAAGGGATTTAAAAGAAAAACAGCGTCTTTGAGTTTTAACTTCAGATTTCCCTCATTACCGGACACTGCATGCCTGCTATAATCAGGCTATAAACAATTCCATGGAAAGTGGGTTAAACTCTCACAGCCTTCTGTTAGTGGAATTGACAACATAACACCCTCATATTCTTCACTTGTTTTTGGTGTTTTGAGTACTTTTACATATTGTCTCATATCATAACGCTACAATTCAATCTTGAAGAAATGATTGTTCTTGGGTCAGAGGTCATCAACTCATGTCTAGGCCTCACGTATGTGCTTAACTTGAACACTGACAATATTTGTAGAGGGGGTTTTGTAAATTGAGTCACTACAGATTCATACACTCTTCAGTAAGTTGCTGCATACTTGCTTTTTGGGCTGTGCTTCAACTCTCTCTGACTGGGAAATCTGGGTTGGGGGGCTGCTGGTTCACATTATTCTATGCTTGTTTTTTTCCTCAGCGTGCTACAGCCTGCTGTGTCCATAGCCAACGGCAGTGGGCTGGTGTCTGCACGACTGTGGATTGAAAAAAAAAAAAAAAACCACGATGGATAAAGCCATAAAAGTGCTGTTTGTTCCCTTTGACAGGCTGAGGGCTGAAACAAAGCGTGGTTTATCAATGTCAAAGGTGCGATGAGACATGACTAACTCAGGAGGCAAACGGTATTAAGGCTCCCATCTGTCAGCCCTGCTCCAGACCAGACCGGTCCAAAAGAAAGAGAATTGAGTTATATGGAAAGCCAAAAATGTCTTTATTAGTTTTATTTTTTTGCAATTTCCAGTTAGTTTGCCGCTGCAAGGTTGGGTAAAAAAGGAGAACCCTTTCTGTCTCACTCAAAATGTATGACTTTCTCTGAATTACTAGGGAACATTAAACTTTTTTTTTGCATCTTAGTGATATTGGGCTTGTAAAAGCTTGTCAGGTGATGCCCCTGAATTCTAAGGATGAGGTTGCGTGGAGGTGTGAATTCAAATTGTTATGTAATATGATCCATCATGCACATTTATTTGCAACTACAAATGGGGATGTCACACTACAAAATGGGTGGTTCAAGCCAGACATGATGCCAAGCTTGTTGTATTTCATTTCCCTTTGGAAAACGTATAAGCTATTGCTGACACTAGATGACAAGAACAAAATGAGCACTAACTACTAGGAATACTTAAAAGCTGCTACTGATCAGCTAAATAGTTTTTGGAAGTTATTTCCAATGTAAGCTGCTGTTTGCTGATTAAACACATGTGGCAAATAAGATTGCCCACACTAGCCTACAATCTTGGCTATTTGCATTGCTCCTTAGTAGTCACCGCAGATGATTAACCACCTTTATGAACTTTTAGTTATTCAGTTTCAGTATTTTGGACATAGAAAACCAGTTCAATACAGGTTTGTTATTTTGTTGTATATGTTGTTAGCCCTGATTAAGGAGGGTAGAAAGCACTCATTGTTCACCTTGCCTGCCTTCATCAGGTGTTTCCTTTTTTCTGAGGGAGCCCTGAGGAGAGCACTGGTTGCTACTGATAAAGATAAAACACAGTCCCACAAAAAAAAACCTTGATCTGTATAGACACAAATTCATCTCTGAGAAAAAGACCCACAAACAGGCCTGGTGTCATCAGCTGTGTCTCTTCAAGAGATAAGATGAAGATGCCTTATCTCAATCCATGAAAATGTCCCCAGCTGAGGAAAGGACAGTGAGCTGGCAGCCTGTCTGCCACGTGTTTGTGCATGTGTAACAGGGTGGTGTACAAAGGAAAGGAAGAAGGCTGAGGCTTACCGGGGAAAGTTTCTGAATGAGGTCATGGGCCACATGCACCAAATTCTTATCTTCCTGCATGTGCTTCTGGAAACGCCGACTTTCCTCCTCCTCTAGCAGGTCAAAGTCATTGGCTGCATCAAGCAAGGCCTGGATGAGGCCCTTCCAGGAGCGGAGCGCAGGGACCTGAGGGGCCACTGCAGAGCTTACCCCCGTGCCAATCACAAGGACCAGCTCAGGGGCTCGCTTGGTCTTCAGGCTGGGCAGCAGTTTCCTTTGGGGCAGACAGAGGTTGCTTGATAATGGTTCAAAAGATGATGTTTCTCAAATCGTTCTGACAGCATGAAGGTTAAACAAACCATTTTCAAGCACACTGGAAATAAAACCTACCTTTGCTTAGGACAGCAAAAATGAGGAAGTCAAGAAAACAAAGATATTATTTGAAGCTGTGCCCGAAACTTATTCATGCAGGCTGTACCTGGGCTTTTTTGCATTCGAATCTGCATCCTGAGAGTCAGCCGCAGGTCTCTTCACTGCAACAACAGAGGCCATTCAGCTCCTGTAAGAGAAACATGATCAACCATGTGCTTACTCTGGTGACTACTTCAGCTCAACAATAAGCAACACAATACAACAATTCTTGCTATGAGGGCCCGTCACATGCAAATTGACTATCTTTTAACAAACTCATCATCATATTGGACTTATGTCAAAAAGGGACATTACAAGGGTGCTTCCACATGTTTACCACTGTGTTTATCATTTCGCAAACAGGAAATCTTTCAGTGTTTTTCGAGCAGACCACACACCCTGTCTGATGATGACATATGGTGTTAGTCATTACAGAAGTACAACCTACAGTAAGGCTACTGTTTCAGGAAACTGTAACAGACAATGTGTGCAATGTGACGTTAGCTATTTTTGTCGACTTAGGCTGATGGCTGATGTTTCTAACTTTAACACAAAATCAATGCCCCCCACCGTGACAGTTAGCGCTAGCATTTAACCCAGTCCAAATTCTAATACCAACATTGATTTCTGGAGACACAACAACCAGTAACATTTCCCACCGCGGACACAATGTTACTCACCTTGATATCGGTAAGTTAATGCCCAGCGTTTATTCCTGTTCAGGCGGTAATCCTTTTCATTCGAAGTCAGCCAAAGTCGTCTCTGTATTTACGTGAGTCACGTTTAATAGCTCGGAAATGGACTTGAGTTCGGTGCGTTTAGCTTTTATGACGGTGTAAGGCTGACCTGATAATAACTTTACGTCAACGGCAAACTGGTAACTTACTGTGGCACCAGAGCATACGGGACGAACAAAGCCCGGCAGACGTTAACTCACAACTAGCGTTAAGCTAACGTAACTTTGATATCTGCTTTGAGCTAGGTTAGCTATCTCCGAGGTTGTTAAAAGCGCAAACCTACCTGTATTTTACTTGACATTCTGAAGGTAGAGTAATTAAAGTTGTATGCATCTATCGTTAACCAGTCTCCTTGGCTAAAAAAACAACAACAAAACAAACAAAACCTGCACCGTTATACGCCAGCAATGCTCTCGACTCTCCAGGCTACTCTTTCACACATCGCCCGTCTATGAGTAAGTTTAACTCTGCTGTTGAAGTCACCGCCTGTGGTGATGTGCGTCCGATCTCAGGATGCCTTCAGGTGCTGTACGAATAACCGACCACAGACCTTACTGTCCCTCGTGGAAAATGTGTCAGTGAGGTAGCATGACCACAACAAAAAAACCACAACACAGACACTACATATTAGAGTTATCCATGAGTAAAACTGTATGAAAAGACAGCAGCGCCGTGTAATAATATGAATTTATGTGTCATTTTCATCTCATGATCAAGCTTGTTTCAGGACCTTAACGTAACCCACCCCCATGACATCCGAGTGGTAAACGTAACATGGATTATGAATTAAGTATACTGTATTATTCTGTATAAGTGATATGCATGTATCATTGCACACATCAACAAAGCATTTATTAACAACCCAAAGCTAAGAAGGGGACATTTACGAGGAGCACTTGAAAGCAGCAGAAGTAGAGCCTTTCTGATTTGGTGACGTCGATCAGGGAAGCTAAACACCAACAACCTGGAGGACTGTAAACTGTTCAAACAGCTGTTGCTCGTTGGATATGCAATGCACATTAGGCACTATAATATTAATGCAATGATTGCAGCCTTTTGAATAGAGTGGCAACTTTCACTTTATAATGGAGCTTCACTTGGATATCTGTATGCAAATATGCAATATTAATAATCTAAGTCTTGGAGTCCAAGGCCTCATAATTAGACAATATGTATAACAAAAAAATAAAGAGATTCATAACTTTCAGCAAGGCTTTGTTCATGCTCACTTTGCTTCTTTATTTAAATGCCAGAGCCTCCATAATTGAGAAAAATACCATACTTTGATTTCACTCCATCAATCACTCAAAACACATGTTGTAATCAAGTTGGCTTTCATGGATGCACACAACAGCAGATGTTTTCCCAGATGGCCTGTTTTCTCCCGATACATGTGGCTTTTTCCTCATAACTTATGCTAAACAGGAACACGTCAGCATAGACTGCCTCAGGAAAGCCACGACTAGCCTCTGCCATCTCCTGTTCAAAAAGAAAACTGCATTTTTTACATTTAAATTCTCAAGAGTTTTCT
This sequence comes from Diplodus puntazzo, assembly GCA_963678695.2. Taxonomy (NCBI): domain Eukaryota; kingdom Metazoa; phylum Chordata; class Actinopteri; order Spariformes; family Sparidae; genus Diplodus; species Diplodus puntazzo. Next base: position 23,838,970 of record OZ023162.1, read on the forward strand.
CTGATGTAACCCATGCTGTATATTTTGTTTATTGTACCAACAATAATGACATACAATTATGCTGATCTCATGTCAAGTTGATATCATACTGTAACTGTACAGTCAGAGATATTTAAATTAGTTCTGATTAGACTGTGTTGTCGCAGTCATTGCAATGTTATAAACACAATATAACTAGGTGCTTGAATCTGTAAAATCAAACAGAAGCCTACAATACAGTTTGTGCTGTGATCACTGAGAAGCCAACTCACTACCGTTTTGTTTGTTTTTTTCAATTTATTTGAGAATCTGTCGAAATTAACATTTAATGATCAAAAGGGTGACATACTTCCCTCAAATTACCAAATAAATCAATATATATATATATATATATATATATATATATATATATATATATATATATATATAATATATATATATATATATATATATATATATATATATATATATATATATATATAATATATATATATATATATACATATATATATACATACATACATACATACATACATACATACATACATACATACATACATACATATACATATACATATACACATAGGAGTGGGATGATCCACACATGTGTTCACCTGGTGAGTAAATAAGTTAGAATTATAGTGCAATACATATTTTGTATAGGCATATTTTAAATGATAGCCCACATCAACGCATACAAGTTAGTATTAAATACATAACTCAATCAGCAGACTAATTTTCAATATATACATACCAATGTATTCCAAGACACAATCAAACACTGAAAGGCATACCGTTTGTCGATCTTCAACATTCAAAAAAAAAAAAAAATATCCAACACAAGATTTTTATCCCAAATAATCAACTGATTAAGAACATTACAGCTGTTAGATTTCATGTATCCTCATAATAAAAAGGCTCCATGTTCATTTGATAACAGGAGAGAAAGGCATACTGGTCACATTTCATAACTTAAACCAATGTACTCGCTCACAAACGATTTCAGTCACTGGTTTATATTTGCAAGAAATATCTAAAGTTATACTAGGCAGTTTGGAGTTCAAAAATCTGACCCCAAGCTCCTAAAGAGGTAAAATCCCAAGACAAAGCAAGTTTCCTCACTTTTCACTGTTTCCCTTTTTAAAATGCAGCAAATAGCTGAGATAGCACAACATGAACCTGGAAGTAGCATGAAGCACAACTAAAGCTTTAGTTTATCGGCTGGCAGATCTGGGGCTATTGTATTTTTACTTAAGTAGAACTTAATAGTCAATAACCAAAATAAATGTAGGATAATGTAGGATTTATAACATTGTTATAAATGCTCGTTTATGAACAGTCACCGTTTGATAATGAAATATCAGTCATGACTCGGCAGATGTGTTACTGGTGTGATCCTTGACCCATCCGATGAAGAAAGTAAGTGATATTGCAACTGACTGCTCATAAACTCTTAAAGAAGATCTGCATATGTAAAAGTCATTTCCTCTCAGCAAAGTGAAATATGGCTTTAAGGGCACAAAGGATTAGCATAGGTCTGGTCAGTATGTTCTTTCTATAACCCTTCATAGAGCCTGACAAGTCTATGAAGAGCCAAAGGGTAAAGGAAGAGGACTGCACTGTTTTAAGAAATCACAGCTGCTCTATACAGAAATAGAGCCCTCTCTAAAGTTGGTCTTCCCTATCATAACATTCAGAAGTACAGCCTTGCCCTCTTGGCTCTCCTTCTGAGCCTGTTTGATGATGTCACTTAGCCTGTCCTCGTCCTCACGCCCCACAAGGTAGCCTTTGCCACCGTAACCGTCTGCCACTATATGATAATCTGCAAGAAGGAGAAGAAAACATGCCAGTTGATATCTGCCCAGTCATCACACATAAACATACACTGATTTTGCTCAGTCAGGGTTATAATCTGTCCATACTGAAGCCATCACAGCAGCTAAACAACATCCTATGCAGAAAATGTACCTGTAAATGCAAGGCCGCACGCCACGTTGCTGCCGAGTATGGGAACCTGCTCTCTGGATATCTGACTCCAGCATGCATCATTTCCCACCACAGATATGACTGGTGTCTAGAAACAAAAGGGTAAAATGAGGATTATCAGAAGTGATAGTGACTTTTAGTGATTTTTTGATTGCAGCAATGTCTATAACAGTGTGTCGATCTTCTATATAAGAAAATTCAACATTAGAGCTGTCATACCTCTGTATGTCTAATTAAAAGACAATATAAATGTGTCTATAGACAACATCTGTCGTAGAGATCAATTACACAAAAACAGCTGCCTTTCCATTACATAGGATGTGGGCAACAGTGGCTGACTGATATCACACACATATTCACGATAATTCCACACACGTGTTTTTTCTAAATTTGACCGATCAAACTAGTAAGGGACTGTGCTGGCATGTGCCAACTGAACTTGATTGAAATCTATGTCACTCTCCTGTTGCATGTATGTTGAGATTTATACTGGCACATGCTTTATATTTGCTACACTGCACATTTATTATGGATGCTAGAAGAGTGCAAATGTTGTGATCTGTGATTTTACCTTATGTCTAGTGAATGTGTCATACTCCGCGACACTGTATCCTAAGGAGCCATCCCCATAGACTATCCAAACCTACAAGGAACACAAAGTAGTATTTAATTCATAAAGAAGGAACACTGATCAACAGACGATCAGATGGAGCACTCTTAGAAATGAGGAACTTAATCAATACTATACTTCAGATTCAGGCCGGCACAGTTTTGCCCCCAGGGCAAATCCTCCTCCAACTCCCAGGGTCCCAAAGGCTCCTATACGTACGAGAAACAGTAACGTTATATTCATATGCCTGCAAAGAAGCATGATTAACATCATGATACATCGCTATAAGACAGACTTGTGATTATGTAGGACTTGACTCACAGCGTTTGGTGCACTGCTGTAACCTCTTTATATGGCAACAAAAAGACAACAAATCAACTGACTTGAAATCATTATTTCTTTTTGCTGACATAACACTCTCCTCTCACATTTTAATAATCAAACATCCACTGCTTTAATCACAGCAGCGCTGCATAAAATAATTGTGTTTGGTCTCAGAGATCTAACCTGGATCTAGCCAGCGCAAAGGTCCTCTTGGTCTCATTATGTAAGCAGCACTTCCAACAAAATCGCCCCCATCGGCAACGATGATGCTGTCCTCTGACATCAGCTCATCCACACAGTGGAGGACTTTCAAGGGATTTAAGTGGTGTTCGGTTTTCTCATCAGCTTTAGCCCTGGAATAGAAAACATGAATTGATGTGCTTGCTTTCTCGTTATTAGAGATCAAACTAATCAGGACTTTTTTTATAATATAACCATAACTACAATGTAAGTTAAGTGTCCCGGTGACACTGATGGTTTTTCAATATACGGTATGCTGACACATACACATACAGAACAGGGACCAGGGACCATCACCCCGGCTTACTGTACCTGTTTGCATTTTCTTTGGTCATATCTCCTGTTTTGAGGCTCTGAGGCCATTCTTCTGGACAGCGATGGCCCTTCAGGCCTTTGGAAAGCCGCAATAAGAATGAACCAGCGTCACCTAAAATAGACAGATATTTTTAAAGTCACAATGCTGAAACGATATCATGCAGACTTTAATGTAAAAAGGATTTTTTTAAATGGCTTTTTCTTCACTGATCACTGAAGATTTACAATGAAACACACTGATGTATACATACTATTGATTACTTCAATTGTGATCATGCATCATGATGGCAGCTTGTGAACGTACCCTGAATTGCTACAGTCGGTTTCCAGAACATATCTGAGTTTTTCAGCAGCTGTGTCTCATCTCTGTTCACAGCGATGATCTTACTGCGTCTGTTGAGAACTCTGCCGTAGCTGAGCCTGAAGTCACACACAGTGCCTGCAAACAAAACACTCCATCTTAACATTTCTCGAGTTCTGCCTAGCCTTAGGCTATACTGGCTACTTTGAAAATACAGTTTAAAATCCATTTCATGAAGAAATACATAAACAACTTTGAGCTCTGATTAAGATCCTGTTAACGAGGATCAGCAGTTATTCTATGAGGCCTTAACCTATGGAATTCTGCTGTATAACTGTGTTGTAATTAGTCCTTGTTATCTTGTGTTAGCTAGATATCTTCTGTTAAAAAAGATGTTATGTTTCTATGTTAATATATAGGATTAAGACTGTTTGTCTGGGTCTGACCTGCTAAGAGCACCAAGTCTGCATCCTTCAGAGCATCTCGTCTGTTCTGTCTGATGTGGATGGGACTGTCTTTACCCAGCATGCCACGGGACATGCCCCCTAGAAAGCAGGGGATGCCCAAGTCCTCCAATGCCTTCCTATAGAGCAAGAAAACATTTTGATCAAATGAGTATCGCAAAGTAAAAATAACCAAACAACACTTCAATGGTATTCAAATGCTGCAGAGTAATTTCACAAATTTAAATATTAAAATGTATAGCATTGATAGTGAGCAACAACATAATCAAGACTGAAAGAAAAACATTAAGACTGAAATTAGAAAAGTAGAGAGGAAGTGGGCATAACAATTGTCTGTTACCTGATATCATCAGCAGGTGTTGGGGGTAGTGTTGCTTGGCTACCCAGCAGAATAACAGGTTTCTTGGCCCGACTTACCAACTCTATGCACTTTTGTACCTGATTTGTGATGAAGGAAAAAAAAAACCTCTGGTTTCTTTCTCTTAATATTGTACTATACTGTAATATTCTTAACTAAATAACTGTTGCATCAGCAAGTAACATCAAACCTTAAATTTTTACCTGATCGTCTGTGGCTTGTGGGATGTCAACAGGAAGCGGAGACACATCTCTTGTTTCCCAGGCTCCAGCAAATAGGTTCAATAAGTGATTATTGAGGTACCTTACAAAGAATCAGACCATCACTGTCACATGAAATCACTTTATATGCAGTACTGCATTTCATATTTGCCTTTACAATGGAAAATGTTCAACCAAAGTTGAACCAACTTCAAGGTTGTATAAAAGATCCAGCTAAGACTCAAGCCAAAGATGTTCACTGTTATCTGTTGTAGACTTGTGGGCTCGCAGGACTTTCATTAATGTCTAACAATGTCACAAATCACACATCAGTTAACTTGTTAGGATGTTGAGCTGTGGTCAACTCAATACCATGCAGTTTCTCTCTTGTCAACCAGTTGACTATTCTCACACAGCATGACTTGTATTCTAAATACACTAAAAAACAAAGTCCAGTCATGCTGGTAACATACCATGTGACCATTTTTCCCATCAGGCCTTTGGGAGGGTTCTTCATTCCAAACTCTTTGGAGACAAGGTGGAAGGGATAGAGCGTATCGATGGGGAACTCGATGAAAACAGGACCAGGAGTTCCCGACTGAGCGATGGCCAGGGCTTTCCTGATGGTAGGCACAATCTCCCTGATAGTCCTGATGGAGGCACAGAACTTACACAGCGGCTTGAAGAGAGACATCTGGTCAATGTCTTGCAGCGCTCCTCTGCCCTGTACCACAAAGACAGTTGATAGAGAGGTTAGACACCTGAAAATGAAGTATTTTGTTCTGTTATGTTACTCCACCTGCACATAAATATTATAATGGCCTCAGTATTTGAATTGACTCCACCTGAAGTAGTGTACCAGCAGCTCCTCCCATGAGCAGCAATGGAGATTCAGCCATCTGTGCATTCTTCACTGCTGTCACTGTGTTAGTGAGGCCTGGGCCAGCAGTCACTGCAGCCACACCAACAGTGCCTGGTGAGGGGGGACAATCGAGAACATATAACCAACTCCAAAAAACACATTTATGACTGACTCAATGAACTATACAAGATACTGACACAGTTGAATCTTAACTTCATAGGTTGGTGGAAACCTGTTATTTATTTTTGTATTATCTTATTCTGTCTTTGTTAAGCAATTTGGGCTGCATCTTCACATGAAAAGGTACTATATAAATCAAGTTGTTATCTTTAAAGTCATTAATATACCGGGGCCAATGTCATCAAGCCACAATCAATGCTGTTAGTTGTCAAACAAGCCAAGACGGAGGCACACCCAATCCATTTATCATCCATGCCAGCAAACATGGTGTGTGCTCAAACAAAACTGTAGCTAATCTATTCTTGCTTTCTTCTTGTTTGCACCTGAGAGTCGTGCCACAGCATCAGCAGCGAAGACAGCAGTGGCCTCGTGTCTGGTGTCTACAATGCGGATGCCCATCTTCTCGCACGCCACCAGGATAGGTGAGATGTGTCCACCCACAAGGGTGAAAACGTACTTGACCCCATGGGCACGAAGCACCTCTGCCACGCTCTCGCCGCCATGCCGTGGGCTCTTGGTCTCGGTCTGAAGTGAGATACAGGATGGAATAAAGGTCAAGTCAGAGAGGAGGATATTTGGATGACTCCTGTCACTTCACTGATTTCACAGAATACACAAGGTTGGAAAATGAAAGAAGCTATCAGTGTGATGTGAAGGCCCCTCTAAAGGTCACCTGCCACACTATCTCTTCACTCCATTCATATTTCACAATAACCATATATTGTTCTGGCTTGCTGCGGTGGTGTGCCTGCGGGCTTTGTGCAATCCTACTAACAGCCTGAGTGATGTGATGCCCTTTGTGCTAGAAAACCACAAGGCTGGTCAAAGTTTACCTGAATGGAGTCCAGCTTACCTTTTCACCTGTGGCAACCTACAGTGTACAGGTGATTTTCTCGCACATGTGATGCATTAACTAGGACTGATCCATGCAATGCTGCCTTTACATTAAAATGCATGAGCAGAGTGGAAAAGCAAAGCACGGAGGTCATAATAATTAACAATGTTGAATTGTGACAACCTACCTTGTGAAACAACTGGTAGAGTAAGCCAAGTTTGTACGCTGCAAACAGAAGCCCTCCCACCACGATGCCAGCAGAGCATCCAAGAACGGTGCCAATGGTTCCAAACGACTCCATGTTAAGATGTGGAGGCAAACCTTTATTTACAAAAAGTCAACTTAGCACAACTTGATATGCAAACCTGCCTTTAACTGGTCCACTTCAGCTCAGTAGCTGAGCTCGGCTAGGCTAAGATACCGTGGAGCTACTCCTACAACCGCTGTAGTCCCATTTCTAAAGTCCTTCTTCAACTGCACATTCACGGTGAAATTAGCTAATACAAAGTTACTGACGAAATGCTGCGAAGGACATGTAGCAGACTCTTCTGCAACTGACAGAATGGTCCAGCTTCCGCAATAGCTGTGCAGACTCACAGGAACTTCAGCGGATATATTTACAAGTCGAGCTATCTGGATGTACATGTGGAACTTCCGGGTATTATTTTCAAAATAAACTCAACTACGCACATGTCAATAATTACTTGTGTTTAGTTTTCGCTGTATGTTTTCGCAAAACACACCCATGATAATACATTCATACAGGCAACAAAATCAAACTTTTTTATCCATACTATTGACCGCAAACGTCATCAATTTATTTCTGCACTGGCTAGTCTGACAAACGTGCTCCCTTTATTGTGAAGGATGAGACGACTTCTTTCTTTTTCCGTTGCTACGCTGTGTTTCTGGCTGCGTGCGGTTGGCGGTTGGCTTTTGTGAACACGCGTCGTTCATGTGACGGACAACCATTTGGTCCAATGAGAAGCTGGAGCAGGCGTGTCACAGTGTCAAAGGTTCAGACAGCATTATTTCCATTCAGAGCAAAGTTCATGCTGGAGTAAGAAGAGACAAGACAAATCAGACAGTGTGGCACTGTTCAGTTTAAGGCAGCAGAATCAATGGCAACATGCCCTGGTATGGTATACGTGTTATGTTACTGACAGAGGTTTCTTGTTTATGCACACCAGCAAATCTTGAAGAAAGAGAAAATACATTTTTTTTTTTAAATGTCACTAATAAATAATAAAAAAAAGAGTCAATGGCAAAGTATAGCATTTCACTAAAGCTCTCAATGGAAAACAAATAAATAACCATACTGCTGTACAATTGCAATTGAAAATATCATGGCCAGTAAATCTATCTTCAAATCATTGACAATAAAAGTCAGTTAACTCTGACTCACAGACTCTGACACAAACCATGTGTCAGAGTCTGTGTTGTCGCTGTAGCAACATATTTTTCATAGCAGTGTGCAAAAGGGGAGTTTGTAAACATCAATTGTCTTTCCATGATCAGGACTTTCAGCAAACATTATTTTGTCGTCTGCTTTTTGCTCCTCGAAGACAATTATCTGAAAAGAAGATAAAGATAATCAATATTTTATTAACTGAAATCTGCCACATATTGTGTAGGAACAAAACTAGAAAGCAAAGGCAAACTTCACCTGCGTGAACCTCGCACACATGGTGTTTACCTGATTCTCTCCATTTCTGAGCCAAGCTCCTGGGAGGTAAAGGAAATGCTGGGGGCCGATGGACCAGTGACGCCCAAGGTTCTGCCCATTGATGAACACGACTCCTTTACCCCAACCCTGTGGATGGATGCACTGGTGTAATCAGTCTACCAAATAACTTCTTTAAAAACATAGAGCAGTAAAATGTAAGGCTTTAATCATATTCTCGGTGCTTCACAATGTTTTTTTTTGTTTTTTTTCACAATTAAAGCATTCATACAGATGCGACACAAAGACTAGGATGCTGCAGAATGCTGTACATGCTCTTATTAAACATGCAATGCAAAGCACTGCTTAAAAAATCAAGGTACATTTGAAATAGTAGATCAGTATGTAACATGTCCGAGCTCTAATAGATGCAGTTTAAAGTGATAAAAGATGACTGGCTGTCCTACTCACAGGGAGCCTGATGAAGGTGTCTCTGGGACGATCATCCACAAACAGTCTGGCCTGGAAAAATCCTGGAATGGAAGCTGACTTGAGGTCAGACTTCCACTGACCAGAGCTCATTAATCTGAAACAAGATTTTTAATTTGAAACACTCTCTGTATTCATGTTAAAACTGAAATCAATGTGGACATTATGAGGCAATAAGGAGTTGGCTAAATCATGATGACGTTTAATAGGCTTTGTGATGAGGTGACGGGGTCAGCTAATCATATACATACACCACTAAACACCAACATTTGCTAAATTAATTTGCTTTTTAATTCACAATTCACATCTAGTATCCATGAAGATGTTTAGTATTCTAGACATTTTCACAGAATGAAAAACGAAACTCAGTTAACTAACCTTTTCATAAAGCCTGGCTTCATATCTAAACAGAAGGTGGTAAATCCTCTCAGAGGGGTGTGATTTAACAGAATGTCTCCCACAATACCTGTAATACAATATGAGACAAAAATATGAAGACATACTAGCAGATCAAACACGGGCACATTTGGTGTGCTCTATCCTACATACAGTAGGTATCGCAATCGGTGTGGTGGGCCAGAAAACATAGAGTAGGTCAGAAAGTTTATACAGGCTTGAATAATGTTAAAGGAGTTATTGCCAACTACAGCTGCCATTAGCTAGTTAGCTCAGTTAGCCGTGCAGCTAGCAGTCTGGACTGGAAGCTCGGGGAAAAGTGAGTGTTGGTGTTCAGCACAGGAGCTTTGAACCGTGATGGGCTAGCTGGGTAGCATGCAATATTCAATAGATAACTCTGCAACGATACATACAAGCCACAACATAAAAACCTTCTTCACATTCTGATGATCATTTTAGTACTTTTAAAAATATTTTTAACATAGAATCTTACATATTGCACCATGACAGGACATTTTAAGAATGGTTTCACTCAGGCCTGAAAATAATTATTAATATGAGCAGTTCAGGTCTGACGTATACATTAGCAATACACAATCGGTAGTGATAAATTCAGATGACTAGATTACCTTTGCGCTGTTCATCCAGAGCTTTCCCATAATTCACTCTTCCACAGTTCTCCACAAGTAAGCTCAACGTCCTCTCTCCCTTTCCATACACAAAACAGTATGTCATTTGGAAAGCTATTCAGCAATAAAAATGTGATCACCACGAGACACTCCAGTATTTCAGTCCTTATTTGAATGAGCCAAATTAAAATAGTGAATAATAGAGAATACTCCGAAACGCACAGTTTCTCAGAATCACATTTTGTTGTAAGTTCTACTAATTCCTGTTGAGTCCACTTAAAATTAACCAAATTAAACATATTGTTATTGAACTGTATATTTAAATCTGTGCATATTCTAATTAGTGCTGCATTGCCATCAGCCGGTGAGATATAGCCTGAAAACACTGAGGCAACACCTCACAGTAATGACTGCCAGCTGTTGCTACAGGTTTGGTTGAATTAATCATAATTCTGCAGATAAAATGTTTTTAATTAATTCTTTTTCAATCATTAATAAGAAATCTAAAAGTGAGTATTATGCTATCCTGCTATAACAATACGTGCTTGTACCTGGACACCATCTCAGCAAAACATACACTTTTCTAGGTAGCAGTCGGTTACCTTTGACGGCTATGTAACAGGTATGAACAGTGACCTTAATCCTTTCACTCCAAAGACAAAGTTTAAGACTCCTTAGAAACAAATATTTCTGGGATGATCCAAACATATGTGCCCTTGTACTTTAGAGATTACCCTCACCCTAAATCTGATTTTAATTTAAATGGATGTCATGTTCAGGACCCAGAAAAACAGTCAGTACCTTTCCATCAGGGAGTGTCAGCTCATGAGTCTTGTAGTCAAAGCTGCCAACACATTTCCTGTCCACAAAAACCTAAAATACATGAAAGGTCACAATGGCAGGATTATGTTAAACCATCCTGTATAACCCTAGAACATTTATTTTGAAACTATATTATGCATGTAGAGTATGTGCTTCTGTCTGTGGGTCCTGACCAGTGCTCTGTCTCTGACGTTGTTCTTGGAGTTGAGGGCTCCTCCACTGGTGATGGTGGTCTCATACAGCGTGTAGCCATACGACTGGCCGTTGTTATTGTTGACAGGGAGATTCTCCATGTTCACTGGGCTCTCTGACCTGTGTGGCTAAATGAATGGTCAGACATCTTAATACATTACATGTAAGAATTTGTCAGAACACATTAGGCAAATATGACCTCTGAAGACGATGAAATGTGATCTGTATCTGTGGTCGCCATCACTTCCAGAATTCTCCATTCTGACTGATGAAAATCCCAGAAGAAAGGACACTGAGACACACTCAATAAAAGAGTATGTGACAGAAAATTCCCCAAAAATAAAAGCAAGACCGTTGACACCTTGTTGTATGGCCAGTGTTCCGTTGCTAGGTGTGAGGCATCTGTCTTCAGCATGAGCAGCATGAGGAGGCAGACTCGTGTGCTGATAACGGAGATGTTCAGTCTGTCTGAGGCTCACTGCATCTCACAATTTGCTCTCATCCCAGCAGGGCTCTTATATCTATCCGACAGTATGGTCTATATGGAGTTTGACTACAGCATTTTCCATTCTGTGGATTATGTAATCAGCTGTCACACCAGACAGGTGCTCACCTTGTCGGTGAAATGCAGGCTGTCCCACAGTGACAGGTGTCGCTGGATGACAACAGGGTCGTACGCTTTCTTCTTCTGTGGAGAGGGCACTTCAGGAAGAGGCTCAGCTGGAACAAGAGTTGATAAAAAAAAAAAAACGTTTAATTAATGCTCACTCTGGCGGACTCAGTGAATCATCAAATCAGTTGTTAGGTGTGCATAGTTTCTCATTAAATGTGTGATGCAGCTAATGCAGGTGGATGTTTCAGAAGACATTACAGTGGTACTGGCTGAATAAATTCCTCAAGAGTTGATATTTTGGGGTGTAATCTCCAGCCTCCGATAGTGGAGCATCATAATCTGCAGTGAAAACATTTGCAGTGAGAAGCAATGCATCTGTAAAAGGAAGTCATATTCATCAAACATCTGAATGATCCTTTGTTTATCTGAACCAACCGTAACTGGTGACCTGAGGTTTGTAGGTGCCAAAGTCCATTGCTCCATTCATGAAGCCAAAGCTGGTTCCTCCATGGAACATGTACAGATTAATGGAGACACCTCTCTCCAGGATCTCTGACACGACAGCCAGCATGTCTGCAAACCACATGATAATGAATAATACCCAGAGAGCCAAAGAGCAATACACGGCAATGAGTAAGTTGTTGAGTGTGGCAGTAACGCTGCTCTGTACCGGTTGAAATGTCCTTGAACGATACCTGAACCCCACAACTCATGAGAGATATTCTGTATTGCCTTCATAAATGCTATCCAAAATCACACACTGGCCATTGTGAAGCTTATAAGTGTGTGAGTGAACAAAGGGGGTTGCAGAGCACTGCTGAAAATGAGCAGCACTCAGCAAAAAAATGTGCAGAGGAAAAATGCTGGTTGAAAAGTTTTTCCGTACCCTCAGCGTGGAACACATGGTGATGTTCTCCCCAGACGTCAAACCAGCCAGACCAATACTCCATCACCATTAGAGGTTTCTGGGGCTACACAGAGAACATGCCTTTATTTCACATGTATCTTTTCTGTCGACTATAGTTTAAGAACCATAGCAAGGCTTTAATGAGAAAGAGAATCTGACTTATGGGCTTTTAATGCTTTTACACTCAAGTATAATAAATGCAAAGGCAGAAATGTATGATAAAGTTTGTTTTTTGTTAGAAGTTATCAGTTGTGAGTCCAAAGGCCACACTGCAAAGCCACCCTTTATGACCACTTGCCTGCTTGTCAGCTAAGTACTGGATAGCGCCGAACGACAGTCTCTGAAGGTTGATTGTTTTTAGAACTGAAATAAGCAAGACAGAAAGATTTAGGGCAAATGAAGGACAGCCAAACAATCACATACAACATTATGTGTGTCAATGCACTTTACATCACATGGTACATTTTTGTAGAATATAGCCTCAAAAATGCAACCATGTCTCCTTGAAAATCTCTTCTCATTTCTGAACTGTTTTCAGAATTACCTTCTCTAAAGTCACTGCTGACTTTTTTTGTATTAAAAGACAACATTTTCTTTCCCTAACTTTAAAGCAACATTATGTAACTTTTTGACCTCATAATAAAAGCTTCTAAATCATGCGAATGGTGTCTCTGTCTCAGCTCCTCCGCCCCCCCATCACTTGTTTCTGCACTGTAACATGTAACTTCAGTGGGTTACTAGGATCACAGCCTTACATACATATTTACTTCAACATACAAGTTTTCAGCTCATAACAATGCTATGATGTCTTGAGATTTGTTTGAGGTTAGCAATTACATTACATCTGACAAACTGCAACAGACCTGAGATTTGTATTTATGACAGTGGTTTTGCACAAAATGTCAATTTCTATACAGTACTGATTTACTTAATAGCTACCAGTGCCTAAACATTACGTGAAGTAACTTGAATAATGCTGTAGTCACTTCAGCTGGATACTGTGTTGCAAAATATTTTGGCAGAAAACAAATGAAATACGTTGTCAGAAACATTTCACTGGTACGGTAGGATATGCTGATAAACAACATTTCCTCATAAGGTTATTAGAACAAAACTTGGCTGGCAACAGATTTCCCTCAAAATGTATTACAAAAGGCAATTTCTAGGAGACAGGGCTGCAGAAATGATACACTTTAAGTGGTAAATGAAAGAACACTAAAATATATGTTGGCTCATGGGTTAGTTATCTTCATTACCCCCCTCCATCCCTCCATATCTCAAGCCTTCCCAGTTATCTGAAGTCAAAAGGAGCTCCTTGATTCCTCTAGACAGGAGGCACTGCAGGAAAAGATAAAAGGATTGTTTGCATAAAATGCTAAATGAACTAAATTACAATGTATTAAAAAAAAAAAAAAAAACAAATGAATAAACTCACGTCCTTTATAAACGGCATGTATTTCTCATCTTTGGCGTATGATCCATACTCGTTCTCCACTTGAACTGCAATTATTGGGCCTCCATCTTCAAACTGAAAGAACAAGGCAACATATTTATTTATATATTTTTTCCTACTTGAAAATCATACTTATTCCTTCAGGGAATGTTGACGTTAAATATTTTTTTTTTAAAGTTTAAGTTTTACTAACCATCAGGGGTTTGATGACAGAAAAAAGCTTGTCAAAGTAGAGGTTGACAGCATCGACAAACCCAGGATAAGTTGTCCTCAACTGCATGAATTTATCTTGCAACAACCAGCTGAAAGAAACACAAGAGCAACATTGGTGGCTTGCTAATTCTATATGGGGATATTTTAAAGCAATGGACAGAGGATGTTACCTAGGCAACCCGCCCAGGTCCCATTCAGCGCAGATGTAAGGTCCAGGACGCAGGATCACCCACAGACCCATCTCTGATGCCAAAGTGACATAGGCCCTGAGAAAGGCAGACACCTTCTGCTTTGTTTAAGAAATTATACATGAACTAATCTGCATATCTTTTGGAAACATTAAACAAACTAGAAATAGAGAGAAAAAGAGTTTGAAAGCTGTACTTGAGGTCCAACTGGTCCTGAAAGTTGAATGTTCCTCTCTCCGGCTCGTGCAGATTCCATGGCACATATCTGAAAAAGTGAGCAAGAAAACAATTCTTTGTAACTAATAAGTTATATTCTGCTTCGGTGGCTCATGCAATCCTTGTTTTTGGTTTGTTTCTGTTGCATTTTAGGGTGAACCGTTTCATCATTGCATTTTATACAAACACATTCGATCCAATCTGATCTGTGTTTGACCTTCTGCAGCAAAAAACAGTGAAAATCCTGCTCAGTCAAGTTGTCAAGTTGCAGTGGGAGCCTACGTCGTGAGAGTATTGAGGCCACAGGCCTTCATCTTCAGCAGACGGTCCTCCCAGTAGGCTCTGGGGACTCGGAAGTAATGGATGGAGCCACCTAGGATGAGGAAGGGCGCTCCCTCCAGAGTGAACTGAGACGAGTTGGCCATTAGACCCTCTGCACGATTCATTCTTCTCACTTCAGGGTGATGTCTGGTGTGGAAAAACAGTTAGACATAACGGAAAAAAAATCCACCTTCTCAAGCAGGTTATATGTGTTGGATAATAAAATTCAACGGTTAACAGAAACATTATAACATTGTTGTCACACCTGTAATAAAATGTGTATATAACAAATAGTAAGCTATGAAATTATGTATTTTATATGTTGTTCATAGCGTATTATGAATATGAACTGCACACAATAAATGATATATGAGCAAGATAAAAGTAAAAACTTACCGAGAAAAAGTCCCAAATGCTAATTAACTGAATATCCCAATCATATAGAAAACATTGTCACAGCTGTACCTTGATGCTGAGCTTGTCAGGGTGCATTTGAAGGGAGGATGGTGCCGGGAGGCCTCGAACGCTGTGGATAAGGGAAACCATTGTTGTTTTAGAACAAAAATATAATTGTGCTCTGTCTCTCTCCCTCTGTCTCTCAGTAGTGCTCAGTCACAGCAGGGAGGTGTTACATTGTTCACAGTGATACTATAGTTTGCATAAAAAAATGTACAGATACCCTGTAGTGGCTAGAAATAATTAGAATCCTACTGATGAGGGATTGTGTGTGAAAAGTAATACGTTAGAGTGCAATATCATATTATTAGGCCTCTGTGTCCCTGTTAGGGTAGTTGAGGTGTTTATTGTTCACTGCCTCTCAAAGCACATTAACATTTTATGATCACTGATGAGATAAAATGTCAAAACCAAAAAACACGACAACAAATTATAGACCAACTGGACCAACGGTTACATGTCATACAGGTTATGTACTTGCAAATGTCCATTTTCTGATATGTTGATGTAAATACAGACACAAACTATTGCATAAAGCTTCTTGTCAGAGCTGTAAAACAACACCTATCATAATACTCGTAGTTCAAATTGCAAATTGTACTTTTTAAACTTGCAAAAAGAAACAAAGAATACCAATATTTAACAGGAGTGCTTTTTGGAAATACACTACAAAGCAGAAGAGGTCATTCATGTGTATTTTAAAGAGTTGTTCCAGTACTCTCAGTTGCTTTTTTGACATTGTTCTATCCTCATTATTAACCATAAAAATAAACATGTTTCAGTCAAATAATATTAAACTTTAGAGGAGCGGGAGGTGTTCTTAAGTCGTGGGGCAGTTCATTTCAAAAATGAATATTACATGGCATGAAAACTGAGAAATTCTTGCACATCTGTGATTATATTTTGTATACCATTGGAACAATTCCCATAAAAAAACACATTTTATTTTGCACCTCGATGGAGAGCATCCCCGGCACGCCCCTTATGGTTTCCCTCATGGGACCTTATTTCAGAAAAATACGCATAGTAGTGAATGGTAAAAGACAAATCTATTTTTTAAAACATGTAAACAATTGATGTTTGCTATTATTAAAGATAATTAAAGTTTGGTCCTGTATATTGGTTTGCTCATGAAACTGACTAACAGTTGCCAATATGACCAGATTTGTTGCGGTTTTCATCTTTTTTAATACCTTTTCTGTGACGAAATGTTGACCATGATGGTGCTGGTGGCACGTTTGAGCGAGACGATGTTGTTCACAGAGTGGTTTCACACAAAAATAGATGATGTTTTACTTTATTTACAACAAACTGCGACCTTCTTGACTTTTTAAACGGACATACGTCATATGTGTAATTCATGGCACAGCTCATCTGAATTAAGGTCCCAATCAGGTCCACCAGAAGGATTGGGCCTGACTATGGCCCTCTTTACTGTGTTCTTTTCTATTTGCCTAAATGTGCAGAAAAGGACGTTGCTTTTCCATTAGCACTTATGGGCTGCCATGCTGAGTCCACATGTATGGAAAAGCCCCAGAAGGAAGTCACTTAAAAGGAGCTGGAGGACAACTGTGCTGAAAGTATGGATCTTGTAGAAACAAATTCACTTGCATTTAACAGACTCTTTTGTCCAAAGCAACTTACAGTACTTTAGTATTCATACACTGATGGCAGTGACTGTCATGTAAGGTGCCGACCAGCACATCAGGATGTTTTGGGGAGCATTATCTTGCCCAAGGACACTTCAACTTGCAGATTAAGAGAATCGAAACAGCAACCTTCCAAGACACTGATAACAACACACTGGCTCTACCCATGTGCCACAGCCACCCTAGCTGGAAGAAGAAAGGAAGTAAAAAATATTGTTAGATTCATGACATTCATAGGAAGAACATGTCTGGAGGTGACACATCTCTTGTTGGAGGGAATTAATAGTTTTATCGTAATCTTTTCTTTAAGGTAATTTACATATAGGGACTTTGTGGTTTTGCGTTTTTATCCCGCAGTGTAACTGTGTGACGGTCCCTGCATGCAGACAGTAGTACAGTTTGTGTACTGGAGATAACTCCATGAACTGCTGCTGTCTTCTGATACAAACGGCCGAAGAAAAGAGGAAACTACGTTTAATTCATCCCTTTTTTTAAGGTATGACACCAGGAAGTAACCTTACAACACAGGCGACCAGCGTTGTTAGAACATGGGGTAGCGTCGCTCGTTAACTTGTCATTTGTGGAATGATATGACAAGTTGGACCTGCTGGTAACTTAACTCGTAGAACAGGAACATTCAAGCGTTACAGCAGAGCAGAGTTAGCAGCTGGTCACGTCGTCGACCGATGGAAAGCTTGCTCTGTCGTCGTCTGTCCCTAAAACAAAGATACTCGCTCCTGCTGTGTTTGGCTATCGGAGCGGTGCTTGCTTATCAGCTGACAAGGTAAGTGAAACACTTGACGTGCTAACAGGGGTCTCAGTGAGGGGAAGACATGTCTAACCAGCTCTAACACGAGTCATGCATGGAGATGAGCAGCCCGCCCACCGACACTGACAAGTAAACAGTCGTTTGTTTGTTTGTTTCTCCACACTTCCTGCTTTTAAGTGTTTGCACCGTCTGTGTTCGGGACTGTTCCTTGTGGAGACTCTCACAGTGAGAGCCCGTGAACTCTCGCTTACCTGTTGCCCTGTGTGGACATTGAACACGACGACACGTAACACGTTACCTGTCACCATGCTCGACCTCAGTGTGCCCTGCTGCGTACATCCTTACCGATCACAGTGACGTACTGCAGATCCTGTACGCGCGCAGAGGTTAAACCACACTGTAAACTACTCTGCTCCAAGTACTGAACAGGTAACTTAAAGGGGCACTGTGTAGTTTTGCAAAAAGAAATTAAGAGCCATGTAATAATTTCTACTCAGAAATATTTATGTTTTCCATAACTGAAAAAAACAAGCTGTTCTCATATGGTCCACAGAAGACTGTTTGAAACTAGAAAGGTGGCAGGGTCTGCCACATATAAACAAACTAAAACAGTGTTGCCCATTAAGATCTTTTTTTTTTTAATTCAGTCATGAAAACAAATAGAGTTTGTTTATTTGGTTTACGCATAAGAAACAGTCAGTGAAGAGCTTTCTCTTCTCACTCTAACCCAAAACTACATAGTGCACCTTTAAGTAAAAGTATGTAGGAAAATGTACTTTAATTATAAAAATAGAGGCATATAAGCAGAAAGAATCGACCCTGCTGTTCCGCTATTATACTGATTAATTATTATTACTCATGCGTTAATGTAGAAGCAGGATTTTCACTCTTCTCGCTGGTTGGGGTTTGGCTCATTTTTAATGTTCAGGACTCTGCAAAAGTTTGAAAATAACAAGGGATGTTGTCACAGTTACTCAGAACCCAAAGTGAAACCTGCACAAAATGTGTTTTGTTCATCCAACAGTCCAAAACATTATTAAAAGATACACTAAGATGATGAAAATGGTTAAAAGGAAAATCAGCAAATCTTCACCTTAAAGGAGCTTGAAATCATGAAAAAGGAATTGACTTGATTATCAAAATATCAGCAAATTGATTCTCTGTCAACTGATTAATTATTTCAGGTGTGCTTGTATAAATGTCCGGGAAGTTTACCTTATAACAAAACATCATATTTTATGAACTATTCATATGTTCATATGTAGCTAGTAACTCCTGCTGCCAGATAAATCACAGTGTACAATATTAACCTCTGAAATGTAGTGGAGTAGAAGTACAAAGTGGCGGTACTACTTGAGCATATGTAATTAGCTAAATTCCACCACTGGTTATTGTTATATTATCATGCTAAATGTCCAAGAACACATAGTTAGCATTTGCCTCAGGTTTTGCCTCTACTGATGTGATTACAGTACATTCAAATGGAGAGATTACACGTGAATGACACACCTACGATATGAGCTACCTTTTATCACTATGATTTACATGAAGGAGTTTTCCTAACAAATGCCTTAGCTGACCTCCCATGGGAGAAATGTTCCTGAAATGTCTTTAAAGCATTTTTTTTTCCAGTTGCACTAGTTCTTTTCTCTATTGATATTGCCCCTAGGAGTCGTCCCGTAGGAAGAAGAATGAGCCGCGTGGAGGGTCTGAGGGCCAACTCGTCTCAGTTCACTCTGGAGAGAAAACCCTTCCGCATCCTGGGGGGCTCCATCCATTACTTCAGAGTCCCCAGAGCCTACTGGGAGGACCGTCTGCTGAAGATGAAGGCCTGTGGCCTCAATACTCTCACGACGTAGGTTCCCTAGCCTCAACTTACAACTGGTTCCATATAGCTTAAGGCACCAGAATGAACAGTGTCAGATAGTTGTTTGACTGGAGATGATAATTGCACAGCTCAAACAAAATCTGAGTAAAGCAAAGTAGAGTTGACAAAAATCCTGAGTCATATATAATGCTTTCGTAAGAAAACAGATAGACAATGTAAATGATTTCTCAAGAAACGATCACAGTCTTAAAATGAGTAATATTAATTATAATACAACACTGAAAAGCACACTACAAAATTCCCCTTTATTCCTTTTTTTCAGGTATGTGCCGTGGAACTTGCACGAGCCTGAGCGAGGGGTGTTCAACTTTGAGGATGAGCTGGATTTAGAGTAAGAAATGACACTGTTGGAGAGCAGGTGAACCCCTGCAGATGGCACTGTTGCATTGCAGAAGGGCTCAGTTCTCCACAGTCCTGAATCATGTGATCCTGCTGAGAAGGTGTACATTTACCCTGAAGAAATTAATTAATTAGTTGTACGCTCAGTCAGTCAGTATTAATGATTCTTAATTTATTGACCACATGGGCGGAGATCCATCAAACGTAATGCTTGCTGTCAAGTCTAATGCAAGGGCAGTAAAACATATGAACTGAAAATGAATAAATAAATAGAATGAAATATTTAAGGATGAATTCATATAATTTGTAATGGAACATCTTTCATTTTGAATGGAGAATAAATATCTGTCCCTTCTTTATATCTGCTACATTAAAATTTGAACTGTATTGATAACAAACAGACCTTGTTGACAGCACCTTTTTTCACATCTTGTATCCTTCTCTTAGAGCCTACCTCCGCCTCGCCGCCAGCCTGGGCCTCTGGGTGATTCTCCGTCCGGGGCCGTACATCTGTTCCGAGTGGGATTTAGGAGGACTTCCCAGGTAAAAATAGCAGGGCCACAATTAAGTGTTGCCTTTGCAGATTTTTTTTTTTTATTTGTCTTACAGGCATAGTAACATGGTAATAAAATATTTAAAAATAGCCAGCGGGGTGCTAAATTAATCCCTTAAATTGGCTTGGAAATGAATTGTTCAGTCAGGTAATCTGTTTGTAAGCTTTGTCTTTGCTGCAGGCTAAATCCATTCATCTCTCAGAGAGAAGTCGCAGTTTAGTTACTTAAATTATTTCAAGCGTGCTGCCTCTGCCATCCATTTGGCCGGTTTTACCAGGAGTCTAGCTAAGAATTTGTCGGTGAGACTGTGCCACTTTACAGTGTTGCACATACGTGACACAAAGACATCAGGGCTTTATACATAGCAGACATCAACGCATCATATAAGTTAACCACCAATGTTGCTCACATGAAAGCCAGTGATGATTTAGCAGACTTTTGGGGAGGTATTAGAGAGAAGAATAATTACATCTGACAGGCATATCTCCCTGAAAGGATGAATTCACTTAATTCTGTAGTCAAAATAGATGTGAACAGATAGTGTTTGAGGGAAAAAGACTGGAAGTAGGTATTTTTGGAGTTGTTTTCCCTGCAGGCATTGTGAGGTTGAGGTAATATTTATTTGATAATCATCAAAACAGAGTGTTTCTCAGGGCACGCAGTGAAGCATGACTTCCCCTGCAACACATTTTATGATAGTCATGCTTAGGTTGGTGCGATTATCTGAGATAGCTAAAAACCTAAAGAGAGTTCACAGCACAGCGCTTTGAAGAACTTGTATGTTACTGTTTTGGAGCATTTTAAAGATGTGGTTATTTTCTTTTCAGCTGGCTGCTACGGGATCCAAACATGAAACTGAGGACAACCTACCCTGGGTTCACTGAAGCAGTCAACTCCTTCTTTAATCAGCTCATTAAGAAAGTTGTTCCACATCAGGTACTTTCCATTTTCGAAAAGGGTTTTTAAAAGTAACTTCATTGATGCACACACCGAGATATTCTTGTTTTCTTTGTTTAATGCATTCAGACATACGTCAGTTCATCTTTTAAAGTTCCCATATTGTAGAAAGTGAGATTTCTTGTCTTTTTATATTGTAAAGGAGGTCCAGCTGCTAATTCAATACTGTGAAAGTATCAAAGCACTTGTAATGTTGTGATGTCACAACTATACAGTCACTGCCTTCAGCCATGTCCCCAGAAAAGTGGTGGTTGCAAAAACCCCGGCAGAGCTGAGGCAGAAACACAGTGGGCGGTGCTTGCTCAGGCCTGTAAAAGTTGACCAATCAGAGCAGACTGGGCTGTTCAGGTGGAGGTGAGACAGGAGCTTAAACAAAACATTCAGACACGGGCAAATAAAAGTTCTGCAGCAATGGACAGAATGTGAAAAAACAAATTGTTTTTCAACATTAAAGCAAGTTATCGTTTTCTACTTGACACCCAAAATCAAAGTTTGAATCTGCAAATAAGAACAATATAGGACATTTCAGCATGCATATGATTAAAACGTTATTCAATCCCAGATTATTTTCATGATAGAATCCTAGTACTCACAATCATCTTTTGTTACCACCTTCCAAAAATACTGCAATAATTAGCTGCTTTTTTACCATTATTGGCAATGCAATGCACCATGCACGCCTCAACTTGTGTCCTCCGAGGATTACTTTTTACCAGCTGCATGCATCATTGATCGTGTTCTGATTTCTATTTCACAGTGTTTTAAATATTCAGCTGTATTGAGGGTAGGGATAGTCAAGAACTGGTGCCAGGTCCTAATAACTGTCCTCTATTCACTGGCTAATTAATGCACAGTACTCCAAGGGGGGCCCAATTATCGCAGTTCAAGTAGAGAATGAATATGGCGCATATGCCCAAGATGAAGAGTACATGGCTTTCGTCAAGGAGGTAAGAAACAACATGTGTAAATGTGCTGGTTTTATTTACCTTGTTCCCTCTGCTGTCCTTTCTTCACCCACTCTTGTTTTGACTGTCTTTCAAGAAAAAATCCACAACAACATTTCAGAAAAAACCTCCACTGTTTAGTTGCCTCAGTAATCCCCCTTCTTTTCCAGGCATTATTATCAAGGGGCGTCACAGAGCTGCTGCTGACCTCAGACAACAAGGACGGACTAAAGCTTGGAGGAGTGAAAGGAGGTATTGTCGGATGGGCTGTCAGACAAACAAGATAGAGCATACACACACACATCCAAACAAACACACACGCATATACAGTATGGTGGTTGGTGTGTGCGACAAAGAGGTGTGAGCCTGGTGTCAGACAGCTGCAGTTCAGAACTCGAGTCTACACACAAAGGATTCTGTGTTGTACCAGAAAGTTGTTATTTTTTTTATGTACTCTGGCACAAACACAAAATGGAAAGTAGAAGTCTTAATTGTTTTCTTTGACACACCTGTTTTGCAAATACACATACATTAGTAACCATTGTTTTAAAGCCACAACAAGGTTGTTAATCACAGTATATTTGCTTTTATTATCACTGCAAGCCATGACATCATCCTCATCCTCATCATTATCATACTAACTGAACAAGATCTTTGAGGGTGTTGTTATAATATCTCCCTTTCCTGTTTTAATGCATCTCTCAAGTAACTTTTATATATTGTGCATATTTTGTTATCCTGATTTGCACTTCATAGACACAGAAAGGTGAACAAAGTTTGATGCTTTGTTGGCTGACTCCTGAAAAACATGTAGCTTTTTATTAGGGTTGGGCATTGTAAGGCAAAAATGCTATTAGATTAGATTTATATTTGACGATTATTTGAAGATCAACCTCATTTTCGTTAATTTTTTTTAAGGAGTTCCACAAAGAAACTGATTACTGATTACTGATTACTCCTTTAAAAAGTACAGCCGGCACAGAGTGTACAACGAACATTAATATTCTCATCTTTAGCTGACATGAACTCAAAATAATGACTGTATATCCAGGTAGAGAACGCACATCTCTCTCCTCCCTCCATTGTTGTTTGTGTTTGTGTCGCTGCGTGGTGTTACACTTGAGTTGTCCTCATGCTGAAAACGTGACTTTTCGCAGACATGACATCACTCCCCGAGATGCAAGAAGAAAGCAAAAATATATGCTTTTACTAAGGAAAATGACAAAAATAATAGTAACGCACAGTGACAGTGAAAAAAGAGTTTACCGGCATCACTGCCCGCAGATAGAGTCTTTTTTTAATGGGGGTCCGGGGATTTCTCCCCCAGGAAATTTTGAAAATTGGGCTGTTAAAGGTGCAATTTCAACGTAGTTTGAGAAGGAAAGGAAGGCCAATCGTTGGGGTCCTCATCGTCATATTTTAATCACAAATAAAGCTTATTTTCCTTCACTATAGGCCTACTGAGTATTGTTTACGTTAAAGATATTATAGCCTGTAATAAGACCTGTGCTGTGTGCATAGGCTATTAGAGCAGGTAGAACATTCCCTATTATAATTTCTTCACTTCATTGTCTATCTGCATTAGGCCTACAGTAGGCTTTGTAGGGTATTAAGAGAAAAAAAAATCATCATTTAACAGAGACTACACACCCAGAGTATATTCAATTTTTCACGAAAACTGAGCTGATGGAAGTATTATCAGGTGTTGGGGAGATGATGTCTCACTTTCCACGTCTTCTTTCTCTGACTGCGACTTTTTGTTTCCAAAGAACCTCCGTATATCCATAATAACTAGCTACTATAAACGCTTCAATGGTATTAAACAGTAGGCTAATTGACGGACTCTGGTAATATCAGTGACGCATAGAGGGGGAACGAATAACACTGATGATGAATTTGCAACAAATTATTCTGACTCTGCCCATATATGGGCATATGCCATGAGGAAAGCCAGGTCAGCTTCTGCGCAATTTGCGCGCGTGACAATGTTGCATTTGTGGCTGCTGGCCGTTCGATATGCCACCACATAACAACCTCTGGGGCTGTTTTCATCATGAGGCTATTATATTTGATGTTTTTTTTAAGGCACTATTTCCAAAATATCCGAGGCAACAGCCCTGAAGGCCCAGGTCTAATGACTCGCCTGCACAGGACCTCCTCTGAAGTTGGTATTCATTTGAAATGTTGTTCCACATCTTGGTTATGTGTTTTAATAACATTGTTTTCCTGTTTGTTTTTGTCTGAAGTGCTAGAAACCATCAATTTCCAGAAACTGAACCAAGATGACATCAAGTATCTGGATAGAGTACAAGTGAGTTGTGTCTCATATGCCTTTATGTTATTATAAAATGATAATAAGATGTATGTACGTATGTATGTATTTTTCCGGAACCAATCAAACATCAGACCTCACATCAGACAGACATATCATTAGCAATCCTTGCTCTTCCCAGTAAGTAGACTATCCCGGTTTATCTAAGTGAAAATTAATGGCCTTACCTTACAAGGAAAAGCTGGAAGCCTGAGAGAATATATTTAATCTGTTAAGACAATTTATCCAAGGTTTGTGCTCCTGCATTAATGTAGTAATCTACACATCTGTGTCTTCTGTTTAATTGAGTGTGTGTTGTTTTCCATAACTGTTCTAACACCAACTATTTCTTTCTCCCACAAGCCGCAGATGCCTAAGATGGTGATGGAGTACTGGACTGGCTGGTTCGATCTTTGGGGGGAGCTACATCATGTGTTTGCAGCTGAGGGTAAGACTTCTCTTTAGAGTGTCCTATAGGACTGCTGATAAGAGAGAGACAGGTGTTCTCATCAGAGTAAGACGGGATTCCTGCTGATGGATTCTTTGTTGAGGGTAAAACCGTTCCTCTCTGTACAGAAGTTCGATAATGCTGTCTAATTTGAGACTGGGGTGAGACGGGTTTCTTGCTGCGAGCCAATACAGAATCTCTGAAGGTAAAACAGACTGTCTTGAGGGTAACACAGAGTCTCAGTGCCTTAGGGTAAGAGAGGCTTAAGACAAACCTTTTTAGCTGAGAATGAAACAGCATCGATGCCAGAGGAAAGGCAGGGTAAGGACAAACTAGCTGCTATGGGGGTTGTGTGCGATAAATTCTCCAGACTGAATGTGGGGCAGTCTCTCTTAACACTGAGGTTCCTTCACAAAAGGCACAGAACCCACTCAGTGCAGCTAGGGTGTACAGCTTGCATATGGTCATTTCCTCCTTGTATTGTGGCTTTGTCAGAGATTTATATACTTTTCATGCATGGTAGGTTGCGAGCCAAGTATCACAAACGGTAGTGTGAGAGCCGCCCCCTTAACTTTGATTCTGGGACATATATTTAATGTTCAGAAGCCAGGTTTTCAACATTTCCTTGTTCAGGATTGTTCAACGATATGCTCCACTGATTCTGACAGGTGGAGGAGTCGCATTCATCTCATGCTCTCCCACTTCCTCTCTATACAAATGGGCTGTTGTTCCAGATACATACTGGGATTGTCTTTGCCTTGCTGCATTTAATAAGGTTTTAGCGAAATTGTACAGAATCATTACATGCAATGTGTCTTAGAGCAAAGCATATTTGCTTCAATATTTAACTGCCAGCACCTACACAGAAGGCATAACAAAATATATTTTTGTACTTAAAGGTGAAATTATTATTAAGTTCACTCTTTCTAACCAAAATGCATTGTGTATATCCTTGAGACCAAACAAATGTGGGGTTTTTTTCTCTCGTTTTTTTTTCTCCCCATAATACAATTGCAGAGAAGATTTTTGGAAGAAATTGAAATCTACAACTGTTTACTATCACGGTTGCTCTCTAGCAGATTTCTTCTTTCTGGCCTTTGTTGGTGCATTGCTAAATTTCTTGGCTCCATACTGCAGCAACTGTCGATCAGTAGGGGAATAAAGAATTGTGTGAAAACATTGGCGTCGGCCCATTTCATAGTGTTATGCTTGGGCCGCCTGATTATGAAACAAATCATAATCACAATTAAACTTGCCTGTAGATTTCCTTGAATTTTAAATATAATTCAAGAAATACATAATGCAAAATAAAATGAGAGCGAAACTAAATGCAACACAGTCATAGTTTTATTTTGTTTTCATAATTGTTGGAAGCCCAAATCATTGTTCAAATGAAATTTGATTAACCACCCAACCCTATTTTATACATTATATCTTTGGATCCTTATTATTGATGCATCACGGCATTAAAAGGTTTTAGTGCAGTATGTGGCTGTTTGTCCGATTCTTGTCCTTGTGTTACCTGTATTCACTTGGAGACTTTGTGTGTTTTGAATAAATAGAAAGACCCTGCCACCTGTGTCTTGATTTTTGGTGATATGAATGCTGCCTCACTGGTTCCTCTTTTACTGTGGATTTTATAGACATTGTGCATTCTTTAATCGTAGTTGAGGGTCCCACTCACTTAAAGGGACATACACTGGACATTGTTCTGATTTATTTTTGATAATGCTGATCTTTGCAAGCAAGACTAGTTTGTCTGCCCACAAAGTCTTTACTTTTAAGCCCCACTTTCTATCTTCCACTCCCACAGTGGCTACTTGTGTTTTTTCTTGTGTCCTCATTACACCACTGCATCTACACAAAGCAATAACCAAAAGTCAAGTGTGTCTATAGAAGAATTACAAAACAACCTAACACAATAACACATTTAAAGCTGTACTCGACTCGGCAGTACCTCTGGACAGTACAATTCTGGACAGTCAAACTACATCTTTGCTAAATAACACCATCAGAGGAATATAGAGACAATGCAGAAAAGAGGAGGGAAAATGGAAATAAATAACTGTCTTATGGTTTCATATCAAATTGTAAAGAGTGCAGCTGTTGCACACCTTAGGTTCACAGGTGCGTAGGAGAAGACCGAAGGCTGCTTCACTTGTAATTAAGTTTATTGATAACCACTTTTCGGTACATAGACCTTCATCAGGTTATCTCGTTCGTATCAAATTGTGAAATAAGTAGGGAGGTGACAATACACTCAGCTCAATTCTTTTAAAATCCACTGAATCCGTAGTTGACCCTCTTCCTTGCCACCAAGCTGAAGCCACCTCAGTGATCCTTATGCATTTTTTTTTTATCTGTCTTTACAACCAAAATAAATGAAATAAAACTCTGGATTGATCATGTCACTGGTGACCAATCTCCAAACTGCAACCCCTCTGCCTTGCTGATTACCTTTGAGGCCTTTCACTGTGCACTTGAAAGGGCAAAACGGCCAAATTAAAGCCTTCATCGAGTCTTTTCGATTTTACGCCTGCCAGATTTATTCAAGTCTTTTTTAACACTGATGATCTTGATTGTAAATAGCTCTCTGTCAACTGGCTGTGTTTTATCCAACCTCAAGCATGCAATAGTGTGCCCACTGGTTTAAAACCTGAGACTTTGTTTTAGGAATATCTGTGTTATTTTTGACACATTTTAAGCAGGATTTTTCTGCGCATCATAGCACCGCATCTGCTCTTATCAAAGTGACATACAGCCTCTTACATACAGCTGATGCTAAATTTTAATTTGAGCTCTGCTCTATCCTATTGGATCATCTTGAAAAGCGGGTTGGCATCAGAGACAGTGCTCTAACTTCCTATTTAGGAACCAGAGCATTCTCTGTCCTGTGGTGTTCCCCAAGGCTCCCTCCTTGGCCCTTTGTTGCTCTGTATTCTACCACTGAGACATACAACATTTTTAATTCTAAATCGAAAATCGATTACAGTTAGAATTATATCATTAGATTCAGAGGCAGTAACATCTTTCAAATAACCTCCCCAAACATATCTTTTATAAGGCCTTTTATTTATTCTAGCACACCCTTTTTTGCCATGTCTTATCTGTTTTATTATCAGTATTTGTCATTATTGGTCTGGGTTTTATTCCATTTTATTTCTGTATAATTTCAACTGTCTGATTCAGTCCTTGGATGTTTAAATTCCGGTTCAATTCTTGCAAAGCACTTTGTAATGTTGTTTTGAAAGTATTTTATAAACAAAGGATTGTTTATTATATTATAATTATTGTTAATGAAATTCTGGATAGATAGTAATTCCTGCACAACATCCAGGACCCTGAGGTTGTGTATTTAGATTGCTTTTTTTGTTCGACAGAATGTCCATACTGTTAACTTATTTGATTTAGAATGATATTAAACAGGGAATAAGCGTCAAATATTTCCCATTAGAAGCTGCATCTAGCACATTTTTGGCAATTTTACTCGAATAATTAACAATGAATGTTTTTTCATAAATGTCAGTGAATTCTCTGTTTATTGAATAATGAATTAATCCACTAGATCTTTCAGCTACATGTCACAAGCACACAAGCCATAAGATATTTAGGCTTTCCCGGCTGTTGGCAGCGGGCCCTAAAAGCATGAAGGGACCTAGTTAAATATTAATGTAAAAGAGCCAGATGCTATGTCAAATGTACTGTATAGTACATGCCACATAACAACCATATAAGACAGCCCTTATTGTTCAGCCAGCAGGGTGATATTTTTAGTATAATCTATAGTCGTGACATACATGATAGCACCTGCTTCACCATTGTCAAGATTAATGGAAATCACATGCCATCCTCTCACCATCTTGAGTGCTCTCGGAAACCTCTCATTTCAAACGCGAGGTGCAGAGCCTCAAGCTTCCTTTTTACTGTCTGTCATTCCCAGCAGCCATCCACACCTTAACAGAGAAAATGTTTTGGAAACGAAAAGGGCTTTCTGGTGTTTCACCACCAGTGAGATGGGGGAAAAAAAAAAAACCAAACAAAAAAAAAAGGTCTGCACCACACAGAAAGTGTCACAGCTATGAAATGAACGCTGGAATATTCAGAGGGGATTCATGTCCTTGACAGTTCAGTGCTCTGCAGACTGCAACACACCCGGCAGTTGGTCACAGCTAGTACCACCACCACCACCATGAAGCCAACCGCGTCCGGCTCTGTCACTCACCCTGCTCAATTGTTATTCAACAAGGCTCTTGCCTTTGATTCAAATCATTAAAGTCAGTCCAATTCGACTATTAAAGTTCAATTTGAATACTTAATTACATGCTCTGCCATGTTCGCTGCAAAATGTAAGTAGCTATCTTGTGCAGGTAGGGAGGCAATTTTTTACGAGTGTGCTCAGGACCTGTAATGAATTGTAGTAACCTGTAATAGCATGTGTGTCAGGGGTCTACATGTTTCAATTGAAGTGGAATTGAGGGCGATGGGATTATTGAAGCAGTGACTCTGGCTTGTTGAAGTAGAAGTCGAACAGATTTTCTTTCTCTTTTTGTCAGTTAATGTTAAGCTTTGGGTTTGTTATTTTCTGATACTCTTACTCTTTAAGATAAATTATAGACTTGATGTGTTGAATTTTATTTGTTTCTTTCACTTTCTTCGACAGACATGGTAGCTGTGGTCACAGAGGTCCTTAAACTGGACATGTCTATCAACCTCTACATGTTCCACGGAGGGACAAATTTTGGCTTCATGAATGGGGCAGCTGCCGTTGGAGTCACACTACCTAAGCCGATGGTGACAAGCTACGGTATGTGTAATGAATCTGTTTTTGACCGGCATTTTGTGACATTGGAATAAACAAAATGCCCTGTACCTGTGAGGAGAAAAACTAAATAGAATATCCAGGGTTGATTGGTCAGGGATAATCTAGAATCCCTGCTGCTAGGATTTGACAGGAAACTGCATTTTAATAGCATTTTAATATTTAATCGGAAGAGAAGGATCTTCATTTACTGATTTTATTATGCTTAAACAAACTAAATATTTAGTTTAGTTTAGTTTTCATGACTGGATAGAGTGAATAAACAAACTGACTACTGACTACTACTGTTTTACTCTGTTTGTATTTAGCGGACCCTGCCACCTTTCTAGATTCAAACTGTGTTTAGGATACCTTATTTTCCACTGAGAACAGCTTGTTTATTCAGAATAAATAATCCTATGTAGTCCAGTTTGTATTATTACCACATTAATATTGTACATTTTAAAAGCCTGAGTTTTAATTTCTTACACTACATAGTGCCCCTTTAAAGGCCACTGATTCTGCATAAAAGTAGGAAGCAGAAACAATCCATGAAGATTGCTTTTTAAATAATATTGACTCAAGACTGCACATTATCATTACACAATAACCTTTTTTTGAAATATAGTCACTAAGTACAGTCAGAGCCTATGAGCTTGATAGATATATGAATAGGAAAGTTTGATTTAAACGTGATTAGAATGTCATGTTTTCTGTAGATGACGCTATCCCTACTCATGAGCCGCTGACCTTCTGGGGTTCTTTGTAATTTGAATATGCAGTACTCACTAATGAATTCATTACCTAATAAAATGCATGGGGAAATGTAAATTAAAGATGGTACAATGGGTTTATATCCTCCTCTAGGGTATGTAACATTGTAATGTCCTTGATCTTGAGAAAAGAGGAGAATTCTGAAGACTGCTTGGCATCAGGGAAGACTGCCCTTGACCTCCAGCAGCCTTCATACCTGTGTTTACTCCTGCGACTGCACCTTTTACCTTTTCGCTTGAAAACGGCTCCATTTTCTGTCAAGATAAACCAAAATGTGTCTCGGCCCGCTGCTGTCTCAAGATGTTTGATAGGGGGAGTGCAGGAAAAGCATCTGCCACGGTAAGAGGCATCCCTGCCTCTCTCTCTGGCTCCCGAGCCCGCTGTTCTGATAGCACATTATCTTTCAGATTACGATGCTCCATTATCCGAGGCTGGGGATTACACCACCAAGTACCATCTTCTGAGGAATTTATTCAGCTTCTACCACAGTGAGTGTTGTGTGTTGTTGCCGAGACGGGGCCCCACATCTTCTGTCTCTCTTTCTCTCCTTTCCCTTTCATCTCCCCACTTAAGTTAATTCTCCTTGTAGAACCTGCTGCTCTGTTGGCTAAAGCAGGATAACTTTGCATATGATTACAAGCGTGGATTAGATACGGGTTCGCGTGTGTCTGTGCATGTGTGTGAGATTTCGGCCCAAGACCGAAACCCTCAATTACCACCCATTGAGAAAATTACATACTAGACCTTTTATTGTGTTTATCACTGATGCAGCGCTCTGTAGTAGTAAAACAAGGGTTTGTGGTCGGGGGCAGAAGTCTCAAGTGTTTTGCGGCCAGAACTGGAAATGTAGCTTTTGGCAATCTGGGATTGGATCCAGCACAACAAAGTGATAATTTGCCCAGAGTCGTGGTGATTGAAGATAGTTTGAAAGGCTGCCTGACTGTGCGTGATTCATCCTTATGTTTTGTAGTCTGCTGAACAATGAGCAGTGGCCTGAATATGAGAGTCTGAGAAGGCTTTGTGTTCTACTCAGCAGCCACAAACACATGACCTAATTCTTTAATTAGATCAACTTGATATTTTATTGTTGTTTAGTTGTCAAGTCATGTACATTGTGTCAGTAAATCTTTTCCCTGTGGTGTTGTTTTTGCATAACTTGCCGTGGATTCAGGCCGATCTGTCAAAAGTCTTAACACTGATCTTTGAGAACAGCCTGACTCTTAAAGTAGACCTGTGACATGTATGCTTGGGGGTTTTCTTGTTGTTATTATAAAGCTGTCAAATTGCAAAAAAACAGTATGTTATATTAAAACAATTTACCTTAAAGCATTATAGCATTTGAAAGTATTCACCTCCTGTCTAAATGATCAAGTCAGATGTCAAATCTGAGCAATTTTGAACCCAACCAACAGGTTTTTCTATTTCCAAATCAGTGACATAGTTTTATAGAGATATCTTTTCATTGCATTCTTAGGTTTTACACTTTATATACCCGAGCAAAGCACTGGTTTGTGAGTGTCATAGAGACCCATTTAGGTGGAAAGGTGTCGGCCATTACCCTCGAAGCTTTCCCTAAGTGATCCAGCTGTTACCACTTGTATGAGGAAATACTGTCAAGCCTTCTCCAGAGGGACCACTGGTGTCTCTGCATGCTTTAACACCTTTAAAAGCAGTCTGAGGGCACAGGCAACTGCTGTTAATTGTTGTAAAGGGCTGTTTTGTAACTGTTTTGGCTGCTGTGGAGGGCAAACAACCCCCGATCCAATAGTTTTTTTTTTGGTATAATTTAGGGATTTGTTTTGTTGGCAAAAGTTGTTTTTCCTACTTTAGTGCCAGCTGTACCAAAAATCTTGTTATAGTTTCTTTACGACCTACATGGTTTACAGTTTTAATTTACAGAGCAGCCCTCTTTTCGCTCCCTCCTTCTTTCTCTCAGATGTGATATGTAGATGCAGAGATGTGAAGGTTCACGCATTTGCAAGTTCAAAGAGATTTCTTTAAAGATCAGAAATATCCAACTTCAGCTCTCTACTCTGACTCAATTTGCATATGTTTAAGAATGTATTGATTCATGTCTATTTTTGTGTGATTTTATTAGACCCATGTTTATGTACACGTGGACAATGTATGATAATGTTCTAGTAGTTATGAACTTCCCTTAGAGGGTTTGTTTAGACCCATTTCCGGGGTGAATAAAGGACAAACTGAATTAGAATGATATTATACATTCCACGTAGTCAAACCTGCAACCAGACTAAGTCTTACCCTCAGTGTTGCTGCTTGTTTTCAGCCCAGCCTCTCCCTGAGCCACCCTCTGCTCAGGAGAGAAGAGCGTACCAGCCTGTTGTCGTCCAGCAGCACTTGTCTCTGTGGGACAGTCTGCATTTCGCTGACAAGGTAAACTACCAACGCACAGAGAGTGCCAAAATTTCAGGGCACCAAAATAATAAAATCATCTCTGTAGCACTCTTCAAAACACAATTACAAGGTTGTTGACTGGCAACAGAAAAACATGAAATACTTAAGAAGAAAATCATACACGCAAGCCAAACATATAAACACTTTAATAGTCTGTGTACTACTTTAAAAATGTATTCTCCTACTCAAAGAGCCTGTTCTAGCCTGAGGAAAGGTGTATTGACAGTACACAGTTTTAGTCGCAGAGACGCCTTATCACATTTTTCTACTCAACACTGTTATCATATAACCAATCAACATTAGAAGATTATAATGTAACAACCCTAGTCCCAGATTACATAGGACAGATAATCAGTGTCGTTGCCTGTGCTCCAGTCTCGTATAGCCAGGCCGTTCTCCTGCGCTGTCTGGCTGCACCAATTCTTATTCTGGCACAGAACAATTGCAATTTTCAGCATGTAGTTATCTATCTCCATGGTTATTACTGTTGTTTGCTGTAGCGATGATGATTTTGAAAACAGTAACACAACAATTGAGGAAGCTGAGGAGCAGGCCGCCTAAAATAGGTGACTAATGACAGGCTTTATGCCAACAGTACACATCATGTGAGTGACTTCCTGCACTCTGGTACTTGTTGGCATTGGTCTTTTCTTCAGTTATGTTTTCTATTTGATGCTCGATGCACGATGTATCAATGCTTTAACTTGCTATGCATGTGATAACATCAATTAAAGCGTCATTGCAAAACTTCCATACCTTTATTGAGTTAAGAAAGTTTTGAACAGTTTGCTCTGATAAATGTTACCATGAGGGATAAATGGTATGTCATTGTTTTTTTTAGCCAACATTGTTAGCTGATAATTGCTGCTTCTTATGGCAGATACAGATATGTTAATCAATAATTTAGCATTTTTGTATTTTTTCAAAAGGTTTCTCACCTGTAGGTTGTTTACACCTGAGTGTGAAGAAGGCTCAGATGTAATTTACCAATATCGGGTTGATTTTTATCAGACTAACATTTATTGTTTATTGCACTTCCAGGGTGTTGTTTGGTATAAATTCAATACATACAATAGCATACGTTCTTCTCATACATAAACCAAATATTTTATAGAATCTTATCATTTCTTGGTGAAATGACAGAAGTGAGCTAGCAACAGCCAACCAACATCAGCTTCATTTACTGGACTGATTGAGAACATCTGAGAAGAAACAAAAAAAATATATCACTAATTTCCTAATGAACACCTTTCCCCTGTGCAAGGCATTCTCTCCTGCTGCACTACTGGCCTGCACAGGGACACGCGGTAACCAACTGTGCACAGCTTTATGACTGTAGAGCAGGTTGTTGTGGAAATAAAACATATACGCAACAGAAAGTCTCCGATAGCCAAACAGAAAAAAAAAGATTGGTTAAATAACCTGTTTGGAGGGTGTCATCACGTCTCATCACTTTTGTGTCCACCAGTCTAGTTTGGCTGTTTACACCACGCTCTTAGGGGCATTTATATTCCAACCAGATGTAGCACGTCTGGCAGTTGCTTACAACATTAATTATTCACTCCCCATCGCAATAATTTGCTTCCCTCCGAGACGACAATTACTTTGCCCCTGACCAGCCACGCGGCCTCGTTTTAAAGAGTCTTTTTTCTCTTCAGTGGCTTCAGAAAGCATGAGTGGGATGTGTGAGTTTGATATTGTATCTGCGTGTTTGGAGGTAGGTGGTTAATCGTGTCATAGCAGGGAGTGTTTATTGTCTTGTGAAGAGTGCATAATGCACCTCCCAAGGGTATACAAAGGATTGCGGCTGAATAAAAGAATTGCTCTGAATGCCAGACAGGAAAGCTTCATTAGGTTTGATAAATCATCACTTTGGGTGAAGCCATCTTGCAAGTGGGAGATTGTGCAGCAGGGATCATAACATCCCATCTGCAGTGAGGGTTGTTTTGAGATGTTTCCACTTTAAATAAAGGAAACATTATGCAATCTTGTCTAAAAATATATACTTCCACCATGCCTGTTTTGAGAGGTACATTGTTTGAGCAACAAACCTTTTGTCTGTCTTAAACTCTTCATTTGCATTTGCAGCCTTTGAAGTCAGAGCGGCCGGTGAACATGGAAAATCTGCCTGTCAACAATAACAATGGTCAGTCATACGGCTACACGCTGTACGAGACCACAATCACCAGCGGAGGGCACCTCAGCTCGGAGAACAACGTCAGAGACAGAGCAGTGGTAAGAATAGGAAGACCGACTTAATGAGCGCGGTCACAGTCACGCACTTACACTTTCCATTGTGAGAACACTGAGAAAATTGTTAGAAATCACAGCCTTGCTCAGTGAACTTGCGGAGCACAATCAACACGCTCAGGCTGCAACCAGCTGCTCTGTTATTAGAGGCAAACAGTTACAGGGGCACTGAAAGTGAAAGACTGTAATGTGAAGACAAATGCTTCATGCTGTTATATTGTTTAAAAAAATGTTAACTCCCCATTTTGTTTCCGCCCAGGTGTTTGTGGACAAACATTTTATTGGTGTTCTGGATTACAGGACGCAAGAACTTTCTCTTCCTGATGGGAAGGTAATCTGGTGTGTCTGTGTATGTTTGCATCCTTCCGTATGTATTTTAGTCCCAGTCTTCTATAAGCTTTTTCAGAAGGATAAAGTTGTTAATATTTAACAACATGCAGCATGTGGGAGCTTCAGGGGATGCTGAGAGATGTTTTTTGGCTGCAGGGTCCCAGTGTTGAGCCAACAGCAAAATCATCAAACGACTATTTATCTGAACAAATCTGAATAGTTAACTTCAGCTTTACAGAAAAGTGCAGACCAGCCTTGATTAGTCACTAAAACTAGATCAGCTAAAAGGAATTCTTGCCTCCCATGTTTTTTGTGCATTCTTTCCATTGAAGAACACTTTTTAATGTTAATAATGCCTCTCATGGTTTATGTTTTTCTCCACTCAAGGGAAAGAGAACTCTAAGTTTACTGGTGGAGAACTGTGGAAGAGTGAATTATGGGAAGACCCTGGACGAGCAGCGCAAAGGTACGAATTAATTTGGTAAACACTTTCTGTTGTTCAGTCAGCACAATTCTTGCTGAATGATTTCTTACACTAGAGACCTTGAAAGGAACTGATTAACAGTGTATTAAGAGCCATATGAAAACTTAAAAAACCTCCAACTCACCTTTCAGGTCTTGTTGGAGATATCAAATTAAACAAGCGCGTCCTCCGAGACTTCATTATTCATAGTCTGAGTATGAAGCCAGGCTTTGTAAACAGGTTTGTGTCTTTCAATTATATTCCACTTTCCTTTTGTGTTTGTGTTCCTCTGTCATTACACATGCCTGCCTTCAATGCAGCTGATTATCTCCCTGCTCAACACAATTACACTGGGAACATGACAGCAAAATTCAGAAATAATAACACAGCATTCCAGTTCAGCAGTACAGTAGGTAGATTACAAGGCTGTGGTTGGTAAAGATCTGAGAGAGAAGCTCTTACCTCTTTGTCTCTAAGATCAATCTGGTACGTTAAAAGCGCAAGATATTCATAATGTAAACCAGAAGGTTCACATGCAATTTATTTATTTAGTTGAATATCAGTTAGCAGCATGTGTCTGAAAACTTAACTGTACTGCAAGGAGTTTTTATTTACTTGTTATGAAATTATCTCGATTTAATACTGGTTCCTCTATACGGCAGCAGAACAACAGGCTTATTACATAGTATTTTATGTTGGCCTTGCTCCTGAGCTATGTCTTACTTTTGACTTATTATTATGAACTGTTCGACACAGGAATGTCGATAACTTCGGCTTTAACTCAACTTAATTGCTATCACCAAGCAACTAAATCTACTAGCTGTAGGATACCGCAGTTACAACACTAATACAAAGTTTACTCTAACATAGTCAAAAATGAATACATCAACTCCTCCCTATGCTCTCTACAAATGGTTTTATTAAAGCAAAACAAAATCTGAAATACGTTGCCACAAACACACACATGCGTGCCACATCAAGATCTTTATTATGGGGGGCAATAGGTCTCATACTGCTTTTGTCAAAAGGTGCTGCCAGAATCAACCAAAACCTTATGTTCCTTGTAGTTGCTTTCAATGTAGAATTTCAAGGTGATTACTCACATACAAATTATTTGGCCCCAAACAGCCATACATTCAGATATTCAACGTGTTGGTCGAAAAACTGAAAGTCTTGAATGTGTCAGTCATGAAAATCTTTACAGCAAAATGTCAGTCTTTTGGCCTCAAAGAACAGTAATTGAATATTAAAACAGCAGCATGGATAACCCTTTGACAAGGATAGTTATAAAATAGTGCTATATAGTTACCAAACTCAATACTGAAGACACAAAATAGAAAAGGAGTCAGATGGTCCGGGCGATTTTAGATTTGATGGATGCAAAATGTCTCTTGCCAGCTGTTAAACATGTTATGGGGGATTTTAATGTGGCAAAAATCACATCATATAGTAATCAGTTCTGGTAATTTTCTCTATTACAGCCGATCATTCTGAGGTCTCATTTTGCAGGACTCAGTGCACCCTAAGGTGCAAATGCATTTCCTTAATGATGTTTCCATAGTAGAACATTATAATAGCTTCCTGTATATTGCTAATCACATGAAAGATTAGAGTCAGTATCAATAGTTGATCACAAGTGTTTTTTAAATAAAAAAAATACTGTATTTTGGAGCCATTATTGAGTCTCTCCTCATTTACTGAAAATATTCTCAGCATCATCCTGAAAATGTCAAGGCCTGAAGCGCTGTACGAATGAATGCTATTAACCGGGGAGGGAAGTTTGGTCTTATATCATGGCAACCTTTTGAATTTACTTAAAGGCTAAACAAAACCTACTGTACAGCCATAACAAGGGTAGTGATTCTGAATATTTCCCCTGGCATCCTTATGCAAGCTTTAGCTTGACATTTACTGTAGGCATATATATACGAATGACATGATACACTGTATACTACTGGCTGACCACCTCGAACTCAAGATTGATGCACTTCTTGTTGAAAAAAATATATGTAGCAGGGTGTATCTGAAAAATATCATCATGTCATCTGTAAGGAAGTGTGATTTGCTTTCCTTTTACAGACTTGAGAGTTCACACCACTGGACGTCTATGCGTCAGCGGCCCTCCCTCCCAGGTTATTTCCGGGCCAGCCTCTATCTGAACAGTTATCCTAAAGACACCTTCATCAAACTCCCTGTGAGTAGGACATAAATGGAACCATTCAAACTTCCAAAACACAGTCTTTGTTACAGGGCTGTATTATTATATAGCATTACTGTGTATTGATCAGTATCTGGCTTGTTGAAAGTTTGAAAGATCAATTTAAACATTTATTTAATCAGATATGAATGTCAGACTTTACTTCCTCTGGATTTGGCAAAAATCAATCTATACTTTCGTAGATAATTTACACGCCTCGAAGTTCTGTCTTGTATACTAATCCTGTCCTGCCTGCCCTACTGTACATCTCTTATTTATTAGCTTGTAACTTCCACATTTTCCCAATGCTGAGCCACACAGTGAAGTGGCTGTATGTAGAAAAGCTAAGAGCAATCATTAACAAAACAGCAAAACATGCTAATCATATTAAAAGAGGAAGGCTTACCATGTGTTGTTTTCAGTCATCAACGTGGTTCTTGTTTTACCGATCTGTGTTCAATCGGCTGAGCCTGCCTGTTGTCATGGTGAACAGTCACTGGTTGTGTTCACAGGGCTGGAGCAAAGGTGTAGTGTTCATCAATGGCAAGAACCTGGGGCGATACTGGTCCATCGGCCCTCAACAAACTCTCTATGTCCCCGGACCCTGGCTTCACCGGGGGGACAACCAGGTAGAATACTTTCGACAGATTCGCACAAGCTCATTTTTGTCGGAGTCACTAGCGTTTAGCATTGATAGATATCAACATTTTAAGTAGTGTAGAGCTCTGTACAGGAAAACCTGTTTTGCAAGAGTTACTTTTCACCAAGGGTGTATTCAGTCCTGTACATCTGTGACTTAAAAGTTCCCATGAAATGAAAATAGATGTTCAACTGTGTTTTGTAAATCATGTAGGTCTTGTGCACATTGACACAATTCAGCACTATTGGCTACTGTACTATAAACCAAAGCTATTGTTATTGTTGACCAAAACTAATCGATCTATTTTTTATAGGAAACATGTCAATATGTGGATTCAAATAGCACTCTGCTAGCTGTTTCATTGGAAAACAGGATCGATGAATAGATAGCAAGCACATGATGTTGATATATATGTACTGTCACATCACAGTCCATGGAAGAACTTTGTGCTGTTTAGATTTAACCACATCTATAGATACATGACATATTTGGATCATCATGAAAGCTGGTTCACAAATTCCCCTGGCTCTTCCTGAGAAACCAGATTTAGCTTTCCACTTTTCATCACTGATTGATCTTGTGGTTATTTTCTTGATTAATCAATGCCTTGTTTTGATAATGAAAACCCACAATATTAAACTTAGCGAAGCATCAAATCCTCATCTTTGAGGAGCTTGAACAAGCAAATGTTTGTCATTTTTGTTTGATGAAAAACTCCAATGATCAACCAATTATGAAAAAAGCTGCTTGTTCAATTTTCTGACGATCAACTGATTTCAATTCTACATGTAGTTTCATTTAATCTCTGAGCAAATTCTCCAAAACTGGATGGCAGTTCGCCTACAGGTGGCACTAGTGACATCTTGCACAATTCATTTACAGTCATTCATTAAAACCCAGGCACTTAGACTCACTACGTATATTCAAAAGCCCAACATGACACTCTATCACTGTGTGTATCTTGATGCAGGTATGGATGCAAATTAAAAAACTTTTATATTATAGCAAATACTAATTAAAAGCAATACTATGTAGTTCCTTCATTCTTATGGTCCTCACGTCCTCCAACCGGCAAAGTAAAATCACAGATCAACACTTACACAGCTGTTGATATTCACTACGCTGTGGATTTGATGGTGTTGAACTCTGCAGCACTTTCTAAATAAAGGCCTCTGCGATATCTACTGTATCTGC
Organism: Diplodus puntazzo; assembly: GCA_963678695.2. Lineage (NCBI taxonomy): Eukaryota > Metazoa > Chordata > Actinopteri > Spariformes > Sparidae > Diplodus > Diplodus puntazzo. The sequence goes on from OZ023162.1 coordinate 23,879,105, forward strand.
GATTCTCCCTCTTGCCTCTGCCAGCTCTTCTCGAGTGTCCGTGCATTGACGTTGGCGCTCAACCACCCACTCTCAGTGTCCTTCATGACCTCGGCTAAGCTGGTATTTTTTGCATCATTACAGGTCATAGTGTTCGAAGAGCAGGAAACAGATGGCAAGATTCAGTTCACCAGCAGCCCTGACTATGGCATGTCTGTCGATGTCTAGTGAGGACAGGAGGTGAGAGGCGAGTGTGGATGAGGACGGGAGGATGATGGGAGAGTAGCTCAGGAGGACACGACTGAGGCCGTGAGCTACTGGGGCACCGACGCCCTGCCGCGACCAGCAGCACTCAGGAGTCACACACGTCAGTGAACATGACATTTTGTTTCGCCATAACAGCAGTGATCCTGAAGACCAGTTTTTCATTCAGTGACTGTATTCACGACATTCTCTTCAACCTTTAGTTCGATTAAATAACAATATCATTAACCTGCACTCGCATACTGCTTAACTGGAGACCAAAGAACTGTGACAGAGGATCAACCATGTTAAAGTGTTATAAAATCTCCTACAGGTTCTTTTGACATATTTCAGGTTGTGTAAAAAGAACAATGAATAAAGGCTGGTTTGACCTTTGTCTCAGTAGCTAAGGATGCTTTTGGACTGCTTTATTTATCCTGCACTCAGAGCCCGTTTGACATAACACTGGTTGCTTTTCAAAAGTAACTTTGTTATGATGGGCTGTGAGCTCGTGCAGAGAACCCGTGATCACACACTGTTTGGAGATATGTTTCCAAAAAGTCGTCTTTTGTGTGGTAGCACAGCCTTGGGACCATCACAGTTAAAGAGTGATACCACACTGAAACTCTGCCATCACACCTGAAAACCAAGCAGTGTATTTTGATTTGCAAGATTGTGTGGAGGTGCAAGCTTGTTAAGTTTTTCTTCAGAACATAACCACCTTCAAAACAATTCCTCTGATTCTCTGCCTTTTTCTGTAATGCACACCCTCTCTGGTGTTGTCCTTGAGCCTGGGAGGAGGAGGAGGAGGAGGAGGAGACGACTTCGGATGGTCCTGCATAATATACCTGTTTAAACTGCACACATATTCATCAACAACACAGTGAACAGACACGGATGAGGTTCTTCTCAGTTATTTATTTCTCTTGATTCAACTAACATCTTTCTCTGAGATAGAACTGCTGTGGCAAATAAACAACCTTAAGAGTCACATGCATAAAATGTGAATCACATGAGGCTGGAAGATGACAGTGGAGATGAGGAAAAGGTAGGACTTATGTGTAAAGTGTATTGTGCCTTTCGAGAAGCCCTCAGAGGGTAATGCTCATTGACTGACATTAAATACTGAATAACCTGTACTGCTATAGTTGATGTAGGTTGGTGCTAGTAGACCAATTCTTTCTGAGTATTAGATATTGCTTAATACGTCATCCGCCGGACAGTTTCAAATCAGATGTCAGACAAAGTTGTAACAACGTTTTTCTTTCGAGGTGAAGCCCTTTGAATTGTTCCGCTGCTTCAGGACACACCACAAGCCATACAACCTTTTTTTCAGGATAAAACTTGTCAGCACAAAAATGAAAACAAGTTAAGATGATGCTCAAATTTAGTCTTTGACACACTGGCATTTTTCCATTTTGGATTACAACTCTTAATTTCTGTTGAGTGCTAAAAACATTTCAGCTGGATGCTTTTGTTTGGACTAAAAGCTGATAACGACACACAAGTAGACTAAACAGCGATGCTATAAAGAGGATGTGTGTGTGTGTGTGTGTCTGCCTGTTGGTAGCACTAAAGTCTTACTGATCTATATGACAATCCATGTGTACATTATACTGTATGTGTGCATACTTTTTTTGAGAGCAGTTGGAAAATACAGATTTTGAGGGCAAAATGTGACTCAATTGCACATCCACACTTGAAATAAATACATAAATAAATATATTAAATTTGATTTTTTTTAAAATAAATAATGGGAGGCAAGTTGAAGAAAAAGAACAAATCCACAGATCGTCTGTGGTCTCCATGGCCGATCCCTGTGCAGTGTAATATCATGCAGTCAATGAAAAAACAGCCGGTTTGATGAGAGATACAATACAGCTATTGTCTGAATTAGTATCTTATCTTATTCCAAGTGAAATATGTAATAACGCGTTTTCTTCAAACTGATGAGCCCGAGAGGCTGTAAAGTCTTTGTAAGTTTTCATACTGCAGCAGTGTATTTTGGACGTTGAAGAGGGGGGTGCTTGGAGATAATCTGGCAACAGTACAGACAGAGGCTCAGTCGGAATTATCTCCAGCTACTTCTGCCGGGCAGCGTTAGATAAGAACCGCCACTGTGTATTGCACCAGACGGATGATTTATCAAGTCGAGGAGAGAGTCTATTATATGAGGTGTGGAATAACTTTGTTACAGTGTTTAGCCGTACGGCGTCATAGCTAGCGATGTCTATCGTTAGAGGTGCTGCGACTGATCCAGTTAATGTACAACGGACTGGACACTGATACAAAAAGTGGAACTCGACATCAGTGGAAATGGTGTGTCGACGTTGCCACCCGATCGTTAGCAAAAATAGGTCTTACTTTTGTTGTGCTTTTCTTTGGCCTGCTGTCAATTCAGGGTCCTTTCTTAAGTGGAAGCCAAAGTTGTTTGTTAAAAAATAAAAAATATCCGGGGCCCATGCATAAATTATCTTTAATTTATTATTCATGACTTACAGCAGCTGTTTGAATGTGAATTTATATTAAAAGTCAGCAGATGTAGCCTGAGTGTCTAAATGTATGTTTTGGGGGAATTCTGTCTCCTTTAAATCACGGTAAAGTGTGTTTTTCTCTTCTTTGTCAGACAAGCCTGGTGAAACAAAATGCTGACGCTTTGATGCTGTTTCGTCCTGCTCCTCTTCTCTTTGTATTTGCACTTGAGCTGACCTTTGTTAGCCGTACCTTTGTGTACATGAAAGTGCATAGACGAGGGGAAATTCATAATAACTCACCAAAAATAACGCTCTGTTTTTCCCCCGCGATGCCAAAAAATGACACTTATGCAAGAGCTCACGCGGCAATTAAGTCAGCGCTCGCGAAGCTCCTGTCTGGTTATGTCATGAAAGTGGAGTTTCTGTTACCAGATGACGTCGGTGATGTGCTATTACTCTTTCCGTGAACCTAACCTGTGCCTTGTCTGAACGCGTGTCATTGTGAGGACTTCACCGAGGGGGGCAAAGAGAAGAGGCTTGTTCTTTAACTTATAAATAAGGTAATTACAATGCTTCTGTCAAAATCTGTCACCTCTGATTGTTCTCATGTTGAGTTACTATTTACACATGTTGCCACAAAGGAACATCAGTTGTGTGTGTGTGTGTGTGTGTGTGTGTGTGTTTCAAGTGCTAAGAAGAGTGTTAGGAATTCGATCTTCCTCGAGCACGACACGGGGGGGTACGTCTCGAACAGGAGTCTCTCCTCGAGTGTACGGGGCGGGGCTTAAAATGCAATGAGTTGTAATGACACCATAAAATGAACAATGGTAACCTAAGAGTAAATGCAGGTAAGAGAGTCAGTAGAATTGAACTAGCAAGTCAAGTGCATGTAAAACACCCAAACCAATTAAATTAAATTAAAGCAAACGTTTCATAGTTATCAAAAAGAACATTCCTTCCCTTTTTCCCGTGTTTGTGTTTGCTCAAAGGAAAAAATCCACATGAGCCATGTTTGTCCTTGGAGTCGTGTTTGTATCCAGGCTGATGGTTTTCCTTAAATCTGTGAGGAAACTCCCCCTCCTGTATACCATGTGCAGATACAGACAACAGAGTGTTTTTTTTTCTGTCTTTCTTTCTTTCTCTCTCTCTTTTTTTTCTTTTTCTTGAGGTGAGGGATGTTCTTTAACCTGCTTGTTTGGTTGAATCCGCTGGCTGTATGCTTTTTTTTTTTTTTCATTTTGTGCTGTCTCTTAGTTGTCAGGTTGTCCTCAGCAGGCCGCGAAGGTGCAAGTCACATCTGTCCGAAGTGACCCTGCGAGGCGTCCTTTTTACGTCATCTCCTCCTCGCTTCTGACACAAACAACGGCCGCCTCTCACTTATCTGTGCTTTAATATGATACATTTGTACTGCTTCAGTCCATATTTTAAAAATGTCAGACTCAGTCAAGAGGATTAAATCCCCCTTTCAAAGGCTCCCCGTTTCCTTTTTTTTTTTTTCCTGATGATTAAGACATGAGCGCCGGCTGCACTTATCAAGAGACTCGGCCGTTTCCTTCCTCCGCAGGTCCAATCACCTGCAATAGAAAGGGATTAAGATACGCTGAGAGAGAGGGCTAAGCCTTAATTGAAGTTAATTGAACCTGCTTATTTCATTGGTGGCATTTAATGATGGAAAACAGCTGCTGCAATTGTGCCTTAATAGAAATCATGTTAGAAAAATCATTAAACGATGTGTTCGGAAGTATTAAAACACCTGCTCTTTGTGTAGTCCGAATGAAACCAGGTGGAAATGATCGTGACATTTCCCTTTCGCCCTCCGAAGGGAAAATCGGGACGGATCTGTAATAGGAGGTATTTCGCAAAATGTCAAAAATAATTTGTATTTACCGTAGTCTGAGGGGAAACGGTCAGATCTCCACGTTGGGGTCTGTGAATCCTTTTTTCCCCTCGTTTACAAGGACAGGTTTCTCCGTTCTTGTGTGCCAAACAAGTATCTTGTGGTGGTGGTGGTGGTGGGGGGGGGGGGGAGAGAGAGAGAGAGAGAGAGAAAAGACAAAAACAAGAGCAACATCAGTCACATGCTGTTCCCTTAGTGCACCCATTCACTCCCCTTTCAGCGCCTGCTCTGCCTCATGTTCTTTCAAAAAACAGTCGATACCAGTTATACTTCTATCAGGACCACGTGTAATGGGGCTACTTGAGTGTGGGCGGTGCATTAGAAAGGACTGAAGATGGACCACAAGAGTTTATCTTACAAACATGGCAGGGCCCACTCAGTCTTCTCCCGAACATTGGATAATGGCCGCCTTTTGATGAAAGCCGACCAAAAATGTTTCGACACACTATGTGCAAGGCAGCACTACAGTTCTCTGCACAGGGTATGCTATTGTGCTGTCGAGCCTTCAGTCTGGGTTCATTCGGCCCCAGAGAGCAGCCAAACATCCAGGAAAAGGATGGCGAGGCGAAAAAGGGGGGGGAGGTGGGGGTGTGAGCGTGGAGCTCATTTTCCCCGCTCTCCTGTGTTGGAACCTTCCTTCCTTTCATCTCGCCATGGCAGCGGCCATGAATTATGCATGGGGCGTGTTTGAGATGTGCCAGGAGCCCACTCCCACTTTGCTCAGGTGTAGGGGGAGGTTAATAGTCATGCTCACATCTGAAGTGGTAGATTATAAGGAAGCGAGATGCCCACGCACGGCTTTCCGCTTCTTTTTTTTCTCCTTCCTCTTTCCCTGCTGCCCTTCTCTCTGTCCCCGCGCTCATCTGTAATCAGCGTGATGTCCCTACCGCCCCGTCACCCCCACCTCCCCACCAAGTCCAATTCCGCTCCCCTCAGCCGTTCCCTGAATCCCCTCTTTTCATTTACCCCTCTGAATGGCTGGGGGAGAGCAGGAGGAAAAGCTGGCTGAAAGTATCTCGATCCCTTCCTTTCCCCCTCTCTTTGGCTCCCTCTCTCTTTGTGTGTGTGTGAGAGAGAGACGGTGATTGCGGTGTGGATACTGGCTAGCTAAAGCCCTCTGGCTGACTCCTCTTCGCCCAGAGAGAAGCTTAGTGATGTGACCCAGACCAAGGGCCGTAAGAAGGAACAGTGGAGTTGGCATGGAGGACAGCGTTGCTGTTGCTGCCCTCGAGCCTCGCACACAAATGTGTGGATGGATGCAAGAGGGCACGTGGGCAATGCAGAAATATAATCAATGATATACAAGTTTCTGCAACGTATGACCGTTGGAAAATCTTCCTGTTTGCATCACATTTTTTGCCCAGAAATACACAGATTCCTCTGTTTCTGTAATATTATCGGACGTAGGAGAGGACGTGCAAATGAGTAGTCTCACAAGAGTTTTTTTTTTTTTTTTCAGCAGATCCAGAAAGTTTTGGGTATCAAAAACATATAACAGACCCTGTTGATCAAGCCCATTTGCTGCTCAGAACTATTATGTGAGGTGGTAGGAACATTTAAAATAAGTGTATCCTTTTCATAAGTCAAGCCTCTTAAAGAAATAGTTCCGGAAATGCACTTTTTCTTTTCTTGCCGTTAGATGAGAAGATCAATACACCACTCTTATAGAGCCACCAGTAGTCTGTAAGCTGAGCCTAATGTAGCATTAAGACCGTTAACAGCTCCATCCAAAGGTGAGAAAATCTTTCTACCTGCATCTCTAAAACTGATATAACTCCCGTCAAGAAGGCAAATGAGCGCATATCCCAAAAATATACAGCTCTTCCTTTCATAATTCATGTTGTTATGTCTCCGGGAGATACGCGGTGCACAACTGTTCAGAGTTTGAGCTCCTGCCGTCTTTGATTCATTTGTTTACGGCAAAGTCACAGATTCACACACACACCTTCGTGTTCTGGGGGTACGACTGGTGTACTGTACCTTGCATCATCATGCGGTGTGCTCGCAACGGTGTCGGCAGCATAAAGCTACAAAGTTTGCTGTTATATAACTTATGAAAACATAATAATTCTGTCTGCTGCTGTGGGTGACATTCAGTCTGGCGCCTTATTTCAACACGGTGAAAAAAGATGGATGGTGGTTTCTTTGCTCTTACTTGCTTCTGAATCTGAATTGTCAGTAAAATATATTTTACCCAGATGGCTCGGCACTTGAAAACATGGCAGATTTAACAAGACCTGTTCAAGGTTATGTCCCCGGGTATGCAGGATATGTTAGCAGTAATCTATAGCCAAGTAGTGCTCGCATTTTCTGTTGCTTTATACCTCGACTGCACTACATTTCAATGTAAAAACAGTGTGCTTTTCACTCCTGCCTTGTTTGAAATATACAAGTTGCCCCCAGTCTGTTTGGCTCGTGAACAGTGTGCGGTCAGGGGCCATTGATATGCCTCAGATATCTATTAGTTCCATTAAAAAGGGAATTTCCCCCTTAAAACTCGATGGGTCCCAGATGATTTGAGCAAAATAAACTATGAAACTGAATATCAAATATTCCACAAAAAACAAAAGATTAGAAAAATGGAGTCGAATAGTCCAGAGCTGAGTATTAGGAATGTGTTTTCATCTCCCCTGCCTTGTTAATCATCTCACAACCTTATGACCTCTCAGAGGGGCTTTATCCCTGAGAACCACTGGACGACTTCCCTATGAAAAGTAGTTAAATTCATCAGAATTAAAGATCTAGTAACGTCACATATGATAATCTATCTCTTACAGCGCAACAACACAACACTTTATGATAACCATCAGTAATAAATGGTAAACGTATTGTTGATTTGACCTCATTTCTTAGTTATTTCAATGTAATCAAACATTGAAATAGAAACAAATTTTTAGGCAGTTTTTAATGTGAAGTTGCAACAGATATTTACGTTACTTTGTAAATGGTTAATACATTTTATGCACTTAATCTATTAACATTATTTGGATGTCCATTAAAAAATTGCATGTAACTAATAAATTGTTTATGAAGCATGTCATTGTTTGTTAACAGTAACATAACTACTAACTACAGTTGAATTAAGTTTAATTTTCCATGTATTGATGATGGTAAGTTTAAAGTCTTCGCAGACTTTTAAAATCAGGACTTCTTCTAAAGTAGAACATCTGAATACCTCGTCCCCCTCATGCTACATCAGGTTCGATTCCTTCAAAACCAATCCACACAAACTGTTCAGGAAATCTTTTAACTACCAGCTGCACAAGCTAAGCTGCTTAACAGCGGTAAACATTTTCAGCAGAGGAAATTACCTTAGTGCAATTGGCTGCTTTAGGCTCCAGGTCGTTGAGTGTGACAAGTTCTCGGAGCAAACTACTCTCCTGGTAGCCTCCCTTCACCCCGCGAAGCTTAAAGTACGCCTGTGGCTTGAAGAGGATGAGCCTCAGGTTGATGGCGAAGCCTGCCATGTCGATGGCGAAGGGCCGATGGGGGTCGAACACCGTCTTCCAGCCGTAGACCTTTCCGGCAGCGTTGACCTTGGGGGACTCGTACCGCAAGCCGCCCACGAAGGCCACTGGCCACACTGAAACTTTCCGAGTCGATCTCATCTGGCGAGAGAAGAGTCGAGAAAAAGAAATGGAGGAGGGGAGAGAGAGCGAATTAGTCATCTGAGAAAGCGTACATGACAAACGAGACACGGTGTTTGAGCATCAGCTGCCAGCGTTACAGCGGAGCCTGGACGGAGGGTTTTTAGAGCCGCAGCTATTATTCATTCTGAAAGACAGTGAGTATTGACCAAGCCATTGTGCCCGTGCAGCTGACACGCTGTTAGATGAAAGCGGATCACACACATTGTTTAACAGCTGCCCTGCGATGAGATAATTAGACACAACCATCTTTAAAGTGGACGGAGCCAAGAGGCTTTGAAGGAGCCAAGCCATTAGAGCAAGTGGCTCTAGTTGCCGGTTGGCTGAGGAGATTTTTTATTTTTTTTTCCGAGGTACAGCACCGCTAGCCTCCATTTTTTTTGTCCTTTAATCTTCCAGCATCAAAGGATCTCGCCGCCCTTTTCTTTGTCTGCCTCTTAGTGAGTCTTGGTGCTGCAGTCATAAAAGCTACGTTTCTACAATGAGGGTAGAGGAAGGTTTGGAAACGGTGGAGTCATTTAATCAAAGTCAGCGGAGCAGAAATAATGATGCTGGTGCCTGTCAGCCTCCAACAGTATCAAGTGCATAATAAGAGCTTGTGTGTAAAAAAAAAGAAAAAAAAATGTATTTTTCCATACGCACGCTTGTTTGCAAATATGTATTTGTTGACACATGCATGTGTTTATAGACGAGCGGCTGTGTGATCCGATGGGCTGCTGTGTGGTCAGTCCAGGGGGGGATCGCGGTGTAGCACGGTGTAAACAGCACACGGCGAGCCGGGAGCTTACAGGGAATCTGTGGATTTGAGCTGTAGGGTTGACAACTGTGCCAGGCACCCAGATAACGTTTGGCAGGATGTTTCGGTCTTAATGAGCTCTGGGTGTTAATGGTGGAGGAGAGATTGAGTACTTATATGCAGGCTTCCATGTGATTCAGCTCCATTAATTTTATACACGGGATCTCCTGTTCAGTTGTGGCTGTTACGTCTCTCATGCACTGTGTTAGGAATGCTGTTTTTTTTTTCACACCTGATCACAAAGTCTGCTTTTGGAAGTTTTAGGGGCGCCGCAGAGTATTTTCAGGTCAGGTTGTTTTGTAGGGACGCCACAAACATAGACAGAGTTTGACATTTGCCATGACATGAGTACACAGTCCAACCCTCCAACTACAGACCATATTCACATGGCAGCCATTTTCCTTTGACATCACGCTCTGGTGGGAAGCTTGAATGCTGGGATAATGTTACGCTGCTGTGTTCCAAGTTTCGTATGAAGGTGGGGAATGTGACAAATGGTTATCAATTTACCACTTGCCAATTGATCAGCAACTGCAAAGATGATGCTTGGTGAAAATCTGGAGGGACTTTCGGCCGTATTTCAGAGTGAAATAACATTTAATTATCAAATTTGCTGCTTAACCTTGAAAACTGGCCCAATGTTTCTGGATTTTCATCGTGCTATTCATGTTATTTTAGTTGCTGATGGATCAAGAAGTGGGGAAATGGTGAGAACTTATCAGATTTCCTTTATTTATATGACTTGAAACCTGGAACACAGCAGTACGACATTTGAAGTTCCCACCCTGAGCGTGGTGTCATAGGTAAATGACCACCATGTGAATATGCTCTGTTGCATGGCATGTTACACATAAAGTAAAAGTCAAAACTGAAATACACGTACGCACTCATAGATCACAGAAACATAGCTAGCTGAATGACTGGCTGGAGAGGCCACCCGCATCTTATGTTGTGTGTGAGCACAAGTCCTGGTCACCTGCCCCCTTCCATCTTATATTTAACACAACTCAAATCAAATGGAAGCATAAGTCAGGCGCCCTGCAGACGATGTTGAGGGGCCGGTCACTTCCCCATCTATTCTGAAAATGTGAGAATGAGTGTTCCGCCTGCTGCCTCTGGCCTGGGAATATCAGCCAGGGCAAAACAACACAAATCACTCTTCGGCTGGCTCCCGAGCAAAATGAAAACGCAACAAAGTTCCCCTTTCCGGTGATGGTGACGTCTGTAAGGAGTTGTTTGTTCACTGGTGCTTCAGTTTGTTTTCAAAAGCCTACTTGTGCATTTAAGCTCCTGCTCCACTCAGAGAGGCCCTCAGAGACAAAGTGGCCATGTCTCGGAATAGCCGCAGAGGCAATACAAAGAAAAGAAATCCCAGATTCTAACAGAGAAAATGAGGCAGGCATCCAGGTACATTAATCAGTGCTTAAGGATTCAGAGCAGATGAAAGGAAACAGAACTGTTGTGCCTTTTTGCCAATGGACTTTGTCCAAGCAATCCAAAAGTGCAGTTCTTAAAGGTGAGGCTGAGATTTTCACAGCAATGGTAGTTACTGGATGTAAATGCAAAGTGGGGTTAATAAGCTCATGGCCTATAAAGGTAGAAGGAGATGAATTATGCAGCTCTCGCTCCATGCATCTGCAGCCCCGCTATTTGAGCCATCGTGCCGAAAGTTTTGAGTTTAATAACTTTTGCGGTATTTCTGTTTTGAATGATTAAAAATTGCAAGTCATTACTGTCTGACAAAATGGACATGCCCCACAACTCCACGGGGGCAATGGCTGCCATCCAGGAACACGGATTTGATCACGCCTAACACCAGCCCCATTCCCCTGATTTGACTGCTACCTCTTCCCCAGGATGAAGAAGGAGCTCAGTGGTCGCAATTTTAACAGTGGGGATGACGTTATCGCTGCTGTGGAGCACCTTCTGGAGGTCCAACATCTCTGCTTCTACAAAGAAGGGATCCACATGCACCTCGACTGCTGGTGTGTGTACGTAAATGTGGGAGGGGACTATGTTAAAAAATAAATGTGTTTTTTATTTGATCCCTCTATTGTGGGTCATGGATTTATCAATCCCACCACCAGCATAGTAATGTTGCTTTTGTAAGTGTGACATTCTTGATGGTCTCCCGAATTTAAATCGTTGACAATCATTCATAAAGGCTGAAATTTACAAGTGGGTGTCGGATATGCCAGTAAATAACTTCATTTCAGCCTCAATAAGGCGTGCAGTTCTCTCCAGGGTGGTGTACTTTAACTGTGCGGTGATTTTCTTTTATTTACTTTCTTTTATGCCACTGCGAAAAAACTGAGATTGTATTCAAACTGACACTAATAGCAATCTATGGCACCGGATTCTCCAGCAGCAGATGTGATGGATGTTCAATTGCAACAATTCCAGTCGAGATTTGTGATCTGTGTGCCGTCTCTCAGACAGGATGTGTCAACTTTGTAAACCTTAAGAAAATAATATAAACTGATAAGCAGCAACTGGTTTTCCAGTTATTATTTCCTTCAAATTGATTTTAACTAGCATCCTCTTCTATGAAAACAATATGTAGGATGCATACAAATGGAGCAGCATGCATCCCTGTTTCAACCTTGCCTCTGCACCCGAGCAGTCACTTAAACGCCTCTCTGTTTTCAAGCTGTTGAGACTCTCTGAATATTTACGATGGTGTCAGCAAACTACTGAATTTTTACCATGGTGTCAGCAAACTCTACTGTAGTTGCTGTCAACTCTCTGCTTTTTGTCTATCTGGCTGTCACTTTCTCTTTCTCTCTCATTCTTTTTCTATCTCCGCTTCGCCGCCTCTCGCCCTGCGCCTCCCTCTCTCTCTCTCTCGCCCCTCAGGGCCGTTACTCCTGCCCATAAATAGGCCTGTTGGAGGTGATGGAGGGCCTCTGAGGGAGACGGAGCACTTCGGCTGATTCCCAGAGAAAGGTAATGACAGGCCCCGTCAATACCCGACGCTCCATTTACTACGGGCCCTGTCTGCACTACTAACAAGACTTGAGGCTAATACTCAGAGGACCTAGACCGTGTCCGCTCAGGTAATTCAACTGATGTCAAGATGGATGGCTTGAGATGTACTGATTACATGCCCAAACTTCTCTACACTGGCTCCACATCCCGACTGTGCTTGTTAAGTGCTTAAAAAAATGCCTCAAGTAACTGGAAATTTATGGTTCTACCCCCGTCTTACAGTACATAAGGTACGGCCTGCAGTGTAGGCTCTGGGAAGCACTGCATAATATACTGTGTGTTTTTACTGAATATTATACTTTATATATGAACTAAAACTACAGGGACAGATCCACAAGAAGTAAGAAGAAGCAAACATTCACATTTTTGCAGATGTATTTTTTTCCCAATCCAATACAACTGCAATGGGAATATACTGTACACTACAGAATATCAGTGGGAATAACATTCAAGGCATGCACTAAAAAGAATTCAAACGCACACCATAACATTTTTCAAACGCAGCTCAACTTTTTTCCTATTTTTCTAAAGCAAATTTTTAAAGTGCAGTGAGCCTTATTTTACTGGATCTGATTTTGGCTCTCCTGATCAACTTCCAGTCACTCCTCTGTCAGCCGAGTGGCTGCTGAGCTTTTGAACTTTCAGAACGGGAGAACTGCCTCGCCTATGTCTTCTGCGCTTCCTGAATTAGCTGAATTACCCACTGTGCACTCTGCACATGGTTGGTTTCACTGAAACTCAAGTGGACATCAGCACTCATCAGCGGGGCAGCTTTTTAATGGTGGACCGAGCTTGAGCTTGTTCGGGTACCCAGCAGGTGAGGCTTTGTAGTAAGATCACAAATGCTTTAGAAGAGTAAGTTTATGCCTAAAGTTAGAGATACTTGGGTTATTGGGTTATGGTGAGAATCTGGGCAGGACTTATATTTGTAAATGTAACTACACTAGGATCTATAAGAGTGCTACAGCAACTACAGTCACTTTTCTACCGAAAGTATCTAGAACTTTTAGTCCCTATTTTTCAAGGAACTAAAAGGTCCCTTCAGCCTGTTGTTGTCTTCAGTTACACCATTAAAGGTCTGTGAGCACCAGGCAAATGAGTTTGAAATTAAATACTACAAGTATCATACAGAAATGTTCAGCACTGTAAGTCCTGTCCTTCAAAATTCTGTGTTCTTAATAGGGGGCTAGGGGGGGCTTAGTTTGGGGTTGTAAAAAATAACATCCAAGAACTTATTTTAGACTTCAGGCTAAAGTTCCTCCTAAGGATCCCAGTCCCTCTGGGATGTTCCTGTGCTTATGATGGAGCTAATTCAGCTACAAGTACATACTAGCAATTGTTTGTTTGAGGAAACATAGCATCTACTTTCTTTAAAGATCCAACAATGCTCTCTTGACGCATTTTCTTACTCTGCATTTTTTTTATCCAGTCCATGAGAGTTTGTAAAAATGCATGAAATACACCAGCACTGACCTCCTCAAACAGCTCCAGGCTGTACGTGTTGTCATCATCAGCAAAGTAGACGATTCCAGCTTGGCTGCTGTTGGCGTTGAAGGTCTCCCTCAGCCACCGCAGGGCAAGATTCCTTTGCATGGTCCCCCTGGGGATTCTGGGGTCGCGAGTGTCACCCCGCAGCTTATAGTTCCTGGGCGTCTCTACATTGAGGTGGGTGTAGTTCAGCCCTGTTTCTCGGAGGAGCCGCGTGACAAGAGGCGTCCTCCGTTGCGAGTCCTCCACCAGGATCCAGTGCAGGTTGGGAACGTGGAGGAAGGTGTTTGCAAGCCGGGTGAGCTCCGCCTTCTGCACCGGCCGACTATATGTTGGGGTGATGATGTGGATGGTGGGCAGCACATCGGACCAGGGCGGAGGTCGCGTGTACACATACTCTGTCCTCACCACCTCCACAATGTCCTTATCTGAGGCACAGTATTCCTTTGAGTCCTGTGCCTGGCCACCTGCCTCCCTCTTGCCCTCAACGCCGTCATCTGCAGATTTGGGGATAAGAAGACATGTAAGGCATTAGTGCAACCTTGGGCTGCCCTTTGTATATTTGCCTCAGGTGACTTAAACCCAATGGGGGTAAAGTGTACCTGAGAGTCGGTGGTGGCGGACTGCAAGCCTCTCTGGAATGATAAAGATCTCTTTTACTAGGTGGTGACAGGCTGCAAAAAGTGAAAGCAGGCACCGTGAGAGGATAACACAGCTGATGGACAGAGAGACAGCGCAAGGAAAAGGAGGGGAGAGATGAGCCTGTCTATTCCCCCAGCATTGCCTTTGGGCTTTCTTTATAAAGAAAGAAAAATGTGGGTCTGTGGATCCAGAAGACATGCCCTTTTTTCATGTCCTGACTCCACCACAGACTCTCTCTTGCTCTGCCTGCCCCCTCCATTTCCCTTGCTTACTACGGCGGTGTTGCTATGCTTTAGCTGAAATCAAGAAGTCTTAGTGTTCACATTTAAATGTATTATAAATATATTTTATCCAAGAGATCCATAAACATGAGAAAAACTGTCGTGTGTGTGTGTGTGAACTGGGTCGTGCAGGTTGAGTTGTACTCGTATCAAGAAACAACTTGTTGGCCCTCGATTTTGGTTGTTAGCATGAAGTGAACAAGATCAAATACAGGCCAAAACTCCCCTACCAAGATATTTTGTTTTTCTGCTCTATTCAAACATGCATTTATGTATTGGTGGTAACTACTACTGTAATGCACACTGGTTTGTGGAGCCTGGAGAATTCAGATAACACCAAACACACATTAATAAGTAGAAAACTATATTAAGGCCCAACCCAAATACACACATACATACTTGCAACTACCGTTTAGCCCTAGCCTTCTGCTGTAGGGCTTGGTGGGATAAAGGGGTAGAGTGAAGTGTTAGGGCTTCATGGCCCTCAAAAAAAAGGTTTTTCGGATGCAAACGTCAAACTGAGGTTTATGAGAAGTCTCTGTTGTTTCAGTGTATTTTGATCATTTTCTTTAAAATGAGCATGAAACACTCGTGACCAGTTTGCTGATGTGTCTCTAGCTAACTCGCCAGCTCGGTGACATTACATTGCTGATATGTGTGCGACAGTCCCACATTTTGACATATTTCAATGCATACGAGGCCTGAATTTTAACCTATGTCCAGGTTGCTAATGCAAGCCAATGAAGCGCAGCTAATATTAGCAGCCCGTAACGTAGCGGAGTTCTTTTTCAATCAGTGACTTAATTGATTGTGTGACTTTGTGACTTAATGAGCCCATGCTTTACTATCCCAATCAAATAAATGGCAAGTGGCTATGTGATATTACCAGGATTGACACAGACAAGCATGCAATGTCCGGTCATGACGTAAACAGCACAAGGGTCTTGGGGGATTGTTCCATTTCACAGGGGCGATTTCAACCACCGCTCTGTTTTGAGGGACAAAGCGAGGGGTATGGGTTAAAGGAAAAGGGCTTGGGCCTAAGTAATAATGTTGAGATTTCTCTTGTCATTTGGAGATCTGTTTATACATATGCATGGTTATAATGGTTAAATATGTGAAATCTAGCAGCAAGCAGCTGTTTACTATTAAAAGATGAAGCTGGAGTTATGGCATCCTGAACGATGAATGATCAGTGCTCCTCTGCTCAGTGTTTGTGTGGCTGGGATGGCCGTGCATTCATGTTAGGTCATGTGAACGCTTGTGTTAATGTGAAGATCCAGGCTAGTGCATGTAAACCTGTCTTTTCCCTGCCCTTCCTCTGTCCATTTTCAACATGGCTGCTTGGTGAGAAACCTTCTTATCGCTAGGCATGAAAACGGAATATTTTCCTTTCATATTTGATCAGCATTGCCTTGTTTTTCTTGAGCAGTGTGTGCTCAGAAGCCACGTTTTCTTTCTTTTCTTTCAGCTTTATTGAGCAAACAATGCAGACATTTGTTTTGATCTGAGATGCTGATGCTCCGGTGTGATATCCAATGACAGGGAATGTTGTCTATTTCATTTTTAAAGATAAAGTCTTTGAAACTATGAATTTTCTGCCGAGATCCAATGTCTGGTTTATCAACCAGCTGACACACACTGACTTGACTCTAGAGGCTGTGATATTTTGGCTCCAAAGGTTTTGGCCGTGATAGATAGAATATGATTATAGAACCATTAACGTTCATTTCTTTTCATTGTGCCACAGCTAATGGCAATCACAGTTCTGTGCGAGCTCCGTTCCACCTCCAACATACGGAGGATTTTTCTGCAGCACCTGGATTAACACAATCTGCTGATGGCCAGATGTTCAACAGAGGCTGCCAGCGAGCGAGCTGCCAAATAAACCACAAGCTTCTCTCTTAAGAGCAGCACACAAAGGGAAGCCTGTTTGTAAAGCTGGGTCAGATAGCGCTGGAAAAAAAACAAAAACAATTGTTTATACTTGTTCACTGTATTTTCGAAGATATTTAAATTATTGTTTGCATTTAAGTGTTGACACCTTTTATGAGTGAGATTCGGTGAGGAAAAAGTACTCAATGCAACTTTTTTGGCAGTGAAACTACAAAAAGAACATCTTTAAAGGTCCCATATTGTAGAAAGTTGGGTTCCCCAGTGTCTATAGCAGGTGTAGGTGCTGTTTATACTGTGTAAGTAACACAATACTCAATACACAGAGAAATGTTTACAGCCTGTTTTCAGAAGCTGAGTCCTTAAACAAAGAGTCAGGACTTCTGTAAGGCTGTCACTGCCCTCAGCCACATCCCCCCCGTACAGCTATGAAAACACTGTGGGCGGTGCCTGCTCAGGCCTGTGAGAGCTCACTAATCAGAGCAGACTGGGCTTTGCAGGAGCCTTAAAGAGACAGGCACTAGAACCAAGAGCTCAAACAGAGGTGCCGGATCGATGGATAGTATGAGAAAACATAATGCGTTTTTCCAACGTGAAATCATGTAAACATTTTCCAGTAGCCCTGCAAAATAAAACTATGAGCATAACATGGGATTTTTAATCTAATTTGCAGCTTTCGTTGACTCCAGACCGCTGTGGCTCATTTGTGTAAACCTGTTTTGTTTGTTAACCCCTGTATATGTATTCATGACATTATAAGAAGAGGGCAAGGAGCTCCATTGATTTGCTGTCACTCCAATTTGGGTTTGTTTACTCTTCAGCATACTTGGCATTTAAGACTGTGGTGTGCAGTCTCCGGGGGATGATGGGGAGGCTCACAAGTATGTGTATTAACGACTTCAACTGGTGTGCAAATGTGGTATCACACATGGATGGGAGATATTCTGTGAAGCCAGACGAGCAGGAAAGTAATTATTTTAAAGAAATTAATTTCCACTTAGTGAAACTGGGGAAGGGTTTGAACGTAAATGGGTAAAACGAATAATTAACATGCTGCATGCTATGTGTGGAGGGAGTGTCATACCAAGTAGGAAACATGGATTTATGGGCCATGGCATGTGAGTGGAAAGCCTGTGAAAGGACATTGTCTCTGTAACATGCCGTACATGGCGAGCTATTATCAACATGAGAAAAAGGAATGCAGATTTAAAAAAAGCTGAGCATGTCATTCTGACAGACTGACAGCCTGAATATCTCATGATAAGAAAAATTAAAAAATGTAGATGTCTGCAAGCGTATTCGTGATAGTTACTTCTAAGTCTTCAACATTCACGTACACAATGTACCCAGATGAGGTTCACAATGACTTGGACAAGTGTTATTGAGCTCTGATGAAGCCGATGGTCTTGATTGCTGAGTGCCTCTAAATGAAAGGCCTGTTGTCTATGCCTGAAATGAAGTGTGAGGTTCGAGGACCCACTTCAAGTTGATATTGCCAGTGGAGTGCGGTGCATTGCGTACCCTTGCGGATGGCGAGGAGTGGAGCGATAGCGCTTTGGTGCCAAACAGTGATGAGCAGAGTCCAGGGTAACACTATCAACACGATGGCAAGAATATCTCTTCTCTTCGGCATCTCCAGGATTGGTTATTTGGCTCGGCATTACCTGGAGGAAAAATAGATGGACGTGTTATCATTCTGCTTTTTGGAACACACATCATTTCATTTCACTTTGTAAACCTTATAAAAATTCAAGAAATCTCATAACATAACAAACATTTAGACAAATAACCTCCACCAGACTGAAGCAAATCTCAATTACTTAGGAATAGAGAGGCACAAACACAGGACTTTAATTATCATTAACTGCATCAGAGACATCATATTACTCACAGAGGACACTCATATTCATGAGGGGGCCTCACTGGGTAAAGTTAAAAGGTGAAAAAGAAGGTGTGTATCACAGAGCTGTTAAAATGATCATCATAATGCAGCGGACACACCGCTATTAAAGCCTCACCATAACACAGCTAGAGTTACATGATGGAGCAGGTGATTGTTGTTTAACCTATGCGGGAATATGTAAGAAGTCCAAAGAATAAGGGTCGTAAATAAAACTGTGACTATTGCTGTGTCACAGCCAGCGAAAGGAAGGTCTGAGCCACTGGAGGAGGCCGTGGAGCAGGAGCTTGTGCCCTCTGCCAGCCCGATGAGCTCATCGCTGCCATCACAGAGGACGGGGCAAGTGACTTCATGCCCAGTGCTGCAACTATTCACCAGCCAAATGGCAGGAAATGATGTCACTATACCCAGGTATGACCGTTTGGCAAATGTGCAGAGTACAGGTCACCTGGTTCAGCTTACCTTCTCTATAATAACAGTATGAATGACATTAACTGAATTGACATACAAAATAATGTAACATTCTCTGAAATGTAATTTATTCATAATTCTCACAATTTGATCTTGCGGTAGGAGAGATCTCTCTAACCGGCTCATGAAATGTACACTTTAAAGGCGGAAGACTCCTAAAAACGATGCATAGGACATGAGATAATCCCTCCTGATCATGAAGTGTTGGTGGTGTCTGTATCTGTAGAGACCTTGCCCTGTATTTTCTTAAAGTTTTGTTATTTTGCTGTGTTTGAGATGTTTCTGGATGTTCACCTTTGGACAGTGGGTGTGTAGCCCCCATGCCAATAATATTGCACATGGGTGTGTGAGGGCGTGACTTTAAAAAAAGGGGCGGGTGCTCCTGTTTTTGTTGAGTCAGGTAGGAGGCGGCAACTTTGAGTATGTGATTACAAGCAGCAGTCAACAGATGGTACTCATTCTGCCTTTCATTTAATAGGCTGAAATGTAGATGCATTGCGTTTTTAGTTCTAATAACCTTATTAAATGCAACTAATGCATTTCTGAGATCATTGACCTGATTCAAAATCAGCACCGTTTACATTCATTTGTAGTTTTCTCTTCTTCCTGTCTTCTCTCAGTAGCTTAATGCTACTATTGATGACATATGACTGCCATCGACTGGTTTTTGGGTAACCCCTAATTGTGTGTCTCATGCACTGGCATGCATTCAGATCACAGGGGCACCATTAGGTTTCTCAAATTATAATGCCAGTGTTAGAAAAATTGACAATTTACAACAAATCAATTTACTTAATAATCATACATGTACTGTTCGCATTACAACACATCTGTAAAGTGTGTCTATTTTTTCCTTTATCATATATTATGCTGATGTGTGTAACCTTAAAGATGCAACATGTGAGATTTTGTCACCTATCAAATATATACTCAAAACCCATGGGGGGCAGCATATCACCAGCGGAGTCGCTAAGTGTTGCTAACAGTAGCTGCCCTTAGGTAGTTAGCTCTGTTGGCCGTGCAGCTTGGAGACCAGGGGAGTGTTGGCGCTACACCGCTAGCACAGCAGCTTAGGACCAGGACGGATCAAGGCTAGCTGGTTAGCATGCTAACTTAAGTATATCTCTGCAACATGAAACTGCTATTTATTCACATTCTGTTGATCGTAGTTAATTTTTGAATGTTTTAAAATATAATTTCTACATATTGCCCCTTATGAAACCCTTTTTTTTTTCAAATCACTGATTTCAGACTGAGCAAGTTCGCTATATATTAACTGTACAAGTTGGTTGAAAACACTGTAACTGGCTAACTTACTGCTGACATGTTTTAAAATGAGAAACTTCCTACTAAATATATGCATTTGATGGCTACTTTGATTTACATGTCACCAACCTCCCGTGCTGATGATGATATGCTGATATGTAACATAGAGGACATGGAAGTAAAAAAAAAAAGCACTCTACGAACTGGCCTGTTGATTAATAAATAGTTGTTCAAAGACATGTTCTTTGGCCTTGTAATTAAGTACACCAGATTAAGTTTTAGTTAATATCAGGCTATGTTATGGTTCTGAGCCATGATTGGACCGGAGTCTAGCCTACAATTCACACTCCAATTCTTATATTTATGGTTACATACAAATTTAGGTCATGGGCCTGCGCATTTAGACACATCTAGACACTTCATTGGTTCACGTCAGTTGTTGTGAAAAGGACAAACAAAACAAATATTGTTCAGTGTTGATTCTACATTGTGTGATATGAAAAAGAAAACAGCTAAACCCCTTATGCATCACATAAAGTAAATTCCAATTCCATCTTTCAACCATGGAAATGAATATCAAATTGAATCAATACCTCTGACACAGTCTCAACAAACACTATTATGTTTCACAAATGAAGAATTTGGTGTAATTTGCTTTGGATTGCATCATTATTTCCCAGGGCTTCTCCTTCTCCTTACGACACTTCATTGCCACGCAGCTCATTTGCATTGAATTTAAGGATGACAGGCCACCCCATCTCTCCCAGGGTCTGTCTTTCCTCCTCCCTAATAGGCATCTGGCCGAAAAAATGCAGTTATTAACTGATCTGCTCAATTAAACAAAGGAGGAAAGCAGACATAATGCAAGAACAGGTGTTTACCGTATTCATTCTGGCTATACACAAGAGGAAATAAGTCGCCACATTCCCCACAGTGTTCCCTGCTCCCACTGCTGGGGAAGGTGGTGATATACTGAAGCTTAACATAATAGTACATGCCAATTATGTTTATTGAGTTCTGTAAATAAATGCACCGTTAGTGGCCATGCTATCAGGTGAGAGCGGCTTAAGTAAGGACAGTTCTGACACGAACAAAGCTTCAATTTTTTTCTACTTCAGTGGAGAGGTGACTTACAGCAAAGTCCTCTGTGGAATATATTATTGCGCACGGCTCTGAATGCTTATGCAGAAGTACAATAAGTTATAAAGATAATGACATTAACCCCCATTTCATGTCATTGAATGAATGGTAGGGGAATTTCACTGATAAACACAGTAAATGCATCCCTTTGTGCTGTGCTTTTCAAGGGAGACACAGGGAACAGACAGATACCCAGTCTTCCAGCTCCCCATGAATAAAAGTAATCCGCGGGCTTTTTGAAACGAAAAGCTTTGGCCGTGTAGAGGAGAAATAAGCCTTTTAGACCTTTTCAGCACACAATTATTTTACACATGTTTACAAATACTGGGAACGCAAAAAATCCTTTTACAGCATATAAATATATAAAAACCCATGTCTACTCTATCAATTATGAATACAGTAATTTTCCAGGGGAAAAAAAAAACATTCACCACGCCAACTGGAAAAGCACTCACTGAGAACTCCTGTTAATGCCTAACATCTACCCATCTGATATCACTGCTATTGCTTATATTATACGTGACATGGATTTCGTGACCTTGTGAGTACTGGGACGTATCTGTCTCTGTTTGATTTAAAATGGTGCTTGGAAAATTATATTTTTTAATGGAAGAAAAAATAGAATTTTATCCAGAAATATTCTCTTTTTATCCAAAAAGCCAAATACTGACTGCATTATAGACATTTTTTTAGGAACATTCCACATCCATAAAGTTGAAGGACTCACTAGAGACAGATTAACATCACAACAGTTCAAATCGAAGCAGCAGAGGCAAAGATACTCTGACTCTCAGTCCTTAGTGTATGTCGCGATCCTAGATACATTGGATTCTGCATTTCCCGCAATTCAGTTCATTAGCATCTTTTGTAAGATGCCCTCTGCCTGGTTAATGTCCATGTCTTCTCCAGTTTGCAACATAGGCTTTCTGAAATTAGTTGTGATCCAACACTGTGATAACCCTGATGACATCACTGTGACCTGCCACAGGTTGAGCAGTTCTCCTTGTGACCTGTCAACTGACCTTGATGTGTAAAATCAGTGGAATGCCCCTTTAAAGTTAGACATATGTGATTCTGCATTAAAATGACTTCAAACGACTGGTCCATGTTGTATGTTATGTTGTGTTGTGTACTCATTTATTCCCAAATATTTCTAACAATGTCCAAACCCAGAGAAATCTTTAATGCACTCAAGGTAACGCTGTGTTTCATGTCACCAGTCGCTATGGCTTCTGGAGTCAGAGTGAGAGTCAAGGAAGTCAACAAACGTGACTGAACATGGTTTGAATATAAAATGTGATACATTACCTGTTCCTTAAACGTTTCTGCCTGAGTCACTGTGGTTGTTTAATTATGAAAGCAACAACTCCCATGATCCCACACTACTTCTTCACCCCTAGCGGCAGGGGTGACATTCTTATCATACTTACATGCAATCTCATTGCTGATTAATATTAGTCGAAAGAAGGGTTTGGATGCTTACCCACAGTTATAACTGGATCATGGCACCACTGGTGATGCGCAGTTGGGAAGACCGCACCGCACACTTGTCGAGCTACGAAGCGGCGACATCCTCCATGACGTCACAAGCCGACCATTTTTCCTTTTCCTCTTCCTCCACCTTGTCTACTCACGCAGACAGGCAACTGCAAGCCCCCTGACCTGTAACATAAGGACATTTCAGTGAATAAGAGAAGAGGGATTGTGAATGCGGAATTGTTCTCTAACGGTGTGTGTCTTCATGTGCAGCCCCCCCCCCCCGCGTGAGACATTCAAGGACAGACCGTCAGGTTTAAACATAGCGGTTTGGACAGGGCCGAAGAGTCAAATGCCTTGCAGAGATTCTTGGCTACACACACCGTCATGAGCAGTGTGGCTGTGTGACGTCTATTCATTATTTAACATCAAAGAGAACCGTGCTGAAAAATGCAAACGAGGAAAAGTGTGTCAGTATGAAGTAATGAACTCTAATTTGGATGCGCACCATTCAGATTCACGGGAGGAATCCCTCCCCCGGGGGCGGCTGTTGATATGTAACACTGCATGCTTTACAATGCTGCCATTTCAGCCCATGTGTGAAATGGTTAATACTGTATATTGATAAGTCATTTTACCTCATTGACTCCAGTCTCAACTGCACAGACGCAGACTCAGTATTTTTCTTTTTTTTTATGCGGAAACTGGAAGAGGTTTAGTCACAACTCCATCGCTTGCCAACAGTCTGGGGTGGGGGATGTTACAAAAATAAACTGGCATCATGTCTTATTCAAATACATCTGAGGGAACGCTGCTTCTATGGAGGCTTATGCTTCACTCAGCCAGTGATGTCTGCATGCCGTATCAGCTCCAACACTGGATGGCTGGAGACTGTATTTCAGGGGTTTTGTAGCAGAGAGTCATATAAACTGCAAATATGTAGGTTTAAGGGAATGAGCAGCAGGAGTCCCAGAGCCATTTAACTGGGGCACACTGTTGTAGAAAAAAGCAAATTGCCTGTATTTCAGGAAATGCAGCAGGGGGTGTTTGTGCTTGATGTGTACAAGATTTCAACACAATCTATTTCAGGTCGCCCTGACTCATTGTCCAATTCCTCAAACTGAGGGATTGACGTCAGCTGTGTCGGATACAAACGGAATGGTCCTCATTGGTAGGTGCAGCTCCCACAGTAATTGTTTTTAACAGTATGACAGCGACAGGCAAGTGCTGTAGTGAAAAAAAAAACAGCACAAACTAACAGTGGCGGTAGAAAAAAAGCTTTACAATTGCTGCCAGGTACTGTCATGCATGCAAACTCCCAATGACAGTGTTGTCGCTCTGATTTCTGTACAACACTCCCCTCTTCTACACATTGTGATGGAGCTAAACAGACGGAAACACACAAAGCGAAACAACCTGCCAAAATTTCAGAACCTCACGACAGGCCGGTGCAGCATCTGAGTGCTAAATATTTTTGAAAGAAAATGTTCGGGAAAACAAAACGACGTGGCAAGTGCTGGCAGCTGTTGTTGAGTGGTGAGTATGCAGAGCTGAAAATCCATGTTTTGTGATAAAAATGCATACATTAAAAAAGTTCTGATTTCTACTTTTGCACAGGGTTGTTTACACACTTATAATAAATTAACTCAATTCATTCATTATGAAATTACCCTATTAATCAACTTCATATATTCAGTTATGCTAGTGGCTTGTCTTTTGAAAAGCTTTTATCGGCTGGGTTGGTCCACCACTTTGGTACAGACTGAAATATCCCAACAACAATTAGACAGATTACTGTTTCATTTTGTACATTTATTGCGCCCCGAGCACGTGGCCCACGAGTGGCATTCGTCCAATCAGGGGCGGCCAGATAGTGTTTACATGGTTGTCGGAGGGTGTAGCCTGTTTTTTGTGTTGCCGCAAGTAAGCATTGCGATTGTGAGCGTGTTAGCATGGTAGTGTTATTTAACTCAAGGTGTCGTCGCGCCTAGTAAGTACAGAGTCTATGTCATGTCCCCACATTCACAGCTGTGGAGCACAATGCTCTCCATTGAGGCGGCTGATAGATGCACATACAGAACTGTACGTACACACAAAACAAAACCGCCTGCTCCCTCCAAATCTGCTGCAGCAGGCTGTAAATCGTTAACACCATCAGAAAACTGGATAAAGAGCTTCTGATAGCGAGGCCTCTGCACCACACAAGCACCCAGGTGGCCTTGTTTGTGTCTGTGGCACCTGAACTGTGTGATGTGGCAAGAATGCACAGCACAGGCTGCGGCAGCCAATGGCAGACAATGAGGCTCGACAGCCTTTCACATCAGCACTAGCTAACCAGCTGTGACGAGAACACCTGCCTCTGATTAATAAAGAATCACAGCAACAATGCCACTTGCGAAAATTGCTGTTCTGATTGTTGAACTAACACCGTCACCCCTAAAAGGTGAGGCGGGCTGGCAGGGGGGAGTGAGGCGGAACGTGTCCCTCGTGGGTTTGAGCGTCTGAGAGAGGTACTGAGTGAGATACAAAGGACGGGAGATCTGGACAGCTGTGTCTCTCTGATGCTCTCATTGGTTTTAAGACCTCATGTTATACGCAACTTTCATTTTCTTCTCATTTTCAACAGCGCGCTGTTACCTTACAGGGCTTTTAATGCCATTTTATCCCATTCGCACTCACATTCACACTTACAAGAAACCAATTTACAGTGACCAATTAGGTCACCTATCCCGCACAGCTTTGGACTGTGAGTGGGAGCAGAACCACTAGGAGGGGACCCACACAGACACTGGGAGATCAGATCCCACACAGAAAATCCCAGAGCCTCCCTGCTACGAGGCAACAGCGCTAACCATGGCACCGCCACGGCGCGCCTCAACTGGCATCGGCTTTAAAAGAATACAGTCACATCGTAGGGGTTTATACTGCATGTAGCACCTCAAAGCTATTACATGAAGACACAGAGTGCCCCATTAAACCCTCCTTTGAATCTAGCGTCATTTCTTTTTGGAGAGTAGTATCTTTTATTCTTTAACTTAAAACCTCATCAAGATTCATCAGGCAGTAACTGCAACAAAAAAAGGCTCCGAGTCACTTCTGTGTGGTAGAGGAAGATGATTTTTATTCCATATCATACACTGTGAGGATAGACTTTTTAAAAAAATACTATTATTATTATTATTATTATTATTATTATTATTATTGTTATTATCTTGCTAAGACAATTTATGAAAGGCTTTGTTTAACTAACCTGACTTTCGTGATGTTGCTGAGTGATGTCCTCGTTAAAATACTGTCAGCTTGTTTTCTGGGGCTTTCAACTGCATCTCATGGTCTTCCATGGTGGATGTCATTTTGTCTGTTGCCATGCGTCTAGCTCAGTTGTCATACATGAAATTTTACGTGATGCTGGACTTTAAATGCATCGCCTGTTGTGACTGAATTTACCTATGCCACGCGAGTAAACTTGATCTCCTCAACACGTGATTGAAAGCATGAACAAAAAAGTGAGTAAGTGGACATTAAGTGGAAGCAACATTCAGCTTGATGTCAGATGTGCAGTACATGTTAATACGTGAAATTAATTAACTTCCTACAAACTACTGTACCCCTTTAATAAAAACATATTTGTTGCATTACCTTTTAAAATAAAAAGTTGAATTATATTGAAATGCGCTGTTGTTCGGTTTATAAACATACTTTAATAGGCGCTGTCAGTAAACTCTGATTATTTATTATCCGGTCGCTGACACTGACAAACATATATCAGAGCCATCAGATCAGCACTGGCAGCCTCACACATTCTCTCTCTCTCCCTCAGATTTGTAAAGCTGAGTCTTCAAAGACGAAGCGGGGGCAAGTGTCCAAGTTTGTAATCGAGTCTGCCTCCGACTTCTGAGCTCCCTTGGCCCCGACCAGCTCCTATTTCCAGAGGACCAATAATAACATCATCTTTTCCTTGCTTGCTTTGTGGCAATATTTTGATGTACTCTCCAGTCGGCATGCTATCTGAAGATACTGTGTCCTGCTATGTCCAATTGCTTGCCTTCGCTTTCGGGATTCATTGGCCGCGGACCAACTCGGTGGAGCCCAGAACAGCGTTCAGCGATGTCAGGGGAACCCTAGATGACAAGTCACTGCAATAGATCATTATTGGTGTTGCTGTCACAGACCCCCAAAAACAGCTTTGCCAAGAGCTGTCATTGAAAGTGAATTTTGAATCCAAGGCATTGATTCAAAAGGGCTTAATTACTTTTGAAATACAGTAAGCCGGCAGCAGGTGATCTGTCTAACTTGCCCTGGTTTTGGGTTTCAGGGCACAGATTCCTCTTAACATCCTCACAGTTTAATAAATGTTCAGGCGAGACATTTAGCTTGATGGAAAATGTTGATTTAAACTGACAGGAGACATCCATACATGGCTCTGGAGTATACACACGTTCTGCATCTGTTTGTATTCAACAGGACCTGAGCAGAGTTTTGGGTAATATCCGAATGTTGTTTCAAGTTTTTCTCGTCCTCTATATTTCCTCTTTGTGGTTGTGTTTTAATTAGTGCATAAATACATTTAATTCATATGAATTCATTAGTTCCTCTTCCACTCCGATGGAGAAACTGTAAAATATAACGGACGAAGAAACAATTAGCGGCTGCCACACTGGTGTACTCGAGAACAGTCTTGTGTTTTAAAGACTGGGATGCACCGAAGCAGTCGAAATCTTTTTCTCACAAACTAATTGAACTCATTTGTGGGCAGAGGGGGGAAGCGGTGAAACAATGTACAGTGTTAATTTGAACTCTCGAGAAGAGTCAGCAATTATTTCGCTTCTTAAATCGTGAACGAGGGGGGCTCTAAAGTCGTTGGGATTCAAACAGGCATGAAAAGAAAAGTATCAAGAATCTTCGTGAGATTCATGGCGGAGGAAGCCTTTTACTCTGTTTGAATGAATAAAAATGGGAAGATCTTCTGAGTTTGCATTTCTCGCATTTGTTATTACTGCCATCGATATTCTAGGTTTGGGTTCAGCTGAAGGTCGCCTTCTGGTTTCGTGTTACTTGTCCCATCAATCCAATTCACACCTGCCATGGAGCGAGTCTCTTCAAAATTTGATCCTCTCCTCATGAAACTGCAACTGCATCGAGTCAAGCTAATAATAGCACCGCAGGGAAGGCAGCTACTGTATGAATAATGTGGGTGCCTGCAGGAGGAAAGACAGCTATGTTGTTTACGATCGTGCGATGTTCTTATCTTTACCTTAAATCGCGCTGGAATTATAATGTTAATAATTTATGCAGTAATCAATGATTGTCTGAAGGTGATTAACAGACGGAGCCTGATACAAAACACGTCGCCCTTAAATCTGCCTGTTTGCAGAGACAAGACCAGACCCGGTCAGTGTAAATACTGTTTGATGCAAGATTAGTGTGGCGAGTGCTGCTTCTCATGCTTGATGTGGACGAGGACGGCTGGTTTATTTTCAGGAAAAAATTGAATAACTCATTAGCGGCGAGCACTGGCCCTGATTGATGGCCCAAGTCCATGCCGGGATCGAGCTGCCTCAGCAGCGATAAAAGATTTAAGAGCACCAACCTTCAGGCAGGTTCTTCTCTGCTGATAACTGCGGGGGATAGCCCTGCGGAGTCTGCCTTTAACTTATCCTGACTAATTTATAGTTTGGCTCACCCAGGGCACATTTCCAATGCAGCCTCTCACAGCTGGCTGAGCAGACTGAAGGAGCCCCGCAAGGATTGTAAAGGGCTGCCACTGAGACCTGGACCTGCCATGTCGGGTCAGCACAGCCTGGCTCTGATCAGAACGAAGTCGAGGGAGATGTCGTTTTGGGGAGACCACAGGGAGGGACGGGAGTCATAACAGCACAGTCTCACCGTTTCTCCTCATTAGAGAAACTGTGACTGCGAGATCTGCACATGATTATAAGAATGTGGAAAATAGTTGTCATAGTTAACTAATGCACATAGATCGAGCTCATTAACGCCATCAAATCAAAAGACTGTCTCAGTCTTGGAGTTTTGTGAGTTTAACCTACAGTGGAACCTACAGTCTCTGGAATTTTGGGAAACACCCTTTTTTGCTCTCTGGCAGAGCCTGACATCGGTCTTAGTATGGTTGATATGGAGATACAGTCTGAAGCCACTTAGCTTTTCTTAGCTTAGCACAAAAGACTGGAAATGGGGGTGGGGGTAGCTAGCCTGCCTACCATCACCTATAGCTCATTAATTACACAAATGAATACGTTTGATCTAGTTTATACAGAATGTACTCAGGGTTACGTGCCTGACCATGTCTCGACTTGCTGACTAGAAACTGATCCCACCCATTAGCTCTAGTGGTGCTGGTAGGCAGACTGTGTTCCTGCCGGACAGAGCTAAGCTAGCTGCCTTAATGCTAAAGTAAGCTAACCAGCTAATACCTGCGTGCGGACAGATTACATCAAAGCCGTGCAAGATACAGTTATGAAACCTCTCTGCTGCGTAGCAGAGCATGGGCATGGCCCAAGAAAGGGGTCCAAAATTAGGGCAGCGGCCCCCCTCACACTTCTCGCCCCTGGCCCGACTTTGTTTTGATGAAATGTTACAGGTGTGTAGTGCAGATCAAAATGAGGGCAGTGTTTGTAGATGGGTGTGGTCTGACCAGTGACACAGTAATGTAGTAATGTGTGAGTTGGAGCGTCAACATGTTGATCGGTGTTGGTGTATTCCCATCGCAAGCCGGCCCTCTACTTTTTATATTCACCTTTATTCAGAGATATGAGTGAGGTCTCAGTCTACTTATCTAACTCTCCCAGTAAGTACATAAGCGTATCGACAAAATGTCAAATGTATTCCTTCAAACTTGCTTTACTCAAAATGAATGAATGGGAATCAATGCTGCTGTCAAACAACCCAAACCACAATTTCTCTTGCAGGGTGAACTTGTATGCAAACAATGACTTGCCATTACAGCTACTGACTGGTCACCACAGCTATGTTTTTTTTTTTTTATGAGCAGTTGGCAACGAAGAAATTAATAACGTATCCGTGGCTTATGTTTTCTCACCGCTGCCGTTGAGGTTTGATTATACTGTAAATTAGAAAATGCCATTAGATCCTCTGTGTGCCATTAACATGACAGGCAATATCAATCATAACGGGGAGCCTTTTGTTGAAAATAACAGTAAATCAATACATTACAACCCTTTGGAGAGTCTCCAGGAATGATTCATGAATGTAGACATCAACAGTTCCTAATAATAAAAGGAACAGCACAGTGTTTATCTCATTAAAGTCGGTTCTAGTGTACAGTGCATTGATTCCAACCGCGTGTGACACGTCTCCCACTATGAACAGACTTATTATGCCTCAGTAAAAGGTCAGAGGTTGGCAGAGGAAGCTCCGAGATTCATTAGCTAATTAAAGCCTGCTTCCTGAGTGGGAGTTTGGGTGTTCGAGTCTCCGCTGCACCTTTCTCGCTTCGATACTTCAACGCGCTTGCTCTGCTGAGCTCTGAGTTCCTTAATGAGGGTTAGACCATGGATTTCTCCCATGAAAAATTGCCCAGCGTCGAAGTCCCTCAATTATATGCCCTTGTGGAGGGAAAATATATATAATTATGAATCTGATCATCCCTAATTAAACCTATGGGATTTAAGCCAATGCTGTGACAGTGTAGCTGAGTGTTTTGTTTGGGCTGGGAGATAATTGGTTGTAATAGAGAGGAAAATGGAAGAGATGTTAAGCCTTTCCTTCAGGAGAGCACTTGTTAAATAACCCTTGTTGCTTGTTTGACTGCTGGCCAGGATCATTTGGCATGTAAAGGAATTTGTATATGAAAACCGTCAACAAACCATTTGCATTTTCATCAATGACACATATTTGAGACTTGTGCTGATCTGCGTCAGCCATGAGAATGGAAAACCGAGATTTAAAAGACTGATGGTATGAAAAATGACATATGGGGACACCAGTCGCCTCGGGAAGGAGAGACAAGCCAGCAGGGAAAATGAATGAGCTCCGTGATCATCAAATGTGTGTAGACGTGCGGCGCTGCTGCATGTGTGAGTCTGAATCAGGGACGCTCTGGAGGACACCGTGCGAGCTCAGCAAAGCCTTCCCCGGGATAAGTAGAGGTTGTGAGGATAAGTCTGATGTAGAGGCAGATGAACTTGGCACACAACAATTATGGACTCAACGCAGCTGCCAGTTTGCTCGTGTCCATCTCTGGTGTTTTTCTTAATTACATAATTAGTCAGAGTGTTGGTATATGTGATGTCCCTGTATGACATGCTGTCATTAGCTCTGAACCTGCCAGTGAAACACAGCCCCCAGGAGACGGCTGATTTGTGGTGGAGAGACTCATTTAATAGCTTTGAAAATGAGTGGATACATCATCATTATTATTATTTCCCATGCTTACTGCATGTGTGAGTCATTCCGTTCACTAATGTCTAGTGCTGTGCATTTCATGTACACAACGATATCCTAAAAGCTCATTACCTTGCGCGTCGCGGATGATTTACTTGCACTCACGTGTCGACACATTAAGGGCTGTGGTCCAAACACTGTGAATTAAAATAGACATGCAATAGCAACTCAGAGTTATGTTTGCTTACATGTCAGCCACCTGTTCCATGCTGGTTCCCCAAAGTAAACCACCTGATCTTAAAGGGCACGTTCATCAGTTTTTAATGTTTACAGGTTTTGGGGAGTACTAGCGCACATTTGAAAAAGTAGTAAAAAGCCCTTTGTGGCTGTGAAAGAAGCTGCTTGTAATCTGATAAATTGTCAGGTTAAAGGTCGAAGGTTCTGAAAAGGAGGATTTATGCATTGAATAAAAACATGGATGTCTCTGGTTGTGCTTTATATACTGTCCATAATGGGGTTCACCAGTGTTATAGGAGAGAAATGCTCTACCAGTGGGCTGATTTTCAAAACCTGGTGCCTATTTTACCCACAATGCAACTTTTACTTTTACTTTTCACTTTAGTGACTTCACATTAGGCAATTTATCAGATGACATGCAGCTTCCTCTTCAGCTACAAAAGGCTTTAGTCTACTTACACATGAGCTTGTACTCCCCTGTAAGAGACCTGTAAACACACATCTTATGAGTAAAACTGGTGGAGCGACCCTTTAATAATGCAATCATATCCTACTGTACTGTACAGGTCTTGCTGTGCTAGTTCATCGATTTTGTTATTTCAAATTCTATACTGAAACAGTTTAGCACACACACTTTCTTGGATAAAGGCACTGACATTTAAAGATCTCTGGTAAAATGTCAGATAAGTGATGATGTTGAATGCAGGCCTAATGAGGTTGCAAGTCAGCACGGCTTCCAGCTGAACATAAAAAACAAGGCGCCTTTGACATTTCAACCTGAGCCATCATAATCTGCTCTTCGCTGGCCTTTGGAGCCATTGCTTATCACTTACTATTATTATTTGTCCTTCTGCTTTGCTTGTATGCAGCTATGCACAGCCGCATTCAAAGAGCACCCAGGGGCACAGAAAGATGACACCGACAGGACAGTGTTGACACAGCGACTGTGTGTCTGCTGATGCTACATTACAGAGGTGTCACTGACTCAACGGAGCAATGACTTTGCTGAGATAAAGAGCAGGGCGGTGACTGACGGCACGAATTTGCAGGCAACGCCGTCACCAAATCCTCATGCCTCCTCATTTTCTGCTACGTGGACGCTGAGCAAGCGTCTGTGAAGACATATACTTTACTGGGTCGTGGTTATTATAATAATGAGGGACAGGACTAAAAATACACCCAAAAGAAATCCCAAATGTAACATAAACACCTTCATTAACAGACAAAACCAGACATTTGCTCGTCCACCAAGAGTACAATGAGGATAGGCATGAGCTAAATGCTAACAGCAGAAGCTAACACGCTTAGAATGCTGCTGTTCAAGAAATATTAGTTGGGAAATTTGCTTGATATCACTCTCAAGTCAGTATTAAGCATCTGCCATCAGTCAGCTAGCTTGGCTTAGCCCACAGACTGGAACAGGGGTCAAGAGCTATCCTGGTTCTCTCCAAAGGTCACAATATCCTCTGAACAGTACTTCTTAAATCTCTCTAATCAACAAGCTGTTTATTTAATTTGTACTAGAAATAAGTTTGACAAGCTGCACTTTTACAGAGGTTATCTGCTGCTCTATTTCTTGGCCGTGAACAGCTTCTTCTTGGAGATTTTTATCGTCTTGTCAAGAGGATGCCAGATAGCCAAGGAGAGATTCCAGGAAGTTATCGTGCCTGGCCAAGGAATAGTTTTGTACATATCCACTGCAAAACCGCAACTTGTCACCTTTCACTCTTTGGGTTTTTATACTGGTACAAAAACAGAGATGGTAATTCATTAATTAGTGAGCTTTTGAGGAGGTGGTAAGCAGATTTTTGTTTTCCCTTCAGAGAGAGCCAGACAAGCTGTTTCCCCATTTCCCATGTTTGTGCTAAGCTAAGCTAATTGGCTGCTTGCTATAGCCTTCGTATTTTTGCGAGACAGATGTGAGATTAGTATCAATCTTCTTATCTGCTAAAGTAACTAGGAGCATTTTCCGATTTTACAGTATTTGAAGCATGTCTTGGCCATATGTCCTATACTGTTGTATTTCATCTCCAGCAACGACAGCCATTTGATGTTCCCTTTAGTTTAGTATTGACGCGCGAGAGGTGAGTCATTTTTGCAGTGCCCATAGGGATAAATACACACACGTACACGGTAATACAGTCACACACCATAGCCAGCATGACTTTCCTCTCTCCTCAGGGTGATCAATAAACTGTAGGCTGAAGGAAACCCTACTGTATCTGTCACTGGACTGAACCACAGGACCCTGGAGAGGGGGTGGCTGAAGAATAGCTAAGGTGGGTCAGCCCAGTATCTATAATGAGTCCCCTCGGGGCTGCCACATTATATGTGGAAATGGCTCCAATTAGGCCATCCAGCTGTAAAGTCCGCAGGAAGGGAGGGGTGGGATAACAAAGTTATAGTGGAGGTTATGAATGGGACTGAGCTACAATCAGAGCTGCATTCACTCACTCTGTTCTTAACCTGTGCCTCTTTGCGCTGCTTAAAGTCGGCTGATTGCACAAGTGAAAGTCTACTTCGTCCGCCATTTTAAAGACCTGCATCACTGCACGGTGAACCGTTCAAAATCTGTCCATGTTAAAGCAGCATGACAATTTTTTATGGTCACCTTCTTGAATTACTTGACATCAGATGCCAAAACATGCATACTACATTAGAATATCATCTCAATCTGCCTGCAGATGATCATATTTATCATATTTTCAGCCTTCAGTGAGGCCTTGTTACTTCACAAAACATTCATCACATCCACTGTGGTGAAATTCAGATCATAAGTAGATTTTTTGTTTGGTAACGAATGACTCTGACATATATTTATGGCCCTTCGGAGGTGACATGTCATCATGAGTTTGATGAGTGTGTCCGGGGAGTTTGACTGACCCCTCTAGCCTTCTGACCTTTTACAGAAGGCAAGGATTTCCAGATGGATGGACGGAGTGTAAACATTAAGCGAGAGGAAAGGTCATTGGCTTGACTCAGCCATTCATCTAGCTGTGATCATGTAATAATGTCAAATGTTTACTGGAATTATGTCCCTCATCATAGTCTCGGCAGTGTTTGGATGATTTTCTACTTCCATGTGTATTACGTGTGTGTGTGTGTATTTGACAGCGTTTGATTATATTTTCAATATGTTTCAGAATGGTTTGATTCAGTTTTCAGCGTGATCACTCAGTCAATTCCTTTACACACACTATTGAAACTATGGCTTTTTTTTAACTGTTTTAAATGAGAAGAAATGTAAGATTTCTTATTCAGAATTCTAAAGAAGTATCTCAAATTTGATTAATCCTTTTAGGGAAAAAGCCAACTTCCAGGCGACATTGTCATTATCTTTTTGTAAATTTGCAGAACAGTCCTTTAATGTGATTTAAAGTAAGACGTGCACTCCTTTCCTTTCTCATGCTCAATCTGTCTCGAGCATTCAGAGATGCCAGTGGGCAGAGAAATGACCCCTTCTCTCTCTAATGCTGTTGCATTATGGAACACCGTCTGGTTGAGCGCCAGCGAGGATTTTCACCGGCTTGCTATTGATTAGCCTCTCAGCTCGATTCAGAGGACACATAGATTTTTATACAGCTCTGAGTCGGGGGAGAACTGAGGACTCGAGGCAACACATCCCCGCGTTCAGATGTTCATCCTACACGAGGAAGCAGTCTTCACACTGCTTCCTGCTGCGTATCGCTTCAGTTCTCTGCGAGCGTGTTTGTCTGTGTATCTTAACAACTTCACAAACTGAATGAGTGTGTCAGTTTGTTTTGTCATGGTTGGCGAGCTCAGAACATTCAAATGCGCTGCTCATTATCACCCTCGCTGCTTTGAACGTGTTCTATGATAAAATCAGAGAACAACTGGTAATCTTCGTGTATTCATTTCTTTGTTTGCTTTCTTTGCTCGTGTGCATCCACACACACAATGCGCAGACACTGAAATACGATTTTTACAAAACTGCATAATAATAGTGCATCTCGGTGGTGGATTTCGGGGAAAAAAAATTCAGAGTTACGCTGATTTGTCCCAGCAGGGGGGTCACTACCATTACGGATCAAAACAAGGTGGTACTGATTGGCCCAGAGGCATTACACCTGGTGGATGACATGTTGACTGCTACCTGGAATACAAATCAAGCAGCTATGTTACTATGATTTAACATCACAAACCCAGATCACATTTCGATGCTAACTTCCGGGTTAACTTGTCATCCGGCTCTATCGTCTCAGTGCTGTGCAGATCTAGAGCGTCACCTATGCTCCCACGGCGAAGGTACTATGTTCCCCCAGTAAATATTCTGTTAACACACATGAGCTCTAGTATATGTGTTCAGGTCAAGTGACCCAACTCAGTCTTAGAGTTGTGGAACATATGACTCTGGGGACATAGGACCTTTTAGGTGTGGGGCTCAGGGATAACACATGTGTAGAACTGGGGAACAGAAGGACCCCCTGGCATGATCCCATTATGTGCTGTATGAAACTGGGAGACAAAGGAACCTGAGAATACAGACATCTTGTAGCAGTGCTCAGACGCTAACTCAGGCTGGCTCACTTTTTAGGCCCAAGTCTATAGTTATAAGTCAAACTGTTTTGCTTGCATGAGACGAATCAAGAAAGAAAGAATATTTTGAGTGCATGAACAAGCCAGTCTAAAATCTCTTTGTGAATCCGGCCACTGTTGTGTTTTTCAGCCAACCTTGGTTTCTTGTAAACCAAGGCAATCTTTCCCTGACCCAAACAAAGTAGTTCACATCGGTAGTTAGGATTTCGCCGACAAATTACCAATTTTGCCATTTAAGTTTGAGGACTTTCTGCTTATGCGGACTTGGCACTACGTGCTGTCATTGTTTTGTTGTGTCTGGTTTTCCACTTTGAAGCTGTTCTGGCAACACTGCCATATTTTTTCTCAATTATCCTCAAAAGATCACTTTTTTCGAAATGAAATTGGGGGGCCATTTCTCACAACGCATTCTCATGCAATGCCTAGGTACTTATAGGTAATTGGAGGAGGTGCTTCAAGTTATCATCAAACACAAAGGCCCCCTAATATGGAATAAAAAACACTTTTTTCTCCCGAACACTGAACATTATACAGTATAGTGGCCATACGCTGG
Organism: Diplodus puntazzo; assembly: GCA_963678695.2. Lineage (NCBI taxonomy): Eukaryota > Metazoa > Chordata > Actinopteri > Spariformes > Sparidae > Diplodus > Diplodus puntazzo. Next base: position 23,915,394 of record OZ023162.1, read on the forward strand.
CCTAGATGAGGGAGCAGTGAAATTGCCTCAAATGGGTTTGTTGGGGCTGTATAGCTGCAGGGCAAGACAATGTTGGCAAATCCTTCTTTTCTTCCCAGTGGAGATGGAGCAAATCTGGGGTGTTGTACTTTAGTTGCGGCTGTTGTCCTGTTAACTGGAGCCTCTCAGGCTGGCCGAGGGGCCTTCTAATGACACACACTCACACACTGATGTGGTCTGATGGGCTTCAGGGTGATTTAAGATCTTCAGCAGCCTTTGGGATCTCCCAGATTGCGCGTGCACGCGAGTGGTTGCATTTTGTGTGTGCACACACTCAGTATGGCTGCATGTTGTCTGTGTGTTTGTGTGGGTTTTCAACAGACATCTCAACACCAACTTTCACAATTCCCCAGGACCTCAGTGAGTCTCAGAGCAGTCCTAGTTATCTAATCTTGCAGCAGCTCACTGTGTGCAGGTACCATACAGCGCCGCAGCCCGCTGGCTCGCGGATAAATCCCAAACTGTCTGGACGACTGAACCACTTATTCGGGTCATGTTGGTTTAGGTGGAATGGAGTTGTTCAAATGCTGAACTTTCAATGATCCACTGTGCTGATTTTGGGCTGTTGCGTGTGAAAAAAAAAAGAAACAACTTGTTTTTCACCACGATCTGGCATTCAGTTCTGTGTTCGTTGCAGCGACTGTGCCATACAAGTCCTCTGTGAATGGTTTACACTCCAAAACCAGGTTGCTGTACACTGAATAATTCAGTGTTGAAGAGGGAAACGTTAAAAGACATTTCTCGTGATAACAATGAAATTGCAAACAATTGCATCATGCACAACACTTTTTTTTTTTACTCCTTCTAACCTTACAGTACAACATTTCTGACATGTCTGAACAATCTGTGTCCTTGCTCACACGCTTTATAATTCTCATCCCAATTCGGAGCTGTTGCAAGCTGCTGTAGCACACAGCACTTTTCAGCAGTGCTTACGGTAGCATCAATAATTCAGGATAACCTCTAACATTCTAACAATTTGGTAAACAGGTTCTGTTTTGCATGTTTTGAAAGAAGTCACAGATTTCTTCTGAAAAAAATAGCAATTAGTGGGTGGTTTAATTACAAGGTCAAGGGGCTGCCTTGCTTTAAAACCATTTGGAATATGAGATAAACTAAAAAGCACAAAAACTCATTCACAATGCCTTTTCATGGCAGCTGGCTTTTCAACACACATTTTTAGGTCAGCCATTTGTACCGAGGCTTGTCTTGTAAGAATTAATGCTCGACAAAACTGCAGAGGGGACAAATCTAATTGCAGTGTAGGTGGAAAAAACAAGCAAATACGGGTGCATTTACGCACTTCCTAAAACCACCAAATGTGTGTGTTATTATCTTTGAACTCCTCATTTCACCCTCAGTGTAAGTAATCACATACAATGATTGTGCGTCATGCTTGGAATTTCACCATTAATCTGACAATGATTCAGCAGCTAATGCCCTGAAATTGAAACGAGAAAACGTCGCCTGTGGAATTTCTGCATAGCAGGTTTGTGTCATTACAGAACAAAGAGCTTGTGCAACAAAGGGCAAGAGCAAATGCTGCGGAAAAAAAGCTCATGGTACATGTGCTGGAGTGACAATGATGAGCAATGTCTCCCTTGTATTAAAAGTAACAAGCTTGCCCCATCGCTGAGCTGAAATCCAGGCAGCAAGTTTAAGAATTGCCTAGTTTGCAGGCTTAGGGGGAAAATACAATGGTTGCTTTTTTTAGGGGAAGGCGCATTCTCACTTAATAATTTATGTTCCAATTTCTTGTTCCACAAAGAAATGCGGTCTCTAGCGTGTTTATCATCCAGGGCAAGGTGGTGACACGGGACGCTAGAGCAAAATGGGAAATGCACTTACTGTTAATAACTATGCCTGGAGGTGAGATATAGAAAATGATGGCCTATTCTGAATCGGCTGTGCAGCCTGAGGTCAGGATATACATTACTGCAATCCATTCTAAACGTAGACTGCATTGTTCTGAATATGCTTAGCTCTTTTAGACGCTGGTATAGTGTACCTCTGTTTAGGTCGAATGCTGCAGCTGTGATAAAGACCGAGGCAGATTAACACATTTAGTACACTCAGTGTAGATTTTTTTTCCACCAACATCTGGATTTTCTCTCCTCTATATGCAGATGGTGCCGTACAAACCTATAATTGTAGGTCAAAGTGTTTATAACCATAATCCGGATGGTTTCAGATTATTAGACTAAGCCCACGAAAATATGAGCAGGCACTGAAATTGTGCTACATACAAAAACACTGAATGATGATGTGAAACATTGTCAGTGTTTTGATGTGTATGGACAAAGCGTTCAAAACAAATCTAATCCAATCTTGTTCAACGCGTTCCGAGAGGTCTCTGACTGATGATGTTATTTTTCCTTTTAATAAATCAATTGCTTTGTCAATAAAAACATCGCACAAAGCTTAAAAGCGGCAACCATCCAACGACAGTGACAGCAGTCAATTGATTCTCCAAGCAACTCCCCCACCAAGTAAAAAAATGCGATATGGATGCCCATATGGTAGATGCAAGGTGAAAAAGTGCCCTTTATGGTGACCTCACAGTGCTGGTGCCCCCCTGCACACTGCTGGTGCCCTTTTTTTCCCTCGCCCCTGCTGCTCAAACATCCTGAGTCTGCCACTGTCAGCAATCAATTGTCCATCAGAAATCAATCAGACCAACCAGGCAGGGCAGCTACGCTATGTGACTGGCTGTTGCTTTGGTAACATTTGCTGTAAAAGGATCTGCACAGTATTTACTAATATGAATATTTAAAAATATCAAATTCATGTACTTCATTTTGCACATTTAGGGTCACGGTATTAAACACTGTACTCTGGCCGGGGCAGAGAGTAAAGACGACTTATAATGTAGGTGTGTGAGCCCTCGGTTTTATCCCCTCTCATTTTTTTTTTCTGTCAGACTCTGTCACATACACGTACAGACAATCTTATCCTCCCTGCCTCCTTTTAATTCTAGTGTCCTCCTATTTCTCCACCCCATCTCATGTGCCTCCTTTCCACCCCCTTCTCCAGCCTCTTCCCCCTCTCTCTCTCTATCTCTATCACCCTCTCCCCCCTCTCTGTGTTTTTGACTAGCTCTCTCGGGGGGCGGATGTGTCTCTGTGGCCCTCTGCAGATCTGGAAAGGACATCCTCTCAGTTTAATTCAAGTCAACCCCGGTCTCCTGGTGCTCCAAGACGCAGCGTGTGTGACAGCTCTACAGAGACAGCCAGAAGGAACAGACAAGTCTCATCTGCATATAAGAATCAGTGTATATGCGTGCGCGTGTCTGCCTGTGTGTGTGTGTGTGTGTGTGTGTGTGTGTGTGTGTGTGTGTGTGTGTGTGTGTGTGTGTGTGTGTGTTTGAGGGGGAGTGCATCCCAGTCAGGCATCTTTCAACATTTTCCCTGCAGACAGAAAGAGTTAATTTCACCCTGGCAGTGATCATGGACATCTATAAATCTATGATGAGATACTGCTCTGTTGATTAGTCAGTGCTAATTCAGCTCACACCAATTAAAGGGGTTAGGAGTGCTATCTAAATCATTGCATAACATATGCCATTTGCCATCTGAGCCTGGTGGAGAGGCTGTAAATAAAGCTATGATCATGGCGACGTTATGGAATTGTGCCGTTGCTCACATGTCAAAGCCACACTTGAGCAAATAGCTTGCCTGGCAGGCGACGAAAGTGAAACGGCCTGGGTGGGAAATATCGCATGCGAGACCACTTAATGTAGCGCCATAGTGTTACAATATCACAAACTATGTCCTCAAACGCAACCGCAGAACTGAGTCAACACCTCTTTAAATAAGTCACAGTGTGAAAGATTGAGAGGGATCTATCTTTGTGTTATCGTTACGTTAGGAAGATATGTGCAAGATGAGCGGTGTTCAGCTGGTTTGCAATTCAATTTCAACTTTACAGTAAAAGCGTCAAAAACAGAGATTTGTGGCAGGACTGTTGTATTGGATTGTATTCGACATCAAGGCAATAATGGTAATTTGTCTGCCCTCTCTGATTGCTGCCAGTGATGGTATGTAACTGAGTACATTTGCTAAAGTGAATTGGCCGGGCTGATAATCAGTCAACCCACAGCATACGGTATACATACATACACGCATGTAAACGTGTGTATCATCTACTTTTACTTGTAATTCTGATACTTATGTACATTTAATGTCAGACTTTTTTTTCAGGATATCTTTACTTTTACTCAAGTTTGATTTTCGGAAGAGCAAAAAAGAAAGTATAAACCATCCCACGTGTTGATTTCGGCCCAGGCAAAGTTGTTTTCACAGCCCACAGCGGTGACAAGCATCCACATTAATCTCTGCAGACAGTATGCACACGCCTGTGGAGGAGGTCTCATGTTAGCATGCTATCATTTGCTAATTAGCACTCAATGCAAAGTGCACTTGAGGCTGATGGCATGTCATATGTTTATTCAGCTGTACATCCAAAAAACTGGATCTTGAGCTTTACAATTTTGACTCGATGATGGAACTAAATGAAAGGTCAGTGGATCACTGCTGTCATTAAGAGTCATCCTCTGGGAAACGTGAGAAATTGCTGCTAGTTTGTCAAAAAAAAAAAAAAAAATGGGTTGGCAGAGGTAATTTTCTATTGCTGTTATGCTGAGAGAAGAGAATATAACAGTGGAGATTATTATTAGACTAAAGGTCTGCCTAAAGATCAGGCACAGAAGTTTAATATTTGGTGCAGAGTGGAGCGCTGCGATCGACCGGTGGTGCGATCGCACAGCACCGTTGTTTATGTAAGTCCTATAGATCCGTGTGCTAACCCGTCTTATTTTAGCTGCGTTTTATTTGCAGAGTGCAGAAGGCAATATGAGAGTATGAGGTTTAGATTCATCTTCATCTCGGCTTGCCAATAAGAAATCGTGATATTTTCCTTTGGTGGAGAAGACAGCAACAGAGCCTACAAGGGATGCAAGAGCCAGGCCTCTCTCACTCCTTCTCCGCACCCCACCTCACCGTCTCATCAGCTGCTGCCTCCACACCTTAAGATTATTTCCGCGGCTGTGTCATCAGCAGCATCGGCTCTCATGCTCTCACACCTCCACGCCCCCCCCACCCCCGCCTTCCCCACCACCCAAGCTTCTCCCCCCCACTTGCAGCCCTGTGCCATGCCTACAAATATATCAACCTCTAATAATATCAGAGGCCAGGGGTGCATCGTAGACAGCAGAGGTAAGTAGATCTGTCATATCGTTTTGCCTCTGTCTTCCACGTAATTCCTGCGCTGGATTTCCTGGTGAAAATGGAACACGTATTGGATGGCAAGCGAGACAAGAGAGCAGAAAGACAGACGGCCACGTCAGAGTTGGTGGAGGTATCATCACCTGCATCCTGCACCTTTAACCACGTCCCTTCAATGCAGAGAGGGTTTTAAAATTAGCAGCCTTGTAGATGACAAGAAATAAATCAGGCGGCTATGTGTGTGTGTGTGTGTGTGTGTTCATGTGACATTTAAGTGACAGTGAAAAGATAGAACAAAACAAGATTGTCAAGGTTAGCCCGGCTGTCTGCGCCTCAGACGGTTTCGTCTCTGGGTAAAAAATACTCTGCTCCTAATTCATTCATTCTCGCATGAAATACTTTCTGCTGATGGACTCATTATTTGCTGCACTGTGCAAACATGAACCGCCGGGGGATGGGCAGCGTCGTGCTGGGTTGTTGTATGGAAATATGTTTTCCCCCCACAACAATAAGAACAATAGGATACTCACAAGCAGTCCTCTGCCCGTCTGCTGCACGCACAGGCCCCTCCTCCGGTGTACTCCTTTCCTCCTGGCGTCGGCGTCGTCAGATGCTGTCTCAATCTTAATTGCCGCCGTCTGGAGAGAGTGGAGATGTTTGCAATCGAGGGTGGTTGAAGCTCGTGTCACCGGTGACACCCAAACTCTCCCGGCAGCTTCACGTCCTCAGGGCTGGTCCCTGGAGAAACAGAGAGCACGAGAGATCGTGAGTAAGAATGGGCCTCCTCTTCTTACAATACAATGAGGGGCATTGAAGAAAGGGTATTAGCAGGACGGCAGCTGGGAGGAGACGCTGCCATACTATAACAGCCACTGGGTCATTCTCAGTGTCTCGGTGACGGGATTTCTGTTTACATCTGGACAGCTGTCAGGCGAGATAATCACTGTGGGTGTCTGTTCCTCTGAGGACTGAGATGAGGTACAGTTACATGCTGTGTAACGGACAGGAAATTGATGAGATTTTTGTTTTTGCCTTCAAAGGGTGTGTCTTTTAGGACTACACCCTTGACTTCAGCTGGATGGTTATTCGGGTGTTTCAGTTTCTGTCTACGGTTTGACAGCCTCATGCATGGCCTGATTAAGAGCTGGGAGATATGGCTTTATGATTTCATTGCAATATATTTAGGTTGCATCCCGATAAAAAGTATATCTCGATGCAAATAAAGACAATAGAAAATGAAAATCAATGACATGACTTATTGAATCTTAACGAGGAGTGTGTCTACAAGAATACACACTTGTGTAGATGGTTTCACCAGAGTGATGTTGTGTGAGACTCGTGAAGTGTTGTCATGTGTGGGCATGTGCATGGTTACAGACTATGTCATTCTTTATTTGAAAATGTAATCCTGTTAGTAATCCCCTTTATTACATACTGTATCTTTAATCTAATTACATGGTTTTTTTCTGTAACATAATACAGTTACATGTATTCTGTTACACCCCAAGCTCTGATCTCAGTATTTTAAAAATCTCCTCAAAAGCACTTCATCAATTCTAGGACTGGGCCACAAATCAAAAAAACATTTTTCGACCAAATACGTTTACATCAATATTGCAACAATATTGTAGGAATGACTATTGGTACTTTGACAAAAGATCAACGCAATAACTAAGTTGTTAAAGGCGAGTATTAGAACGAGTAGAACAGTCCGGTAAGTTAGGGCGTCACTTTACTTTAAAAACAACATTTATGACATATAACTATATATATTGATGTTCAAAATATAAGATCATACATGGTGTCTTATATAAAATTGATATACAGTATATTCCAAATGTGGTAATACTTGCACTGTAGCTTCATGCTTTGACCATTTTTTGTTTTGTGGGTGTGCTTTGGTGCTTTTATTTGCACAGTGGCAAAGGGCCACAGGTCTGATTTTAAACACTGGGCTGCTGCACTAAGGACACAGCCCCTGTACAGCTGCCGGGCCCCCTGAAGCTAGTGCCTTAAGTGCTCTAAAGGAAATGATAATATTCCACTGTGGACAATAAGGGGTCAATTAGCTTATTGGTCCAACTCTCCGGGGAAAAGGAAAACACAACGGCAGAGGCAAACGTCCATGAATGCTAATATCTAAACAGCAATCTGACAATGTATTCTGCCCATCAGCTATTAATAGCCGCCTTCCTCTTATGCATGCCCTCTGGGGAACGTCATTTCAAAATGTCCATTTGGAAGAAATGAGACAAACACACCAGCTGCACTTCTCACTCACTCCACCACAATTCCTCTGCACGACTCCCCCAGCTACCGCTCTCCATTATTGATGAGACTTCCTCTGTCGGCCTCATCTGCCACAGTGTTGGTTGTGCTCGCCTGTGGGCAGCCGCTGTGGTTGTGGTTGAGGGGGACCAGCTGATGCCACGCGAGGGAAAAAAAAACGAGACAAGGGTCGGCACATTAACAGCCTATTGACAAGATGCAATGCAGGGGGCACGCCGTGTCGCAGGTCTGTTATTGGCCTAATCTAAATTCAATAGGGTTGTCATAAGGGAAGAAAGTAATTATCTCAAAACCATGGGGAATGCCCCTTCTGTACATCCAGCTGACTCGCAGATACTCCACTTCAGCCGCAGGATTTAAAACATGTGCCGCAGTGCCAAATTACAACAACAAAAAGAGAAGAGCTGGGGACAAGGACACAGAGTTAAGTGAGGGAAAAACGAGCCGCGGGGTCAACTCCCCACTCATAGATTCCCGTGCAAGCTCTGTCCTAATGCTTTTTTTAGTGTATCATTACGATGTCTGTCATGCATTTTTCAGCAATTTGTCCAGCAGTGATGTGCTGAGAGCTACAACAGCTATAGTCAGAAATCTCTGCAAAGCAAACAGCTCTTTTCTTTATGCATACTGTGGGCATGAAGACGGACTGAATCACCTCAGAGACGAGCATCACCGAGATTCGAATAAGGCCTTGAAATTGGAACCTAAATTTAGCATGTTTCTGTCCGTGTGTTTAGGTACAGCTGTGCATGGTTTTAAACTCAAACTAGCACATCATAAATGCAGGTAATTTATACTTAGGCGATGTTAAATTAAATTCATTAAACATAGCCGAGTGTGCCGCATGTTAACGAATTAAACTGCTCTAATTAAGTGTTTTATTTTGTCATTCTCAATTAGGGTTGAAATGTAAATTTGCTTCCGTGTTTCACCAACTACACACACTGCAATAGCAGTGCTCTAATATTAAAACATTTAAGTGATTTAATATCATAATATCATCACAACTTCATGCACCTTAAATTGAAAGTACATTCAAGCAACCTTGACATACACTATCTCATAAAGAGTGTGACTTCATACACTTTATATAAGATAGTACTGTTGAGAAACCACATGACTTCGGTGTATGTGTTATGTTTTTCTTTGTACCACCACATGCAGACACCCACACACCCTCCTCCTCTGTCACATAATGTTGTACTCAGCTTTGACAAGATGGATAGTGAAAGTCTATCCAAGCCCGCAACTCTCAATAAATCATTGCAACACCAGTGCAATTTCATGTTGTGGTCCAACCGACAGATGATCAGTGTTCGTGCTCAAGTGCTCTTTGTGCAGCACCATGATTTCTTTTCTTAAAAAAAACAAAACAAAAAAAAACAAAACTTAAGATCTTCATAAAACAAGACAAAAAATGACACGAAATCATTCAGATGACAGTTAAACAGAACTCCACACAGACTATAATGTGAAGAGACCAGATTTTCAGCCAGGGAAGCTATTAAAAAGTGTGTTTTTCACAAATGTTTAAAAGGACACCGAGTTTCCCAGCAGGTCATCAGTGCCGAGGGATGCTGATGGAAAGAGCTCAAAGAGCAATAATCGTCAGCTTAGACTGTGGAGCAACCAGAGGAGGTGGAGGATCTCAAGCTGTGCTTGTGCTCTTCGGGGGTTAAAAGCCCAGAGATAAAACCAGCCACTAACCAAAATGTGTCTTTTGTGCCATTCGTAGCCATGGTTACTACACTGAATATAAATTGGCTGCTGATAGGAAGTATGATTGGGTGACAGCAAAGGATAGTGATTTTTGAGATAGACCGATGACATTAAAGCCCTTTAAATGTTTTTATGCAAGTGATACATTTGTTTACCTTCTTACTGCATGATGAAACACAACAACATCCCTTACTTGACAAAGATATAGATGGTTCAAATATCCAAAAGAAAAATGGACACTGGATGTCTTTATTTGTTCCCAAAGACGGCTTCTTCAAACAGTGAAATGTCATCACTTTTAGAGTACCTAAGTACAGCTCTCAGCAAGATCCAACGTAAGACTTGACAATTTTTTATTAGTAAATGCCCGTTCAGTCACCATCTATCACCTATTGGGGTAACACAGTGATGGTCAATCCCATAGTGTTAATACTGTAATACTCTTACCATTGAAAGTTTTGCAAAATGTATATATTTGCAGTTCTATGAAATCTTTGCTGACATTCCCCTGCTGATGGAAGCTGTTGCTGCAGCTTCACATTAAAAGCATTTAACATGCGAAACACAAAGATGACTTTTATTACGAAGTAGTCAGAGGAGATGCGATTTGTCAGTAAACAAAATACTTACAGCTTTCGATGAAAAATGCGTCTACAGTAGCCGACCAGTTTGAAATATTACAGGAAGCACTTTTATACAGTCTATGGGAGTAATAGAAGCAGAAGGTGCTGTTAGATTAAGAGCTGCAGGCGACAGGCTGCTCACCTCCAACTTTTCAGCGAGCTTAGAAACTCCTCTCACTGTGCCCTGCTGTTCACAGACTCACGCCATGTGCAGCGTAGAATCAGATCACTGTTGCTCACAGAATGATGGAAAAAGGTCAATTATTGCCTGACTAATCTGACAATAGCTTGTTTTGCTGCCCTCAGAAATCTGGGATCTGTACTAATAAAATGCATTCGCTAATTCCACTAGTGCCTGACTCAAGCTACCTGACTCAAATCTTCACGATTAATTAATACACCTTAAAGTAACCGTTGTTTGTAAAGGGGATATGTTAATAAAACTTAAAGAGGTCATATTAAGCTTTTTGGGTTTTTGTCCTTTATTGTCTCATGTAGCCTTTCTGTGCATGTAAAAGGTCAAAAAAAGTGAAAAAGTCCACGCCAAAGTGAGTTACTTAGTAAGCACTGCTCCTGCGCTGCCTGAAACACCTTGTTTTGGAGTCGAGCCTTTACTTCCGTAACGTATGTGCGTCACTGTGTAACAGGTGTCCTATAAATATAGATATTTTTACATATTTATTATAAAATATTTACACTCATTTAGAGTCAGCAGACATACAGTTGCTACTGCTGTAGCTGTGTTTTTTAAAATCACACTACCTTGCTAGGCATGACCCGCCCTACGCTGCCTCTACATCCCAAGTAATGCGCAATAAGAGTGAACCTGAAAATTAGCATAATATGACCTCTTAAAAAGTAAACACACACATGTACGTACAGTATTACTATGCAATATAATATGATATTTGTTCCGGCTCCAGGAAATTTTTACATACTGTAGAAATAAGATGGGTTGTCAACGTCTGCAATGCAAGAACTCGTTCAGGATTCCATGAAGTCACGGAACAAACCCCCAGACCCTGCTCAGCCACCATACTGTCATGTTGTGCTCTGTGATCAGACACTTGAACACACACACACACACACACACACACACACACACACATACACACACACACACACACACACACACACACACACACACACACACACACACACACTGGTGCCTCTAAGTTAGGCTGACCGCTACGACCTCGCCAGTCTCTGGATCTGATGGTGATGGATGGAGGACAAAACATGAAGACGGTGGAGTGGATGGAGGTAGCAGAGAGAGAGAGAGAGAGAGAGAGAGACCATGAGGTGCTATTGATTGACTTTAAACCTGCTAATGCAACCAATCAGAATAGAGACGGACACATGATGGATACACACACACAAACGCATTGTCGGGAAATCGATGCTTCCTCCTGCAGAGGTTGTCTTGGAAGAAGAAATCTGACGTGCCAACGAAATGAAATCAACACTTAAAGAAAAAAAAAGGTTTAATACTGTTTATTGTGATTTCTGTTTCTCTATGAAGTAACTGCTGCACATTTTTCATGTATATATTTTAAAATCTAAGTCTGAAGGAGGAGCTGAGAGAGACCTGCGGGGATAATCGTTTTCTAGTTCTGCTTCCACTTGATGGACCCACCGGGAGCCATGTGCAGGGCATCAGTGTAAACACACACACGCTAGTACACACACACACACACACACACACACACACACACACACACACACACACACACACACACACACACACTGTTAAAGTATATGGACCTACAACAATATGTATGGTACAGTAGATGTACAGGCTCACTTGCCCTGAGGCAGGAAAGGCAACACTGCGCTGTTGGAAGAGAGAAACGCATGCTTATTTGTCTGCAGCCTTCACCACAGAAACTGCTTCTTCCACGTGTCTTTGCATTCTCTCCCTGAGCTCTTCAGAAATTCACCAGATGTGAGGATCTCCTCTCATAAATCGCTTTAACTCTGTGTGTAATAGTGGTATTATTTTTCACAAGGTATGCCTTAGAACCCCTGAGGAATGATTTCCAGCAGTAAAAAAAAAAAAGAAAAAAAGAAAAGACAAAGCCTGTCCTCGGCTGAATCTTTGAATGTGCGTCAGACAATGCCGGAGATAATGACAGACCTGGTGGCCTTTTTTCACTCTGAAGACATCTGTCGCTTCAGTGAAATTTGCCAGGTTTGTCATGAAAGAGAATTGATCGTGCCTTTGAGTATGGCTCTATGATTAATTCAGGCGTGTCAGTCGGTGAGTAAATGCTTCTTTATTCTCGTGTAAGTGGTCAATATTAATAATGCACGCGTGGGTCTAAGTTCAGCATCCGTCTTGGCATAGTTCGACATGGAAGGTTTCGCCAGCTGCCCGCGCTTGCCACTCCATCCTTCCCTTTCTCTTTCCATCCCTGGCTCTGAAAGGCAACCGTACAGCTCAGATGCCTATTCTGATAGAAAGATGTGGCCCATCAGCAGTAATTGGAGGAGCTCTGGTGGTTGGGTTTCTCCAGGGGGGAGGGGGTGGCGGCGGCGGCGTGATCGATCCCATGGATGGTGGAGGTGGTTCAGGCAGGCAGGCGGGCTGACAAGCGCTGCATCCCCCACAGCTCCTGACAGCTCAATGAAGGCCCAGCCGCAGAGCACAGGATGTCCTTTTACAAGAACAATCATCAAGCGTGCAGGTCACCCCTTGAGCCCCCCAGAACTCACAGCACATCCAGTTAAATCATAATTACCCATTTAGTCGATTATCAGCTGGGTAGAAGCGCGCTGGATTTAATGTTCGCCTTTCATTACACTCACATTAAAGAATAAAGGAAATGTCAGAGGCTTAATAGCGATGACGAGATGTAATTATCTACAAGGTGATTTATTTGAAAGATTTTGCAGCAATAATCTCCCGACGCCCTCATACATTCTGTGAAGTATACAGTTTAATTGTGCTCGGTGTGCGCCGACACAATGGAATAGCACGGGAAGTGAGTGATGGATGGAGCTGAGGCTTCACTCAAGCGCCGTCGTTTGCATACTCGTGACGACGCACAGGCTGGTGTCGATACCGCGCTGCATTTTTTTTCCTCATCACAGCTTCAGAGAGCGCTCTTTGTTTGTCCTCCTGTTTGTGGTTTCTAAAAAGTGTGCTCCGCTGAGCTCAGCCTGACCACCGGTTGCCATGGCGACACACGGCAGCCGGGAGTGATGGCTTGTGAGGGGAGCTCGGCACAGGTTAAGTCAAAAGAAGTATTTATTCACCTTGCGCCGTTGTCTTTATCCCCACTGCCGTCGAACCTCAGTGTTATCTGTTGTATTAAAATGAGATATTCTAACAGCCTGCTGGCAGCGACAACAACGCGGAAATATAAAAAGACCAGTCACCAGGGCTTTAAAAGATCCTTTTGTCCAAGTGCATTTCATTGACTCTGTTTAATAGACAGGGAAATGCACTCAACACACACAATCATACTTGAAAGATTAGGATGCCCTACATTACACTGCCAAAGATACTGTGTGTGCTACATACTTCTTGTATTCTGGCCTCAGATCTCACTACTTGCTGTTCTCCTTCCATCCTGTCTTCCTTTGTTCAGATTTCTCTCTTATGCTATTCTACTTCTTGAAGAGTGTTAAAAAAAATAAAAATTGGAATAAAAATGGCAAAAAACACATCAATTTTAACAAAGTCAATCGTAGATTCCAACACGCTCAACATCCGGTAGACCGAGCAGCAATAGGTCTGCCGATAATACATATTAAACGCACTAGATGTCAATGAATCGCTCCGCTGCCCGCCATTTCTTTGACAATATCAGGCCTTGTTGCAGGATTTCAGCCTTGAGACCAGTAAAATTGCAGCCGCATCGATTCATGTGGCACCAAAAATTCCTCCATGTCTGGATTACAGCCACAGCAACTAAACCTGCCCAGCTATGGCCACAGTGATAGCAGGCAGCACTGATGACTAAAAAAAAAAAAAAAAAAAAAAAATCGACAACTTCAGTGGCCAGACTCCCCAAAAACACATACCACACGCTCCAAAAATAGTCTGCAACATGTTTCATGAATGTAATTCGTCAAATGTTATGTGCTCTGATAACTGTTTATTGCGTTCTTTGGATCTTGTCTTTTGCATTTCTTTTTCGGTCATCCTGTGATCAAATAAAATTTAGACTTATAAAACCAGCCCGTTTTTCACCCCATTGACAGCTTAATTTTGATACTCTCAGGTCAAAGATTAAATTATTTGTTCAGATTGGCTCTTTTCGCATTTCAGCGGGAGTTTAGAGCCGCCCTCAAGCTCCAAGAGTTTGGCAAATGCTTTTGAACAGCCTCCCCTCCACGCTACCTGCTGATCCCCCTCCGGGAGAACTTCTGACGGAGATGGAGGACAGGAGAAGTTTGTGGCTTTACAGGCAATCCCCCTATAATATTACCTCTCTTCCTCCCGCCACACACACACACACACACACACCACCATCACCACCACTACCACCACCCACACCATTTCTGGAATACACTGATCCCTGTGAAGAATTTCCAGCCCGAGCCAGAGCTGCTGAGCTGCACCGGAATAACATCGGCAGCCTGAAGGTGCTGCAGGGTGAAACAGTCAGAATCTCAGTCGGTCTCTGGGGTATAAATAGATAATAGCTCCTGGCTTTGTCCTGCTGGATCACAGCACTACACTGAAATAATGGGCCTCACGTAGCAACCTTCTCTTATATTTTCTAACAGAAAAGATATGAGAGAAGTAAAGTTCAAACACACCGTGATGATGAATCCCCTCGATCATTGGAGGTGCCTTGCCGATAGTTTATTAGCATAGGTAATGTCCCTTAAAACACTAGATAATGGCAGATGCTGTGTGCAAATACTATGACACATGCATATGACTGACAAAAAAAAAAACAAACGTCATTTTCAAGAGTGTCAGTACAAAAAAACAGGCAAGACATTGGTGATGCAGTAAATGCTGTGTCAGCAACTGTTATTCAAAGGAAACACTTTCCACACGTGAGAGTTCACCTGGAAAAAGCGTCATTGTTTTCTTCTCACATGTAAAATTTAAGTTCACTTGTAAAAATATCCAATTTACATTTCAAACTGTTGCTATAATTTGTGAGAAAGCACATTTCACATGCGGCGGTGTGAAAGGTAAATGGAGTGTCCATGATGCCAACTGGAGGAGGAGAGGGGGAGATGGAGAAGTAGAACTCAAAGAGTTCAATAGAGTTGCCCAGGCAGACGCTCCAGGCGATGCCCCAACAAAGACAATACAATTACTCTACACATATAATCTTCAGCATTTTATTATGTGTCATTTTTTGCATTCTTTTAGTATTAATAATTTCTGGAATGTGAAAATGCGATGTTTTCGCAAGAGCGCTTTCGGCCATTTGTAAAATGTTCTCTAACAGCTAACAGAAGAGCAAAAATACGAGAACATTGGTGAGTCCCATGAATCCATTGGCACCAACAAAATACGAACAAATTTTAGACACAAACAAAAACTAGAGCAAATTGGACCGCATAGCGCACCGGAAGCTCCTCCTGTTTCTTTATAATTTCTTTGAATTTTAGAGGTTTCTCCGGCTTTAAATTAGGTGAAAATACATTTTTCTGAATCAAAGCTGTTCACAAAGTTGGCTCATAGCTTCCTATGCACTTCTCTGCATCCCTGTAGTCCTTTACCTTTGGAGTGGCCGATATGACAGGCCGGCGATGATGTTTTGAGTGCCATTACACTAATAGCGCACTCACTTCCAAAGTGAGGAAACCACAACCTTTCACTAGATGCCTTTCATCTTCACAGCTGCCGCTCAACCAACCAGGGTCATTTTCAGCTTCTGCCCGGCTTCAATTGCTCCCAGAGAGATGGTCAAGGGGGGGTCATTTTGACTCTTGCCTAGGTAGGTAACTACTGTTGTTTGCACTTGACAGCTTCGCCTTTCATGTGTGGTTCAATGCATTACACTGACAGAACGGTAAGAGCGGCGACGAGCGCCGGCAGGCCCTTTGGAGGTGATGACATGCTTCAGGCTTGCAGTTTAGTTGCCTTCCTGTGATGAATGTTTATGAACTGCTATTAACACAACTGAGGTTGTCCCTGTAGAAAGATGACAAGCCTGTGCCTCCTGAAATATTCATCACTTGATCTCACCTGGTTTGTCTCTCCACAGTATCATACCGCACGTGATTATTTCTCACAGCACTTCTTCTGACCTCGGCACTTTAGTGTGCGTCATTGGGTTTGTAACTGCTAAATGACTGCAGATCACTTACCATGACAGATCTACAGTTGTTGATGGCGCATTTTAAAAGCAAGGCAGCCGTTTCAAGTTCACCACACCTTCCACCCAAGCTACACGGTCTTGAGGTCCTAACTTTAAACTATTTCCGACAAGCCGTCAAGTTGCTCTTGGAGGCTGCTGAGCCAAGCAGCAACTGGCTTTAGAGGAAGAGCAACTCCTTTGAGCTCAACTGTTCACATGTGTAAGTATAGATATACTGATATGAATAGATGTACATTTTTGGCTCAGCCACCAAGAAACTCGCTGAATTAATGTTAACTGGCGATGGCTGATATGACCTGCCTGCTTTAACAGGCTAAGGTCAAGGTCAGCGCCAACTAAACAAAGATGCCGCTACCATTATATTTTGCTCTTGGCTAACTAGAAAGAGAGAGTAGAGATAAATTAGGTTATAACAAATATGTAAGTATTTGAGCTGTATTGTATTGCAGTGTATTGCCTTTCAGCACAGGCAGTGAAATGCAGTCCAAGGACAAAATGAAAAAAGAGTTGGGATCTGATCTGGTTTATTTTGGCCAGTACTGATCCATTCAAATACCCAGATTGGCCTTGATAACGTACTTCAGAATTGACCCTGTATATAATGTTAACATGCCAAGGTTTAGCAGGTATACGATGTATCAGGAACACCACCTTAGCTTTCATGTGCTAATTTACACCAAACAAAAGCTAGACCGGGAATGGATTGGACTTACATTGGTTTTGCAGGTATCTGGTAATAGACCAAAGTACTAAGCAACTAGTGGGACCATCATAGTCACTACATTCAATCCTCTGGAATATCTGTAGTGAATTTCTCAGCGATCTATCCAATAGTTGTCAAGAAATCTCATTTTCAACCACAAATATCAACCTAAAGGTGGTCTGTACAAAATTTCATGAGAATCCATCTGCGATATACCACTCTGGACCAAAATGGTGGAGCAACCAACCAACCAACCAACCAACCAACAGACAGACAGACAGACGATGCCAACCACTGAGCCTCCAGTGTTGCTAAAGACCTTTCAGACAAGCCTTCATGTAATGACAGTAAGAATTAATTATGTGCATGAATGCCTGTCATTTTGGCAAACATCTGAGGTGTCTAAATATGTTGGCTACTGATGGGACAGTGAGGAGTGTTTCTGTGCTGCACTGAATGCTTCTGCATTACAGCCGACCCCTAATCATGTATCACATTACCTTCATGTTACACTCCGCACTGACAGTCTGAACACGACTGTGCCCGCCAGTGCAGTCAAGCAAACAATAAGAAAATCCCTCCAACAATTGAATCCTGTGCGAGCTGCAATTATATGTTGCTCCCCGGGGTACCCCCGTTGACACCCTAAAAAGGTAATATACCTTCTGCCGTAGAATGCAATCACATAGTTCGCACTCCCAGTCTGCATAATTGCAGGGGCTTGGGGAAATTGAAGGGCTCCGTTACCCATAAAACTGAGGGCTTAAGTAATCTTAGTGAGAGGGGAGGCATTAAGAAGAACATGGATGTCCTTGTTGGATCACTGCTGCTGCACAGCTCGGACAACCACGTTCGGATAAAGACGTGGTTAACATTTCCCTCACGGCATCGTCTGACAAGCGGCGGTGTGAGCAGCATGATGACTCCTACACCAGGTTTAAATATAACAATGGGCTTCTTTATATAATGGCAACAATATAACTTACAAGTAAAAGCTACAGATGTTAAGATTGATTTCAAGTTCTGCATATCTATCTATCTATCTATCTATCTATCTATCTATCTATCTATCTATCTATCTATCTATCTATCTATCTATCTGTCTATCTATTGTGAATTCAAAGTTTTGAGACAGGAGAAGTACTTGTGACAGATGGATGAGCGGATGGCGTATTTCTCACAAGATGAATCTTTAGTGACAGGTCGGATCCGAACAGAGACAAATGACAAGGCATCCTCCCCCATCTGCCGTCAGCAGGCCTGACAGAGCACTGTCTGGTTCACTCAGTGCTCTTTCAGGCACAACTTCACATTCTATCAGGGGATTTTGACCTCAGCATTCCCATTACATGATGCTTCCTCCATCCATATAGTCATAACAGCACGGTGCCGTCGCTGGTGAGTGCAGAGGGTGTCCCGAGCTCGAGATGCTGAGAGTGACTCTGGCATTTCTTCTTGATTTGATACAGCGCTATGGTCACTTGGCCAAGGAAGCACGTTCTAGCCATTGACAGAAGAGCAGGGCAAAACATCATACTCTGCAGAAAGGATGTGGTCGAATCCATACTGATAGATGTGGAGGCACGCTATGAGCTCATTTATCTGATAGCTGATTCGATAGGACTGGTAGAGCCTACGGTGCCCGTTTCACTCCAAAACTTGCAGAGTCCAGCGCAATTTATGCTTCCCTCTGGCTCTGTTTGTGAAAAGTCTTTAAAAGGTCTTTTGCAAACCGATCCGATGGAATTCACCGTTTCATAATGAGGCCTCTGCTCTACACACTCTTTAAACAAATCATAATAATGCACCCTAAGGTGACTGTCGAAAGATCTCTTAATTGATTTGATACACTCCCGGGACTGCCATACCAAACCTTTGCTCTTGGCGTGGGGTTTTTGTCAGATGGGAGATCTCTGGATTGCGAGTCATTACAGCCGGGCTCGAAGTGATCAAACTCAGGAGACAGACCACCATTTGAGCCTAAAAATGCCTTTTCTTTGCCAGCTTCTCGGAGCGCCTGCATCGGAAAATGACTCTGTATTGGCTTCTTTTGTCCCTTCCACTTAATTGCTGCAGAGCTGCAATATGTCAGCTGAGTCCATGGGAAGAAACTGCCCCCGTCTCCGTTGCGCGATAGGTTTTCCTGCCATTAAGAAGATCCTCGCTCTAATTGCAAGTATTTCGCGAGACAGCCGCTCTAATGAAGGCAGGGATATGCCGACATAGCAGATCACATTACAAACAGCGGAGGGAGAAGTGCGGTCGAACTGCTGACTGCGATAAAAAAGGGAGACAGAGCCTGGTGGATGTACTTCTGAGGTATAGCACCTATTTGCAAAGTGTTGATGTTAGGAAAGATAAATCCTCTGATCTGCATATCTCACTGAGCAGATTAATAGCAGAGAAGATTTCAGATTTTGATTATCTTGCTAAATCCAATTACCCATCCACTTTACACTTCACGTGCATTTTCCACCATTTACCTTCATCTGACTGGGAACTGCGTATCATGGTAGGTTTATAAGTCTGCTGTGTTAATGTAGGTATGTCCTCAGTGGTTAAGCATTGTGGGAGTAACCTCTATTTGGGAACTGACCTGTCACACTGAGACTTCATGTTCACTGAGGCTCCCCGTGGACACTCAACCATGCGTAACACTCGCTCAAGGCAAAAAAAAAAAAAAGAAGGGAAAAAAGCGGCTATATGAAGTGACTGATAAGATGTGCTGCAGCGGTGGGTGTGAGACCTGAAATTCTCCACAGTGTTACCACCGAAAAACTGGCCTCTGTGTGTGTGACTGACATTGAATTGGAGGGCATGGAGGTCTAAAGCTTAGTCTTTTATCTGGTCTCAAAGGGGAAACAGCGGTTTACTGCCCGCATTTTCAACATTTTTTTTTGTGCCTGCAGCAGACTTTTATCAGAAGATTTAGCAGGAGCATTTGGATTTAGCAGAATCAGAAGGTAAAGAGTGCAATACTCCACCTATAATACGGCACTGCCTCCTCTATTACACACACTTTAACTTGCAGAAAGACGTGAACACGTGTAAATGTCTCGTAACAGAAGTACTGTCTTATCAGATTCATGTTTCCGAGGCTTTGGGAAAATGTTTCACTTTTTTTTAGCCTTGATCATTTTTTTAAAAAAACAACCTACATGCTGCAGTTTCAAGGGAGTTGATATTAGATTAGATTTCAAACCTGTCTCTGTAATGTTTCTTCAGACTGAATGGAACTGAAAATTAAAGGCAACACAAAAGCATGAGTGTTTTTGTGAAGAGGCGAGACTGCAGGACTGAAAATGAGAGCGTCTGCAGTAAGCAAATCCGCTGTTGTTTTGTAAAAGTTTGAAATATTTTAGAATCTGAGATTTAGCACACACATACACTAACACACCCCATAGTCCGATGTGTCAGCATGTTCTTTTGCTCAACAGCTAATGTCTTGCAGCTATTCCCTGTCTGTTGCGGCACTGCAGTAGACTAAATTAATTGAATAAACAAGATCAGAATTTGCTTCGCGTTCATTCCGAACACACTTAAAAAGGGAAATGGTTCCATCAGGGATGCCTCTATACTTATTTTATCAAATGCTTTAAAAGAAATGTGTTAAATTTAAATCTAAGTGAAGAATGATCAGCTGCTCTTAGCTAGTTGCAGAAAGTTTATTTTTTCAACTGGGGAATACACAGTGTGCAGTCTCTAAAAGCTGAAAAACTGTGATGTCTCCAAACAACTGTTTAAAAAGTGTGTATAAGGCTGTGGGTTGATTTCAAGGGGAATCATGATCACTGTTGTTCCAATTTACAGAGAAACTAAAGTGCATCGTTATGATCAGAGAAGGTCCATCATCTATATGCGGCACAATGCATAGTTAATGATGTTGTGGTTTCTTAATAATCTTTTTCAAACAAAAGCCAAGAAATAGATTAAATTACAGCAAACAAATATTTTTAAATCCAATAAATTTCCCTATGAGGCTGCACTGCTTTGAGCACTAAGCACAAAGTGCAATTATACAGCCCTGCCTCGGTAAACAAAGCTAAATTTGCATCGAAAGCAATATATCAACTGTGATTATTTACCACCCTGAGCACTCAGCAAAAATCAATAACACGCGCAAACATCAAACCAAACAAGATTTGCAAATCGGTCTGCATAAAACAAATGAAGAGGGTTTAAAAAATAAAAATAATAAAATCCCCTAAACCACACTGAGACACATCACAGAGCCACTGGTGATAAGAATTATCCTGGGAAGTTTAAGACTTCCATGGATTCTTTTGCATTTGGGGCATGGATGGTTTAAGCCGCAAAATGAAAGTCAGAGTCAAAGTCAGTTCATAATTAATCCAACATAAAGTGTGTGTGCATGTGTGTGCTTGAGCATGTCCTTGTATCGGTGTGAGACAGAGTGAGAAAGTGTGTGTGTGTGTGTGTGTGTGTGTGTGTGTGTGTGTGTGAGCGTGCGTGTGTGTGCACGGCTCTCTGTCTTGACATGTAAATGGAGAAACTGACAAGTTTTCTGCACTCACATTTATATTTAAACCTGCAATAATTACCAGTTTTTAATACTGACGTTGAATAAAAATGACTGTGTAATGTGAGAGGTCAATCACAGTGCCAAAATAACTGAGAATTACAAGACTGCATGGAGCTTTGAGCCTCTTTTATCTCATTGTCTGGTTTCAAACTAATTCTGTGGCTGAGACTCAGCTCTTCCTTCAGCACCTCTCTGCAGGTAAACCTATTGTATTTAACTGCCTAAAGAGGCTAAAAGAAAGTGAATATTGCACTAAGCTAACCATGAAAAAAGAAATTATGTGGCTGATATTGGCCATAACTTGTACGCTATGCAATACAGTAGTCTGACTAAGAGGATGTAGCCTGTGGGCCACAGGAAACAGCAATGACATCCTCACCCAAACCTGATCACTAATAGCACAAACCTAAACAAGCTATCAGCTGTTACCTTTTCTTTAGAGGGGATTTAGCCATCTTAATATCAGGGCTTGCCTCCCAATGTGTAAAACAAGTTCCCTCTGACAGTGTTTTGCATCGGGGACCGTCGCTGCGTCCTTGGATTAGCAGTGGCCTAGAAGGTGGTGATTTGTGTAAAGAGATGCAAAACAGCCAGAGTGTTTTATTGCCTCTATACCAGAATGATATCAGGCTCAGCTGGAACTCCCTCTAGAGATACGAGAGACCAACGATCCAGTGGTTGTTGTGATCCCCCCCCCCACCCTGTATTCCACAAACGCCACAAATTGATGAATGCAGCGTAAAGATGACTATGGATAGCCAAGGGTAATTGTCGCCACCCAGTGAATAAATGAATAGATCAATTATAGAGTTGTAAAATAGAGTAAGAAAAGCAATTTGCTGCCAAGGAGCATCAAGGAGATGCCGTCAACGGAGATGAACAGTACATCAAATATTACTTAAAATGGCCCAGCAGTGGAAACCTTCAGTCTAAACGTTTGAATGTAAAAGGCATGGAGGACAGCGTTTTCTTTCGACAAAAAAACACGACCGATGAGAATTCTTACAGTTACTGTAACGATAATGCCGAGGAAGATAACAGATTCTGCCCCCTCATCAATCACAGCTCAAGGTGCCCTTGAAGAAGATGTGTTGCTGTTCTGTTCAATCTGCCAGTACCTAATGCAAACATTGACACGCCAACAAGATTCAAGCGACGTAGCATTCAGTGAGAATGATGTACGCTCTCTATAACGGCAGCAGCCTCACTCTCTCAGCTTGTCCCCACGAAAAGGACAGCTGAACCGAACATCCTACGTCTCACACCCCCTGCGACGACCACTCACGTGCTGGGCAGAACTGCAGTTTGGGCCGTGTTGTGCTCACACACCTCGGGTGCTCTGCTACAATTGCCCAATGTGCACCACACTCTTGATTTCTGTGCAGGGCCCCGTTCCTCTGGTGATAAAGAAAGACATGAAGTCCACTGAAAGATCACCCTTTTTTTCAAAATGTATGGGCTACGTGCAGCTGTTTCATAAATGTGAAGGATAGACTGTGTTAAGAGCTAATTCAATACAGTAAGCTGTCTTCTGAGGATGTATAAAAAAAAATATATATACGGTGAATTATTATTTTTCAGTAGAAGTTTGGCTAAAGTTCAAATCTGTTGCTGCTCAGTTACGCACATGTAATGGGCGAATGAGGATGTTTAGTAAGGCAGTCATTTTTCAGAGGAATTTGTACTGCTTTGAAAGGATCGTGCATTGCTACTCTTCCTTGGCCCAGACGTTCCAGCTAATGTGTCTTTTCTCCCCTCCGACCAGCACACTCTCCTCCCATTTCTACAGACTTCTAACAATATGCATCGAAGCCTCCAGTTGATACGGGGCTTCAAATAGAATCACTTCTCCCTGCAGCCTGCCTCCTCGCGGTTTCCAAATGCAAAAATGTGATTTACGTCGACACGACTCTCCACAGCCTCCTTCAGCCACATCTGTCTCAGTCTCACAGCACACTTTTAAGTACCAATTTGGGGCCTTATTGAATCCAGCTTAAAGTGCAAAGAGCAGTTTGTCATGCAATTCATTGCCCAAGACAAAAAGTTCAGAGGCATTTTATGAACTCGGGGCGTAATAAGCGGCCAGGGGAGCACACATGGATCAAATATAAGTGCTCTCTGTCCTTTTTCGACCAAGCTGGGACTTCCTACAAAGCCCCCACCCTTCTCCCCCCCCTAGCAGGGGCTTCAGTCCTCATTTGTCACCTGTGCCACCAGGCCCAAAGAGGTTGTCTGGTTTTGATGAATGGTGCAAGGGCTTCTGTCCTTTCTCTGCCATCCATCAACTTCCCTGGATGTACAGCATTAAAGACAAACAACTCTTGCTGGAAAAACCTTTGCGACTCTGGTAGAGTTCTGACACCTGATCCGTGATTGGCGAGATGTGATTCAGGTTTTACTATACAGAAAAAAAACTAACAATATATATACTAATACAAAAATATAAAGTAATCCCTCCTAATCGCCACTTAAGTATCTGGCAGTTTTCTGCCCTCTGTCTGCTTTTTCTTCTTTTTATTTGTATTTTGAGTTTGAGCTCTGGATGTTTCTGGGCCAGTGGTGTGTAGCAATAACAGGGAGCACGGTGTGAGGTCGGTACTGTTAAAACATAGCTACCAGGTTATACCACTGACTCAGTCTCTCTCTTGTGATCTAGGTCTGTTACAAAGAGCTGCAGGTCTGTGTGTCTGTTTGACAGAGGGAGAGGTTACACAGAGCAGGTCAGAGGGGCAAACAGCGGACAGGATGGAACATGCATTTCAGCTGCATTCACACAAAATCTGGAGGCCTGTGGGGAGGTGTGGGAGTGTTTTCGTCATTTGGAATGTAACTGATGTGAAGCTGTCAGAAAATAGCATTCCATGTCTCTGATTCACCGCTTTGTTCTCACTAACGTTGCTCCCTCTTTGTTGTGACTAATTGTCCCAATACCAATGGCCACAGTGTTTGCTCTGTTGGTACTGATACTACTTTACATCTCCGTGCACCAAACCTGTTGAGGCTACATGCCTGTGGCTATTCAATATTTGATTGTGTGACTTGTCCCATCACCAACATTTCACTGCTCCCTTGTGGCGTGTTATATTGATACCCAAAAACATAAATTACTTCATTAAAAAACCAAAAAACACCCATCACTCTCAGTCTCTGTCTCTCCTGGTGAGCCGGGCAGGAAGCGCCATCGTTGAATGGAAGCTGACAAATCCTACATATCATGGCTTTTAAAGAGGTTGGGTTCTGGCTCGAGTCAGGCTTGGCTTGTATTCATGGCCGACTAAACTTACATGCTTTTTCATTTATTTATTGTTCATTAGCCCAATTGAGGCATTTGTCTGTGCTCACCGGCTTAAATGTCCATGTTCTTGTCTGAGAGGAAGCATAGTAGAGGATGTACTATCCAATGCTATTCGTGACTCACCCTATGCTTATATTAGTGGGAAAGGGGCCACTTGATATAAACGTGGTGCAGTAGAATGGAAGTCAATGATGAAAAGGAAAATAGACAAACGTTTTTTTTGAAATTCTCAAACTGCAGGAAGGATAGCAGACGTTTCTCCACCTACATTACAGCATGCATTGAGAGCTTGTCACTTGGTGCTGAGTGGAATTTCCTAAAAAAAAGTATTTTTTCAGGAAACCGTTGCTCGAAATATCTTCGAAGGCCATGCGAGCACTCAGATGAAACATTTACAGAATCTGTCAGACTCGTGTCCTTGGATTGGAAAGTCTGTGACAGCCCAGACTTGGGTATTTCATGCCAGTGAAGACTTCTTGTCCCTTGATCTTTGGACACACTGTCCGTGCTCATTCGACCTGTCTGCGAGCGTGACAGATGAGTCGACGCTATACTCTGTAGGTGCCCGGTTTTGACAGAGCACTTGTGTGTTTGTGGCTGCAGCAGTCGCAGAAATCTGAGCACATCAGAAGTCTATTCTCTCAGGAACAGAGGAGCAAAAAAAGGAGTCTCTCAGCCCCTCCTCCTTATTTCGGAGCTGTGGATGCTGCTTTGTCTCGCACCTTTGGGAAATCAAAGTCTGTACTGTAAATGTAATTTGGATTAATGCATCATAATCTATAGACAGCTTGGCAATCCCCTTATAAAAAATAATAATAAAAAAAAAGTGAAGAAAAAATGACGTTAATTTTCCTGAGCTTGTTATTCCGAAACTTCTGAAAAGAGAGGATTACCATGGGTGGCACTTCATTTTCAAGTTGAAATGGGAAAGCTTTCTTTTGGATTTCATGCATCTGCAATTAGCTATAAATACTTAAACAAATGTCCTTTCTTCACGGATGGAGACAGAAATCTATCTTTCCTCCAGCTCCTATAAGAGACAGTGACATGGATCCTTTCATGACATTAAATTAACCTCCGACATACCAGCAAAGGCTCATGTGGAGCTAAGGTTACTATTGCAGCGGTCCCTACCACTCCCCCTCCGGCACTATCGCTCTCTATCTCCCTTTTCTTCCCTGTCTGTCTTCTCCGTCCCTCTATTTTTCCCCACTTCAATTAACAGTAATAGATTCTGGGCATATTGCCTCTTGTGCGTTCATCCTGACAGCCCGTCCCCTGCTATACCTCCATCTTTCTAACGCCAGACTATGTTGCAATTACATTAAGGCCCAGTGGTATCAGGGGTGCCTGTGTCAAGGTGATACCATGTGAGAAAACACCTGCGTGTTCACAGTGACCTCCAACCGATAGCAGCGCGAGCGAGGCTCTACAGCTGACACCGCGTCTCGAATCCACCTTGGCGCCTTCGGGCAGAATGGAGGCTGTGGGTTGGTGCCCTGCAGAAAAGTAAAAAGGCTCAGGTGGTTTTCAGGGAGCAGGTCTCCTTTCGCATAATGAAGACATCATGCATGGCTTTGGCTTAACCTTAAAATGTTACCTTGGGCCAATGGATCTTTGAGTTAACGTTTTCTGTCATAATTCGGCTGTGAGAAAACTCGGTGTTTGTATCTCTGCAGGCTACGTGCTGTGTGTGCTAATCCGAGCCACGGGAAAAAACGTTCAGCCTTTGTCTTTCTTCTTCCTTTCGTACCAGCAGGAATTTGGATAAAAGGGGTATCCTCTCCTGCCACGCTCGCACAGTACGCTTGGATTCAGCCACTGCCGGCAGATTTCAGGGTTTATTAGTTTTTATTGTCTTCATTATGGTGTAGGAGCACATTTCACAGCCATCTTCGGTTTCATCATTAGTCATTTTTCATCATTTATATGTAGGTGTTAGCGACTTATGAGTCTAGACTGGCAAGATGACATAAAACATGCATTTACTGATAAAAAATATTTTAAAAAAACTGTCATTTTGGTTTAATAAAAGTATAGAGGACACACGGGTCACACACATATGTCCGGACAAAGCTGAATCGCTGTTTGCCTTGGGCACACAGCAAAGCGTGTGTGTCACATTTTAAGCTGTGATCACACATTGGAGACATATGACATTTATGGAGACGCTCTGACCCTTTCCTTTGTGACTTTTTACCTCGGCTACGATCTTGCTGAAAAATGCTCTGTTGTTTGGATCCCATGGAGATCTCAGAAATACTCATTTATCTCTGTCCGTTGCCAATGAGGACCAGCTTGAATAGGATTTCATTGACTGGGTGCTTAGCAATGCAGAATGCTTTGTGTGCGCGTCTTCACTGATGACAGGCTGCCTCTGAAATGGGCTCTATGCTGTCATACCAACTAGATGATCAATACTGAATTAGTATTTCAATGTCTGGCACTTCTTTATTCGCTTCTTGCTCGAGATAAGACATTGGAGCATTTTACATCCTTCCCCCCCGCTGCTAACAGATTGGGCTATGCAAAGCTACTTTGGGCACAGTGTGCTTATCAGATTGGCGTGGAGCTTAACACCAGCCACACTTTAAAGGATAGCCTTTCCTCTTTATTTAAATGGCTTAAACCTTCTTAGATTTAGCCCTTTGGCTGATGTAGTGTGCCATTATTGCAGGGTGCAGCCTCGCTAACCTCTCATTACACAGCATTCAGGAGAAACCAAAAGCACAGGACCCAACTGAAAATGTTAGCTTTGCTTTATTTAGGCAGCTGCAGCCTCATGTCTAATAAACTGACCACACACTGTGTCATCTGACATTATTTGTGCACTTCAATCTGTTTACAAAAAACACAACTTTAGACTTTACAAGAAGAATAGGTCGCTCATATATATAATGTCTTCCCTTTTCTTGTTTGAGCATAGCATGTTGAGTGTTGCTTAGATCAGATAATCCTGTTCAGGGATGCAACGTGAGACACTGACAGTGAAATCGTTAAAGACGATATTTGCAAGGTGAGGCAAACGTTCTGAAAATGTTTCCTCAGTCCTCTTTTATATTCTTCTATTTCTATTCCGGGTCTTATTATGTCATCATCACATTATTCCATTGGCTTTATAATGCTGAACTCTGATAGTTTTGCCAGCTGAATAACTAAAACGTTAAAATAATGAATCATTGAAACTAGTAAATCTGCAAGCAGCTTTTTTCTTTGCTCACATAGAGAGTACAACATAAAAGTCCAAATGGAAATGGATGAATAAATGGTAATAAAGTGATGAACTGTGAAGGTGCAACGACTGACAGCAGGTGAATATTGCGGCTCATTTTCAACATGCAAGACATCCCCAGAATTGGACTCATACTGAAGTGGAAGTTGATGAGATTCTGAAAGCAGAACTCCTCAGCTGAGGCTTACGTTTCAAAAAGAACTAAGGAAGAAATGTGGTGTGAAAAAAGGACTCTCACTTCTTTGTGATGCCATTCTCCCAGAGATTAAGGTTAAAAATGTCTCTTTGGAAAGCAGAGAGGAGGGAATTTGACTTTTGAATCAGATGTGGGACAGCGTTTGGTCGGGTGCACCAAAACTGATGCCATATTTATATCTGTCAGCACTGAGGTGAGGATTTAGAGAGGAGGTGATAGGACAAGGTCCAGTGGACACAAACTATGAGCTCTTGGTCTAAAAAATTTGAAAAAGACAGGATCATGTATGCTCAAATTAAGAACCTACAGTCAACTGAAAATTGAATTCCAGCTGACTGACATGTGACTGTGTTGCTAGCTAGGAAAAATACCATCAACCTCTGTAGTCTGCTAGGAGTGGAATATATTTACCTTTCTCAGATAACCAGGCTTTGGTGAAGTATCTTTACAGCATTTAGCATTTGGAGACCCATCAAGACCCATGTCGCTTGTTAGTTTGTATTCCACTCAAAAAGTGCAAGCTAGCAAGCTAGGCTAACTAGCCTCCACACTGAAATGGAAGCTACAACAGCAGCTTGCAAATGCTAACCCTGATTCCTGTTTACTGATACAGCTTCTCCAAATCTCAGCACAGCACAAAATAACAGCAATATAAACGTCAAAATACAGTCTATGCTATGATAGCCATACCCGCACCACTGTTATATATAATCATTAGCAAATGCAATCATAAAAAATCTAATTTCTGATTTTACTGCAGTTTGGCATGTCGTTTATTCAAGTACTTTTGCAAAAAAGGCTATATTCTGGATTTCATGAAAAGAGTGTGCACTTGCAGCGGCAACAAAGTCCATTTTTTAGCTGCATTAATAAGATGCGACCCATATTTATAGCCAGCCAGGCACCATTAATATCAATCAGCCCCGACCGATGATTATGTATCCTGAAAGCCTAATATGTGCCATCCTCACTATGGGATGATAACGACGTTGAAACCCGAGGGCTGTGACAATATGTGAGGCTGACTCACAAATATTGAAAAAATTATTACAAACTTGGAATTTATTCGTACTTGAGCCTTTGGCAATGCTATAAAGCAATGGAAAAATGTGCTGAGATTATCACAAGACCCGCTGTAAAATATAGGAAAAACTAAAATTTGCCTTCACTGCCACATGTTACTTTATCTGACTGGATATACTGAAATTGTATGACATCCCCGATGACATCCACGGGCTGTCACCCTGGCATCAGCATCCTAGGCAGCTGCAAATTTCACACAACCTGTTCACCAGACAAATATATCAGGGATACAACAGTGTGACCCTTACAAACACACACACACACACACACACACACACACACACACACACACACACACACTTGTATAAAAGGCTCACACACACAAAGGCACACCAAGCAGCCCGATGCAGAGCCGGTGTCTTACTGATTACAAACAATGCGAGACATCTCAAGGCTGCTATCCCGCTCCTCTCAGCATGGTAAATATTGTAATGCTGCACTTTCTCTCTTTATTCCTCGCTGCCCTTTTTTCCACACAGTGTTTGGCTTCCTCACTACGTCTCACCCACCGTTTGAGCAGGGAGTCGAGAAGTTCATCTATTTTTTGTCTTCACGTAAGCTCGTCCCCGACGGCTGCTAACGCGGGTAGCAGCGGGCAGCTCCGACAGCGGCCGTTTAAACTTATGGAAAACCACATTGACAGTGCTGTTTCAGATTTAAATCATGGTCCAGTGGAAAGAAAGAATCATATCCAAACCACACAATGTGATTGACTCCTTGTAATGGGAGTCACAATGGGTAGAAATGCACTCCCTGTCCGGCACACTCATCAATCATCTTTTGTAGCACTATATACAAAGATTTCAGAATAAAACATGAGCCACACACCCAGAAATCCATATCCATTATCGTGGCATGCATGCTTTTCATTTGCAGCTTGGCGTGGCTGGAGCCATATTGATTTTCATCCCTTTTCCCTGCTTTGTATGTGGTGTTAAAAGCCTGTTTTCCCTCTTTGTATTCGAATTCAGCGTGTTAGAAAACCACATTCGGACAGTGCCTGTCAATCATAGGTGATTATCAGCAATTCTGGCGTTGCAGTGAGCTGCGCGTGTAGCCAATCAAACGCAGCACCGACAACTTTGAAAGTGAATTTCAGCAAGGAGTGATTAATTGTCTTGTGGTTGTTTTTAACTGGCTTACAACGTGCTGGTCCTTCTGACTGAATAATGAACAGAGAGAGTATTGTTTATTATATGTGTGAATGACCGACAGTTGGGTTTGCTATATAAATTCTCCTTCATTTCTTATGAAAATTGCTCATATGAATTTAAACAATGAGAGCTGTGAAGGATTATCACTATTTGGGTTTTTGCATTAGCAAAGGAAAACAGCGGACAAGTGCTGTGAGACTGACTGTCTGCACTGTTTTACATTTAAGGCCGTAAAAAAAATGTAAGGCAACAGGGCCTAACTTACTTGTAATTTTTTTGCTATTTAACTATTTTACATATTTTAACTTGGATTAAGCCTCATTTGCAGTCAGATATTCAGCTTGTATGTTACATAAGAGCCTCTCAAATTAGTTAGTTGCGAATGGCGCAAAAAAGCGACTCATGGGCACAAACGGCACATTCATTCATGCACGCGCGCGCTCACACATCATTTGCAGCAATGGAAATGTCAGCCTCATAGCGCAAATACATTAAAAAGAGGCCAGCGTCTCGTCTGCGGAGGAATGGCGACAACCCCGCCGCTCCCCTGTTGCCCATCCTGCCCAAAGGCTTGTGATCAAACACTGCAGCAAATCAATTTCTATGCCACTGGACACTGACAAAATTTAGTATTTTCCCTCCGAGTCTTTAGTAGCACGTAAGCAACGCAAGCATCTTCCCCTCCCCCCTCCACTGCTGACTCCCCCCGTGTCTTTGTGTCTTCGAATGACAAAATCATGAAGCAATCATTTAAGCACACCTCCTCTGAATGTCCTTCCAATAGCGTGATCGTGTTTCCCTGCTGTCATGCTTATAATAGAGCATCAAAAGGTTTTTTCAATTCATTGTGGTGAATCTTGGCTCGGATAAAAATTAAACTACAACAAGATCAAAATCCAACTCTATATTTGTGTATTTATTTTGTTTAAAGGGAGAGAAAGTTTGACACCAGGGGGTCACAGTGAAAAACCAAAAACTGTAAGTGGTTTGTTCAGGATAGAGCTGCAAATATTGATCTGTTTTCTATCAGTTTAAGTAATTCAGTAATCTTTGGGTTTCGGACGAAGACAAGACGTTCGATGATGTCATCGCGGGCTTCGGGGATCAGTGATGGATGTGTTTCTACGTTTTTTACAGACCGAACAACTAATTCACTATTCGAGAAAAAAATAATCCACAGAATATTCCACAATGAAAATACTGAGTTAGCTGGAGCCCTGGAGAAAGATGAGCCCCGTAAGAAGAACATGAACACATATTTTTTTCTCATAATACTAAACAGAAGAATTAAATTCCATGTTATATTGATGGTTATTGAAGTAGAAAAACAGTAATCCTCACAATTAGATGACCACTTCTCCTGAGCCCGCTGCTTTTGCCGTCCTCCGTTAATTCTGAGTCATCGCGTGCAGCTCAGACATGCCCATCATCACACATGGTGTCCAGCCCTGCTTATCCTCTTAAAGCCATCTTGGTGAAGCATGAAAGTTTTAATTGGTTAACCACTACTCTTGGAAAATCAGTGAGTCTGTCATTAGCCATTGAGCCAAGGGCTGCAAGCAGCTTCAACAGATCCATGCTCATACTGCAATTTGCTTGGTCACAGTCTGCAGCTATAGGTGTTTAGCGTGCAGAAGCCCATGCCCTTCTGTTAATGCAAGACTGCCCGTTCCGCAGCCCCTGTCTTGTTTGTCTTTGACTAGAGAAAAGGTTTTCTTAGCGCTGATTGTTAGTCGGTAAGTACCCAACTTGTCAGATCCCATCGCTAGAATTTGATTTGAGCAGCGTTGACCCTGATTGGAGTGGTGGGCGAAGCAGCTCCATGCAGCGGAAGAGGACATGGCTCTGTTCTCAGCCAAAAGCTCGGTCTCTTTCACTGGGTCTTTGGATATGAGCGTGTCAATACAGCCATTGCACACGGCTGCATATGCCCCTCTGGCATGATTCCTCCCCGACTGAATCGATTCAGGCTCTGTTTATCTCATTAGCTTGTAGCGTGTAATCAATCACACAAGGGCATTTGTTTCAGGCCTCCAACCCACCGCACGTTAGAACTCAACTCCCATCCTCAGTGCGAACACTGTTCCGTCTGCAGTTATTTTAGGAGAAGGCTGCTACACCGCGCTGCATGTAACTGAGCACATCCTCTTGGCACTCGTTCAACTGATCCTGTTTCAATAATGCTAAGTGTTGTGGTGTTGATGCAGACAAAGGACAAAAGACGTGTGCATGTGTGTATGCATGAAGCATATGCACACATACACACACACACACACAGAAACACACCTGCGCTCATGATTACAAAGAATTCAGACATCACTTCAAGTCTCAGAAGAGTAATTAACCAGGCACTCATTTTATCTGTGTTTGCGCTACAAAAATTATGTTCTTGTATTGTTTTCATTAACGCCTGAGCTAAAATCAATTTTCACACACTGCATGAGGTAATACCATAGAAATCACTAATTTAACCTGAAAGCAAAAAAGGAGGCTTTAATGAGTTGAAAACAAGAATGTTTGACTGCAGTTCGAGCAAACGTTCTTGCCCCCAACTTGACTGATGCTGTTGTAACATGGGTTGTATTAGGATGACGGATGGAAGGGCGCCAGACACCATCCGACCTGACCGCAGCAGGGAAGGACACCACCTCAGGGCCAAGCGGCAAATACTGCTACCGAGCCGCTTTGAACACCGTACAGTGCTTTGGACAAACCACCCCGTCACATGCACGCGTCACCCAGCAGCACAAACAATTATTACACCCTCCGAGATATCGATGGCATTTGATGGAGCTACCTCTTTATCCACTCTGCTGCAGTAGTCATTTGCAACAAGTGTCTCTGGCAACATACTTTTGCTCTGATCCCTCTGTACTTGATAAAGACGAGGCAGACATAAACAAGGCATTCACTTGAGTCTCTCATGGGAGGAAAAAAAAAAATGACCACAACACTGATTCACTCTCATTGAACTCCTCTCAGAATGTACTAGAGTTTTGAGAGGAGGCAATGTAATAGGTCCCTTAGCGCAAAGTTCTGTTGAGCTATTAAAAACAAAAGTAGACAGAGTCATTCATCCGTCTGTCTAACAGACAAAAGACTACCCTTGAATCATTCAGCGAAAACAGCTGATGGTTGGATAGGCTAAGTGTGTAAAGACAGATGATATGAATCCGCCATGTTTTGTCAACCTGATCGGTGCTTGTGAGATATCGTGTGGGACTGGGCAAGTGGGTGAGTTTATAATCCAATAAATGAATGCACAAACAAACAAATGGACGTGGTTTCGGTCCAACGCGTCAATACAGAAGTCATTACCGAATTACAATGTTTCTTTACAAAAAGCTATAATAACCAAATAAAGTTTGGTCGGAAACCTGATTTTCATGTTCAAGAAAATGGCACCAGCATAGCAATACAGTGCATATAGCAATGGTCACAGCAGAAACATGTTTAACTATACTGTAGACACACACACAAACACACACACACACACACACACACACACACACACACACACACACACACACACACACACACAGATGCATAACTTACTAGATGCTAGTTACAAAATATTTATTAATAAATGCAATAAACAAGCCTGACATGTGAATGTGGCGATGTAGTCTATTGGTGGCAAAACATCTTTGCTGGTTTTATATAATAACTGACAGATGACGACAGTCACCTCTCTTGTTTTTTTATGCCCTGTTTATTGCAGGTGGTACCCATTTAGATTTCACATTCATGTCCTAAAGGTCTAAGTAAATTATCTATCAATGAATGTATTCATATTGATTGCCAGTGGTCGTATCTGACTAATTACATTTACTCAAGCACTATAGTTAAGTGCAATCTTTGATGTGCTAACCCGAGTATTTCCATGTGAGGCTGCTCTCTACTTCTAATCCACTATGTTTTAAAGGCACATGCTGCACTTTGTACCCCACTACATAGGTGTTCAAGCTATAATTACAATTTTTTCAGATTCAGATTAATAATATCAAATGTAAATCAACTTATAAATGATGCTGTATTATTAAAGATTGAACTAGCCCTTGGTGTATAATACAGTAATTAAAATGAGCCCCACCTTTTAATAGCTGCATTTTTGAAATCATGAACACATTAACGCATCAAAATGCGTTAAAGCAAAAGTGGTATTATTGTGGGCCCCGCTCCTGCAGAGACAACTGGATCATTTCTGTTTTTTTTTCTCAGAGCAGCAAAAACACAACAACAACAACAAAACTGTATAATGTTAGCAAGGTTTACTGTATACGGAACCAACGTAAGAACACATGGTTTCATTGTTCTATATCCATTATAATGTGCATCAACATTTACTTCATAATGATATGCTGAAGCAGAAGGCTTGTATATTTCCAGTATACAGTATAACCTGTATAAGATCTGAGTTCTTCTTCCACCAGTGTTTACGCCACAAAACTACTATAAAGTTATATTTCATGGCATCAAAATCCATGTCCAACACTGTTTTTATTGGTAATCCACAAGCAGCATGACAATCCTCTGGAAGCGACCCCGACTCCGTATAGGGCAGTTAAATGATTTTCCTTAGTGAGAGCATGAAGGGCAAACCCTGGTTGATACAAATGGCAGATTCCATACTATGAATGCACAATTCATTGCTCAACTTCTGCTCTAATAATTCCCACATATTTTCCAGGAGATAATATTCCGAGCCAGTGTATCTGTAGTCAGATGATACAGGACAGGCTCATCAGACGTTGCCTGAGGGGCATGGTGCTGCAGCCCTCAGGACTGCATATGTAAACTGCATATCAAACCTGCTGCTTAGCATTAAGCGTAGAGGAGCGAGGGTGGGCGCCTGTCACTGCTTATCCATGCTGTGAGATCAAAATGTATACATCGATAAACCCTAAAAATTCCACACTCGAGTCATACACTGACACATCATTTGTGATTATGAGCGTGATTATGACAGCGGACGGCTTAAGCTCTTTATTTTGTATCTGTTTTACAGTTTGTTCTCAGTAATTAATTCTTATAGCCACGGAGCTCACCAAATTAATGCTGGCGCATTGCGGGTCAGAACGCACTGCTCATTGCTCGTGCAAGAGCCTTAATTAAAGTCCAAAGCAGAAAGGCGATAAATGGGCGCGGTGGATGCTTCAACAGGTCACCTTGTTCTTTGAAAGTTTTGACACTAAATCAATTTTGGAAATGAGCTGGACTTCCGACAGCCGCACACAGCAAACACAGCCACACGCAACAAACTACACACACACATTTTCGACCGAGAAAATATTTCACTTATATATTTCACTTTAGTCGATGTGCAGGGGAATCAGACTACACCACACTGGTTAAGGGCCAACATTTAAAGGGTAGCCTATATCAGCAATCATAATAAGGGAATCATAGACACTTTTACTACATGTGCATTATCAAGTTTTCATTGGAGAACAGCACTTTAAAACCAAAAGAATCTCAGTCCCGACGAGCGCTTTAGAACCATTAAAGATCTAATTGCCGTAAATATTAAATGTAGGGAGGGCAATTATGGAGACAGGTTGTTGTGGAGTCCCAGGTTGTCAATTACCGACACTTTAGGTCCTGAAATTCCAACCCCAGCAGTATTTGAGACTTAAAAATCAACCGTCTTTCCCCAGAACTGCCTTCCCTGCCTTTAACGTGCCTGATAACGCACATCACATGATTGTTCCCGTACAAAGGGCATGCGCATGCCAGTGGAATCAGGAAGCAGGCTGTCGACTCAGCAGCTGGTTGCTTCTTTGCATGAATCATTTTCTTTGTCTCTTATTTTTTTTTGCTCCTCCAATATATATTAGAGCTACCAGATCTGGTACCAAAGCAACGTTCAGCCACTTATGGCACTTCCTCAGCGGCATTTTGCCTTTGTTTTTAATTTCCACGACTGAATTTTCAGTGCTATTTTGTGTATTTCTAAATATAGTCAATAAAACATCCATTCTTTCAAAGTGTGACTTCAGCTACTACACAATATTATGACCTGCACGAAAGCATGATTCAGAGATGCGACACTGTAAGTGAGATGTAACTGCACATTAATGGTCACGTCCTCGTGGCAACAACACGAACGATTCCGACAGGCTAGCCGAGGCCTTTTTGGTCTCGGACTCCTCAGCATCACACCGTTCTTCAGCAGCATTTGCACATTGAGCTCTTCTACCTCTCACTTCTGTCAGTCACACACAGAATTAATTTCTGGCTTTGACAGAAGCTGGATGTTTGGAAATACTAATACTAACAAGACTTTATTTAACAGTGAAGTGGAATCAAACCGCCTGCGCTGACACACTCCCTCTGTATTCGCTCTATCTTTTTGCTGTGCTGGTATTGTTGGTCTGAATATGTAAATATGCCGCACAAGGTAAAAAAAACATGTATTAATATTTAATCTAGAGTAATTCCCTGCTGCAAATGGGTGTTTATCCATCTTGCTCAGTCAAAACAGTCACAACTGCTGCCCACATTACCTCCAGTAACTCCGAGTAGGAAAAAACAGACAGCCCTCTCCCTGTGCCAATCCTATTTCATACTGCGTAAAAAGGATGATTGCACCATGGCAGAAAATGAGTTCAGCACATTCAGCACCGAGGGATGAGAAAAAAAAAATGTCATGGTTTTAATAGTGTTTTCGTGGGGTAGATTAGTAAATCAGATTGGTCTCAGATCTAGAAAATCATTTAGAAAATGGAAGCCATAATGCACCAGCCCTTGCATTTTCTTCTCGTTTTGCATCCGTCAGCTGTTTGCAGAGGTTCTGGGCGGCAGCTTACACAACACTTGCTGGCCTGGGCTTCAGGGCTGCGAGGTGTGTGGCCGTGTTTGGATGTGTCACTCTACTGTGTGCCACGTTACACCTCATGAACATCCTCATCAGGCACAAAATGGTAAGTGAGCGTGGTAAAAGAGTGCCAGTAGAAAAGCAGATTTTTCCGCGTTGTGCCTCTAGTTTGCACTAAATATTGCGAGCACCCATTTTGATTGATCAGAGGCCTTTATACGTGATGCAATGACACCCAGCTTCCCCCTGCTGTGAAATGGAGGGGAACTGCAACAATTTTCAAGGGAATATATCGAACGCTTGCTGGTTCCAGCTTCTTAAATGTAAGCGCTTGCTACTTCCCTTTGTCGTTGATTATAGCAAATTAAGAGAGTTTGGGTTTTTCTGAGTATCGGTTGGAAAAAGAAGCAATTGGAGCTTCTAAGAAATTGTGATGAGCCTTTTTTCACAATTTTTTGACACTCAATAGACAATAAACAATGAATCGGGATAATCCCTGCTGGATTAATCGATGATGAAAATAATTATTAGTCGCAATTCTAAAATAGGGTTGTCAAGAATGTGCTGTTATTTATACATTATCATATATATCTATCAGCTCGCTTTCATTCCTTGATTCCACTTACATCCAGCCTTTTGACATCAATACAATGGACCGTGTTTTCAGCATCTCAACGAACTCAACTAAAAAAAACAAAAACATTGCCACAGTTATCTCAGCATTCCCATCCAGCCAAGAGACATAATTTATGCCGTACTGACACAGGCCCTATTTGTTAGTAACACCAGAACAGTTCCTTTATCAAGATCAACAGAAAATGAGATTGAGTCTGCTGATGAATTCTTATAGCTTGGTAGCATCATTAGTGCTGACAATGGATTCACAACACACATCAGGACGCTGCTTAATAATGAGCAAGGTGTCTTTTTTGCAGATTGCATCTACATTTACATAATAAACCACAGAAACAAAGACGCGGCTCTATAACAGCAATGAGGAGTCTGTGTGAATCTGAAGGGCAAACAAAGGTGAAATGTATTAGAAGTTGACACCTTTGATATTGAAAATTTCCGCACAGGCTCTCTATGTTTCTGGCCGTGAAAGATCTCTGCCATGAATCAGCACCGACACGGGCCAACACAGCTTGAACTCAGCATGGAGTCCTCGGATATGAGAAGCTGAGTACAACCAA
The DNA here is from genome assembly GCA_963678695.2 of Diplodus puntazzo. Lineage (NCBI taxonomy): Eukaryota > Metazoa > Chordata > Actinopteri > Spariformes > Sparidae > Diplodus > Diplodus puntazzo. The sequence continues at coordinate 23,953,798 of OZ023162.1, forward strand.
AGACGAGATGGATGGAGAGAGATGTTGGCTTTTTAAAATGGATTTTTTTGTGTTACAGAAAGGGGAAACAGGACGACACAGCGATCTTAAACCTCAAGCAGTGCCAAATGAATCAAACGTCTGGTGATCGAAGTGACTGAATTAGACTAGAAGGTTTGGACGTATCCTGTGTTCTTTTTGAACAATATGGGTTCCAAAAGCCAGATCAGGTTGGAAAGATGGATTTTACAAAAGAGTCAACTGGCTTTTTTGAGTTGACTACAGGCTAAAGCAAGACACAAAATGTCTTTAAGATAATCCTGAATAATCCTTTATTGAACCACCTGAGGGGAAATTTGGGAATCTATCACCATGTCCATAGTGCCTATTTTGTCTGCTTAACAGTTTTTACGAATCCATTTTATCAATCGGATCCAATGGTTCACGAGGTGCAGGAGAGATGTAAATCCATAAATGCCAATCACTCTTGATTACCTGTGTATTTGTACGACACTCTGAACGTTCACAGCTACCTCTTTAGGATGTGGTCTTATTCAGAGGTGGGCTTTTTCTGCAGTAATTTGATCAGATCCCACGTCAGGTGCACTGACTTCAACCTCCGCCCCAACTGGCATATGTTCATAAATCTGCACATTAACAACGACGGGTCATTGTAATCTCCTTTGTCCTCCAGAGGTCGCTGAAATAATCTCCCAGCGTGTTCAAAAGTGATCGTTTCCCCCTACCGAGATGGACAGACACTTGTCGTTGTTGTTAAAACAGAGGGATTTGCAACAAAGCCTCAAGGATTTTTTCAAGAGGGTAATTGAGAGAGCTTGTTTGTGCCTCAAAACCAGGACTTTTTTTCGCGCCGCCTGTTTGCCGTCGCTGTTGCCTAATCTGGGAGTAATTACAGCAGTGATCCCTAGAAGGAACTGAATGTTTTTCACACAGACAAAAAAAGCATAAAAGCTCACACGGGAGATTCGCCACTTAAACCACACTTATTTGATAGCCTAAGCTTTACTTCGCCGAGTGTAAACCACCGTTAATGAACTTGAAAATAAGGAGCTTGGTAACATTTGTGCACATCCCCCCCAAAATCGTCATATTATATCTGCCAGAACAGATTTACGACACGTGTCACCCTGTTTGACTAACAGGGACCTCACACACCGCCGCTGTCAGGTCATATCATCATTGTGTGGACAGAGTCTGTCATTATGTGAAATGATCATCTCAGCCTCCTGACCTCAGACACCTATTGTATAACATGAAGCAGGCCGTGCTGCTGCCTCCACACACCTCCTCCTCCCACACTCCACTGTATAGGCACACGCTGTGCCATCTACGCCACACTGATTATAGGTTAAACTCATTTTTGACTGGATCTCTTCCTGTTTGCTCTCTTGTGTTGTGTAATTATGACACTCCAAGCAAACATGTGAACATAGGGGAGGGAAATGACGTGGTTTTTTTTTGGCTCTTTTCTTCTTCTGTTCTTCACTGCGTATGGCACAATACGATTTGACAGTGGGGGAGGCAAAGCTCGAGGGCTGGGTCAGGAGCTTTGCTTAGTGTTTGTGCTTGTAGATGCGGTGCGTGTGTGTGTGTGTGTGTGAGGGGCATGTGTGTGCCCGTGTGTGCATATGCAATGACTGCACATACTATATGCCTCCAGTCTCATCTCTGCTCTGTCTTCTAATCTCCAGCAGGCCCGATGCATGTGAACACAACTGATACCCCACTGCCAGCTGTCCCTAATACCTTCTTTTTTTTTCCAACACAGCGGTACTGCCCCCGGGGTCTATCGGCAGCCACAAATACACATAATGAGATTATACAAAAAAAAAAGAAAGAAAAAGAAATTAATTAAGAAAACGGGGGAAACTTATTTGAATTGTGCAGCATCAGTGATTGAACTGGTAAACAGCATTACAGGCCTCAGCAGCAAATCCCTGACAAACAGAAATTGCGCTGTTCTTTTGATCCAAACTCACACCAACTTGTTCAGCGGATGCAAAAAGTTATTAGCAATAACAGCCGTTCGCTGTCATGGTAGATTTCTGTTTGCAATGAAATTCCTCCTCAGGAACCTAAATAAGAAAAAAAAAACTGAAACGCGCTCTCTCAGTGAAGCTGGACTCTGTTGCCAAAAAATGAAAATATTAGCTTTCCTTTTACAGTGATGATATAAAAAATTATAGCCCGAATGAAATGAAAGCCAAACAAGAGCATGACAGCATCATTAACAAGAGAAATGAAACTCAAGGGTCTCCACGCTGGGCAAAAAGCAATAATGAATGAAATACTGGAGAGCACGCCTCGCTTCTAACCTGTTATTTCCACTGAATGAACTAGGATTCTATCATGAGAATTTTTTCACGAGTATCAACTACCGTTTGACTAGAATTATAAAAAGTACATTAGTCAGTGTCACAAGACACCACATCGGCCTGCACATCTCGCGGAAAAAGAAAGAGGAATAACTACAACTGCACAAGGTTCACCCAAGAAGTCCTCTCTGAAATACAGCAAACAGAAACTGTATTAAAATCCAGCATTAGTCACACTCCCAGTCCTCTGATTTTAATGCTCTTGATTGTGACTCGTGCCGCTTCACTACTTCCAGGAGAGCGCCCCATCCTCTTCTCATAATCCTCGCTTTTCAAACCCCATTCCCCATTTAAGTGAGTGGTGAAGTCCTGCCCAGTGATTATATTTGGCAACCTGTGCTGAAATTGCGGAAACAAGTCAGGATGAATCCGATGGCGAGCGCAGTCTGGAGGAGTTGAGCATCTAATTATTCTGTGTTGCTGGTCACTCGGAGCTGCTCTGATGTACCTCGGGCTGTAACTGCTGTCCCTGGAGGGAGTGAAGCTGCTGGAGAGGAGGCAGGGAGCCTCTGCCAGCACTGTGGAGTCTGTGGAGCACAGTTTATTCTAATTCCTCGGCAGGACATTAATGAGCCAGGATAGTGGCTGTCTTAATGGGCAGCCAGACAGATTTTAAGTGCCCCATGGAGTGTAATCCACAGAGGTACGACAGCACTGCTGCAAGGGCCCAACATATTGTTCTTAGTCTTCGTTTCTCTTTCGTTACTTTGCTTCTAAGCCGTTCATTAAAAGGGATATGTGCCCGGTGCGTTTTTTAAGCCGCTGCCTGTGGGATCGCCATGGGCCACAGTCGAGCCACGCCATAACATATTCTCATACAATTAAGACATCTGACACTGTAAACCAGACTGACTTGCATTATTGTTAATGAGAAGACACCGCTGTGACAAGCGACCATTAATTATTCGTGCAGATCTCGCCTCCCTCTAATGTTGTTTCTTAGCATTTGAACAAAACTAAAATCACATTTGAGAGACGATTATGGTTTATCATTTTGCAGGCAGAGGTAGAGGATGGGTATCAACCACACACATTTGTAGCACTTTTTAAGGGCCGACTATTTTCTCTTTTTGCTTTAAACACGCTTTCTCTTTACGTTCTGTTACTGACAGCACTCTCTGAGTTGCACTTCTTACAAGCGGACCGTTTACCATAAACTGCATGATCCGCATACTGATGCTGTAGGGAATGCAACAACTCTTGGATGCAGGAGAGCAAAAAATCTGGGTTAAGAATATTTTAGCTGTAGAAAAAATATTGTTATTGTTCAGTCAAACAAGGAAAATGCTTGGATCAAGCACTTTGTTCAAGACACTTTACAAGAATATTCGACGCGAAACGATGCGATGCGATACGTTACGATAAATGGTAACTCGCCCGCGGGAACAGGAAGTGATACAATATACTACTGTATCGAGCTGGGTGTGATATCCTGATTGGATCTGACTAACAACCCTGCTGTGATAGCCCCTTGTCAACTACAAGATAACCATGCCCTAAAGTATAACCTCCTTTATTGTTTGTTTTACTTCAAATGGGACCAAAATTTACATCATGGACGTGTGAAAAATACATACTGTATTAACAAAGACATGAAACTAGTGATTGAGACCATCGACTTGTTAGGGAAACTCCTTACTGAGGTAATAAATCAAGTGAAAACTCATTTTCTCATTAGCTCACATAAAATCGGACTCCTTTCTGAGTCCTGCTGTCCCTTTAGAGAGAATGCAGGTTCTAGTGACTCTCCGCATTGGCTCATCTTTTCACACCCAGAGCCTCCACCCACATTTTGTGCAGTGAATGATCTGCTGTAAACGCACAAACCCTTAGATTCAGACTGCAGGAGAGTTATTGATGTAGCCCCGAATCAAATCAGCCTGCAGTGTCGTCACTCCTGGAAACAGTCACAGGGGCGCTTAATCATGATCATGAAGATTTACCAGCGGATGTTTCCCCCCAGTAAGCACGGCACTTGTTTTACCTACATCGGCTGAATTTCCGTAGTGGATTTCTGTTACACATTCTGATTGGAATTGAAAGTGCGGTGTAGTTCTTAAGTTTGACGTTGCTTTTCTAATGCCTATATTTCCAGTAGCAAGCTTTGCGAGAAGCGTGCGAGTGTGTGAACTGCTCCACTTCTCCGTACGGCCATGTACCGACATTAGATGTAGGGTGTCTATTGTATGCGATGAGGGTGATGTTTCATTCTGCTGCTTCGCCCCTCCGTTGCCTAAGGCTGGACAGCGCCACGACTGAATCTGCAGAGGAGCTCAGTTACCTTCAAAGGAAAACCTACAGCATGCGCTGAGCACACATCAAACATAAATGAATTTTGCCCAGTAGAGTGGGGTTCTGAAAAAAACCTGTATCTGTGAGCTTCTCTCAGTGCAGGTAGACAGGCTTTATACGCAACCCACACGCTGCCCTCCGTTTCTGAACCTGCGCAGCCCTGTCAATCGCTTTCAAAACATTTGTTCAAAGTCTAATCCTTCGTCTTGTCGGGCTACACACACATTATTACACCGCGCGATGATGCGTGAAATGCCGCTGAGCTATCAGTGACGAACATGTGAACACCATACGTGGACATGAAACACCTGCATTTACATAAGATGATCCACTTCCGGACTGTATACCTATTGTATATGTGCATTATAGTGACATTTACTGTCTCGATGTTCCTGTTTCAGATGACGAAAAAGGTCATGGTTGTCACTTTATAGTATATCATGTACGCGTACTGTCGTTGACACTGTTTCTGAGAGTTCATAAATTGTTTATGAGGACGTGATAATATGCCGGTATAATACATTTCTATAATCACTTTTGCATGGAAGTAGCAGTCAGAGGCAATGTAGCTCGCTTCGGCTTTGTGTTTCTGAGTTCTCAACATTTATTGCTTCACATTTCACATGTTCACATTAGTGCTTTTTGTGAAGTGAAAAGCTTCAATAAAAAAAGAGTTGTTCCACTTCACACACTCCAGTCAGAATGTTCTCTGACCTTCCTCCAGAAAGTAGAGCGTGAGTCGGGTTCATTTCCTAATTTGACTGAAGCGACAAAACGTTTTAATAGCTCTTTAGAGAAGCAAGATATTCCAGCAAGGCAAATAAAGGATTCACAGCCAAAAATGTATTTGTATTTATTACAGTGTTATAGTAAAAAGACTTGTTAAACATCCAGAAGGATATGAATCACTATTTATATGTTATACTGTAAGTATGCCTTGTATACAGTGGTGCCAACAGATTCTCTCTATTCCACACTGTAACTCACGAGCTTCAGTGGCAGAACTGCAGCCACATCATAAGTTTGTATTTCTGTACCCTCAGCACTCGGTGTATTGTATGGTCAAGGCTGTCCGGGGGGGGGGGGGGGGGGGGGGGGGGGGGGGAGAGCACAGAGTGAAATGACAAGCTTCCACGAATTAGATCTGGATGCTATTTGCTGACATCGCCAGACCGGGCAGAAACTAAATATATACGTGGTCACAGAGTGCAGTGCTATAGAAGTATGCTAACACCCGCGTGAGAAAAACAGCTGGGGGCTGCGTCGTTGCATGTGATCCGACTGTATAGGCTGAGGAACGGGCGCCAGGTGTTGCTGCCGTCAAGGAAGGAACAGATGAGGAGTTTAGAAAGGGAGGAGCGCACATGGTTAATTCAGTTGTAGAAGGAGGAATCTGTGCTCTTGTGTAAGTGTGGATTAATACAGGTACAAAGCCCTGTGGTGGCCAGAGGTCGGGGTTCATTTGCCCACAGAAAGTTATAACGTAAAAGCAGCTATCAAACTGTGTTTTCGCATCATTCCTTCCTTTTTTTTTTTTTTTATTAGACACAGCGCTTGTTTTTGAAATTACGAGCTTCAGAGACATTTTCCCAGTATGCCTGATGTCACGATGGGTGTCAGCCTGGACCAGTCAGAACTTCCAGGGAGAGTCGCGTTGATGTGCCTTGACACACGAGCAAGGACTTTTCGGACCGGAGCCCAGACCTCTGGCACCGTAACATCGCTGTGCAAGATTTTCCACTGAGACTACTGAAAGCACTGAGCCCTGCGAGGCAACGCTTGTTTTCACACGTACATTTATGCACACCCAGATGATCGTAACAGCCAGAATGTGCCATCCGCGCGGAGCACTGGTTGAAACAAAGTGCTGTTGTTCCCTCTTCGCAGAGTTGTTAGTGCACCTGCTGGTCGGGAGAGAAGAAACCACCAGCGCTGCATCTTTTCACCGGCAGCCAGGACTTTCATGGGTAAGGTGTCAGAAATGAGAACGTACAGCCCACTAAACTTCGACTCAAGCTTTCCTTTTTCTCGAGCCAGTGCCCCCTTTTCTGTTCATTCCTGTGGACAAGTTGTTATTTTCTGTCTGGAAGGTAGTGTGCGGCTCCCCAGGGCCACTATTGAAAGTGTTCTGTCAGACTTTGCTTTAGAAAACACACACACACACACACACACACACACACACACACACACACACACACACACACACACACACACTACTCCTCAGCTACCCCTTACCCCCTTTTTTCTGAGTCGTCATTCATTTTTTACATACATGATTTTTAATGTGTACCACTGGAGACCCAAATCAATATTGATGAAAAATGTGAATTCGATTTACATTTATCAGCTGAACTCACTCAGCCTAAATTCTAATTGGACCTTTGCCGGTCAGTTGAGAGGATATCTCCCCATGCTTCCTCTGGTGCCTCCGCGGCCAAACGCTCATCATGAGGATTATCTGCGATTCTTTTCATCAGGCGCGCCAGCACCGACTCTTCTCCCCCCCCCACCCCAGCTCATGCTGCCTCTCTGCGGCATGCAACATGCATAGATTTCCCCTCACTTCCACCATGCCACTGCACACACGCAGCGACCTGGGGACAAAAGATGGCAATCTCCCCCTTTGCTGTTCCAGACCTGATCAGCATGGAAATTGGTTCATCCCTGTCAAGCTCATGTGCATGCTTTCAAGTGCCTCCGAGATGTTTATCTGACCCCGTCGACCAATCGGGCTGCGAGGGGGAAAAAAAGGCAAGATAAAGTGGTATCATTAATCTTTTTTTTCTTTACCTCATTCAGAGACTTCAGTGTGAGACTGCTATTCCCAGCGCATGCGGCAGAAGGACTCCCATTCATTCTAGAAATCCTGTTTTTGTCCCCGCTGTGTGTTGTCCCCCACTTCCTCTTCCTTGTCCCTTGTCGAAAGAGAGGCGGCTTTCACAGCATCCCTTTCCTTTTATTCTGCCGTGCCAGCTGACACCCGCCTTCATGCCTTCATGCCTTCATGCCTTGGATTGATGGAGATTAAAAAAAAAAAAAAAAAAAAAGAAAAAAAGGAGGGAATTGAAAGCAAAGAGAGGACAGAGAGGACCTCCCTTTCCTTCTCTCCTCTTCTTGCGCTCACACCAGCTGAAACAGGCGCATGAAGGGGAGACGTCAGAGTGGCAGCGATGTATGCGCTCCTCACCTCTTCTTTCTCTCGCTCTGCCTCCCCCCCCTTCTCCTCTCTACCTCTCTCTTTGTGTGTCTCTCTCTCGTCCCTCTCCGCTTTCCTCTCTGTGTCCGTGCCTCGCTGCTTCACACAGGGGCAGGCTGCTCTGTCGTGACGGGTGAGATGGCTCTACGCGTGCAGAGACATCTGTGAATGTGCTTATGTTGGGGGGGACTAAAGTAGCCTCTCAGCTGAGATTGAGACCACCCTCCTTCCCCTCCTCCCTTCTTCCCCTCCTCCCCTCCCGGAGATGGGCTTTCTAATGGCATGTACCATTAAAGCTCGGAGCAGGGTGGGCTGCAGCACTGAAAGCGGAGAGGTGGGGTGGGAGATTGAGAGGAAAGGGAAGGGGAGTTGCTCAGAGAGAGGGAGAGGAGGGAGATGGAGGTGGAGAAGAGGTGTTGAAGAAGAGGACGTGGCCAAAGACAGAGAAGAGAGAGAGAGGGAGTCCAGTTTTCTTTTGTGTGTGCGTGTGTGTGTGTGTGTGTGTGTGTGTGTGTGTGCAATAACTGTACAGTCAGTCCACTAAGCGACAAACTATACAAGCCCTACCCTTCTATTTGCAGACGCACACATGACCTCACCGCACAGATCCTTCATCCCTGACAAAGACGTTTAAAGGCAACAGCTTGGACACATGCAGAATGACTGTATAAGACAAGAGCATATGTTGGTTTTGGCAGAGGTGAATTAATTCTGGAAGAGCTGCAATTGTGTCACAGACAAAGCTTTCCCTCGTGCATGACTGACTGGCACAACAGCACGCATGCAGAAACATATTGGGAAATGTTTCATACGGTCGTTTCATATTGGGCGGAATGAACGAAAAATGTTGCACGCACACACAAAAGTCGCTCTGTTCCGGATGACAGAGGACCCTAAAGTCCACGGCGTACATCTCCAGATGCTACCATAGCTCCGGTGATTGGCAGTGGCTACCCCGATGCCAATTCCACAACGACATTTCCATCCCCCTTAAAAAAAGTGCACCATCTAATTTCAGGCGTCACTGAATAAAGAGCCTGTCTGCTGTGGAGGTGAGACAGCGTCTGGTGTGAGGATCAAAAAACCATCACCTCGGGCCAGCTCACCTCCTCTGAGCCTGGAGAGGAGGACTGGCTCGCCGAGGGAGCTCGGCCAGGCCGGGGAGGCAGGAAGAGGAGGGTTGGAAGACTGAGGTGGCCCTGCCCGAGGGGAAAACAAGACCGTGGTGAGAGAAGAGGACATGGTTTCCCAGAGAGTATATCACACGCATGAAAAATGAATAAAGTCATACACAGACACCTCTGCACATTTATGTTTTTTAATTATGTCTGATATATGAAACCTCACACACAATTTTTTTCATTTCGCCCTCACAGTTTGACGATGAAAAGCAGGCAGCAGCCAAGAGGGAGCTGAAACGTCTAAAATTGCTGTGGAGAGCACAGCCGCCTGGGTGATGGTGACTGCGTGTCTTTAAGCCCGGATAACCTGAAGAAAAAGCCGTCAGATGATCTAGCGACCGCGCGCCACATTTCGCTGCAAAGTGTCATGTGGTATTTTGAGCTCCGGTCCGTCAGTCGGCTCGAACTCTCATGACTCGAGTTGCTGAATCAAAAAAAACACGAGAGTGTGACACGGGTGCTTGACAGAGTAATTTACAGGAAGGGGTGAGTGTGTTCCAGGGCGGCTTCAACATGTGTAGGAGAAAGAAAAAAAGGGGCAGTTTGTGTTCAGAATCACATCTGATCAGGGCGGAGATGCTGACTGCAGTCACTGTTCTGATGACTTGCAACTTGGACTTGGACTTGGAAGTTCAAGAATGGTGACCTTACTTGACTCGACACAGAATGACTGGAATGGCTTGTCGCCAATTTCATGTATTTGGTTTATATGTTTTTCATCTGGTTGTCATATATCATGGTTTAGATGTGATGTGGAGGTAATTATAATTATATATTACAAATTAAATTCATAGTATTAGACAGGTACTTATACCTTGTCTTTTCTCTCTGATCCTGCAGTATCTTGGTGGGAAAAAGATACTTGACTTGACTTAAAGTTCATATTGATATCCTTTTGTATGTAGACAAATCATATTATGACATCTACAGAGCTTGTGGAAAGATGCAGAGAATTTCTCTTTTCCTCCAAAAACATCATGATTGTGAATCAATAGTTTTGAAATGTTTGTTGGGTCCAGAATGATTGTTTTGCTCGCCTCTGTGTAAGGGTTCTGATGGTTGGTTCCAGCTTCTAGCAAGGAATAATAGTATCAGGATGTTGGTAGCACATGGTGTCTGTGTTTCATCAGTGACCAAGAGTCTTGGTAGTTGCCCGTTTGTTGGAAAAGAAGCATAAGAATGGCTGTCACAGTATGCACCCAGCATACTGTCCTGCCTCATTAAAGCTAGTTAGAGTCAGCGACGCTAACGTTAGCTAGCTACGGTAAGCATCATAAGGTATTGCAACAAACTGGAAGCCACTTGATGGGGCAAACAGTTTTTACAACGTTAGCGTTGTGATGTTAACGCAATGGTAAGGGGAGATGTAATGTCGCATTTAGTGGCTGGATGTTATCAGTAAGAACTTTGGCTCAGGACTCAACTTGACTTTGATTTGGGTGTCTGGATTAGGGTGTTGTAGGGTGGGTGTTAGGATGTTTAAGCAACTTTGGCAACATCTGGCACTGACTCCAACTCCAAGCTTTGGAGTCAGTGCCAGATGGATTGTTCTATATCTTCAAAAAGATAGCTACTTCCACCTGTTTCAAGTCTTCCTGTGCTGGTTATAGCTTCATATTTACTGCACATACATAAATGAGAGTGGTAGTGATCATCAGATTTACCTCAGTGTTACACTGTGATTAAGTATATTTCCCAGAATTTCAGACTATTCCTTTAAAGCTACCTTAAGCATTGACGTTGTTTTAGCTAATTTCTTACAATTAGCAATCCCCTCCCCCCTCTAAGCGTCACCACACTTGCACGACTCCTCTGTTTTTGCTCTTCGGCTCAGCTCTCTTTGACTGTTTCTTTTCTCCAAGTGTTTTTCAGCACTTTGCCTGTGTGGTTGTGTAAGCTTAACTAGGAGCATTAGAATTGGAAGCTTTCCCTTTCCTGCTCTCTGCACATTTCCCAAGCCGACAGGACCGCCTCTTGAAAGAGTTCTCTCTCCTGATAAGATAAATTGGGCAGGGATACCTGAGAATGTATTTTCTCTTTATTATTGCATGAGTACGGGGAGGGCAAACATGAACACACACTTTAGAACTGTGATTACTGTTGGAATACGGAGCTATTTAACACTTGTTTTAATAATAATAATTTTAAAAAAAATTCCTGCTGTAGGCATCACAAAAACAAAAAGGTCCGATCCTTTTCTGCGTTGAGTGTTTATGTGCTCATATGCAGGTAAGGTGTTCTGGAGACTGCACGTGGGCCCATCAGCGTGAATGTGAGCTCCGGTGTGTTTGATATATGAATCCTTTGAAACATGCTTGTGTAAAGGACTATAAATAAACTTGACTCGACTATTGAGTTTGTGAACAGAACATGATTACACACACAGTGCCCGTTCTGAAATACTGTGTGGCCACAGAGTCAAGGTCATGTGTGTCAGGTCAATCCATCAAGAATACATCTTAAGACTTGATGGTCTGATTTATCTGCTGCTGTCAATCTTTTCTACCGACATAGGGCTTTTCGTACATTTCAAGCATCAGCCAATGAGGTCTTTATGTGCGTGTGTGTGTGTTAAAAGTATGTCATGTATGTCTTAAATCTTTCAGAGCTCCACCATGGCCATGGGTGGTGCCTCTTTTCGCTTTTGGAGGGGAATGATTTTTTTCCCCCCCACAAGCCATCTGGTGTGTCTTTTCAGGCATAATAAGAGGGAAACAGAGAGACATTGGAGTTCAGCAGATGATAGAGATGGGAGCAGAGTAGGGCAGTGCGAGTGCGCGCACACACACACACACACACACACACACACGCACGCACGCACGCGCGCGCACACACACACACACACACACTCAGGACAAGGGCAACAGATGGAAGGGGCCCCAATATGCTGCTGGTGCTGGAGCCAGGCCCGGTGGGCAGGCCCCCCCCTTGGCCTCATTGGGGGTCCATTGATATCTAGTGTTCAGACAGACTTTGAAGTAGAGAGTTGAGTCCAGAAAATGTGATTCTACTTTGCCTGGCAAACTTGTCTCACGTTGGGAATGGTTACATGAATGTATTTCTTTGGTGGATGATAGATGGAGCTATCATCCATTTCCCAAACAGACACACAAACAAAAAATCCATTTTGAAATATAAGAATTCATCAGTCAGTATCGGTGAAATGGGGCACGCTTCATTTAAAAAAGTGTTGTCAGCGAGCCAGACACAGACCGATGTTACAAACTGCTTTAGCTACACATATTTATTTGTTTGTCATTTTCCTGCCGCTGTGTTATTATTTCTACAGTCTTCATTTCGTCTGTTTATTTCTGCATGTTTGCATTGACCAAACCAAATGCCCATCAAAGAATTGAGTTTTCTTCCCATATTGCACATGTGATACAACCCATCGAATACTATAGTGGCTAGAAAAAAATTGTTTTGCCTTTTTACTTTTGCTTAAAGTGAAAACAGACAACATTTCCCCAAGGAAGTATTGTTGGCTTTCCATTTTCCTTTGTGTCACAACTACCAACGACAAAGGGCAAACAGTTTGTTTGATTTATTTAGTCTGTAATGGAGGTGTGAAAGCAGACAGATAAGCAGATAGCCTGACTGGATCACCTTCGTTTCCCCAGGAGATTTCATGACTGGTGGCAGATAAAATAGCAAAGTGAAAGTGAGGTTTACTGGGAACTAATCTAAACACCAGTGGTGTCATTACTCTATAGCCATTACACTGTGCAGTCAATATTTACTTAATTTACAGCAAAAAATGTGTCCATTGCCAGTTTAACTGGTGCAAAGCAAACTACATCCAACAAACACTGCCAACATGCATGTCAATTTGGACGGAAGCATCTTTAAAGCGTCCCATGTCTCAGCACAAAGAAGATAAATACTCCCTGCAATGTCTAAACACTGATCATCATCTTATACTTCCTTTTAGGCAGAAATGTAGTTGTCAACAGCTTTGTGAATCAAGTCCACGGGCCTCAACACTTTTGCAGAATTGTGTTTTTATTGTCTTGTAGGATGGCCTGGAGGCACACACTTACCAGAGAAGAGGAACGACAGAGTGAGAATGGAAAAGGGGGTAGTGTCAGGCCTGTGTCAGACACAATAATGTTATTTCTCCAGGCTGCATACAAGAGAGTGCAAATATGCATATTTGTGACCAATATAACAGCGAGTGTACACAGAATGTGGCAGCTTGTCACTGTTTTTCCAAAATGTCGGACTCGTGTGTCTCTGAAGCAGACACCTCTACAACAAACTCTCTCTGGTGTGGATGGATGACACTGGCTTCTATGTGATGGCTATAAAGAACATTAAACTGATACATGGGCAGGTGGCTGGCCCAATAACAGCTGGCGTTATAGCTTCCCTGTGTCTACGGCCTTGGGCTGTATCATTACTTGGAGGTGAGTGTGTTGCCAGGTGACCCGCACAGGTAGTCCCCAAGACTGATGGATGGTGAAGTCGCACTGGCCCCATTTCCTGATAACAAACGAGCATCCTGACTGGAGCTAACGGTAGCGAACAGCTGTGGAAATGGGAGTAAACCTTATATTTGACTAAAAAATATTGTCGTTGTGGAAAGAATAAACAGCTGCTCTGACCTCTATGTTGTAAAGATTTTTGTTAATAGTAACAAGTAAGACTATTACAAGAATTAACCGATTTTCTAGTTCTACTTTTCTCCTGGGTGGGAGATCCATGAGTCTTCCTCGCAGTGTTTGTGCAGACGGGTGTAGCGCATTTGTGGTCAGTTGGATGGTTGTCGTCATGTTGACATCACCAGTGTAGGAAATTATGTCATAGGGGTGTGTGGTTATGAAATTGTCCCTTGGCAGCAATTAGCTTTGGGTGCACACATACTTTGCGTGTTGACACAAATCCCCCAGACAGATTGCGTCACTAAAACAACAGTTTTTTTGTGAATATTACAGCAATCTATCATGTCTCGTCGAAATCTGAATATAGTTCAAATTAAGTATACTCACTGATCTGACTCGCTTTTGATTTGTGTCAACATAAATGCATTTTTCCCTTCATCAGTAAACCTTTATATGTCAGGCTTTTGTCACATGTTCCTATCCGGATGGATGACTTAGAACAAGTTCAACAAGAGATAACAATTACCTGCATCGCTGAAAAGCAACAAATACAGAATCTGTAGCAGGGGCAGTTGAAAAATCAGACTGCAGGATAAGACAGACAACAAGGCAGACATGTCAGACATAAGACAGACATGTTTTGATCATTAGTTTTGATTATATTATCCATTTACAAACAGAAATGACTTCTACAATCCCAAAGTCCAATTGATTGGTCGCTAAATCCCGGCTTTAAACAGTGTCACAGTGTTGCAGATGTAACCAGGCAAAGCAGGTCTGTTAAACATGAAATCAGGATGTTTGAGGGGCAACGTCAATGTAACAGCAATGTATGGACCAACAGAGTGGCTTATAATGTGAGATGCAAATCGTTAGCTTGTCCAGCCAACTAGCTTACGTCCTCAGCCAGCGTCACTTCCAAAGCTAGGATCCTTTCAGGTGACTTTGTTTTTCCATTGGTAATTTTATATATACAAACTACTTTCCTATTCAGTTCTGTGTACTGTACAATCCTGACCATTCGCATTCTTTATTCAATATTATATCTTATTTATTTGCCAAGTTTTCATTCCAAGCTTATTCCTGTTTAAGTGAACTGGCAGCAATACAAGCCCAGAGTTAAAACCCTTGTATCTGCAGTCCTCACATACCTGTGCAATAAGCAAATGATATGCATCATTCAGATTTTAAGGGTTGTGATACAAAAAACACATTCGTGACTTGTCTTCTCATATTTCCCTACACTGTATTAGCCGCTAGGCTACTATATCAGAGTTTAAGGTAATGATACTGACCATGTCCTGCATCATTGGATGTGTACACTCAAATAACTGAGACCAAACTTGTTATCCATGACAAATAGAGCTAATGTAAGCTTAATTTTGCTAGTTAGCTGATATTACCTGCTTGTAACTGCTGCCACTTCAGCCAACAATATTAGCTGTGCCTCGAAAAGAAGCAGCTTTCATTTTTTCTGCCGTCATTATTTACTGTGTCAAACGGATAAAAGCAAGAACATCTGAACCCCTAAACAGACCAAAACACATCCGTCAACACAATTATTTATAGTGTTATTTTTTTTTCAAAACCTATTACACTACATGATACGATATGATATGAGCAGGTTTATTATCAGTCCTTGCAATGGAACTTGTTGCATCCTTTTGATCACAATCAAATCAAAGGAAAAATAACATGGAAAAATAAAACCAAGGTTGAAAATAACCTGAATCATTCTTTAATAGCTTCATTCATGGGAGAAATGCAATTTACAGTGTTCTCAAAGGCTCAGAAGGGAGTGGCGTGAGGCCAAGTCTGCCCGAAGAACAGCTGTCTTTTGCAACAGCAGGAAGGCTGAGGAGGGACTGTATTTACATTGAATTAGGCCATCAGTTGGACAGGGTCCTCGGCATACAAGCGACTCAGACAGATCAACAAACAGCCGCCTGACGCATGTGATTCAAGGGTAAACCCTTGGACAGCTACAAATCACAGATTGACAGCCATGCATCTGCAAGAGGGCTGAGCTCCTGACACGCGGATCCAGATAAAAGCGCTGCTTGTGTCGCTTATTCTTAGTCTTACAGCAGACAGCAGATATGCCCTTGCTAACCTGCTACCAGGTTACTAGTTGCGCTCTTGCATATCACAATGTGAATAATCTGTGTCACTCTATTGTGGCTGGTTCAATGCGAGTCTCTGAACACCTCACTGCTCGAAGTCTGGAAAATCTGTTGCTCCCCCGCTCTTAAAAAATATACATTACCTGGTTTCCATGCCCACATTATTCAATCAGGATGGAGAACGTCATTCATGCGTTAACGTAGAGTGAACCATAAAATATTGTTTATTATCATCCATTGTTGTTTGTTGATTATTTTAGTAGAAGGTTATACATTACCTCTCACAAATGCATGTTTGTGCCGGAAGAACCCAATGCCAACCGCACGGGATTGTTTGATTTGATTTGTTTTCAACATTTCCTCCTACCAATTTGAAAATGTCTGCATGATTATAGGAATGGATGAGCTACCTTTACAGTGCTGGCCAGAGGTTATTACAGCAGTCAGTGGAAGCAAAGGAAGATTTGACACATGGCGCCACTTTTCAATTCTTTCATTGCTTTGAGTCATGTCAGAAATGTTTGTCAATGCTTAATTGTAACATTTGCTGGAGGGTACTCTGCACTCTGATTTGGGGATGTAGCCCTGAAGGTCTGTTCCAAAACATATAGTGATGGTGCGTATAAGTTTTGAGAAAACACATACATAGAAATAGTTAAGTCTGCGGAACACTCGGGGTCTCTGCAGGTATTTGACCTGGAAAAAACAAAGATTTTGGTGAGAATAGTCAGATTTTCAATTCCCATTGTTCCATCCATTAGCAGATAAGGGATAGATTAGATAAGGAATACGACGCTTCTAACTCTGCTGTACCCTACACCAACAACTTGCTTGACCATTTCCCTTTTCTCACTGGTTTAATATTACAGCTGATAATCAAACCCTGTGAATAATCTGCTGTGTGTGTGTGTGTAACCCCATGCCCTCCAAAAGGAATGTATTTTGTATAACAGACAACACTAACTAAGTAATGAGGAAGTACCTTTTTGTTCTGACTGGGAAATAACAGAACAAAAGGAACTTGTATAATAAGAGTCATGTCAACTCAATTCACAGCAACACTGCATTGCTTTTTTCGGTGAAGCAGTGAACTGCTGCTGTTCAATCAAAAATATTTACTTTATATCCATTAGTCACAGAGATCAAATTTGAGATGGAATGTGATTCAGCAAAAAAGATCGATCAGGCCCTTCCTCTAACGGCGGTCTCACTGGAAAAGCTACCTGGAGTGAGTTAGGAGTAGTGGGTCAATACCTGCTTCAGCACAGACTGTTCTACAAAAGTTTGAGATTTGAAATAAAAAATGCAACGACATTTGCCGTGGGATTTTGTTCTGTATGCAGGACGTGAATATAAATCAAATTCCAAAAAGAAGAGCTACATTTGCCGTATTATCACTGCACCATTAGTGCCCTGTGGATCAAAACACAACGTTTCGTAAAACACAACATCTCAGTCAGCACATGTTTATATTTGGATATGATTAGACGGCGTCCTAAATGTTTCCATTCATTTTGCTCTGATTAAATAGTCCTTCCCACAATCTTCTGTTTCATTGTACCTCAACGTTCAATTGCGGGAACAGTCTGGCTTTTAAACTGCATCACCAATGAGGACAGAAAACATACATTTGTCTCATCTCAGACTCATGCACAACACTTCCTGGAATTATGCATCACCACACAAACAGGTATTTACTCGGCACTGTGCTCACCCACTGCAGTGCTGTAATTTGATGCGGCAGTTTCTGTTCGTTTTTTCAAGAGAACGTGTGAGTTCAGAAGCAGTGAGAGGTGTGATTCCAGGTGGGGATATAGGACCTGATCATGTTGTTTCAACCCACTGAATCGTAGATGCACTTTCATCAGTATGCATTGGCAAATGGTTAGGGTCCAAGAAAAATATGATCAACTCTGGCTGGCTGTTTGGAAGTGGAGCTGTAAACAGGCAAAATGACTCAGTAACTGAACTCACCAACACATTTGCCGCATATATTAGATGATTTATTGGGCAACCCCAGGCCTGCTTTACACATCTGAAAAATCCAACACAAATCGCTCTGTTTTGACTGTGAAATGTCTCTTTAGCGTCGTTTTTTCACGGCGTAAAAACCTCCTTCCCTGATAAATGAAATTGAAAAGACAACACTTTTCCATCAGGGCTCTGCTTTGATATTTTTCTTCATACATAAGCGTGATACACCCATCTTTTGTTTGAGAGCTTTGGGGGATTTGTAGGTGTGGAGAAAACAGATGGGGTGAAATTAATCTTCTCCAACCGCCCAAACAAATGTTGAAGTCACAGCATATGAACAGTTGTGTCCTTATGTTAATTTGTCTGACATCTGATGCTTCGGAAATAATTTCAGCCTTTTGAAAGTGCAGTTTACGTATGCCTTGGGGTTCGATGTCTGTTTAATGCTGTTATCTTTATCTAATTGTTGGAAGATGTGAACACTTAACTTTTAGTGGCTGCTTTAGAAATAATAATAATACATAACGAATGTCATATATTTAGTGCTTAAATTAAGTCTTTATCTATTCAAGACTTTCCTATTTAGATGCATAACCGAGCCTCTTAATTTAGGCTAATAGATTGATTTTCATTAAATGTTTCAGTCTCCGGCAAGCACATTCTATGTACAGAGCACGATGTATTACTGTTTATGAATGTTAATTATTTTCATTACTGCTGAGAGGAACAGCGGCATAAAAACAACACTCTTTGCATTTGAATGGAGTTTGCAGTTTTGCCCCACGAGCCGCCGATTTGCTTGCAAGGCAGGTTTGTTTCAAATTTATGGATGAGGTTACTGGAGTGCACTTTGAGACCTGAAGAAAGCACTGTGAGAAAATGCAGGAAAAGGGAAAATCCTCGGCTACCTTGAAACCGGTGAGGTAATCAATGAAGCCCTGGCTTCAAACCAACAAAGGCACAGAGCTCTTTTTAGGACTCTCTCTGTCCACAAGCCTTTCATGTGAAAACACTGATAGATGCCCAAATAAATACATTTGAAAAACCGGATGCTGCCAGCAGTTTTTGTTTCAAAAAGAGAGCAAAGCTTATCTCACTTCAGATCTTTTATAAATGCAGCTGACGGAAATGTACTGTGGACAGATGAGGAATGCTGTGCATCTCCATGTATCTGATTAGAGGACTCCAGCCTACATATGTCACATATTCCCCTCCAAAACCTCAGCTCTAATCCACCACTGTCCCTGAATAGTTTGGGATTTATGCAGCAATATTGCATAATGACCTACTTCCAAAACAGCCAAAACTGTGTTTGCTGGGTTTCGAATACGAACAGAAGCAGCCCAATTGGATCGGTGAGCACTGAAGGCTTTTGACCCCAAAACTCTGCTCAGAGGCAAATGGTGATTGTATGAATGCAGCTCCCAAATTTGAAGATGTGAATCTGCGTTAATTGCAAATGTGTATCAGCGTACTGCTGAGCTCCTTTTTCAGCGTGTTTACTTGTAGCAAGGTTGGCAAGGTTAAATAAGTAATTCAATCCACCTTATTGATGTGAGGATCAATTGTTCAGAGGGAGATATTCATGTTTCAGCACTTGAATAAATGATGCATCTGTCTCTACATTAAAAACGATACATTACTGACATCCAGCCAAGTTTCAGATAAAGTAGTCTGCCGTGTGGACCTTTAAATAGGCGAGTTTGTACAAGAGACAGTTTGTACAATATGGAGTGTGCTGAAATAAATTTCGCATCAAGGAGCATTTGAAAAACGTCATGACTTCATTTCATATAGCACGCATGACATGGTCATGAATAAATCAATTCTTTGTTCAACTCCTTTTTGACCTTTATCCAAGTCACATGGTCATGTATGCCGCTCTCCTGCAATTCCCTGCTTCACATTCACAGCCTTACATGTACACCATTCAAGGCGAAAACATCTCCGTGGGTTGCCCAGTGCAACCTAAGTCCTCCGCAGTCAGCAGCAGCTCTACTGGAGCGGAAGGCTGTTTCATGTCTTGATCAAGGGCACCTCAGCGGCACAAGAGGGAGGGCAGGCTGTATTAATTTTTATTTTAAACTTCAGCTTTCTCAGGTGGTCCAGGAATTTAAATCTGTTACTGTCTGATAACAAGCCTCGTTTTACAGTATGACCTCTAAACACAATGCAATGCCAGACTGGCACGGCTTTTTAGATGGTGTTCTACGGCACCAATCAATGGTACATTTACTCTGGCAGTCTGATGTCAATGGGGCATTAACGGTTAAGCTGCAGCATCCCCCGAGGCCAAAATGTACACAAAGCTTTTTCCACTGTCTTCGATTAACACAGTGCTGAACTGCAAGCTGCTTATTGGTTAAGCACAGTATATGAATGTAGAAGAACCAGAATGGTGTGAACATTGCAGGTGATACACGCGTGCTGGATGCAAAAACGGTTAAATGCTGCCAGCAAGTTGCTCTAAACACCATGTGGTGCAACTAGGACACCTCTTCACGAGGTGACGAACCCAGGGTCATAGGGTGTTTCAGGACATCCGACGCCCTCACCTGGGCGACCCAGCTCATCTTACTCGGAGTACATGTAGTGCGTTATACAGTAAAACATTTAACACAACGTCTGTTTAGAAAACATACTACCATCTGTGCCGGAAAACTATATCTTTAATGATGTTTTACAAATGACCACACTACATTTGTTATGGTGATGGTAAATTAATATTTAATGGAATTCAATTCTGGAGCAAGATTCTGGTCAACTATTACAGATGAGCAATATAAAGCATCCTGACTGGAAACATGACAAACTGGCATGGTTCAGCCAGGACAGGAAGGCTCTACAGCAGGTGATTAAAACCACCTGGTACATCACTGGTAACCATTCACAACATCTACTACATCTATCTCAGTGACATTGTTGAAGAAAGATATCTGCACAGAGCCCAAAGGATACTAAAAGACACCACTCAACCACATTCAACACATCCTCCGTAAAGGCTTCAGAATTCGAAGACTTGAGGGAAGCCTCACCCTTATCCCTGGCTGAGGTCTCTCTGGTTGTTAAGTGGATAAGATTTTCCTCAAGATGCTAAAGAGTCTGGACATTGTGGGGCTGTCTTGGCTGAAAGACCTCTGTAGTGTGACATGGGGGACAGGAACATTGACTGAGCAATGAAGATTCTGTTGCTAATGTATGGCTGTGTCCCCCATGGACTCCTCTGGGGGGGCATTGTGGGAGGATGGGGTAAGAGGATCGTTGCTGCGAGTCATCCGGTCCTTATACAACAAAAATGGAAGCTGTGTCCATGTTCTTATAACAGTCAGACACATTTATAGTGGGTGTTAGCCTCTGCGTTGCCCTTTGTCACTGACTCAGTTTATGATTCATGGACAGGAAATCAAGGCACAGCCAGGGGGGAATCTGCTATTTGTGGATAACGTGGTTCTGCTGGCTTCATTAGACTGTGACCTTCACCACACACTGGGGTGTTGTGAAGTGGTTGTGATGGTAATCGGCACCAAATCCATGGCCATACTCTACCCTGCCTTGAAAGCGATTGGATTGTTCCCTCTGTGTTGGGAGAGCGTTACGAAGGAGTTCAAGAATCTTAGGTTCTTGTTTGTGAGTGAGGGCAAAATGGGGCATGACATGAACAGATGGATTGGTTTGACGTCAGCACTAACGCACCTGGCCGTTGTGGTGAAGAGAACACCGAGCAACATTGGGTGCCACCTTGTCATGTATCATTTTACTAAATTTAGAAATGAGCTGAGAACGGTGTAGGGAACAGCCTTTGCACTGTCTGCAGTGCTCTCAGTAATGCGAGTGTTATGCACTTTGACCACGTATTTACTTTACGGACGCGTCCTCAAACTGATTTTGATTGTGACCGATGTGATTCTGTCATTGAAGCAAAATGTGCCTGGGTGTGTGTTTATGCGAGTGTATATACAAAACCTCAACGGTGCCAAGTCAGCTGAAATGCTGTCCAAGACAACAAATCAACATGCAGCCGTGCCCAACATTTTTATTTATTCATACTACACAGATGTTTGCAGCATTTTTTGTGTCCACAATATAATACACAAGGGTTCAGTGACAGAGGCAGGAGGAATGAGAAGAAAACAGCAAACAGTATGCGGCAAACAGTACACAATAAAGCTCTCGGAGTGTGGTAGTTTATATGCCTTGGTCTACAGATTGGAGAGAACCGACTTTTTTACAGGTGATCGCCAGTCCACATTATTGAACCAGCTTGAGAATGATGAAACAATGAGCATTCCTCTCCCGCGCCTCAAAAGTGCTGCGACGAAAATAAAGCTACAGTTGGGGCGAGCTCATCACATCCTTGAAATGCAGAGGCTAAACAAAAAATTGACGATAAATGAGAATGGTGGGAAATTTAGTTGAGCTGGTGGAGAGATGTGGGGCAGTGGATAGGGCCTGCAGGTGCATTTCCTCACTGGTAGGTGGTAAATTGCTTCAGTGAAAAAAATGCAGAAGAAAAACCATCCGAGACTAACACTGACTTGGCGAGAGAATGAAGCAGGTTTTACTGTCGCATTGATTCTCTGCTTCTTTTGCCCCTGATCGGACCTTACGTACAGGCTTTTCCTTGAAGGTCCAAAGTGCAAAGCGTTTAAGTACACAGCCACGACACTAAACAACAGCACTCGCCTATCCATCCATCTTACACCCCTTATCCGAGTTCAGGTCATTGTGGTTGCAGGCAAAGAAAGACATTCTTCTTTTCAGCCACTTCTTCCAGCTCCTCTTCGGTAATATCAAGGCACTCTGGGGGCTGATGGGATATATTATACCTCCAGCATGGTTCTCGGTCAGCTGCGAGGTCTACTCCCTGTTGGAATTTGTAGTATTTATAGTTATGGATGTGTCATAAATGCCAGCACCTTAGCTACCTGAGAGTATGAGATCTGCCACAAATTAGTGGTAGGTGTTATGTTGTGGATATATTATTTTGTTGTTGTATTTCTTTTCTTCTTTTGTCGACATGTCAATTTGTCAATGCTTTGTGCTTTGTTGCATTTTCCAGCCATCACATTGCAACACTGCTGTTGGGCATGTATATTGGTATTTATATAGTGGCTGTTCAGACCATACTGGCAGCTTTATTTCTCAAGTGGCCAGCAACAAATGCAGGGAGTTTTCCACCTTTGAGGAACAGCACTAATAAAACTGTCCTGCTAACGCACGCTTTACCAGTTACGAGACAGTTACGCTGTTTTTAGTTTGCTCTTCTCTTCTTTGTCCGGCTGCCGTTACGTTAAAGTTGCTCATAATATGAAGCAAAAAAATAATTCTGGAAGAATTTCTAGAAAAGATCTATGGAATTGTGTGTGTAAAACAGCGAGAAGATGCAGTGTTTCCATCTTGACAGAGCCGTAGCACAACATGCACAGACAGAATATCGAAAAGAGGTTTGTTCTAATTCACTTTGAACCTTTACATTCAGTCAAGACTATGTTAATGTTATTTATCTAGATTGTTTCCTTTGTAATTCAAGTAGCTGCCTGAGGACATTCACACTTCAATCATTTCAGCCAATCAGACTTTGCCATCACCACTGTGAGCCAATCATCTTGTTGCTGTCAAACTTTTAAAATGATTCCTTTCTCTGCTGCTATCTGCTGTCATGCCCGTGTCCAAATGATGCTTTCAAATAAGGCTTTCTTGATTGAAATGCCATGTTTGTTCTGCGACAGTAGAACAGAGCAACAGCAAGGTAAATAATTTATTTATGCACTCATTACATGATAAAAAGTTACTCAGTAAGTAAATTGACATGACATGCTCCCATGGTATTAACGGGCCATATTTTTAAAGGGTGATTACCTTTTTACTTTTCAGCAGTCATGCCCGTGTCCAAATGATGCTTTCAAATAAGGCTTTCTTCATTGAAATGCCATGTTTGTTCTGCGACAGTAGAACAGAGCAACAGCAAGGTAAATAAAATATGCACTCATTACATGATAAAAAGTTACTCAGTAAGTAAATTGACATGACATGCTCCCATGGTATTAACGGGCCATATTTTTAAAGGGTGATTTCCTTTTTACTTTTCAGCAGGACTGCTAGATATGCTGTGTATTCTTACCAAGCGACCGAGTAAAACATTCCACTGTAGTCAGGACAATAGTGCAATAAAGTCAAATGTACCATACGAGCTCTGTAGGAAAGGCTGCATGCTGAACTCAGGAGATGCTGCTGGGTGAAGGCTTTAATAAATACATGCTGTGTGGAAAGCACTGCAGATACTGCAGGATATTTACCGTTGCAGGGTTTGAGGGACGTTGCTGGATTGGCAGAGGAGTTAAAGGGAGTGCAAGATTTGTTGATCAAATGAGTTTCAGCTCATTGTGTCTCTCTGGAGAGGTCTCAGGCTTTGCTTTAAGATGGAACTTGCTCTGTATAAAACTCTATTCTTTTTACAGAGAACACTGCTGTTGTTTATGCCCCTCGCTTTCGTTTACTTTACCCTCTGTGAATTGTTTATGGGCATTTTCTGCCTGCAGCTATTGCAGAATGTTCGTATTTTGTACACAGATGAAGTGCTGCCTAGCATGCAAAGAGCAAAACAAAGATATCTGTATGGAAGAAGTAGAAGATACCACACTAATGGCCACTAAACGAGGCAACAGTTTGAGTGATAGCTACTGTGCTCTAGTAGTCCACATCTCTGTAATTGTACTTCTAGTCCATCCTACAATTTACCGCAGTTTTTGATTAGAGCCCAAAAGTGAAAACAGTAACAACAAGAGGACTACATTTGCTATCAGCTCGTTTAGTAAAATTGTGCAGTTTTGCTGCTAAACTAGAAAATATCAGCCCATGAGATGTTTTGATTGACCCTCATTTCTCCTTTGGTCTGTGCTGCATTTCACAGCACCCCCGTGGAAGCAATTTCCCATGCAGGCATTTGGCAGGACAGCCAGTAAAACCTCCATGGACCACCTCACCTTTGCTCTAAACCTCAAAGTGCCTTTATACACTATGCATATGCATTTATGAGCTTGTATGCGGGAATATCACAATGTGAATGTGTCAGGTGGAAAAGAAAGCGGCTCATGCTGCTTTTTATGTTTCCCATAATAACCGTTCCTCTGTATTGCCAGCTTTTACCTTTGCTGCTGCGACTTCTGTTTTTTTTTGTTTGCACATACATCATCAAATAAATAATGTTTTTCAGATGTTTTGCTGTTACTGTCTTCGTTGTCATACCTGTCTTGAGATATATCTAACTCTTAACAGATATGCTTTAAAAATAAATTGTTCAACATTTTAAATTTGCAACCAGTTAGCTTAGCTTAGCCTAACCACTGGGAACAGGGGATAAAAGCTAGCCTGTCTCTGGCCAAAGTTAAAAGAAACCACCTAGCCCCCCGAAAGCTCCCTGATTGACACAATGTGTCTTATCAGGCTAAATGTCAAGCTAGGTGTTTTCCCCCGGTTTCAGTCATTGTGCTAAGCTAAGCTAAGCTAACGCCAGCTATCTATAGCCTTATATTTATCCTGCAAACATGAGAGTGACTCACAGCTACTTCTTAGCGAGAAAGCAAATACACACATTTCCCAAAATGTTGAACTTTTCCCTTAAAGCTAGGGTCTACAATCCTGGAGAGCTAGCAAGATTTGAAAGTGGCACCTCCTCTAACCCCCAATTTCCACTGGATACGTCTCCGCTACGCCGGTGGAGCTGATATATTTCACTTTAGTCAATGTGTCAATACCCACCAGGTCCGCTGCGCTGCTTATCTGTTCCGTCCCAGCTCCAGCAGTCTGCAGCCCTCCGGCACAGATACGCAGGACTTCTATTTCTGGCCAATGCCGGAGCACGACACAGCAATTCAGCTGAATTTAGCACGGAGCAGACAGGAAGTCTAGCGCCGAAATAAAAAACAACATCCAGTTACTTTTCAAAATAAAACACTCCGTGTTGACACCAGCACACATCGTTAGGCCAGCTGCTACCGTACTGCGCCGTGGCGGACTCAAACCGCAACTGGTGGGGACTGCCGGAAGGCGAAGCAAAACCGGATCGGAGCCGCAACGCAGCGGACCTGTATCCAGTGGGAACTGGGCTGACTCATTAGCCATTCTCATGGCTAAAAACAACACACAAAGAAGCTAACGTTAGCATTGGCTAATACGAGCTACAAACGTAGCCAAGTTGGCAAACCTTACATATTTCATGAAAATAACAAATCCCCCCGAAACAAAACAAATAATTACCTGTCCATCAGAAAGAGAGCAAGCTTTGCATGTCTTTTCATGCCCTTCACATGCCCCAGTTGTCTCCACCACTCAAATGCTGGACCGATGTTGACTCGGTCCGACTTCTTTCTTTATCCAGAGCCTTTTTTGTTGCAGCCTTTTCAGCCTCAGGCTTTCTTTTCTTTGCCTTTTTAGCGGGCTGGCTGCATTTTCTCTGCCATTGTAACCAAATGAACGTCTTCTCCTGCAACTCCGTATTTCTGCAGAGGAGTGTGCTGAATATTTCCAGCATCAGTGAAACGTAATGTGTGCACACGCGGAGGAGGGAGGGACAGAACGAGACATGAAGGCATTTGACCAATCCGTGCTATTTGGGCCGAAAAACACGGATTGGTCAGCTTTTTCTCATTCCTGCAGCTGCCACAGAGGTCTGATTATTTTCGTTCCTTTTTCTGAATACATAATGTATTGACTACTCTCAGGATTGCAGGACCATTTCACCCAGTATAACAAAATGTGTTTCTGAACAACATTACAGACCCTAGCTTTAACTTTCAAACTTTTAGAACTTTACGGCAGAATGCTACCCTCTCATCGCAGCATCATCAACCTTGAAAATGCTTCAGTCCTGAACTCAAATAAGTAGCATTCTGTTGCCTCCAGGAACAAGAGGAGAAGACTGTCTGTGGAAGTAAACATGCAGACAAGTTTCATTAATCTCTGCACCTTTTGTTTTCTTCAGTTTCATAACTAAAAACAAAGTCCTGTCATGATCCAAAACAGGAACTAAACGAATATCTTGAAATATGTAAAATGCACCGGAAAGGACAATTTAATACAAACAAGGGATTCAATCAGTTAAATCTTTTAAAAAGGATATGTGCACACGGCGGCCCATCGTTAATGCACATCTCATTTCAAGAATTTTAAACTGTTCACACTGGTTAATAATTTCATACACATCTGCCCTCAGGTCCAACGCTCCAGCCTTCCAGCGCTTAGTGCTGCAGAAGTGCTTACACAGCCAACCTGGGCCCCTCATATCTCACTTTCCTCAATCTTCAAAGAGGTCAGTCTGTCCTGCCCTCTCCGCCTCTCCCAAAGCATCGTTCACTACCCCCCCTCACATTCATTAGTCTAATGAGTTCAGCTACCGTCCACCCAGCCAATGTCAGCCGACAGTCACACTTATCAGCCCTGCAGCCCTTGTCCAAACAGCCACTCCCTCAAAATGTGATCTGCATCTCTGACTGGATCAATACTGCGAGAACAAACCCTCATCATCACTTTCAAGGTGAAAAACAGGGGTAAGGAAAGTGGAGTTTGTTGCTCCGGATGGAAAAGACTGGGCTTACTGCAGCCTGTATTAAAATCCAAATTAACAATATGGGATTACCGTAGGTTACATGAAAACACACATCGGAGAGAAAATAAATGAAGTTGCGGTATTATTAAACTTCATCTTTAATTTACCGCGATATATCAAGTGGCGCGATTAGCCGAAGCTAATTTTAGGCTTTAATTCCTCTTCCTGGTCCTCGCTGTGCTTTTCAAGGACTTTGGTGGTTGGATTTCAGCAGACAGCACAGTTTGGTTATGATCTGTCTGGGGAGGGGGGAGAGCTGATTGTGGGTCGTCTCTGTTGGGATTCTGCTTTCACAGATAAGATAGCCCTCGGAGACATGCTTCCTGCAAGTGCATTGTCTTCTATTTTCAAATCCAGTCGATCATATCTGGGTCAGAGTATTTGGCTAATTAGAGGGTAAAATAGTTTGTCGTAATTCCACAACAGGGGGACGTGCCACACTGAGCACATTTTTCAAAGACAATAAGTCTGTGACTGTCGATCCCTGATGGGCTTTTATACCCACATCTATAACGACGTATCTTCTGCTCATCAGCGCTATAATTTCCTGCAGAAATTGCGTTTAGGCACTTGGTATTCAATAGAGGATGTTTATCAGATTATATGAGCCTGCGCTGTCTGATTTGCATGTTTCCGAGGGGGCCCGGCGTCACGACTCCACTGCTCACATTTGAAAGCAGGAAGGCGCAGGCAAAGATTTGATTTTGTCTATGAGCTCTCTCAGCATTCCCATTCCAAAGAGCCTGAGTTCAAGATGTTTAATTTCTGCGTCCCATCAGATATGCTCCGAGTGCAAACGAGATTTATCCACAATCGGGAAAAAAAAAAAGCCATCTAGATAGAACCGATATAGCTCAGCCCCGCTCCCTCTTCTGCAACAACAGCTCATCTGTATTCTGTAAAAGAAAAAAGTGAGCTTGATGGCTTTTTTATCTACTTAAGCAAAACAGGTTGGTGTTTAATAAAATAAATATATAATCATTAAAAAACAGCTATAATTTTGAAAACATATTCTGTCAGTCTAATTAACTGAAGTGCTCCAATATACAGCATGTGACAAGGACACTTGAACTGTGATGTCCATTAAAACAGGACCATATCATGCAGTAGCTTGTCTACAGCCAGCGTCCACACCTCCTTCTTTACCATCTGTTTTATTGCTTCCCTTCCCCTGTCTTTTTTCCTCATTGCAGTAGAGGTCACGTACCTGAACCACATCCCAGCATCCAGCTGACTGAGATGTAATCAATAGAAAGCAAAGTTTTGCATCCCCTTTGACGACTGACCTTTTTTTGTTTTCTCCCCAAGAGGACACCATGTAATTTGATAAAGACAAGACTATCACCGGGATTTGATGCTAGAGGCGATTTGCTTTAAGTGTTGCCGTCTACTCTTAAAGATGGAGCAAATCACTTCTGAATGAGCACCATGAGGATCCCAAACGGCTGCTGTTACAGATCGGACACTTTTGGTTAAAACACGGCACTCGTGGTTGTGGAGGGTTGATTAAAAACATAACATAACATACATAAACATAAACATAACACAAACACATAAACATAAACAAACATAATGGCAAGATGAAATGTGCTCAGGTAATTCAGTTGCAACAAGAAGTGAGTTTGCATAGGGAGCAAACTGACTCCTTACTTAAAAATGTTCAACTTGAGCACAAACGCTTCCACCAATCCCAAAGCGCAACAAATCTGCTTCATGAGTACACCGGCCTTATCGCCACAACACGTTTCTGCAAACTACAGAAGGGTTGAAACCTTTCAAGAAACCAAAACAAGTCCGGTTGCCTACAGTTTAGCACTTAGATTCACCGTGATCTGGATGACTGAGAGCCCTATATCAACCTTTAACACGTTACAACTTGATGTTTCTCTAGCTTTGTAAACACTTTACTTAAAACAAAAAAACACTGGTTATGCTGCGAGAAACATGGCTGTAAACTATCCCGGTGTCTCGTCAAAAATATCCAGTTTCTGTTGCAGGAAAATGTTCCCGATATTCCCAAAACGTTGTGCTTGCAAGCGCCATCTCGAACAGTGGTCTCTCATCCTCTCCTCTTCCTCGCATGAACGTCAGCTCATACAGCACGCCTCTGAACGTGACATGACGGTATTGTAAAAATATTGCGTCAAGAAGAATGCATATCGGGTTTTGCAGAACTGTACAATGCCAAACACTGTATTCTGTCGACTGGGCTGAACACACAGATGGTGAGGGGAACAAGGAGACAGATCGGAGGGAACTAACGGAACTTGAGTTTCTGGAGAGTTCTGAGTGCAGCGAGAGGCCGTGCAGATTCCCACGCACATGGTCAGTGCATCCATTGCTAGCTGGCATACAGCGTAGGACTACAGTTCAGTGGTAACATTAGCACGCAGACTTGCTCACAGTGATCCTGCTAACACGCTCAAGTTTAGACAATGAGAGCTCTCTGTTATATGTACATTAGTGCAATTGCCATTACATTTTCTAACCAATTTCAAAATGTCTTGTCCCAATTAGTCACTTGGACATAACAATATGGGAACATAGGATCCAGGGTTTAAAATACCAAAGTTAACATTTAACATTTTGAACATTTCAGTCATGCATTATCAGTATAATTGAGTAAGTAGAAGCATAAACCTTCAGTTAAACTGAAAGTCTTCATATGATGAATGGGACTGTACAGTGTTTTTCTTACTGACAGAGTGCTTTCAATTTGCCTCTCATTCACTCAGTCACACACACACACACACACACACACACACACACACACACACACACACACACACACACGTCACTATGCCCTGTCCCTGACTTCCAAGCTCTCCTTGCTCTCACCAGGTAATGGCCCTGTGCTGTATGAGATTCTTTCAAATGGTATATTAAAGGAATAATAATAATAGAACAAATCTAATCCAACTCATTTGCTGCCCACTCACCTTTTCACCCTTGCATGCCAGGACAATGACGTTTTCCAGACTAATTCACTGTAGAAAGGACTGAATGCTGGAGGAGCAACCTCTCTCATGAAAGTTCACCACATAAAAAAGAGACTCATCATTCAGCAGCTCAATAGGCTTTGCAAATGTGGCTGCTGTTCACATCTGTATCAACGCTGTGTGATGGCAGGAAAAACCTTGTTCTATTGAAATGTTGTTATTTTATAACAATTACATATAAGCCTAAGGTTCAGTTTCAAGCAGAATGCGAAGAACATAAACAAAAAACATAATGAACTCAGTCTAAATATAAGGAGGAAAATCAAAATGAGACAGCTTTGTGCTCAGTGCAGGAAGGACGTATCAAAGACCTATTTTTTTTTTTAGTCTCACAAGCATTGTTTCTGTTGGAAGAGGACCAGACAGGGGATCTGAGGGAACAGGATGAATATTTAATCAGCGCAACCTTGTTGGCATCCGCTATGCCACCTTTCTGCAAAGTTGCAAGTTGGTATTTTCTTTCACAAGCACAGCAGAATGAAAGTCGAGCAGTTTGTGTTGATTTTTTTGATTATTGCTTGTCATGGCACCCATTGACAAGCAACACTCAATTCAAATGTGCGAAAGCATTTCAAAATACCACTGTTTTTTGTTTTTTTTTTTTAAAAAAAAACAGAGTCAGAAGATTAAGTATAAAGGTTGAAATAAGTATTTTCCTGTATTTATGTGTCAGGACTTTGGTTTGCTTATGTGGCTGTTTGTAAAATGATGTCCACAAGACCCTAAGATCACCTGTGTTATTCTTTGAACCAGTTTTGACTCTGAAGAGCGGATTAGGCATTATTTATGTGGCTACAACGTGTCTAAATTGCCCAAGCACAGGCCTAGAATAGCTCTTTCTGACCGTGTACGCCCCCTGTGACCCATGAGGTATCGTGTTAGTGCTGCAATTTTCGAGCAACATATATCCATAAAGAGGCAGGGAAATGTCCTTTATTTTTCTGGCTCAGCAGACAGATGGTGGGTTTCTTCTTTGAGGCTTAATCTCCCACAAAGCTGAGATAAAACAAGTTTAATACTGTAAAATCCTGAGGTTTTATCCCTGTTCTGATGATAACACACATATGGCTCAACATCTGGGGGGAGGGGGTGACCAGTGGCTGACCAAACATCATCACGTGACAAGTGATGTAACTTGAATACAACTACAGCTATAGTTATTAATCTGCATACGGTAACATTTGATAGTAGCTTGGGCATGTAAATAGTAGATCTTTAAATGCTGAATTATCAATATAGATAGATAGATAGATAGATAGATAGATAGATAGATAGATAGATAGATTTTTTTTGATAATTTTGCAGGACATAGCAGTGCACGCTTCATTATTCATTCCGCTCTCCATGACCATGTCAGCCTGTGCTCATAGTGCACATTGTTTTTTTTCAATAAATTGTGTATTTGACTGCACATCTATGTGGACGGAAGGTGATTATCCGCCTTGTAAGGCTGTTTTGGCGGTTGTACGAGAAGTTCTCTGTCAGCCTCTTGGAAAGGTTAGCCTTTAGGTGATCTACAGTACAAAGATGCTCCTTAGCATAATGATGGCTGAAGATGACCTTCATGCTAAAGATGACCTTTGTGTGGATGACCAGAGTTTGTTTTCTGTGTGTCACTTAAGTTTTGTTTTATGAATTTGCTTTGTGAATTTATCGTTTTCAGGTATTTAAGAATTTCCATTTTTTTCAGTCACTGTTAAGTTAGGTTTGTAAATTTGTAAGACACTCATTGTGGCTGTCGCAGCCGCAGTGTTCAGCGCTGGGCTCGTAGGTAGAGCAAACAGGCCGGCTGGCAGAGCAACGCCCCGCCTGTCTGCTCTACGTCACGAGCCTGGAAACACTCCGGCAGCAAAGACAGCTCAGAGGATGCGTGACACCGAGAGGAGCAGCAGAAGAATGAAAGAGAGGCCTAAGGAGTGAGTGAGTTTGCCAACACACCTGCAGCTTTAAGGTCTCTATCAGTCTGCAGGAAAAGTAGACATTGCTACTGTGTGAGTTAATAGTTCAACAGGCGGAGCATGGCTGGTCTTGTGAGAACTACTGTCCATAGTAACATCTCTGACAGGCTCTTCTGTTGTCGTCAGTCACATGGCAATGGTGCAGCCGAACTACACACCAGATAAAAGATTGGTTGTCTGTGTGTTACTAGAAGCATGCTCCCTGCACACAGGTGAACATCCAGGGAACGGACATTGTGATGGTGACATCTTCCAAGTACCTCGGAGTGCACCTGAACAATAAGCTGGACTGGATTGATCACACTGCAGCGAGATATAAGAAAGGTCAGAGCAGACTGTATCAGCTGAGGAAGCTCAGGTCCTTTGGAGTGCAGGGGGCACTCCTGACCTCCCTCTATGACTCTGTGGTGGCATCAGCCATTTTCTATTAAGTAGTCGGCTGGAAGAGCAGCATCTCCGCAGCAGGTAGGAAGAGACTGGATAAACTTATCAAGATGGCCAGCTCCATCCTGAGATGCCCTATTGACACAGTGCAGGTGGTGGGAGAGAGCAGGATGGAGGAGGATGATGGACAGCTGTCCTCGCTGCTGGTGCAGGAGTCCCACCCCCTGCAGGTCACTCTCACAGCACTGGGCAGCTCCTTCAGCGATAGGCTAATACACCCTAAGTGTGTGAAGGAGAGGTATCGCAGGTCCTTCCTTCCTGCTGCTGTCAGACTGTACAACCAGCACTGCTCCAGCACTAGACCTCACATGCGCACTATGTCATAAAAGAACCTATTTCTCTATTTTTTGCACTAACAACAATCACACTGCCACACTGCTTACAATAACACTTTAACAGTGTAAAACATTATGTATATACAATGTCTATGAGTGTCTATGATATTTCCATTTCTTACTTTTTTACTATATTGATTATTTTTTTTACTATTATTATTGTTTATTACAATAATACTGTCCTTTGGCTGCTGTAATGAAGACATTTCCCCATTTGAGGGACAAATAAAGGAAATTCTAATTTTGATTCTGATTCTGATTCTGATTCGCTCTAATCAAGGGATATAAAAGGCTGTTCATAAGGGTGTATTTGCTATGTAAAGTTAGTTTGCATTTAATGCAATACATGTGAAACTATCAAACATTTTATCAAACTATTTTCTTATTGCTATTGACATTTATACATGTTGCTATTGTTTCATCAGGCCCACTCTCAACCACATTTTTTCAAGTCTTAAAGCTCAATTTATTCAATATTCTGTTGCAGATATCAAACACCTGTGATGTACTCTGTATTTGTGCCAAGCGTAGCTGTATGGCTTTATCGCTGTGCTGTGTGCCGCAATTACTGTACAAGCTTCAGCAGTCGAGATCATGATCATTCTTTGGATAGACTTTTAACTAAAGGGTTCCTGCGACTTTGTCAGTCACTTCTTTTAACCTTACCATGGCTTTACAAAGAAGAATGTTCACTTCTAGAGAATGTTGAGAGTAGAGTTACAGCCTTTGTTACTATATTTATTGCTCCTCGAGTTTCGCCTCTCTAACAGAAATGCTTTTTTCAATCGCTAATTTGTTCCAACATTGCTACTTTGTGTCTTCTTGACTGCATTCCAGCTGTTGTCAAACGGAACAAAACACTTCCTTCAACAAAAAATGCCTTGTAATTGCAATTGCTTGCTCCTGGTAGGCATTTATTTTGAAATACAGTGGGGGAAAAAACAGCTAAAGAGAAACTGAAAGGACAGCGCTATGTACATGTACAGAAGTAGATTCTGATGATTTTACGATACATTAAAGACCTTAGTGGTACAGGAAATACCACACATGCATGTACATGTTCATGTCAGACGTAGCAATAATATAGAAGCCTGTTACTCACCAGCAAACATCCCCAGATGGTAGGTGAATTATGGGGAAGGATGCTCCAGAGCTGGAAAGGAGGAGACATTTATAGCTGTATCACGGAAATGGATTTCACTATTCATTACCCCGAGGACTGATGATGACATGACTTTTAATGTTGAATCATTGTACCATGATTTATTCCATCCATCTTGTCTCTCAATACAGTACGGCAATGGGACGTCTTGCATTGCAGCATCTTTGTCCTACTTAGTCTGTATGATAACTTCAGATGTTATCCAAAGGTAACATTAAATGCACAGTATGTAATTTCTGCTGCTCATAACCATAACAACGTTTGATAGTGAAGTAACACGGCATTATGGGAGATGTTGTCTTCATTGTTTAACAGAGAGTTTGGATTTTAGAATTGCTCATTTGTGAGCACTCCAAACAACAGTGAACAATATAGTGGCTAGCTAGCTTGCTGGTCAGCTGCCCTTCAATGATCACCTGGTATTTCTTTGAAAGTTAGGGCAGCTAGAAGGGATAAAGAGGTTTTTTATTACTGACGGCTGTTCAAATCAACGCTCAAATTTCTTGAATCAGAAAAAACACTGAGCATTGCTGTAAACATTACAGTTGGCCACTTTAGGAATTAGATCTTAAACGTCCCAATCTCTATTTGTGATTTTTCAATCAACCTTACAGCCCCCATGATACCTGGAGCAACTTACAGCACGTCCTGTCACTTAACTGGAACCTGCATTTTCTATGGAAATTTGTTTAAATGTTCACCCAAGTGTCCCCGGTGACCTCCCAAGTGACTTCCCCAGGAAACCAGTGGATATTACTGTATTTTGTATTTATATTAAATCGTCCTAATTGTGACAGTTTAACATAACTGTATTTTTATTTTTCACATAAACTATTTAATCTATTAAAATGTCTACCATAGTTGCAAAGTTTTAGGGCTTTGACATAAATGTGTTTGGTGTTTTTGCTTTTCATTTGATTATTTTGATTATTCTATTGAAGTAACCTTTGTAATCTTTTAATGGATTTTTATTAGCCAATTGTGGGACTGCCTCTTCGCTGTCAGTGTATATCTTTGCTGTTGTTTATTTCCTCCTCCTTGCTTCGTAATTGACTCACTGTCAGTGCAAATACGGGTCGACTCTCAATGATCTCTCAAGCATAAATCAAAGTTGAATGACAGAAACTAATCATTTCAAAAACTGGCACAGTGTACTTACACACAACTTAACAAAGGTCTCGTCAGTTTTAGACAGCGTTAGTCAGTGGTGGATCTTTCTAGAAAATCACCCCAGTAATCACCTCTCCCTCTCTTCGGCCTCCACAGCAACACAAAACACTTCCAACTCTTAAATGTGTTGGTACGTGCAAGGAAGCCGTGAGCTGGATGTCCGAGAAAAAAAAGGTTGGCGAGAAAGTGGCAGATGGACAGTGAATCAGACTTGGTGGCAGCACTGATGATGATGGCGGTGTAGAGGAGGGGGTGGGGTGGGGGTTTTGGGTGGATGCAGCGTCGCGGGGAGGGGAATGCGGAGGGGAAGAAAAAGGGGAGACATGAGAAACTGAAGAAGGTGAGAAAAAGATGTGTGGGCGTCAAGCCCGGTGACATGAGACAGACTGATTCAAGCGGGAAAGGGCATGTTAAATGAAAGCGGGGTCTGTGACAGCTCCAGGGCCACGGATTGCACTCTTTTTCAAACCCAGCTGCACCCATTTCTTCTCAGAGGCAACACACACACACACACACAAACACACGCACACGTCCATGTATGAGTGAGCAGTACATCCCCACTCTGCTCCTTTTAAAAGTTGTTAGCTTGTTGTATTTTTTCCTGCAAACTTTGTCTCCAGGGGTGAAATATGTTGCTCCCTTATTGCGATTTGATTTTGTGCTTCGGTGTTTACAGCCGATAATAATGCCCAAACAACAGTTTGGGCATTATTATTATTATTTAGTGCCATAAACAGATACGTCACTGCACTTAAAACTGATTTATTACTCGGCAGTTATCAGTGGCCTGTGTGGACTTACAAACATAAAGTTGCTGTTCAAAGAAAGGTGAGCATTACTCTTGAAAAGCTGCGATATTAAACTCGAAGCTGCGCGCCGAAGAGTTACCATCCGTTTACTGCAGATGCTTTAATGTCCGATTTTAGTTTTGCGAATACAACCACAAACTAATTTCACCGAAAACAGAGAGCGACGGAGAAATGCAAATGTATTGACGACAAAGGAAAATTTTATTCAGCTCTCATTTCTTGTGTTGGAAACATAATTTATCAAATTAAACATGTACCAGCTGGCAAATTATGCACCAATTACACTGTAAATCACAGATGACTCTGCAGCATGACAGTGACTGCACACCGCTGTTAAACTCTTCTCTACTTGCTGAACCCCAGGAGTGAGCGAGTATCCTTCTTCACACAAAGACAGACTCCATTTAAACTTGAAACACACACGCCTCTGTCGGCAGAGCCCCGCTGGAAGTAATAGCACCCCAGAGCCCGGGCGTCCCTATTCCCATGTCTACGCTTTACTCTGCTTGGCTGGCTTTTATTAATGCAACCCTTCCACATTATCCATCATTTCTCTCTGGCAAAGTCCTGACAGTTAATTAGATGCCACATTTGCTGGAACTATATTAGGCATTAAACGCTAAGAAAAAAAAAAAAAAAAACCTTTGGAGAGAGCCAGCAATCACGACCTATGTCAGCAACAAAACAGACACATATGAGAGGAGAAAGTGAGATACGACACTGCTAAATGTTTTAAACTTTTAAATCTAAAGGGGGAGGGACATTAGAGGGGCTCCATACATCACTGTGTCTGACTGTGTCCAGACTCACTGAGGTCAGACACTGATGAATGATTCACTGTTTCTGAACCCACAGCTTTGGGTCAGTAGACCTATATTACTACAGGAACCATGCTGGATACCGCACGAAAACAGCAAAGATTATAAGGTTGTTTCACCCCAAAAAATAGCAAAAAAAAGATGTTGACCACTTCAGCCACTGATAAATAAGCATATAAATAGGTATGTGATAATGGAGTAAATGGACTTGTAGGGGTGCTCACAGCATTAAATACCCTACAAGGAATTTTTAACAGGTTATGAAACAGTCTCAGTTAGCACTGATGCCACCATATGGCCTACATAAGCAAATGGGAACATCAGCTATAACATTGGCTATTTCTATTTTGTTTCAGTATAATAATACAGTAGTTAATAATCCTATTCTGTACTAAGAAGATACTTTACCTCAACGCCACCCATCTTGGAAACAGCTGCATTAAAAATGAAAAATTCCAAATGCACTGTGTCTTTCTACGGAGCCCCTCCAGGGTCACTAGGCAGAAAGAAAATTGGATTTTAAAATCTGTAGGAGTGGATTTGTCAACAGCGGGGAATGGATTCACAGTCCGTGCACACGGTTTTGTAAATCCCTGCTAGACTGGGTCAAATGTGCCCATGACTTTTTTCACAAAATATTAAAACTAGGGGTGCACCGATCTGATATTAAGATCGGATATCGGCCCCGATATTGACAAAACGGCTGGATCTGGGATCTGTAAAATGAAACAGATCCACGGGCCTATCCAGTTTTTTTTTTTCTCTCCGTTGCAGCACATCCTACGTCATTCGTCAGCGTCAGTGTGTCGCATGCTGGAAGAGAGCAAGTTGTTGTTTGACCAACTCTTTATTAGTTTATGCTCAGGTTTTAGCTGCTATGTTTTATTTTGTATTCCTGTTTGCAGGACGTTGCACTTACTCATGTCACATTTCTCGCTGATTAGCTAGTAGCCCCGCCGTCAGTTGTTAGCCTCACCGGTCAGCTGTTAGCCTAGCAACGCTAACTTTCAAACCGACGTACTCAATACTATTTGGGCTGTCCATCGTTGCTCCGTTGGTCCTCCCTCCACCACGACCTCAGGGTTATTGCTTTGTCTCCTCCTCTGCTGCTGCGGTCTCCCCGGCTCGCAGCGATGCTGGATGGTCGCCCCGCTGTGTGCACGGAGCCTCCAGACGCTAGTTTGTTTACAGACGGTGCTACTGACTGCAGTGCTAGTGTTCCCTCCGTGCTGACTGACAGGCGCTACATACATTCTTTGTTTTGTTTGTTCCAATTTGTTACGTGTGTCCTTGGGTACCCTGACAGGCACTATATAAATTAAATGTATTATTATTATTATTATTATTATTATTATTATTATTATTATTATTATTATTAATGTTATACATGTTTACAATGTTCGGTAACTGTTTGATTATTTTGTCTTAGTTAGGAAAGTCTGGTGCCTTTAGTCCCTTTCACATGGTGGAAGGTATACAGTTTATTATTAATTCAACAACGGTATCGGATTGGTATCGGGTATTGGCTGATACGCTCAGTCCAGGTATCGGTATCGGGACTGGATCGGAAAAAAACTGGATCGGTGCATCTCTAATTAAAATATTCATTTTTATCTTTCAATTGTATCTTTTTCATGTAAATTTAGTAAAAGTATTTTAACCTAATCTAAAAATGGTACTATTGCATAGAGAAGCTCTACTGGGGACAGAAATGGTAAAGGAGCTCCCCATACACAACAAACATGTGAGCCGTCTATGTTGTCCTTTGGGTACTGAAGCCCATGAGGAAACGGCCTTCTCGTGCATGATGGATGGAGCGCTATATGTGTCCTCCATCTCTGATCCCTCCTATTTCTAACATCCCACTTTGATATGATAATATAAAGATATTGCACTTCTTCACTGAATAATGCTTCTGTTTGATAATGTAAATGTATACCATGAGTTGCCAAACATACATTTTTTCTTGGCTGCAGCTTACCTAGGTAAGCATAAAAGCACCTCACAGCAGTGACGCCCCTTGAGAACATGATTAATGGCAGATCTCCACAGAAAATAGTGGCCCACATAGGGCTGTGATTGCAGTGACAGGCAGTATAGGTTTTGAGTGATACTGTCTGATCAACAGAACACAGCCTGGTTTTAACACATGGCACATGAATAACACTGCAGTCACTTAAAGGTTCAGTGCGTACGATTTAATGGTATCTAGCAGAGGGGTTGCAGATGGCAACCAGCTGAATACCCCTCATCTTACTCTTACCTTTTGCATGTCCTTTAGCATGCAAAAGGAAGAGAGAGAGAAAACAAGAGGCACATAGAGAAATAAATGTCAGCTGACTGATTATAAAGTAAAGACAGTTGAGCTGGGAAGAGATACGGGTGAATGGACAGTCTTTTAGGAGCTTGATTGTAGGTCATGGCTTACAGACTGTAAATCTGAGAAAATCGTCACATTTGAGAATCTGAAACCAATGAATGTTGTATTTTTAAATGACAGATATTCTCTAAAATTCATATTTATTCATATTAATCAACAAATAGTTTCCCTTGCTCTCTGTTATTTTTCTGTTTACCAAGCCTGTGTTGACAGTTGCACTCACTTACCTTTGAGAAGCCGTACAGTCTTACAGCCTCGGGGCATTTTTCATTTGTCCATGACATATTTGCAGACCTTCGGGTACAAACACAGTTTTCAGCGGTTTGCTACTGAGGCAGAGAACAGATCAATAAAAGAGGCTTAGCTCAAAACTAATTATAAGCACATTCCTTAAAGGATGCACAGTGATCATAATCTCTATCTCCATTAATGCCCTTGAAAAATCCAAATCCTCCAAGTTAGTCTTTCCTCCCAGAACTGCTGTCAGCCAACGTGAAACCTCTCACCAAGCGGCATATTTATAAGTTTTGTCTTTTAATACAACATGCCCGATGTTTTACACCAGGTATTTTTCCTGTTATATACAATATGTAGAGGTACATGCCCTTGACAGGGTCTAATGATAACAATGACTTCCAAGTGTACAATTTCATGAAAATGTTCATTTTCATGAAAGCTGATGCGGACTGAAGATCCTTGCTCTTCCATGTTCATGATCCAGCGGCCCTG
Source organism: Diplodus puntazzo (assembly GCA_963678695.2). Lineage (NCBI taxonomy): Eukaryota > Metazoa > Chordata > Actinopteri > Spariformes > Sparidae > Diplodus > Diplodus puntazzo. The sequence continues at coordinate 23,993,948 of OZ023162.1, forward strand.
AGCGCAGAGTGAAGTAATTATAGCTGGAGAATGACCTCTTTTTAGTTAAGTTTGACACAGGGCGTAGCTGAGTGCCTCTAAAGAACACTCATTTCAACACACTGGGTTTGATTTGCGTGCAGCTTTATTCAACACTGCACTTACAATGCCATGAATTAACCCTGATATGGCAAGAAGGCTGTCTCAGACTCCCACTGCTGTCATAGCCTCTGCTGCACTCCTGTCAGAATGTCAATTCACGAGCCCAGCCGGCCCTACGTATGTGCACTGTGTGTGTGCATGTGTACAGACATGTGTCTGTGTCATGGCCTGTGATTTAGCTGCTCCCCATGAAACGCAGTAATGTGCATGCAGCTTTATGAGCTGACATGAATAAACAGGCTGTGGCCGGTGAGCGGAGGTTTTTAAACCCGGTTGAACTTCGGCTTCCTCCAAAGTAACGACGGCAGCCTCATAGATCTCAAATTAGCATGCTCGCATTTACATATCCACTTGCATATTCATGTTCATATCCGGAGCGATTTAAATTCCCATGCCAGTCATGCAGCTCACCTGAGATGACAATAAGCCCCAGCTTCCCTGCTTCTCCTTTTCAGGCTATGCACTTCAAATGGTATCCTGTAGGTGCTGGATTTTTTAATATTTCTTTAGTTTTTTTTCAAAGGTCTTCTGCCTCCATGTGTGTATTAAGATTTGCACTGAGGGGCTGAAGCCTTCTTATTTAATCCATTTCTTCAGTGAGTTATTCCTTTTAAACACCGCAGGAAATGAAAAAAGGTTCTCAGGGTAGGATCTTGGAAATAAATGTGATGATCTAAGGGTGGACACGAGCAAAATATGCAGAATCCGAATCCTGCAAAATTATTTATTTTTCATGCGGAGCGGTCAGTCTCGTTTGTCCTTATTCAGACAGCAAGAAAACAGGCATGTACAAAAAGTTGCACACATTTCACGCCTGCACAGACATCCCTTATCGTCATCTTTTTCTATTTTCAGTTTTTAATCTTCCATTGTTATGAAAATGCAATCTGTTCAGTTTGGTGAGACACACAAAGGCGCTCTGAAATGCAAATGCACGAGGACTCAGCCTTAATCAAAGTGAATAATTATTCAGGGCCTGTCAAGATTCATTGATCTGATTTCAGCATGGATGTGCCCACATTTTTAGCTGAGAAGTGATGTACATTGGACATACTGGGTTTTCTTCTTTGTTCTTTTTTTATTACAGAAATTCATTGCATATGGATTGCACAATGTGAACGAAAGGGATATAATGCAGCTTAGTGGTGAGCAGCATTTAAAGCAAAACTCTCGCCAAAATGCAACCTAAGCTTTTTTTGTGAATGTATATGAGTCAAACCTTCGTGTAAAAGCATAATTATGACGAAAGAGGCACTTTTAAGATTTACCGTATTCTCTTCCGGCAACGTGACGCGATATCTCATATGACTTTTCTGGCTGTTGATTTTAGTATTGTTTCTTATATGAGGCTCCATTTTCAACTTCAAGGTCAATACTGTGTTTCGCTAAAGACAAAACAATGACTTATTCGTGCATTTATATGGAACTAAGCCTTAGGAGCGATCCACCTTAACTCACTTCCATGTTAAGTCGCATTCGGAGATTGATGCTTCTGGCTGGCAGGACGGCAGCGAGTGGCACAATCATCTGCTAATGTGAGTTGTTCAAAAACTTTCTTTTCAGTAAACTCTGTGTACACAAATGTGGTAGCTTGGTCCCTATGCTCAACATGCTCTCCTACCTTTTTAGTCTTCCTTCAGCCTCATTAGAAGCCACATTCATGTAAACACAAGCAAAAATAGCCGTCATGAGAAAATACTACCCGGCTCAACAGTAACTCGTTACCTCTGTCGTTGTGCGCTTTGTGCTAACTCGGCTAGCTTACTTCAGGGGCTGTGTAATAGACCATGAACCATCATCCTTAGCCTTAACTGCAGTTCTGGGTGTTCTGTCAAAATGTTATAGACGCCTCATTTATTATACTGCTCTAAGGGGAAAATGCTTTTTGGAATGGGTATTTCGAGTTGCAGTATGGCAAGTGACCACAAGGCAAAATGGAAGCATAGCTGAGCAGGGCCCTAGTATCAAATTTTTACTTTATATTCACATATTGCTGTGTGCTTTGTGCTAAGGTTAGCCACCGAAGTAGTTGCTCTGTGCTTTAGTTCAGAGCCTGTGTGCTATGTGCCTATGTTATCTGCTAAAGGAGGGTTTTGCGACCGCCACGGTTTTGTTCTTTGCCTCAGGAGCTGTGTGGTTTGTGCTAACGTTAGCCATTAAATAAGTGTGCTGCTTCCATAGCGGCTCTTCTATCGGACTCAGGTGCTGTGTGCTTTGTGCTGTGTGCTTTGTACTTGGTTAGCAGCTGAAAAAAAGTCGCTGCCGCTGCTGCTCACTCAATATCGGGTCAGTGGCTATGTAATGTGAGCAAAGCACATCATTGTGATTTTTAACCATATCCAACTACCTCATGTCTCAATCAAATGTAAGAAAACATAAATCTAACATTATCACTATACACGTAAACAGCTCACTGCTGTCAGGCTAGAACAGTATGTTAGTATTGCAACATTTTGGCTGCACTTTCTCTTCCATTCTTGTGCCACTAGCTCGCTTAAAGCTTTGATTGCCATGGGGATGTTGCGAGATTTTCTACTAATATAGCAAAGATTTCTTCTGGAAAAACTTACCTACAAAAACTTTAAATTGAAAGCCCCAGATGGCTTCAAATTAATGTCTTCAGCATTACTGAAGCATATATGACCTTAGAAATATGAAGTAAAAAAGATTTTTAAAAAACACTGCCATGTTTCCTGTTAGGAAATATGCACACACCCATACACAAACACACACACACACACACACACACACACACACACACACACACACACACACACACACACACACATAAATCCCTTTCTCACTCGCTCTCTCTGGGGTGAAACTTCCATGTGTGTCTCTGCCCTTACAGAAACATTCAATCTCTTAACATGCCATCCATGCCTGTCATCAAATTGGAGACTGTGTTACCATGGCAACGGTGTCTCAGGCACAGCCCCTGGTGACAGCCTCCAGCCAGTCCTTGCACACTTACAGGAATACACACACCAAACACACACACATTCACACACACAAAGCTGGAGCATGGACAGGAGAAATATCTGCACATCAAACAGAGGCACACTGACCTGCCTACTGCTGTTTTAAAGCACCAATAAATTTCCGACTGATCTCTGTCTACAGGTGGGGGAAAAGGGAGCGACTTCAAATGCCATCTCAAAGCAACAAAAGGTGAAAACATCTGAGACCTACACTATTGCCATTTTCTGGCCACAGCAACACACAATGAATGATTGTTATGGCATTCCTGAAAAGTGCCATCAGATGTTATCTAAAGGTGGCAGCTTCCTGAGATGACCGGCTTGGCATTTAGGCCACATTGTTGTGCTCTACATCAGAAGGTCCAAAATTATTCTGCTCTTTTCCAGTTCATTTTGCCCACTTTGCAGCCTTTTTGTGGGGGCAAACGTGTTTCTTATTTTGTTATTGTTTCTAAAACAAAGATGCTTATAGATGACTCATTTGCAACAGAAAATAGAAAATGGGATGTTGCCTGAAATATGTTGAGATTGAGCGGCTCATAGTTATTACATATTACATATTGATTGGTTCATGCTTATTCTTTTCACTAGATGGACAATTCACAACAGTATTTGGTTCACCTCTTTACATTTTTTTTTTTTTTATCAAATTTCATTGAATTCTGTTCAGAAATATTTGAATGAGCCACAATAAAATTGTGTTTTTACATTTTCATGTGCCACCATTTACATAATTCATCACCCATTTCCTCAGGGTTTGTATTATTTGTTATACATTGGCAGTTCTCCAATAAATTGTGTCATTGTTACTTATTTAGATGACAGGTGCAGACACATTCTGACCGTCTCATACGTTTAACCAAGCCACAACTCAATGGTCATGGGTCTCACTCACTTGATATTTTGCACCTCTGAAGTCATGATCTACTGCTGTTAAGCATATTTAATGCAAATGCTGATTCAAATGCAGATAACAAGCTTTTAAACATTTTCTCAAATTAAATTCAGGGGATTGTGCAGCCTTGTTGGAGGTAGTGTTCTCTGAGTGCTTCCTAGGTTCCTCATCTTTTTTAAATTTCACACTTGACTGTAAGGCACTCTGCTTTCTAGAGCAACTTTGCTTTTGAAGACTGCAAATTGGCAGCTTGTGACAAATGGAGAGGTCGACAGAGGGAACACCAGCAACAGTCTCTGAGTTGCAGTATAGTGAAGAATTCACCATCACCAGACTTCAGAGGGATTCAGCTTTAATTGCCTAACAGCGTTCTGTTTTACTAACAAAAGCTCTCTTTCCTCTTGTGCATGCTGTGTAGCATAACCTATCAGGCAGTTACAATGAACTCCTTAGTTGTTGGTGATATAATCTTTTTTCCCATTTATATGCTAAGTCACAAAGCGGTTTTGTGCCAACATCATCTTCAATGATGCTAATCTTTCTGCCACGAAATGGAAATGCGTGCCTGGCCCTGAACTGCCCACGCTGCTCAGATCCCAGCCACAGCATGTAGGCAAGGGGTCATGACGTGTCAACGTGGCACCAGGCCCTTTCTTGTGTGACGGCTGGAGAAAGTGCGAAGACTCTGTGGTAGGACCGCAGAGTGTAGTTTAAGAGAGGATTGTTTCCGACAAGAACCACAAGGCCCTGAATATTACCACAGCCCTGAGGCTGGCAAAGAGAGAACAAGCAGAAGGACAAATGAGAATGAAGAAACTTACAACCAAGAGGATGTGAATGCTCTAAAGCCTCGGGACAAAGCGGTCATAAGAGACAAGGCCGAGTGTCTGAGGACAAACTATAGTCCCATCACTTCTTGTAGAGAAAGGGCCCAAGGCTTGGGGTCTTGACAGATTGTTGCTGTTATTTGTAGATTGTTCCCCTGTATTTATTTTGTCCTCAACCTGGTCCTAAGATAACACGTGGAATGTGTGAGCTTTTATTGACTCCGATTGAAGGACTTTTCGGACTTCTTTCTTTATCTTTATCTTCATCTATCTCTACATACAACCCACATGCCAGAATACATTTTAGCAATGCATGGTTTATGCAAACCATTGATAGTTTGAAACATTTTTTTTATGTCAGAAATGTACATTTCTTTATGTTCAGTTTTATGTAATGACAATGCCTTGCTTATGGTCTGATTAGGTTCAGGCACAAAAGACACCTGGCCAGGAAAAGATCCTGTTTTGCTCTACCCCGTTGAAAAAAAAAAAATCCCAATCCTAACGTGCGAACAATAAAATGGCAAGCAACACAATCTGGCAACAAAAGGCAGACAAAGGAGAATACCAAAGTAATACAAAAAACTGAGGACAAACCAAAGAACCTTGAGGAACAAATCAGGAACACAGAGAACACATGTCAGGCTAGTGAGGAGCATGGGAACACAGGAGGGAAACAGAACACTGGGAACAGCAGCAAGTAGGAAGTGACAAGACACAAGAGGATATAACTACAAAGTAAAACAGGAAATAACTAATCAATAAACAAAACCAAAACCATGACATTAACCGACACAAACTAAAAAATGAAATTGCCCCGACATATCAATGAAAATATCCTGTGGTTTTGCACTGAAATGTCGCAGCGAGCAGCGGTCTCTCACGTTGCAGCATTCTTGCCATCATGGCATCATCCCCCCCTTCATCTCCTGATATGAAAGTCAGCTCATATACATGTAATCTGATTATATTATATATTAAGCGTATCCATGGTTATCAGAAACGCACAATGGCAGCATTTCATCCTGGCAACTGGGCTGCTAGATATCAATATGTCCAGGTATCCAGGCATGTTTAAGGCAGCAAGCTTTTAGAGACGGTTAAATCTGTTTATTTAATCATTCCACTGTTTCAGAATGAATGTAAAAATGATTTTGCATGTTTAAAACATTCTCTCTGTTGCTGTGGCCATAATAGGGCCGTAATGATGCTCTTTAATTATTCCCTGGATGCCTCAAGAAACTGAAGTGAAAGTATTTTTTGTGGGATCGGAAGAGGCTTTAGAGGTCATCATTAGCTGCTTCCAGCTTCCAACACTGGAAACCTTGATAAAATATTCAGCATTGTGCTGGAACGTCTGAAGCTTTCTCCTTCTTCAACAAGATTATTTTCATTTATTAAGACACAACAATGGGCGAGGCGGAGGAAGTAAAAGCCCGTACAAGCTACCTTGGTATTTATGAGGGCTTAAATCTATCAAAGAAGACATTTTTTTGAAGACAAACACATGTAGATGTGTCCTCGCTTGATTCATATTTAATACGGTGCACTTGTGCGCTGGCTTTACAAGCTGTATATTCAGTCCACTGAACTTCTTGTTCCATGTGGTGAAGATGGTTTTCATTATGCACCGATGAACATCACTAAAAGGAAAGTTTTCACTTCATTTGGAACCAGACAGAAGAACAGGGGTGCGCTGCTTTGCCCCTCGAGCATACTTGGTCTCTTTCATGATCGAGTGACTGCATTTTCTAATTCATTCAGCATTCTTAATGTCCTGCAGCTGAATGGCCGAGGTCCTTACATTAAAAGGGAAACAGGCGAGAGTGCTCACACCTCACTGGCTCAACATGCACTCCAATGGTTTTTCATCCTTCTAAAATCACAATCAATTTGCTGTTGTTTGAGGGGCGTGCGTGGCACAAGAGGATCATGTGCTTCATGACTTCTCACTCTGTTCCCAGAAACACGTTACATCTGTGAGAAACATCTTATTGTGTTGGCGAGCAGAGTGAAGTAATGAACACCAGTGCTAACATAATATATTATACAGTAGCCTCAATGTGCCCCCGCCATCTTTAATGCCAGAAAAATGCAATATAGAGAACAAACAATTGCCCCGGAAGAGACGCTTGAATATGTTTTTGATGATCTGGCCATGTGAAAGCAGGCACACTGCTGATATCATCCTCTCGGCACCGTGTCCTGCGTTCTTGACTGCGCGACTGGAAATGTATTAAATTATAGTAGCTGGGAGCTATTGGATGCATATTTTTAAGACTGCATGTACTACTGAGGCCTAGTCTGCAATGGGAGCAGTGGTGCGTAAGTACACAACATCAATCAAGATGGGAAATGATCGCAAATACAGATCTGCAGGACTGAGCGATGATAATTGCGGCGGCAGCAGTCTTATAAGGACCACCACTTGTGAAAACCTGCATATGGAGCGAGACAGACAGATAGACAGACAGACAGACAGATAGACAGACAGTTTTTTTAATCAATTCTAGGCCTGTAGCAGTCAATTTCAAGTGTAAAAAATATTGTTGCCCTACCCAAGGACTTCAGCCGCTCAGTCAAGCCTTGTGGCTGTGATTGAGTGGCTGCGGCTGAAAGGGCGATGGAGAATGATAAGAGCGTAATTAGAGGGAAAAAAAAAAACCTTGATTGCTAGAGAAAAAAAAGATGTGTTTCTTTCAGCTCCCTGAGAAGTTACTGAACCAGTTGGATTTTTACCTCCCAAAACACCCGACTGTAAAAAGCTGCTTTCAGCTGTGTAGGCGGATGGCTGTCTTATAGCTTTTGTTGAGTTACGAGGCTCGCAGGAAGGAGAGTCACACTTTTGTTCTGAGGAAAATTATATACCGTGCCTCATCATCAGGACTGACTCCCACGTTTAACAAACCAAATTTTATGTAGCTTTTAAAATAGCCCCAGAATCTTTTGCTTTTTTGTCTTAGCTGCTTTACTGAATGCTAAAATTAAATCTCTAGTGTCCCTTTGCAACTGTAGAACTATGCAACATGTTGCCCCCTTCCCGTATCTAATGTGAGCTAAAAAAAATGTCCCTTCTCTTTTCCTCTCGTCTCTTTTCAGATTTTCACGCCTTTAGGTATGTTACAGTACATTTAAACTCAGCACGGGCCAGTGCGTCCTGTGGTTAATCCACTGAACTGAGTACTTTTCGGCTGCATTCAGACTGCAGGCACAAGTGGCCCTAATCCGATTATTTTTGCTCATATGTGACTCAACTCTGATCTTCGCATTCATATGTGGTCCTGAATCAGATACAGTATTTATCTGATTTTTATTTTTCTTTCCAATCCAACCTTGGTCTGAGCAGTCGTATCAGAATTCAGGCTACTTTTAAATCCCACTCGACTTTTGACATCCTGATATTTTGGCTGAAAACTGTTTTTGTGAAAGCCATTTGCCACTCCAGGCTCCAAGTCTTCATCCAGACACATCGCCTCGAAGAAATAGCAGCCATTGCTCCGGAGAAAAAAAGCCACCACGAAAAGAAATATTATGTTATCATCTCCTGGTGATTATGTTGCACATCAACGTATAAACAGAACTGAAGAGGGTGACTTCACTGGCCTCCATGTTTACTTCTGCACAACTGTGTGCCGCGTGTGATGTCGTATGACATGTTGCTGTTTTGTGCATGCGGTTCAGTTCAGGACCATGCAGCCCACACTGAGCTCTCATGCTGGCCACATTTGAAAAATAACACGAGCAGCCAAACAGAAAATCGGATCCGAGCAGTAAATCAAAACTGAGTGTCACGTAGCCTTTGAGTGTTTTCCATTCCAAGTGGAGGCACACAAAATCAAATGGAGTGGAGAGAATGAAAACAAAAATAATAAGCATGTTCTTATTAAACAGCCTATTGCTTTTTATTTAGTTTTTTTTAATCATAAATCTTGTATCACAAAATACGCATTAGGAACGCAGTGGAATGTAGTTTCTCCAACTTGAAAGGCGACGTACTGAACGTTTCTTCACTAAACTCACCAGAAAACTAGTGAAAGTCGATTTTTAAAGATCTTTCTCAGGGAATCAGTGCGTCTCCAGAACCTCTTGGCATATGGAAATGACCTTTAAAAGGCTTTTCTCACAGTCTTTGTCTTATTTAACAGTTCCCAGTAAGAAACAAGTCCACAGACACAGGAACAAAAGTCGGCAATCCTGACTCGGACCCTGCTGAGTCAGCAGCAAATCTAAGAGGCTGCTTTTTTGACAGAAATGAGCGATCGATGTATTGAGAGGTTCACAGCGCAGGTCGGATCACCGTCTTCACTACGTTGTTCATTCAACTCTGTTAGTCATTCAGCATTGAGTGAGGAAAAAAACAAAAGGTGATGATGACTCCTGGTGGATGACACAATTTCCTCATTAAAGATATGAGACATTAGCTGTCAGCCAGCATGTTCTCAACACAACAGCAGCAGCCGCCTGCAGTGGAGCACACGCAGGTTTTGGCTTCCTGTTCATCACAGCTACAGGAGGATGAGTCTGGCCGGGCCTCGTATAATTATATCTCTAAAAAAGTGTGTAAGCACCCCATGCCAGTTGGCATCAGTTCTTTCAGTAATAGCCTTTACATTGACTAAACCTATCAATCTCTAAAATTGCCACACTTCCCTTTATTTATATCCAATGTTAATGTCAGATGCAGTGAACAGACTTTTATTGCTTTCACGATGTTAAGAAATGGCGTATGGAGGCCGGTGCTCTTACTTTTTTCACTTCGCTCAGGGAAGATGATGCTCATACTGACACATATAAATAATCATCTGGTTGTCATTAACACAGATATTTATAACCAGCAATTTGTGTCAATCATTCATTTTTTATGAGTTAATGTTATTTGGCTTTAAGGTAATTTCTATTTATTACACACTACGGTTTTTAGAATCAGCTGATTGTGAATCCATTATAATTATAAATCCATCTACTACAGTACGTTATCTATTGCTGCATTTGGTAAACACCGAACATCCCTCAGGTCAGGAGGCTGAAACTCCTTCCTCAGCTTGTTTATGAAGCCAGCTGTGTTACTTTTCTCACTTGACTGCTTTGTCTTATTGGAATCAATGGGAGACCAAGGCGGTTCACTCACTCCATTAATTTGGTATCATGAAACCGCAACTTTGTGCAAACCCCAAAGTAATATAAATCAGAGAGCCCCACACTTGTTTGGCTTTGACCATGGGAGACTAACATCCATACTAATGTCCCGTCCTCCGGCGGGAGGAAGGTGCTGTAGGGTTATTTTCCTGATTTAAATGAGACTTCAACCTTGCGAATCGATGAGCATCAACCCCCCAACAACCGGCACAGTGGCACTGAAATGCATCATGGTTTAAACTCACAGTACATGAGTCAATAAGCTATTTGAGATTAGGCTCAATTGTTATTTTCAACAAGAGATGCAGCAGACAGACTGCAAGGCAACATCGGTTCATTTGTGTTGCAGTGTGCCATCAATAAGCCCTCTCAAAAAGCTATTTTTCTGCACTGCAGGCTTTGTTTCTGACCATTGACGGGAGAAAATTGAAGATATTCAGAATTCCCACACTGACACAAAGAAAAGACTGGAGGCAGCTACTCCCTCCATGACTGTATTCATTTGTCTCGAGGCAGGGCACAAATCTATGAAAACTATGAAAAATAAAGTCGCTCTTGTCAGGATCTGCGGAGCGTCGTCGATTTCCCCTTGTTTCTCCTGTGTTTTTTCCCCCCTCCCTTGTTGTTGTTGTGTTTGTCTCCCCCTGTCTTTTTTTTGTCTCCCTCTGTCTGTCTGTCAGCATTTGTCTCAGGATGGGCGTGGCTGACCTACATTCTTCTCATCAGCCAAACTTCTCTCAGCTGCTGCTCCACACACCTGCGGTCCATCTACACTGATCACCAGTTACCTGCCCTAAGCCGATCTTTCCCCTCCAGGCTTCGCCAGTTGGCTGTGAAAAATGCCTCGCTCACCAGCCTGTCCAGTCACACCCAGCCTCGCTGGGACTTCCTGCTCTGGACTTCCTGGGAACTTCTGCTGGCTCGTGGAGCTCATTTTGAACTCCTGGATTTTTTTTTATTAAAAAAAGTTTTCTTCTCCCGTCTCTGGTGTCTGATTTGCAGGTCCAGTTTTGAATACTGTTAGAGTATAACAGTTCTTAAATTGGCAACACATTCCATTTATTTCTTTTTAGCAGGTTTGATGATTGACATTTTTGTACGAATGTGCAGCCCAAGTTGAGCCTGACGTACAGTATACTCTTACACAAGTGTGCATTCCTTGTGTGTAAAGATGTAAAACAAAAATAGACCAGCAATAAACCTCAGCTGCCCGTGAACCCACATGAGCACGACAGCAATGGAATAAAACAAACACAATCAGGTTTACTCTTCGTCTGTGTGAGGCATCAATCACTCTCGCCCTCAGGGTGGGGCCATCCATCTGCCTGTCTACCCCTCTGGCCATAATCATTGTATTAGCAAACATACAGTAATTGAATTTGCTTGCAATACTATTGGAAAAATAGATGAATTTCTCCATCCATTGTCAGGCTGAGAAATGCACCAGAAGCACTACAAAGTAATATAGAATTTTGTCTTCTTCAGCAGTTGTTTGGACACAATGAGCGCCAATCGAAATGAGTGGGGCTTGTTTTATCCAGGAATATCCAAGGATTTTCATTTGGTGCATTGCCCCTGGATGTTACAATGAACACTAAACAAAACCAATGAAAATAAGAAGAATACAAAATTAGTTCACCTTCACACGGGTTACAGGAGTTTCAAATAGTAAGCACATACATAAACAAAAGCTTTTATATCTCATTTTCATTTCTAACTTGGATCTAGTTGAGGAGGCTTGCGGGTATTTAACCGAAGTGGCAGAGAAGATTTATGATGATTCTGCAAATCACTGCATTACTTTCAGTGGCAAAGTTTTTATGTTTTTTCAAATTTTGCTTCCTACAGTTGTCATGCTTGTGGACCCAATGCAGGAGACAGCAGGCAGGAATCTCAATGGATGAAGATTTATTCAGGATAAACGGCAACACAAGGAACAGGCAAAAAGCAGGATCAAGGAAACACAACAGACAACTTGACAAAGGCTACATTTACACATAGCCAGGTATTTAGAGAAACAAATATTTCCCCCCTTCCGTTTTCAATAATAACATCATGCACACAACATCATTTTCAAAAAAGTTGTCATTTACATCAACCCGCATAAATACGCCATCGAGCGCCATTATAACTATGCCAAAACTGTAAACACAGGGCCACATGACGTTAAGCATTTTCTGGCACATAATGTGACGTTTGAGAACCTGAAACCCTGTTTCTCCCAGTTGACACAGCAACACATAACTGGCATTATCAGAAATCTCCACTTTGGCCGGAGTTTTTAGAGATAATCTTTTGTCTGTGATAAAAAACGGGGTTTTCGTGTAAATGAGGGGCTAAACCGCAGGGAAATATCTGCGTCTTCCCCTGGTGTAAACGGGGCAAAAGACCTAACGACTGAACTTAAATACAAACTACACTACTGTGGGGGTGAGATGCAGCAGGAGTGAGGCGGAGAAACAGGTGATTGTGATGAGTGGCTTAATACTAGGAAGAGGGAAGGAGCTAATGTGCTGAAAAACACTAGGAACAGTGAAGGCTAATTAGACACATACGAGACAGGTGTGGAGGGAGAGAGGACAGGGGAGGAGCACAAGACAACAGGAGGTGAACAGGGCAAACGGCACAAAAATAACATGAAACATAATACGCAGAAATGAAAGAACACAAAAATGACAGGACCATGACAACAGTGTACAGTATTAGCATGGCAACTACGGTACGATTAAGGCTGGGGACACATCATTCATGTCATACATACAAACATATTAACATATTTTTCTACAGCATATGTTATATTATATTAATGTTACATTTATGACCCAACTTCCATATCAGGAGACAAAGGGGATGGTAGCAGAGTAAGGTGAGATGCCTGCCAAACCAGTGACTGCAGTTCATGACTGAGTTTCAACATTTGTAAGCATTATATTTTTATGTAAACCTCAGGGCGGTTTCCAGCCATGTTTGTGGCGACCAAAGCAGGTATTTTAAGCCACAGTGTGATCTGTTCTTCACCTGTGATCTGTTTAGTGCCCAGACCTAATCGGACCACAAGCAGAGTGTTGGCACAACTTAGAAATTTACAATTTAACCTAAAGTTGCAACATAAGAAATCAAAAGTTTCAACATATAAATTGGACATAAATTGTGATGTGCTGTATGAATTTAATTGGTGGTGACAAGGAAGATTTCCTTTGGAAGTGCTTCTGCTTATTACTTTTACATTAACAGAGGTTCTGTTAGGAGCATCTCGGGCCCCTTGAAGTAATGGTCAAAATGTAACAAGTCCTCTCAATTGGCAGGACGACATCATTTGAAGCCAGTGTTTTAAGGGTACATCTGTCTTCAAAAACCAATCCTCTTAGTGCGTCATTGAAAACAGAAAGAATAGGATTGCACTCACTGTCTGGCAGTTTTATGTCCATGCCCTTCACACACTGAAAACTGTACATATGATTATGTGTATGTGCTTGTGTTTTATTTATACACTCCCCACGCAACATGTCAGCTGTAATCGCAGAACATGTACAAATGCAAAACTCCGCAGGACCAATTTGGCCTGTAAGTGGAAGCTGTACGCCATTTGCTGGTTCCATTCCATTAGTTCTATCAGCCGCGCTGGAAAGCCCTTTCTCGCATTGAGCTGCCATGTATAATTGCATCAGCGTCGATGTCATTTCACGCATTTGTGTACTTTAATGTGAAATACAATTAGAGAAAGTCATTGTCATCAGCTTTGCACGTGAAGCCCGCGCCCTCGACAGCTGGCTCTTCAACGGCCTTTTCCATTAGCAGAAGTGGAGCGAAACACAACAGCGCATGAATTTGTAGTGCTATTTGTTTCGTAATTTAATTTTGATAACAAAAAATAATAATTTATAGATTTTTTGGGGGGAGCTTTAATGCCTATCAGTTTGGATATTATGTATCTCACCAGCACTGCGGGCTGTCTGTCTACCTTTATTTGTATTGTGCTGGATGGGCTGTTGTTCAGTTTGATGGCACAGGCTCCTTTTTTTTTTCTTGGTCATCATCGCAGGGATACAAACTCTTTTGCACCTTCTTTTGGTTGGATGTAGTCAAAGTGACATGACTCAACAATGTCCTTGCAGTAGTTTATTTGGCCCATCAATTTAAAAGCAAACAAAACTTTCTCTATCACGTATTCTCTCAGATTCAGTTGTTCTTGTGTCACTCTTTGCGTGCATTTCAGGTTTACCAAAATGGTTCTTAGTGTAAGCACTTTGGATAAAAGCACTAGCTAGAGGAATTTAATGTCAAGTAATCTAGTCGAATGAATAGCTGTTACATCTGGTTGAACACAACTGTAAGCAAAGGTAGATTATCCTGCAAGTTAAACCGCAAGTGCATCTGCAATACAGTGGACTATTTTCGGAATTAAAGATCCACTGAAAATGAATGGGGTTCCTTACATGTTGAAACGCAGTCTTGAACTGGCTTCTCACCTGTACCTCCATCAAGTTCCCCTCCACCTCCTGATATGAAAGACAGGTCTCAAACATGTAATATGAACTTTATATGACATACATGTTCTATTGTAGAAATGTCAGCATATGGTACGTAGCCCGACATGTGCAAATGTAGACGTATCTGTGGTTTGTTAACTGCTACCATTTTACCATTGTGACTCGGCTGGCTTATTCGCAAAAATGTCAACAACATTTTGCAATTTGCCAGTTACAGCAAAATGTTGAAGCGTACTCATAATACAACACATTTTTTGGAGACAGGGCGTATCCCCATATTCAGTGGTAAGTACGGTCTTGATGCACAAACAGGTAGGAATAAAAATATCAACGACATGAGTGCAACTTAAGAAAATCAAATGGATAAAACAAGTGCTCAGTGGTAAAGAAAAGCAGACCACAATAACAGATATTTATTTGGGACTTTGGGGAACAAAGCATAGATTGCCTGGGTTCTAGCACTTTGGCATCCTGGCTAAAGAAACTGTTGCTCATCCTGGCTGCAAATCCCCTGACCAGATGGCCGTGAAAGAGGGAGGCGGCGGGAAGAGTGAGAGAGGTCCTTGATAATGCTAGAGACTTCGCGAATGCAGCATTTGTGGAAAATGTCCTGAATGGGGGGCAGAGAGGTCTGAATGATGTCTTTTGCGCTCGTTGTTGTGTGCTGTAAGGGCGTTACAGTTCAGGTCCAGTTCCAGTCACTTTGTTTTACTTTACTTTACTTTACACCTGACTGAATAATATCACATGTTTGTGGCTGATCATTTTTTAAATACAGACATAATTCTGTCGGGAAAACAACTAGCATGTGTCACACAGTAGGTAGGACAAAGTATAAGTTTGGATGTAAAACGCTTGAGTCCCTGTACCTGCTCCTTTTTCTGTTCACTTTAAAACAATACTTGTGGAAAACTGTTGAATTCAAGTTAAGATCTTGATTGCTTGCAGGCGCTGTGAACACAAAATGTATTAAAGAGGACACGTTCCAGTTCATCCACTGCGTGTGAGACAGTCCTGGAAAGCTCCAGAGAAAAGATCAGAGAAGCAGCTTTGCTATGTGTTTAATGCAGGTGGGGTGGTTCGTCAGACGCTTCACGAGACAGCCAGCAGTATATATAGTTAATTGCTCAGCCTTTTCCTGCTGCAACATTAATATACATTTTAAAACCCCAATGTTTATAATTCAACAACATACATTATGGAAAACCCATGGTGCTTTCACTTCTTTTACTGTATATTGTGATGCCAATGCTCAGGTCTTTTACTCCTTCCCTCTTCCTAGTGTTTTACGTTCGTCCTCCACCCACTGATTCACAGAATGTGTACATTCACGTTCTGCTTGTACTTCTGTGGTCAGAATTACTCACAGTCTGATGTCATCCTAGTGTCAGGACATTGACATAAACATGCACAAGCAGTGAATACCAATGAATGCCAGCAACTGCTCAATTTAAGCCAGGAGAGAAGATTTGTCAATAGTGGAATACTGGGAAACACTGAAAAGTGAATGCGGTTTAGTGCTTGAACTATACGGTGTTTGGAACTGTCAGCATCAGCATTATCCGATTCCAACGGGGTTGTGTGGGAGTGGCGCAACTCTCATATTCAGCAGCTCTGGTGAAAATCAAGGTTGTAATGTATGTCTTCTCCCATTGGCCACAATAGAATAGAAAAGAATAGAATAGAATAGAATAGAATAGAATAGAATAGAATAGAATCACTTTATTGATCCCAGACTGGGAAATTATTTTGTCACAGCAGAAGTGAGCCCACAAAAAAAGAAAGAAAAAGAAAAACACACTGTACATAACATAAATAGAAAGCAAGATATATACAATGTATATACACAGTGCAAACTGTACTATAAACAATAATAATCTATACAACTATACAAGAAATAAACAATTCCAATGAATGTAAAATAACAGAAGGGGCAACAATGAGCTTATTCCACACTTGAAAAACAAAATTCACTGGGTGTCACAAAGGTTGGATTTTGGCTTAACCAGAAGTGACATAGCTGAAGTTTTATAATGTTACAGAATTAAAGAAGGAAGAATACCTTGTTGGTTTGGAAAATTAAAATCTGGTCAATATCAAAGTGCGGATGAAGCAGCGCAACCACTCCCCGCCTCATCTTTTCCATAGGACCATAAGAAACTGTTGGGGCTACATTTCAGTCTTAGTCAGTGTAAAATAGTCTACTTACTATTTCACTCTTTTTTAGAAATAACAAACGTGAAAATGTGAAATGTGAAAACACATTAACACCATAAAAGAGACTGGCATAAAATACAAGAGGACTTAAGATGAAGCACAAAGACTACAAAAATGCCGCTGTAAGTAGCTGACGGGATTCACAGACTGAAAGAGATCAATGAACCTGGTGAGCTAAACCTCCCTCTACCTGACTACTACATTTCCATTTTTGGAAACTGCACAACAGGCTTTAAAATTGGATGAGTGAAAAAAAATAAATAAATAAGCCTTCTAATGAAATTCAAGGGGTTCACTGAGACACTCACTTGCTTCCCTTGATGAAGAAGCACGCTCTGATGGGAAGGTGAAATAATGAGAACCTGGATGCCTGAGAGGTACAACGTAATTGGGATGGGCATATTCAATCAAAACACACTTCTATTCAATTTCCACTCTTGCGGGCTTACCTCGCCCGTAATTTCATTTGATTGGCACCAGTTGGAGAAGGCAGAGGGTGCAGAACTATTTCCCCTCTCATCAGGCGGTGATGGTCAGTCTGTTTCAGCCAGAAAATAATTATTCAGATGACTTCAGTGACCTCTGAAAGTCATTTCGTGTTAGGACAAGATGCGACTCGTTGGAAATGATGTGCACTTCTCTCTGTGCAGGATGTGACACATTAAATCTCTACGGCTGATCATTTTCGGCCTATTAAAGCCGCTAACAGCTATAGTTTTTGTTCGATTGAGCTGAAAAACTTGTGGGATGCTGTTTGGAGCGTCAGAGGATGCACTGTATGTGCAATTAACAGCAACCATTAACCATCCAAGACAGCAACAACTCACTCAAGGCATCAGATATGACAAACAATTCAAAATGTTTTGTTCTGAGTCTCAATTGAACCCTCCAGAGGCTGTAAGGCTGTTGTATTGCATTTGTTTTAGACTGTACAGGAGCTGCCATTTTCACCCACTTAAACAAGGCTAAAATAAACCATAAAAAACTATTTATAATCAGTGTGTCCTGTTAGTTGCCCCTGTTAATTATATGTACGTATATATATTACTCAGAGCCACAGTGTTTGCTTTTCACTCTCTGTCTAGACAGTTCATCTGCATTTTCCTTTCACACAGTCATCAATGATGGCCAGCATTAAATCTGCTTCAAGGACGTAAAAGTGCCGTGACGACTAAAGTCATGCAGCGATTCTCATCACATCAGAACACCGTGAATTCAATACTGGCACCTCTGCTGTGGGTTGATATGCTTGGCAGTGACAAAGGGAAGGATTTAGGAGCTGGATAATAAGACAAAGGGGCCACTGCACTAATTTTATATCTTCTAAAAGGCATAGAACAGGTATGAAATATGTGTCTGTTCAGAGGGCAGGCAGGGATAAAATAAAACACAATAATACACAACAGCCATGCAATAAATACCCTTTGAACAAAATAACAAAAAACACACACCGCAATCTCACTGGAAACTAGAACCTCAGAAGGTGAGCTAAAACAAGAGACAGCAGAAGTTTAGTATTATAATCTTATATAGCACGTATTGCACAGCTGCACACAGAATCGCACAATAATTACAACCATTCATGTCGTGTCCATTGTGTCCTTGAAAAGTATCACTTCAGAGCCAGCATCAGATTCAAAGTGGAGTTATTTGTGTTGCGTCAGAAAAACCTCACACCAGGTTAACAATGAGGAAAATCATTTCAATTTACAAATGAAATTATTAACATATTTCAATTAACAGTGATGAGATGTTTGTTCTGACTAATGGCTACAATAAAAATGATCCTGCACCTCCCATTCCATAGTAATTCTTTCAAATTGTTGAATCCAACAAGTCATCAAACTTCAATACTGAGGAACCCTCAAGAGGGAAATACCTCAAAAGAACAAACCTCAGCTCAGATCAGTTATCGGCCCTACTTGACCTTTCCTGAAAACCACTTTCTATTCTTCATGTATACTGATGGTTTCCACAGCTGCACAGTGGATTCACGTGGAGGAAAGGAGGAGAGTCCTGAGCTGATACAAGTGAAGGGTGCCTTCCTACATAAGTTCATGTTGTACAATACGAACAAATGTGCAGTGCAGCAGCAAAGAATGCACAAAATAGGAATGGCAGGCTACCTTCAATGACTAAACAAAGAGGACGGTAAAGAAAGATGATGAAAATCTATCAACCATCAATGAATAGAGGAGAGGGACAGCAAGAATATCAACATTTACTTACAGTTCTATTGTGACAGACCTTTCCAGGTTTATTCAGACCAGATTGTATCTTATTGCCATGTGACGTTAACTACTCACTCTGTCCTGTCCTCTTTGACTAGAAGAGAAACATCATTGCCACCTGTGGGAGTACACTCCATCAATCCAAGCCAAACTTGTTCACTGAGATATTACAATAGTTTTATTTCTGTCAAACACATCCATTAGTCACTCTTAGTCTTTTGAAAGATTGTCCAGTGCATGATCCAGATCTTTTAACTTTTGTTTTGTAATTTTGATTCACACATGCTCAAGGAATTAATAAATTAGGTGTATAAACTAATATTCCCCTCACAGACAGACACACACACACACACACACACACACACACACACACACACACACATTACACACTCACATTCTTTGCTTTTATATTGATGTTACTATTTTTTTGTTATTATATATAATTTGCTACTATTAGCTTGTTATCACTTTTTTACAGTTATATGATTTTTTATGTATATATTTTTTTCTTATAATATTGTGAAATTTTAACATTGTTTAGGTAGAGGCTTCAAATAAGCCCACTGGATTTTCTGCCTCTTCCTGCATTGTATGTTATTTGTATTCTTTGTCAATCTTTGTGTATTTTTTAACTGTGCAACATAAATAAACTAACTAAATAAACTAACATCCAACCACCCTTTGACATGGACTTTTCCTGCTCTTTCCGACTAGACTAGAGGCATAAGCCGCGGACAGCTGCTGTGTTTGATGCGGATGGTGAATCACAGGGACATGCTTCAATCAGGTGAAAGACCAACAAAGACACAGGAGCTAGTGGAGCAGATATTAGCCTTGGCATGACGTAATGACTTCCACTCTCTACATGAAAACAATGCTGTTTCTTTATCTCCATCTCTTCCACATGGATCAGCAACTGGCGTAGGTGCTGAATTTGTACTCAAGCTTTGAAGCCTCAGTTCTTCACCACAATGTCATGTATCCATTAATTAAGCCCACATTCAATACCCCTTTTTCATAAAGTTTCCATCTTAGCCATACAAAATTGATGGCTGCAGAATATAAATGAGAAGCTCGCTTTTTGCAAGTTCCAACCTGCTGTTTCAGAAAAATACAATTACGTTGGAGTTGAAAATTGCCTCCATTAATGATTCGTGTGGGAATGCTTGACAGGCGTAGCAGGTCGGTCACCTTTGTATTTCTCCGTATCGAATGTCCTAAATGGATAAGATGTGTTATTTCACCTCTAACAAGCTTTAAATGAACACAAGCATTTTCACTTTCAGAAGAGGTAGGTCTTGCTATTGTGAAGAAAAAGTGTGCTGTTAGAAGTACAGATGATACAAAAGAGAGACGATGATTGTGTTTGTGTATTGCCGCATTCTAATATATTATCCATTCAGAGCCAAATATTAATGGGCGGTCTCTTTGGTAATAGTATATGCACTGCTTTAGTTGCCATGGTAAAGAAAATGAATGATTTCCCTGTATGTTTCACCCAAGTATCTGGATGAACATTTAAATGGACTACTGGGTCACAGAAAACCTTTTATTAAGCACCAAGCACAGCATCAAAGGGCACAATCTGCTCTCTGTATATACAGTACAATAGGACAACATCCTTTCAGCTGATAGAAGAGCAAGACGGTCCCCGCTGTCAGTGCTGCCACAGCACCTAAGATGTTCACATCTCCACATGCAGCCTCCAAAAGGGTCTTTGACAACCATTTTAAGCCTATAAAAAAGCTAAAATGAATTACGTTCAAGAGGATGCAAACAATTTAAAAAAAAAAGTTTTATGAGAAGTGGGGAAACTATTTAACATTCAGGGTCTTTTGAATTGTGTTTTTTAATGCCTGAAAGAACACAAGATCAAAAGCCTTCTTAGCCTTTACTGATATGAATACCTCTCTCTTCAGGTTTAAAGATCAAAGCCAATGGAAATTGGATAAACAGCGTTTTCTCACACACCAGTGATATTTTCATAGATTATGTCAATTTAAAGCAGATGTTTGCACAGCTGGCAGGAACTTCGAAGCACAACCTGAAATGAATTATGTTGCAGCAGGCCTGAACCAAGCCATCTGCTAGCGTCTGTCTGCTGTGTGGTCACTTTACACATAGGATGGCAAATGTTTGTGTCTTTGAACAAACAAATGAAAAAATGAATAAGAAAGGTGAAGAGGACCACATTTCATTTACTTTTACACATTTTTAAGATGTACTGTACAACCAGCATTTAATGGTGACGTAAAGCACCTAATTTATACAGACTTAATTCAGTCAATTAAAGAACAGATCAATAGTATAGACGTCATTTCTAAGTAGGATGTGAAAATCCATCATTCTGTTAGCTCTTTGGAATAGCCAATCAGTAGTGCCTGGCATATCATTTGTGAAGAATAACAATTAAACCAATTCTGTAGTGACTATTTTAGTCCAACCATTGTATTTTCCAAAATGCATTAAGAGACAGGTCACTGCCCGAAATCACTTGTTTTCTTCTTTTTTTTTCAAATATAAAACTCCACCAATTTCACTGAAAAACTGTAACAGAAAAAGTTGAGTATTTTCTGGTGATATGACAGTGTGGTCAAATGTTTTGCCTTTAAAAACTTCCTCTTCTGATTAAAGAAGAAAAAGTAAAAAGTAAAAAATGAAAAGGTTAATATCATGCAGTTAGCTATGTGTCTTTCCTGAAGCCGACCTCTCTAAATGTCGGCGTTATGAGTTAAGTGAAATCATCCTTCATCGATCCTCCTGGGTAAAGTCCCTCTCTGTATTCAACCCATCCTAATTAGGAGCAGTGGGCATCAACTGTACAGCGCCCAAGGACAAACACCAACTTCCAAGTCAGTGATTTGGTCAAGGGCACTTAACAGAGGAGTTAACCTATTGCATACATTTTTGTGATGGTGGGAGAAACCAGAGAACGAACACAAAGACAGGAGAGCACAAGTTTTTTTTTTTCTCAAGGATTTTTTCCACTGCCTTACAGTCTTCAGGGGTTAGGTTACTGCAGGATGAAAATATAAAAAGCAAAAAATCTGTTGCAGAGAGGCCTTAAGGCAGAAAAGCTTTTACTGATCTGTTCTTCTGGTCCGATACTTTATTTTGTTGCCATAGTCATGGGTAAGTTTGCCCTTCAGAAACAGAGAAGGACGGACTTCTAAAATTAGACATTAATTCATAGTTTGGAGTTACTGAATAATTCATTATCTCAGAGTTAAAACAGGCATCATTCAGAAGCTCAAAGCAAGGTAAACCAGAGCATTTCTCTCTGCGCGAATGAGATCAATGGAGAACTGGTGTGGTAGATTTGTGGCCGTGAACTGTCTACTGCCTCTTGTTACTCGGTAGTAAAGTAACACCGGGGCAGTGTGTAGTGATCCCTATGTGGTTGGTTCATGAAAATCACGGCCAAATCTGTTCAATTTCACCTGAGACTGGGACACAGGTCCCCTTTTCCAATACTCGCACAGAACGCAATGACAGTCAATGTAATATTTCGCAGATTTTGCATGAGAAAAATAAACCTTTGGTTGTCTATCTTCAAAAGACCGGTATGATACGGTAAAACTTTGGTTCAGTGAGGCGTAATACAATGAAGCAAAGTCAAAACCATAGGATGGATATTTTACTGTGATATTAGAAATGATATGCTTGATTATGGCATTTACATAGTGTCGCATTTTCTGCTTATTTTAGGTAGCTAAACTGGACCACATAAGATCAGGCAGAGATATTACAGGGAGAACAGAATATCATCAATTTTGTTCAGATTAATTAGCAGTAAGTAGGCATACGTTTGACAATTTCTATATTGCGTATATGAACAAGAACAAGAATGAAAAAGCCTCTTGAGAGGTGAGAAACAAGTCCAGAAGCCTACGATAAAGCACAGAGGACGTACAGGAGGTGTATGTGTGTTCATGTGTGTTCCGTATTGTTGTCGATTGTGTTTTCATGCATGTAGTGTGACGTACACTTGCTGTGTCTGAGGTTACTCAGAAGACAAATTTCCACGCCTAGTTGGAAAATTGAACTTCTATTCTCATCACTTAATTACCCTCGCTACAATAATATTTCCTCGCCGCACTGAGTCTGAAGGCTTTGCAGGTGTCCAGTTTGTGCATGTTGCATGAAGCACCGCGCTCTCTGGAAAACACTGTATGGTAAATTAATGAGATTTGCCGGGCGGTCAGCAGTTTGTGAATGTGCTATCACTGCACATTAGATTGATCCAAACAAGCACTTAATACATTGCTTTCTGGTCTGAGGCGCACAGAGGGGTCCAGAGGATGCAGAGACAAAGAAATCAATCGGCCTGAGAGAGAACAGAGAAGAGGGGCAGCGAGAGAGTCAGGGCGGTTGGAAGGAGCCAATCCAATCAGACTGGATGATGATTGCCTGTGTAGTAATCAAGTTTTTATATGAAGGACCACAGGAAATTGGGACGCTAGTCAATATCCAATTTAATCAATACCACCGAGCTCTACTCCACAGCAGCAATTTCTTAAAAAGCTGCTGGCTGGTGGCGCCAATCTTTATTAATAATTTTAGGAAAGAAATTCTCCAAAGATGTTGGTTCAGGAAGAAAAGCTCCGGTCCTAAAAATACACACTTCTCGCCCTTTGTTGACACACGGCGATGCTTCGGTGAAGTCGGCCAGATGAGTTTTAAATTAAACACTCTGACTTTGTTGTGTGACTGTTCTGCTCATAGATTTCTCTCTCCGCAGGCATGAAAGGGAAAAAAAAGTAGTTTCAGATTGGATCAGATAGATAGCGCAGTAGATTACAGATATACATTAACTTAAGTCATCGTTGTTGACATTGTTGGTACAATTGTTGTTGGTACAATGTTGGTAATTGAAATGCAGCTGGTAAATGATTTTTTTTAAAAGGTATTACATTTATTTTTGTACCTTCCTTCAGAAATGTAATTGCATCGCAGATACAACAAAGAGTTATTCCCTAATACTACACTCTAATAATGAATGGTTTGATTAAAGGTGCAATATGTAACAGTCGGTCAAATTCATACTCAAAACAAATAGTGTATCAGCAGATAATGTTAACTGCTGCTAAATGTAGCTGCTGTTTACTAGTTAGCTCAGTTGGCCGTGCAACAAGCTGTACCGACTGGGAATTTGGAGCTAGGGCTAGCTAGTTAGAAAACTAACTTCAGTAGATATATTACTACACAATATATAGATGTCATGATGTCAAAATGGTTATTCCTTCACTTTCTGTTGATAATTAAAATTTTTGTTTTATGTTTTTAAGTAAAATTCTTACATATTGTGCTTTGAACTTTTCTTATTTCTATTGAATCCACCATTAAACGTCACCCCCAAATAGCCATTTCCCACTCATAGCATGGGAAAAATAACCAGATGTATAACTAGTCTGTCAAGATTTGTATTGCACATGTACAGATGGCGCACATAGAGCTGTACTAAGAGGGGAAGTTTATATAAAAAGAGTTTTGAGGGTGGTGTTCTGCTGGTCATTTTCACTGACAGTTTAAAAATGGACGACGCTCTCCCCACTGTACAAAAATAATGGTAAAATATCTCAGAAACAGCTTCTGCCATCTTGTGCTGGCGACCTCATGCGGAGCCAGTGACTGGATAGCAGGGCCCACGGGATAAAGTCAGGAAGAAAACATCAGTCAGGATATTTTATTGTACAATTGTTCAGGTTATTACATAATTGGCTTTATTCTATTTTTGATCAACTTAAAGCAGCATTATGTAACTTCTATAACAGCTTTAAAATCATGGTGATGGTACCGTGTCTAGTAATACGGTGAACTGTGTCAAACTCATTCGAAAAATTGATGCTTAAACATAACACAGCACAATAACAACAACATAAAATGAAATAAACCGCTTTGACATTTTGAATTGTATTTGAATCGTGAGCTATTTCAAGTTTTCGAAGGGCCCATGTGCCATCTGCCAACATGGAGGGGCCGGGGCAGGGGTGGACTGGGACAAAAAATCGGCCCTGGCATTTTTGGCTTCAACCGGCCCCTCATAAATAGCGGAGCACAAGCGAAAAAAAAAGAAAAATAACTTTTTGCCTTTAGGCATATTAGAAATGTACAGTTTATCATTGCTTTAGAAGTCCATCAAATAATCATTGTGAAAAGCAAATAAGTAAATTTACTCAACACATAGTTCTACCTCCTCCTTCTCTATTTCAGCATAATGTATCATCAACATTCTAAATCTCAGAGGTTTAGTGTCTTTTGATAACTCCACCACTTTAAAGTAGTGGAGTTATCAAGGATCAATTGAACTACACAGAGCAGACAAAATTTTGTCTGCTCTGTGTAGTTCAATTGATCCTTTTATCCTTTTATTGAAATCATCTCTAACATGCATTTTCTGAATTTCCCTGATATAGCAGCTCAATTCTAATTCTTCAGGTTAAAAGGTGCGCCCTCCTTTAAAAAGCTGTAACAGTGTTATATCAGGCTAAAGACAGGGCTGCTTTATGAACTCATACAAAGCAACTATGTCTTAAAAGCATTTGGCACTACTCTTATTCAATGTGGGCATACCTTTTGCTAATAATACATTTATACTCTTTTTACTTACTTTAGTAATGCTTAAATTGCAAAGTTTTTAGCAGCCCCTCCAGCGAACAAGTCTGTGATTTTAGCACATTTTGCAGCATCTACAGTGAGATTCTTCTCTTAGCATGCAACTTTTCTTTCTCTTTAATTGCTCCATGTTGTCACTCTCGTGCTTAACACTTTGAAACTAGCAGAAGTTACAGGAGACAGCGCAGAGAAGGGGTGGGGCCGCTGTCGTAATATATCCTGATTGGTTCAGTCCACTGTCTATATTGAAGATGGACCAATGGGCCGCCCCCTCTAAACTTTGCACTTAGAGAAAAAAAAAAAGAGGAGGGCTGAGAGATTTCATTGGATTAGCCCAATGTCCTTCTAGAAAATCAACTAATGGGCCGTCGCGGTCGATAAAAATAATTTATAATAAACTTTTTTGATTAAATTATGACAGCCCAGCCCAAAAATGTGCGTCGGCCCACCGGGCATTGCCCGGTATGCCAGATGGCCAGTCCATGCCTGGGCCGGGGTTAATGTTGTACTGCAGACAGCCAGCAGGGGGCAATTGGGATGATTTGGCTTCACTCTTGGGGAGCTGTCACGTCGTCCATCTTTATACAGTCAGTGTTCATTATCTGAGCTAGCATTAGCAATGGCAAACATACTTTTTAGTCCTTCCTCCTGTGATAGTAAAAGTGAAAAATATGGTTTGAAAATGCAAATAATCAAATCTAACATTTATCTTACTTCTCTGCAAACTAAGTAATCGATCATAAACTGAGCAAAATAATCGTCTGACCTTACTAGCTCTGAATTACAATTCTTTTGCCTCAGTCCTCTATCATAGTATCATGCATTTAGCCATCAAGCACGTGTTAAATGTATATATGTATTTATTAATGTGGAATTTTTCTTTTAAAATAATTTCTACCAACTCTGGAAGCTCACGTTAGTTCAATTTGCTAGCCAGCTACAGTGAATAAAACTTGCCACAGTTGCCATTTCAGCCACTCAGGTGTTTCAACATTTAGATGAACTAAGCGAACTGACACAAAGGTGTGAAACCTCATGACGCGCTTTAATGCCACAGGGTACAGTTGTTTGGTAAAAGGCAGATGTTCTGTCCACTTCAGCTTCTAATAATTTCCATTGGGGGAACACGTGATGATGTGGGGGTCCATGTTCACATGTACACACGGGTCTACATTTGCTTGTGTTCACACATGCATGTAAACTGTATGCATACTCACATGACAATGTAAGTTGAATACATCTTATTGTATATTTCCATGTATATTAATATAAATTTGGGAAATCTGATGTCTAGTGGGCAGCCCTTAAAAAGGAGATGATACATTTTAAGATGTTTATAATTTCCAGCAGCGACAGCATTGAAGATTGTTGTCCTGACTTAAAAGTGGGACATGTATAATCACATTTTCATCCAATTTTGTACATAATAAATTATCAAAGGTCAATTAGTGTGAGATGTAAATGGAGTCACTGAAGGGAGCACAAAATAAAATATGTTAATTTTCTATTTTCTCTATGACATATTATTGTTTTACACATAGAAATGATTCCGCCACATGTCTAGGATCTTGGTGAAATGATTCTTACACTAACTGAGTCGTCTACACAGACTCCACCTGTGTAATACATGTTGAAGGGCTTCTTTTAGTCTTCCTCTTTTACCAAAATATCACATAACTCAAATGTTACAAAAAGGGAAATCAGCAGCTCCTGTCTCACTCAAAATATATATGATAACTTTGAAGCATGCATTTCCTTTGTTAAGGCAACCCTCATTGCAAAAAAGGTGTCATAAAACAAATACAATAATTAATGGTCCAGCTCTTCAATTATGTATGAATTTTTAGGTTTCACCTCACCCTGGGAAATTCTTGAAGTTCCCTTTTAGTCCTGACATAAAAACTGAAAAACCTGTTTCAATTTCCAACTGTGGATGAAAAGTCTTATTCAAATAATGAGCTTTTTGGATCATGCAGCCAGCCAGAGACTGTGCGATGAGAAATAAACATGAAATATTTAAATAGGGTATTTTCTGCCCTAAAGAATACCAAATATACATGTGATTATAAATCCCACTGATGAAAATAAATATGTATGAGTATTAAATATGTATAAACAATCAACATCTGCATGTAATCAAAAAACTATTTTTGCTAATTAATATGTCCATAAATGTATTAATGATTTATTATTTCAGTACAAAGATGACTTTTCTAGAATCCATTTCATTCACTATTGCAAAAAATGTTTATGATTACAAGATGCTGTTCAAGCAACTTAGCATTATGGCGGCTATTTCACCTGCTAGTGGGCACAAGTTGTACTGCATGTCGTTATTTCAGCTTTGCACAATTGTTTTGGAGCTGTCTGACATTTCTGAGAATATCGTTATATATTGAGAAGAATATCATATTATAATCTACTCCTAGACTGTGTAACATGTATTAATCAATTATTCATTCAATACGAAGGTATGAATATGTATGCATATCAGTGACTGACTGTACAGTAGCAGCTAAATAAACCATTTAAAGGTATCATATGTAGAATAAGGCCAGATTCACGGATCACACCTTGGATCAGCTCATCACCAAGGTCAGTTTAATAATAGGTAATACAGTACAGAGATGGTACAGCAGCTAGAATATTTTCACATCTTGGTAAATTGAGGATTTACTTCGACCAAACCAGAGGGGATTCTGGAAACATAAAAAAACACTGTGTTGGTGAGTTTTCGGTTAAAGAGGGTAACTTCAGTTAGCGAGGTGTACCGTTGTATTTTTCTAAGGAAAATATTAGTAAGAGTATTTCATTTTGATGACATTTTGTGAGATTATTTTATGTTATTTATTACGCTAACAGCTGGCGTATATCTGCCAGCTGCAACTACTGGAGCTTTTGGACTAGCACATCTTGCTGGCACAAAGTGGCATTATGAGACAGGACGGATGGGGCTAGCTGGTTATCACTTTAACTTTAGTTTACATCTCTGAAACACAATAGACATTTTTAACATAATGTCACCATTTGTTTTTTCACACTCTGTGGATAATATTAGTTAGTTCTGATGGTTTTAAACTAAAATTCTGGCCGGAGCTTACAAACCGCTCCTTTTTGTTAGGTTAGCTGGAAAATGCATTGGCTAGAGATATGAGGGCCTCAGAGGACAGCTACACCACAGACACATTTTCATTTTATAGAACATGATGCACGGCAGTGGATTAAACTACCCAAAGTAGTACAAATTAGACATTTACGGCAGTAAAATGCAATATACACATTAATGCATTATAATGCAATATACACATTAATACATTATAAAAAAATCCCAAAACATCACACAATATAATGGAACAGTGACAGGGACCATTTTTCCGCATCATGATACTCCTACTGTTGATACTTTGGTAAGTACATATTTTTACTTAGGTAACAGTGGAGCCCGATGAGGCTTCCTGTTTCCATTTATATGTTTTGTGAAAATGAAGCAACCAGCTAGAAAATAAAATCCTTCTCCCCATTAACCAGATGGGTGCACAGCCGGTCGTCAGATCTCTGAATTAAACACTAAATTTTCAATTGTGTTTCAGAGCACACCCACTCCAGCCCCCTTATTTACGCTGGAAGTCTACTTTTTTGTTTTATTTTTTCACATACACAGCAGCACACACCCGTCACGCAATATACTCCCATTTCTCCCAGTGGAGCTCTCGTTCAGTGTGCATGCTGCATTATGTTCTGATCACTGCAATATGTTCTCAGTGAAGGAAACAATGTCAACACAGGATTGTTTTTTAGAAAGTTTGGAAGTTTTATGCCTTGAGCTGTAAATTCTCAGCGGTCACCTACATGTACAGTAAAATACCTGAACATTCTTTCATCATCTCGTTGCATCGTTTTTTGTTTTTTTCTGGACATTTGCTAAAAACTTAACCTTAACCAACTTCTTCCTCGCGTCACTTCCTCATCTCAAGCGACGCACCACGCTTCCCAAAATTCATCGGCAGTGCTTAATGAAAATATCAGTTTGTGCATTAAAGAGGGCTTATCCAAAAATGGGTTTAATCTCTTTTGAAATGATCTGTGGCCAAATCCTGCTACTGAAGCGAAAGCAGGTGACCACTTGAACCTCTTTAGGCTCAACTGACTGTATTATGTCGCCACTGGGGATACATAATCAGCTCTCACAGCATCTGTCTCACCACATGGATTAACAGAGTCAGTGGAAACCAGCGGCACTCTAATCAGGACCCTCCAACCTGCTAGGAGACACTCTATGTGTTAGATACTGTAAGTGTGCACCGTGATGCTCTGGAAGTACTGCAGAGATGTACCTGACATAGCTTGAGTAATAGCACATTTAATGTGACAGAAAAAATATGAAAAAATATGGGTCCCAAGCCACAATTAGTTTGATTAACAGCACGGCCTGTGAACTGCCACGGCTCTTGGATCCAAAAACACAATTCGAAAAATTATCAGAGCTTCACAGCGTGATCTGCTGCTTATTGCTTTGCAAATGTGTCTCTATCTGTGTGTGTGTCTGTGTGTGTCTGTGTGTGTGCTGGGTACCATTTACATTACACATTAAATGTGAAAACAAATTAAAACTTGGTTTCATAAAAGCATCTCGAGGGTACCTGATTAAAATGATGGGCAAAATTGCAAACTCATTTATGATTTACAGAAAATTAAAAACATCAACAAATGATTTGCGCTCCTAATATAACTCAGCGGGACCATTACCGTGCCTATAAAGGAGAAAATTAACTTAATCTTGATTTCCACGGCAGCGTTTCACTATTTTTGTTTGTGCTTCATTGTAAAGAGCATGCCACAGAGGCCTTTTTTGCTGAATGTGTTTTGCAAAAGTCAGAATATGAATGTGACTGTGATCAGGGACCAGCTGAAATGGTTTCATGTACCGTGCCGCTGTTTTCTTGCCACCCTGGGCAACAATTACAGTAAATTCATTACTCCATAAAACCTATTATACTACCATTAAAAGTCCATTATGAGAGGGTGTTGTTGGAAGATAGGAGGTGTTTTCTGGCCCTCTGGGTATCAGTCACAGATGCTTAAGAGGCAGACAATTAGAGGACTTTAACATGTTAAATAGCTTTTATCCATTATAAATCAAATTAGTAAGTGATTTAT
Organism: Diplodus puntazzo; assembly: GCA_963678695.2. Classification (NCBI taxonomy): domain Eukaryota; kingdom Metazoa; phylum Chordata; class Actinopteri; order Spariformes; family Sparidae; genus Diplodus; species Diplodus puntazzo. Next base: position 24,024,638 of record OZ023162.1, read on the forward strand.
TCATTTATTGCTGAGGAGACAATCTGTAGCTCTGGATGAAAAGGTTACGCTGACCAGAAGTGACTGAATCCCCCTCTTTGAAAATAGAAAATGGATTTAAACACCAGCGCCCGACAGCCGCATGCATCTTTGAAATCTGCAAAGACACACAAGAGAGGAAGAAAAGAGGATACAAGAGTCAACGAGAGAGCTCACGGGCAACAAAAAAAGCTGCTCACAAATTTCTGGCGTCCAACCTCATTAAAGTGACAAATCAGCCTATCAACACATTACACTCAATGTCCCTGTACTAATTTTATCATGGACAAGCCGAGGGACTGTTTGATGATGAGATTATGTCTGTGTCTCCACCACCTGGAAGCATGCACTGTTTGTCAACACGCTGTTTAGTTCCCACCTAATGCAGTTTGTTCCGAGTCAATCACATGACTGTGGCGCTCCCTTGAGTGTCACCACGCCTGACTGACAGCACAGATTATATTGCTCTCTGCGTGAAGGATGGCTGAGGAATTGTCGTGAAAAATATTTTGAGAGATTGGATTGGTGCAAAGAAATTAGGCAATTTATAGTGATGTCGGGGTGGTTCGGTTTATTTTTTGTCACGATTAACTTTGAGAGACGGAGGCAGCAAGGACAGTGCTAGAGGATGTCTAAAGGATCTATTTGGCTGATGCACAACCCGATAAATGTTGGGAATTAACCTTTTTGTGCACACAATGGATATGTTGCAATTTTCTTCAGGATCAATTTAACATTTTATGTTGGGAAAACTCTGTGCCTATGGTCTGGTTGTGTTTAGGTGCAAAAAACGCTCGGTAAGGGTGAGGAAAATGTCAAGTTTTGGCTTGTCTGGTTCTCTAATAATCCTGTTATAACAACACACTAAAATCAGTCCTGAGAAGTCTGAGAAGCTTCCTGAGAAGCTACATTTTGATTATTTAATTAAATCGGCGCAGTCTTGGATGTGTTTGGGGAAAAGAGCTCCGAAGTGAGGGAGCAGCTACGACTAGACCTCTGTTGCCCCAGGTCTGGTGCTTAGTCCTGAGTGGTGGAGACAGGAGGTTGGCTTCGGAGGAGCGAAGGCTGTGTGAAGGAGCGTGGCGGTGGAGCAGGTTCAAAGTCCTTTGAACTGGATCCACTGTCGGACAGAGAGCCAATGGAGGTTAGGTAGGAAGCGAGCAGGAATGGGTGGGAAGAGGCAGTTCTGGTTATTTGACCGACATGCTGTTGGAAGGAGAGGTTGCCGTCCAAAATGACCAAGAGGTTGTCAGTGCTGTCTTGGGTGCCCCTATGGTATGGTATAAAACATGATCCTCTAGGGTGCCCTTTTAGTGGACAAAATGTGTCAAAGCACCCTCTGTTAGTTATGAAACATATCACGACTTTCTGCACGCTGGCGCCCTTTTTATCTTTTTTTGTTTTTTTCACCCCTGCCACACAAACATCCTGAGTCCACCACTGTTTATAAAAACCACATATTTATTCTCTTCTCCTCTGGGCTGCTGAAGCACTCATTACGAAGCAAGTTTACTTTGACTGAGAGATATTCAAATGAAAAAGCCCAAATGATCGTTTGTGGGTTTTGGATCCTTCAGTGGTGAAAAGCTGTCATAACCACAAACAAACACGAATGACCCAGGAGAGGCCTGTTGTTGTTTTATCTGCCCACCGTGAACTCATTGCATTCTTTAGATATTGTGTCTCCAAAAACAAAAAAAAAACCTTCTCCGCTTTCTTCTAAATCACCATGTCCTGTCTGGGGCTTCATTTAGCTGCAAGCGTGCCATGCTCTCTCTTCCGTGCAGTAACACATTCATCTTTTGTTCCTTTGTTTTGTCTCTGCTCATTCTGAGGAATGTCACTTACCTCCAAAATTGCGGTGCCCGAGGCAGAAGGTGAAGTATTTGTTTTTGCTGTCTGTTCCACAAAGCCGGACTCATTTGTCAAAAAGAGCGTGATTGGAGGGCCGTGCCCCCGACACCTTTCATCTTGTATTGATCACCTCTTGTCATGCCTGCCATTCTTATGGGTGACGGACGCTTTTTCTCTTGTCTTTTTAGTTTGCTTTCTAAAGGGCTCTCGGAGGGCGCAAGTTTGGATTCTGTTGTTTGGAGATTGGTCCTTAAGTTTGATGCACTGTTGCAATTATTATCATGATCTGATAAATGTTACTAAACTCACTCATGAAGCTCACGAAAAATTGCAAATGCAAATTTTACATGCATCCAATGATCTGGTGACTATGGAAAATGAGGACATACAGGTAGCTGTGATGTGACATCATATATGTGGAGCAGGACACTCATCAAACGTTTCACATACCCCTGACCAGTGATGAATGTAATACAGTACATTTACTCAAGTACTGTACTTAAGCACCAGGTACTTGTACTTTACTTGAGCATTTCCATTTTCTGCTACTTTATACTTCCACTATAATGTACTGTAGCTATTATTTACTTTTCAGATTACATGCTGCATCAGAGTGAAATGAGTGTATAGTTAAATTAACTTATTTTATCGACGATCAAATTAAACAAAAAAAAAAAAAAACACTGATTCCAATAATCTGAAAAATTCTGAATATCAGATCTGACAATTGGCCAGGTCAGTGATTGATCAGCCAATAATACACAAGACACACTTACATGTACATAAATGTAATAATTCAAGTGCATGTTTTAAGAGAACATTACTTCTGATACTTGAGTTCATTTACAGTTTTTATTGATTGCTTTGACCTGTTTAAACAAACTGGAATCCACTTGGTTTTTATCATCTCTGTCTCAGCAGAGCAAAAGACATCTCTTGCAAATGTGTTAACCCTTTCTCATGACACATTTCCCCCACCCTTTTGCAGAACAGTTAACACGGATGTCATTCAAACAGTCCAAACTCCATTGTTTTAGCTATGGTAACCAAACAGAAACCATCTGTTCCTAACTATTAGAAACTACCTACATCAGTATGAAATCACTAAAGCACCTGTTTGACACTCCTAAACACAAATCTTCAATGAGCAATCAGTCTGCATGCCTTAAAAGGTGCAGCGTCTGTGTTGTTCTTTGCCAACATGGACTGAAGAGGTCTAAGGCACATGAGAGTGAGAAATAGGTGCAGAGGAATGTCAAGGTTGGATGGCATGCACGAAGATTTTTCCCTTGGTTCAATGAAAGAGAGGATAATGAATGTGATGTGGATGAGGCCATGTGGCCCCATCGTCAAGACAGAAGAGACTGAGTATCAATAGTGGCTATTTCTTGTACTCTACAGTAATAGATTGTTATACTTAACTATAATATTTTATATCTTTAACTTCTTTTCTATGTTTTAAAATAGGTCAGTTGTTTAGGAAAATGCTTGCTGTGAAGCTGCAGAAATGTTTTGTGGACTATGAGACTACCAGCTTTTCTTATTTTCTTATACTCTAATAGATTTTATTTTGGTTTCCATGTATTTTGTGTAATATTTACAGTATTTCAGTTTTCAGCCACAGTTTGAAAAAAAAGAATCAATGGAATCAAAAAATGCATCAGAGCATTTCTGATTCTGGATTCAATTCTTTGCAAGAAGGCAAATTTGACAACAAATGGCACTGAGTCATTCAGCACTGAGTGCTGTATTTTGTATTTTGTTGTCCACTGTTTAATGGTTGATTGGAAGAGCTCATACACTTGTTTGCAAGTTGTGTTATTTGAAGGCATAATTAGCTTTTGTTGCATATTTTAAATGTTTTGGCACGGTTAGAGCCTTTTGCAAACAAAATGAGTCATTTTGACCATGAGTTCCACTGTTTCGGCCTGTGTGTTAACTATTTTGAAAATGTGGAGTTTGAATTGACTGCTGCTTCAAAGCAATCAATAAAAACTGTAATACCAGATACTATACTCTTTTAATTCATACAACAATGCCCCTGACCATATAGTGAAAACATGAAGCACTGACTGAACATTGATATAAGATGCTGTTTCCTAATATTTCTGTATATGTGCGCATGTGTGTCTGTCTGTCTGTCTGCCTTTGCCCGAGCAGACTGATCCTCAGAGAGCAAATATGTTTGAATTTTACAAATATGTCAAATGTTCAGCTGCTACAGGCTCCTTTGTGTAAGTTTTACTTTTTGTCAGACTAAATATATAAATAAGAGGACACATCCGTGTTATAATCTCTCCTTTAATCCTGCTGTGCTGCTGTCACAGCAATAATTTCCATGTCTGAAGTCTGTCCTTTGCACAAAAAAAGGGGATTATGCTGACACTTGGTCAAGAAAACAAATAAATTGCTTTTTTCTGGGGGACATCTAAAAGTCTTCTATGGGAAGTCCTATTTCTTTAGCTGACCCTGACCCAGATACTTAAGTGCATGTAAGAGCACTGATTGTACAGTCGATAAGTTGAGTTATGCATCCTCATCAAGTGATAAATGATGAAGTTCTGATCTATGACATAATCACTTCAGTGACGTTGCTGTGACGCACTGAATTAAAAACTGCACCACATCTGTGAGGAAAATACATTTTGAAGGGACAGAGGAAATAGCACATCTATTTTGGTGAAGTGTTGACTCACAGGCAGCCATCAAAGAAAGAACAAGGAACTCTGATGCATCGGAGTAATGAGTGTACATCCTTTCCGTTCCTCCAAAGAAACGATATTTTGCCCCGTCTCAGGGTGCCTCCTGCTGACTGAACACACGTGAATCCAGGAGGGAATTAAACAAGTACAACTGGAGTATAAAGCTGAGTGCTTTAATACGTGGAGGGGCTCTCATTGACTCAAGATAGAAATACCTTGAAGAGTAAGCTGTGTCCACGAGGGAAATGTCGACAAGCAATCACTTGATTAGGAAACATGACTGCGTCAAACTTGAGGCCAGAGAATCTCTTTCTGTTACAGATGATATTGAAAAAGCTGTAGTTGAGTTGTGGACTTGTCTGTGCAGCTGTAAAACAGGGAGAGAAATGATAAAATGTGTCAGGCTGAGATGCGGAGGAAGCGCTGCTCATGTCAACGATAGAATCACCACCTGTCAGACAAATTCAAAACAAGATAACAATGAAAGGTAAGCACCGGTTTGGATTTTTATAGTTGAGCATACAGCACAACAGAAATATTGTCCATGTTCTTTCATTTAGTGTGCAATACCAGAGCGTCACTCAGACTGTATTATAAAACCGAATCTGCCTTTAAAAAGAGCCCAGGCTCGGCAGCGCCAAATGTTGGTCCGTGCCTGTTGTCCTTCGCTGCGTCTTTATTTGTGTCTTGACCTTGAATCTCAATCTCCTCCCACTGTTATTACGTTGCATCATTAATAGCTTTGAAGTGTTAATCATTATCAGAGGCGAAATGAGAGGGACGGCCTGATGAGAGTGAGATAGGTCAGCAGAAAGAGAGGCTTTCGAGATTGACTGAAAGGCATCAACCGACAAGGCAGAACGAAGGGTTATCAGCCAACATAAACACTCATAAAATGCCCCTAAATGTGGGTGCATGTGTAGGTGCTCGCCAGCACAAAAGGCTGCGGTGGCCATTAAAGGTTTATCAGCGGTTCGCAGTGGCTCGGCCAGAGCCGCTCACAAACAGATGAATATGTTCTTTGTGGCATTAACAGCATCTGCTTAAATGGCTAACCGAGCACTGGCCTTTCTCCCAGGATTATAAGCCCCGATTATAGAGGCAAATGTGCTCTTTACTGCGGTAAAGAGTCAAACAACCTAAAGCAACAGCCTTCGTGCAGGTTGTGTGCATCGAGATGACATCACCATGGCGACCTCGCACCACCACAGATTCCAGATAAGCCCCTGGGTTCGAAACAATAAGGTGAGGACTTGACCCCCATTAAATTCTTGCCACACATACGCGTGAGCAGCTCCCGCTGCCGCCTGCTCCTGTGCGCGCAGATGCTCCCCTCGCAGCAGCTTAACACACTTGCTGAAGAGGGCTCAGTTTGGAAATGACAGCACCAGCAGAGTTAAACCCCTCTAAATGTCCTGAAATTACTCACACAGATGGGTTTAATAGAAGTTATATCTGAAAAGGTCGACAACCACCAGACCCGACAGCTGTAATGACCATCAATAAGACCTCGGTCACATTGGACATGCAAGTAATCCCTTGTGTTCTATCCAGCTGGAGGAATCAAATGGGTGGCATTCAAACATGATAAACAACCCATATAAGTAGTCTCAGTTAAAGAATAATACAGACCTGGATGAGAAACAACACTGTTTCACCTCTAACCAGAACAACTATCACAGCTGAATGTGGTCATAAATGTGCCTGCATCATCAGTGGACTGACACACCCTTTGGTACATCTCTGCAGTGCTGACCAGAGAGCAGCGAACACAGGATAACAAGCCGGTGTCGAGTTGGTTTTTCCATTAAAGCGTGTTGACTTGCAGTTCTCTGTGGTTGGGCACGTGTTCTTTAAGTGAAGGCCACAGTCATTCCGGTGACACCTTGGTCTGACTCACTGGATGTAGACTGTTAAGCCTGCAATTGGATCCCTATGGCTATCTGCGTGTTACTTGTACCCTTGGCAGTTGCACATAACGCTGGTACAGTATGTGTGTAGAAATCTGACAGAGTGTTGTTGAGGCTGACCTCTGTTAAGTAGTTCAAGCAAAGGATGTGCAAGACACTTTTTTTTTTATTTCTCTTAATGAATACAATAAAACACATGTATAACCATCTCCAAACTCTTATGTTTGCTAGCTAGCCACAGTAACATCAGCCAGTGTTGGTCACTCATTGAATTTGAGTTACTGGGAGAAGCCGGCTCTAACATTGATATTAGATTTTCACCTTTTGTTAAAATCCCCATCGCTACAAACAACAACAACAACTATGCTATGGCAACATACAAGTCACCCGGACACTAACCTGGTCGCTAAAGAAGCTAGCAGCTGTTAGCTTTGCCTTTGCAGGGATTTAGGCGTTTTCAGTGCTATTTTGTGGGGTCACCGTTGTTATATCCCGGGTTTAGCACCACCGTAGAAGATCGTCATTAGTTTAAAGAAATACAAACATGCCAGAGCGTTTTTTTTCCCCCTATACAATAATGAGAATTGGTGCAGGAGGACCTATCTCCAGTGATGACACAGAACGTTATCTGGCTAAGCAAGAGTAGTGTGGCCCAGGCACAGTGGTGTTTTGGGCTAAATGCTAACATGCTCACAATGACAATGCTAATATGCCGATGTTCGTAGCCGGTACAGCCAATGTTTACCATGTTCCCTTCTAAGTTATGCATGTAAACATTTTCTAATTAGCACTGAACACGAAGCACAGTTGATGATGGGTGGGTCATTAGTTGTGCTAGTATTTAAGTTCTGAAGAAATAAAAACATGAATTCTGAACCAAAATACCAGAAGTATCAAGTACCAAACAGGCAGCTTGCAAGGATCAGGTACTGGTTTGGAAGCCATTGACAAAAAAAATGGTGATTACTTGGTTTATGTTGTACTTCAGTCTGTCCTTTAAACTTGGCGCCAAGTGAGCGATGTTCAAGGCTTGCAAGACAGGTCGTAAATTAGCATGTCCTCCTAGTTGTGTTTTCATTACAGCCAGTCAGAGTTTCAGAGTCATTTGAAGCAGAAGTGAATTCATGATTGTAGCCATTCACATTACAGACCAAGCCAAATGTTAGTGCGTGTTAGTGGGGTCCAGTGAGAAAGAGCTATAATAGTTTGTTGATACGTGATTAGGATCAGTCATTATGTCCCAAAATATCCAACTCATTTTGCGAGTGGTGTAATGTGGAAACTTGATTTTCATTCAGCCTCATAAATATTATAAATGTTCTCCCTTTGTCTTTCATTTTACATTATTCACTAGAAAACAGACACCAGATTGACTGTTTCAAAGAGAATCCAGTTGGGAAATCAGGTATGCTAATTGACAAAGGTTGGTAGAAAGTGCTTAAGGCATCTTATTGATACTTATCATCCGTTTATGTGATGCGCTAATTTACAGTATGACGCACAATTATGAGTTATTAGGTTAAAAGGGCACTGCAGCTGGCACTGCACACTCTGTTTCATGCTCATTAGCAGCTCATTAGGAGAGCGGTGATGGTTTAACTGAGCTTGCAGAATTATTCGAAAAATGTCCTTCTAACTGCTGCATACAGATGATGCATCCAAATGAAGGCTTTAAATGATGTTGCTACTAATGCTACTGTTGCTACTGTTCTTTGTTTTGACTTTTTATTTTGATGTGAAACAAGAGAAAACACAGCTTTTTTTTATCCAACAATAATCAGGCTACTTTTGCAGATTTCGTTATGTATAACTACAAACACACTTATTTACTCATAAATGGTCATGAATGTTGTTCAGTGTTCTTTTTCACTGAAAACACTGGTTTATGTCTCAAATAACAACCTCATATCACCTAGTTTCCAATTGTTTGTGTTTCTGATGTAAACAGCTGATAAAGTTGGCATTTTGTTTAACATTAACAATTCAGCAGGAGACAGCATTTTCAACTAAATTGAACTTAATTAGCCAACTAATGAAATTTGGTATGGACCTTGATCCAATGAAAAGAGGCGGTCTCGGCCCAGATCAAATTAATAAAATTGGTTCCGTTTCTGGTGTTAAATATTTTTTTTTGGGACATTTGGAATATCGGACCCATTACAGGTCTGGGCAAGCCATCGAACTGGAAAAATGGACAAACAACTTAAGAAAACAAAATGAGCTTGACAGCACATGTTAAGAGGAGAAGGCAAAGTGTTTAGTTGTTGATTTGTGAGGCCACTTTATGAAGAGTCAGTTGGAAATTTAGCACTTTTTGGTGATATTCAGAGAGGATGAGAGAAACAGAATACCGACTGAATTTACCATACATGGATGTCAAACCTACACCCATCCATAAACCTATTAATTGTACTGGGTAAAAAGAACAGGGAAACACAGCGCATGTAGGTGGCGATGACAGGAAAAAAGGCCTGTAATGTATAGCTCTTTAACATTAAAACCAAAACTAACCAATTGAATGAATACAATGCAACGAAAATGCCAACTTTGGTTCGGTCTTTGGTTCTAAGTTTCGTCACTTGACTGTAGACAGGATCTGTTTTTGGTTTGAAACAGGGGGCAGGCTGAAGCTGAGCCGTAGACAAATGAAGTGCTATGTGTATTTTCTAACCTTGGACTGATAATGCCCTCCCTTGGGTGCGCTATGACATTCCATGTTTCACCCAAAGTGCATCTGAGTGAGTCAGCGCCATTCAGCTGCTCTGTGCTCACTACCGCTCTCTATTACCATAATGATGACTCAGTCTTGTTCTCTACCACCTCGTCCTGTTCAATCCTGTCTCATTCCTCTGCTCTCATGCCCTCTCTTCCCCTCCCCTCCTCTCCTTGCCTCTCCTTCCACCGTCCTGTCCTTTGTCACCTTGTCCTGTCGTCTCCTATTCTTAGACTGTTCTGTCAGTCCCTGACCACTCCTCTCCTCTTTCCAGATCGCTCCCGTTACTGCACTTAGTCACTTTCTCAGTTTGCTGACACAACCTCTCATAGCTCTCTGTTTTTCTTTTCCATTACTGTCAGGTAAAAGGATTTGAATTGTAATGTTGCGTTAAGGGACCACAGTGTCATCAGTTCTCATTAACCGTCACGCTGATTGGTTAAACTGAGTCAATGGAGGCTGGCCAAGTGTGAAACCAAGCTGTTCTACCTTCGGCCAGCTCCGTTTCCTCACCCCTCCCAGCAAACAGAGCTCATGTGCCGAGGCTGAAAATAGAATCTGCTGCATCATATTCCCAGTACTCCTGGTAAAGTACCTATGGCTTAACATACTGCTGGTCGAGGTAAAACTGTCCTGGATTTGGCAGAGATTTTTCCAGAGGGACTGCACTAAATATACAGATAAATAAATAAATAAATAGATAGATGGAATGTGTTATTTTTAGTACTTAAAATTTACATTCTGGAGGTTGTCACTGAATGCAGTGGTATCCTCAAGGTAAAGACAATTATATTTCTGTTTCTACTGGAACAGATGGTAATAACATGTGCCCTGTCACTGATATCAGATCGCATAATGATCTTTTTCTTCTACCTTCATCAGAGCCTTATGAGGTATGCACTTTCAAACACATTCCTAGAGATATGATCTGATGTGGGGTCAAATAAATACAAATCACAACACCTACACATTGCATACATGGCAAAAAGACTAGCCAGCTATGTGGGTTTGGTTAATGCATGGCTTTTTAAACCAAACTATTCAAATTGTAATTCATTGCAGAAAATTACTGAAGTTTCGATTCAGATATTCATCCAGCCAATGTCGAAATGCATACCAGCACGGTCAGTGTGAGCAAATGACTATATCAAACGGGAAATTTAATTTTGGGATGTTTCCTGGCAGAGTTTAAAAAAAAACGGTTGGCAGCACCTGATACTCTGAACCTGCCAGAGTGAAAGGATAATGAGTTGAAACAAAGGGCACAAAGGCAGGCTGAGCCTTCTGTGGATGATGTAGGTCACATCCAGGACCACAGCAGGTGAATACAGGCCATGTAATAGGTCTGACTGAGAACACACACCATCCTACATTAGCCAAATATATATAAATATATATATATATATATATTAGTGCTGTCAAAGTTAACGCGTTAATAACGCGTTAACGCAACGTCCTCTTAACGCCCTTATTTTTTTTAAAGCGCGATTAACGCGCAGTATATTAAAAAATAAATAAATGCGCATTGTATGATTTATGGCCGTCGGCGGTACCCGTAGTCTTGATACAGAGGGTGGCAGAAGAATAAGAAAGGGAATCAGAAGAAGAAGAAGCAGGGTTGGCGGTTCGTTAAAAACACGGAGGACTGAAAAGCAGCACTCGCTGCAAACTCCTCATCTCTGCTGTCACTCACGGTGGCGGACATTTGTTTCGCCATCGCCCTGATCATTTTGCGGGACACTCTCTCATGTTGAGCCCGTTTGCTGATAACTCATCCCCGCATGTTTATCTCAGGCTCCTCACTAGCCTTCTTCCTCCCTCCAGCAGGCAGCCTGGCCCTGCTGCTGTCCTCCTCGGACAGACGCTGAAGCTCCGTTTCTCTCACTCTCTTGGGGTCAACAGAGAAACGTCTAGCGGCTGCTTCTCCCGAGTTTTCCTCTGAATATATCACGACAGAAAGTTTGAATTTCAAGTCGTACTTTTTATTGTTTTGCTGCACCGGAGCCATGGCGATCATCAGTGTGATACTGACTGACAGAAAGTAGCACACTGCATAAAAAAGGCGAAGAAGAAAAACGTGCAGTCTCAGTGGACACCACTTGCAAGCCAAACAGACGGCAGATACAGAGAGCCCGTCGCCCAGACTCGCCAAAAGCAGACAACCCTGGATTTATTTTCCTGCATGATTTGAAGTGTTGAATAAACATTTTCATAATGCAAGCATAATTGACCTTTCTTATGTTGTTAAAAGTATTAGGAACATGAAAAAAATACATTAAGGTACATTTAGAACAGAAAAAAATGTGCCAAAAAAATTGTGATTAATTTGCGATTAATCGCGAGTTAACTATGGACAAAATGCGATTAATTGCGATTAAAAAAATTGATCTTTTGACAGCCCTAATATATATATATATATTTATTTATTTATTTTAAGAAACATGGATGTCAAATCCCAAGGAAAACTTTGAAATGGCAGTCATTTTTTTAAGCCAAACTACTGGTTGCTGGTAAAGAAGCAAAACTTGTTAGCTCAGCTTGTAGTTAGAAAGTGTTTAAACAATGGCTACTAAAAACGAGTTAATCCATGAAGGTGAAATATTCTAAACAGTTCAGTCTTACTAAAGCTAAAGGCTCAAGCCCCGAGGAAGAGCGCCAGGCTTTAAAGACGTTTTTACATAGTGGCCAAACCTTGTACATCATTGCACCATGCACTTGGGGCCCAAAAACACTTTGCCCCTTAAGCTTATATTGTGAAAGACGCTGCTATAAAATGGTGAATACATGTTTTGGATCATCAATCCCAGCAAAATGATGTGTTTCATCAAAATTTGATCTTTTCCATCCAGAAAAATTTGGAACAACTATAGAGCCACATGATTAAATCCTTCTGGACTCTGTGGGCCCCACAATGCAGAGAATCCAGCTAATTTCATAACCAGGAAACTAGGCCACTAGCGGTGCTCTATAAGCTAACATTAGCAACTCGTGCTCCTACCCTACCAGTCTGCACTGATGTTAGAGGACTGCTACCAGGGGAAGCAACTTCACTGCTGGACTTAAGTTAGAGATTGGCCATCAAAGAGGAATTCAGCTTTGGAATACATCAAAATGCAGGACTGTCACATACAGATCAGCAGTAACAATATCCATATAGCCCCCAACACAAGAATCAGGAGATCCCTCCCCTACACAAATATGCACAGAATGCAGGGATAGGGCTCAGAGGTACGGGCAAGAACTGTATTGTGGATGTTTCATATACAAGGGAGAGTTTCAGTACTATGATTAAAAGATGTAAAGCCTGTACAGCTATTTGACAGATGTTTAGCAAATGTACCAAAGTAAATGATTTATCATGCATGAGTAAGACATGAGTGAACTCCTGTGCAAAAATGTAATATTCATGAATTCAGTAACAATTATGTAGTTATAATTAAGTCGTTATAAATCATTGGCAAAAAACTTTTTACGTTGATGACACATGTTAAACGAATTGCCAATGATCCACTGACAAACGTTCCAGCAGCTATGATCACTAAATTAATTTATAGTCATTTTTTTATTAAAAAAATATATATATGTATAATAATATATAAATTAACATATATGAATTAATAAGAACCCACCTTTACCTCAGCAAACTTCTTCTCATAGTCTGTGTTTTTTTAGCTGTTCACTTTCTATATTCTCATATTAAATTGGAGAATCCCACCTCAGTCTTTTCGGTCGGGTGGGAATAATGACAGTAAAGAGGGAATGACATGTGATGGCACTTCTTTACCGGTTTGAAATGACCTGCATTTCAAGGCTTTCATTCAGGGGTTGTTTGACTTGCCAGACTCCTTCAAAGGTTTCTTGTCACGGCGCAAAAAGTGGGAACATTCCAGGCTGAGGTTATGATGGACAGTTGTGCCGCCAAAGAGTGAGATATGAGAATATTATATGCGTACAGTACAGATCTCACATGAGCAGGCTGTCAAAAAGCAGATATTCCCTCAACCTGGTTAATCAAATTGTCCGATGATCAGTGGATTGATATCTAATTATTTTCTGCTAAACTGTGTAGTATTGAACTGACGGACGAGAAAATTAGAATCATATATGTCGTGTTCCAATATCTAGATTAACATATTGATGAACTCATCTTGTGTGTTCATGAAGATTGCAAAGCAGCCGCTGTGAGTCACGGATCTCTGGTTTATTGAAGCTTAAAGTGGTATCGACTCACAGTTTCATTAATGCCCTCGTTTTCTTTAAGACATATTGTTATTGTACAAGTATAGATACTGCTGTCTTCATCTATTGCTTTGTACAATATCAGGCGAATCTGGGACAGTTTACTTGAAATACCTTAAAAACAGACATTTAAATACCTGAAAACATAAAAGTTAACAGTGGCTGTGACTCAGATAACACAGATGTGGTGGTCATGAGAGTTTTCTGACCAAGGCTCTCATGTTGCTGTAATACAATTATCTCATAAACGTCCATCAAGTAATGTTAACATGAATTCTTACTTCCTTTAATGTGGATGGCTTCTACTGATGTCGATCAACGCCCAGCTCCACAGCTCGATGTAGCTCTCAGCCCATCGTTTGTGGCTAAAAGCAAACCGGTGGTTGCTCTTCAAAGATTTCACATTGTGTACCCTACCAGCCTTGCATGTAACCACTAAGAATTTGAAAGGTGTGTGCGTGGAGTTCTGACCACTAGGAGCGCTATAGAGGGACGTTTTGTTTGTGGCTCCCCGGGATGCTCACGATGCAGTTGTGTCTCCTGGAAGCGTACGTTTGTTTAAAAACTTGAGTAGCTGATGTATTCATTATGGCTCTTTGATTTTGTTTAGGAGTCCACGTGTCCAGCTCCAGCTTTAAAGTGCACAGCCCAGTGGTTATTAACTGCAATAATGTGGAAGCAAAATACTTTAAAAAGTCACGCTATTACATCACTGTTGCACGACGGTCTGATTTTTCCAACGCTGAAGTAACCCGCTGGTTTAATTTAAGTGTGTGGCAGCAATTACGATGCTGTCTCTGTATACTGATCTTTGATCTCACAGTCCAAAAGGATTACCAGAATATCAAAGAGACTTTCCACAGAGTAATTTGATAGAGTCCTCAGCTAGCAGACCCAAATCCTTACCCAGCAACTGATGGCCTTGGTCAAATGAAAACACACTTGATATTTGCTGTGCAGCCCAGCACAGGGCGCCCCGCTGTGAGGCTCCGGGTTTCATCTGATCGTCGTCTGACCCCTGTCATTTACTCGCGATCAAAGCTCGGCATTAACCTTCATTTGGGATTCATCATTATGATGAATGTTACGCATAGATAGGTAGCAGATTATCAGTGTATTCACATCTGTGTGGATGGTGTGACACACAAGCTCTGAGAACGCAAAAGCTAATCTAGAAAGTGACGAATGTTGTTGGTCAATACTGATTCAGGGTTTTTTTTGAGATGACACATGATTAAACGTAATTAACTCCTCTAATTTCCAGTTTGGTTTAGGTTTTAAAAACATTTAAATACTCCAAAATGCAGATGTTGCACTCAATCACATTAAGCAGCTTATAATCACAATCAAACAAACCTCTCCAGATCGCTCCCTCATTACCGCGTCGTTCAGCGGCACACAACAACCTGGTCCTTGTACTCAACTGTCTGAACGCTAGAGGTGCTCTTGATGAGCCCATGTAGTAATCGTCCACATTCATTTGATCTTGTGGACAATTACTGTCCCAGCTGAGAGTTCTGTAGGTGTGTGTATGTGTGTGTGTGTGTGTGTGTGTGTGTTTGAAGCCATGCTCATCACATACTTTTGCGGTGATACAGATGCTGGCAGACGGTGTTCGTCATTCTCAGTGTCACCATAGCATCTGCCTGCGCACTCCTCCAGGCGCTGTGGTTCAATCAACAACAGCTGGTTATTACAGCGAAATGAGAGGAGCCTCTTAGGCCTCAACAAGCTCCAGCTGAAGTCTCAGTGGTCTGAAGCCCGTGGCCTCACAGCGAAAGAGCGTATTTCACTTCTTTCTTTTATTTAAGATGTGTCCCAGAACAAAACATCAGCATTATGTGTGGCTGACATGCTTCATTTTCCATTCTCTTTGTGAGGGTGAATGTAATATTCTGTAGATATGAATCAAATAAATCTCAGATTCTCGGGTTTAGAGCATCAGGACATCTGATCATCTGAACCACAGGCATACTTTAGTCATTTTCAGGCATTTTTTCTGTGTGATTTTCTGCCTTTTCAACATTTTTGATCCTCAAAAGAAAAACCACACACTGGTGGGGCACTAGTACCAAACACTAGTTTTATTATGTTTGGCACAGTTCTACAAGAAGATCCCTTGCCAACTGCGCATGTATTTGGTTTAACAACACAACAATAAGCACTGCTTGGATCCATTGATGACCATAAAAAAAGGTTCCAGCCATCAACAAAGCTGATCCCTCAATAAGGCACACCACCTTCCAAAAATGTGTCATTTTGGGCAAAATTAGTTCCACAGTCATTCATCACCTTGTATTAAGAACAGCAGGAATTTCTCCTGGAGGCTTGGTTAGTGATTCATTTCCATACAAAACAAGTACTGCACTTTTTGTCACATTTCACCCGATGGGCAAGCAAATCATTTTCCTGACGTTTATTTTCGAAGTGATTAAATGATCCATGCAACCTTCTCTCTGCACGCTGTCATTTAAATTTACGACATCGTAGACAGCCACACATGCCAAAATGTCAAATATAAGCGTCCGAGGGAATAGACTAAATCAGACTGGCTGGAAGAGATTACAGAAAACACAAATCTGTCATCATTGGCTATTAGTTTAAAGCTCAACTGTGCGATGGGTTTGAATCGTGATAGAAAAACGTCAGTGGGTAAACAATAGGGAGGGGCTGCTGTGGGACTAATCAGTGTTTCCACCGCAGGCTGCAAGAGAAAGTAGACGCGTAGAGGTCGGTGAAAATTGAAAAGGTCACTCTTCAGACTCACAATTACTGTTGAACAGCGGAAGTTAAGGCCGATACGATGCTGAACAAAGTGCTTCAGATGACCCTTTGCTTGGTCACGCTCTGCCTGCATAAGACCACTGATAGAGACAATACAACCGAGATCTGTACAAATGTAGATAAGGGAATTTCTCTCCCCACGAGAAACCTGTCTGTTGTTAACATGAGGTGGTAACAGAAGGTATGTATTTGTGTTGTGTTGCAGGACACGATTGTGCTTAGATATGCAGTTTAAAGGGGAAAAACCAAAAGGTGGACCCAAATGTAGATCAGACAGGAGGCAGTATCAGAGGGAACAAAAGGCGAGCTTTAATAAATCAAATGCTGAAATCCACAAAAACTCGGAGCACAAAAGGAAGAGACCAAGGACCAAAAGAAAACAAAGTAGCAACTAAAACAGGCTAAACAAAGTGCAACAGAAAAGTCTCAGCAAAGTACAAATCAAAAATGCAAAAACTTAAATCCAAAACACCTACCAAAAAGGGACACAGGCAGAATACAAGGAAACACGAGGAACATCAAGAAACATCAAGGAGCTAGGAAACACAAGGGATAACACTCCAACAGAAGCACACGGAAATAAACAATGAACCGACAAAGAGAAGAGGGCAGGCAGAAAGGAACAGCTGAGATAATGAGGACAATACTGAGAGACAGGGGGAGACAGACAAGAAAGGAGGAATGGGAAAATACAGAGGAGAGAACGTAATGGAAAGTGTGCAAGAAAAGTTGATATCTTGTTCTGCTGTATCGATATTGATCATTTGTTTGCAAACAAGTCCAACAGCGTATGCAATGCTAGACCGGTGCACTGCTTTTCAAAACCTGCCGCCTACATTACCCACAACGCAACCTCGCAAGTGAGTGACATCCCTGGAGGCAATTTATCAGATCAATGCAGCTTCCTCTGGAGCCCCACGAGAATTTATGCTATTTTTTCACATAGTATGTTGTAGTACTTCCCATGACCTATAAACACACTTTAATGTTTAAAATGGGTGGATTTTCCCTTTAACTTTTTCTTTCACGAACAGTACATATCCCCAGCTGCAGGTCAGCTGTGGGACAGACATTTGGAGATGGGAGAGCCCTCGATCTAAGTGTGCAAGAACGTTCATTCTTCATAGTTTATTTTTTTGAATCTGGGTGTTCACGAAACTAAAGAGCAAGCAAACTGCCGTTCACAAAGCAATCTCGCCTGACACTAGCCCGTCTGTGATGTTGTTTTAAGCTCTCGGAAAAAAAGGCTTTTCTCAGAGATTTAGACGGCACAGTGGGAAATGCAAATGCACCCACATGATTGCCCCCTGTCAGATTTATGAGGAGCGAGAATTAATTTTATTTATCGTACTTCTTATTTATGTGTCAAAACACATAAATGTCTGACTTTGTAGATTTTCTGAAAAGCACAGCAGCTGAGGCAACTCCTCATAATTCTAACCCCACAAGTTTAAGGCAATAATACATTTCAAGGGAAACCACAAGATGAGGCTGGAAAGCGCAGAATTATGATTTCATTTCCATTTGGTCCTAAGATATTAAGCCAGAGATCTGTGAGGGAATTGAATTGAATTAAATTATCACATTCAGTGGGAAAAATCTGCCCCGCAGAGAACAGCTAAGCTAATTCCATCTTTTAATTCCAGTTTGCTGTTCGTATTCGTAACAATTGCACATCATCATTGATGAAAGTTGAAATGTTCCAATCTGAATCATTAGAAGACTAATTAATACATTTTTTCATGAACATTATTAGATCCTTGCCTTCACCCTAATTTGTTCGACGTTACAATCCCCACTCATTGTTGTTTTGTCAGAGTGTTTTGTAATATTGTGTTTTCCGACAAAGTGAGAAAACGGGAGGATGCGGGGGTGTTTGACAGACTCTCCTTTACTTTAATTTACAGTCTGTTTGACTGACAGCTCGGCATGCGCAATCGGTAAATATTAAACATCAGGCAAGCATCGGGTCAGAAATATGCGGTCCTCTGTGACTATCAAAGCAAAGCACTCTATTCATGAGCCTTCCCGTCAATGTCAACAATGTGTAAAGCAACAAAAACAAGCCTTCATGAGCTGGTTGAGTCGGTGAGAATCAATACCATCAAACTTAAAACGTGAGTGAAATCCACAATGAGACTGTCTCTCAAGCAGAACGACGGCATCAGTCATTTCACCAAGTAGCCCTCAAACGACATACAGTATGTTTAAGTTCAAGTGACAAGCGGACGCAGTAATTATGACAGCAGGAGAGGAGGAAGTCAGGCGATGTTGTCAGAGATGACATAGGTTAACACGACAGAGCACTGTTTGCTTTTTGAATGACCACAGTTGTTTTTGTAACATAACCAAGAACATATTATTATAAAAAGGTCCCAGACTTTAACAGAGCACACACTCAAACCAGAGCCACGATCTTTCCCTAAACCTCACAAGGACACTTATGTGACTAAACCATGACGATGGACGATGGACGAATTTGAAGGACTTGTTCAGGGAGCTTTCGTGTTACAGTGTAAGTGGACAGAACAGAAAAGTCCGTCCATACACTAAAAGTGGCAGAAATGTTTTACATCACTAACATACCTGGCTTGTAGTAAGTTATGTGACATGAGCCGATGGTATACCTGTAAATAGACTGATGCCGTTTGAAATCAGCCCCCTGTTCACTCATTCACTGTTGCCTACTAAACAGTCAGTAGTTTAACCGGTAATGAGCAAGTTAACAATGATGAACTGTCATCACTGAGAGGTGTCATGGCATAGAGGCCAGAATTGCAGGTCATGTGATGCTTTGAAATGATGAATACATTTGTTTGAACCCTCCCAAAGGACACCCTGTATCAAATATCAAATCAATATTTGAGCAACTGGTGCCGATAAAAACGTAAAAAAAAGCATAGGCCGACTATACTTCATTTACCTTTTTGTGCCATTGCTGCCAACGTTAGCAGGTGCTGTGGATGCTTAAGTAGCCACTAGCACTCATGCTTGGTTCATGTCATCAACGATTATTATTCTCATGCTACACTCTTCTTTTCCCAATTGCTGCTTGCAGCCATGTTTGTAGTGTTTTTTACGCTTTCATTTTACATCCACTTACTATTTTGCCATCACAGCTTGAGTTTATCATGGATGACGTCACGTATGTGTGCGCCACATGCGTGAACATGACTACGTGAAATAAAAACGTGTTTCAAATTACATTTAAAGGTGCAATGTGTAAGAATTTAAGCTGAAAACATTCCACAGACTGTGAAGAAATAGCAGTTTTGAAGTTATGATGTCTATGTGTCGTGTTACAGGGATATCTTAGCATAGTTAGCATGCTAGCCGATTAGCCCCAGCCTGTCCAAAGTCCAAAGCTCCTGTGCAAGCAGTGTAAACCCTAACCCACCAACACGCCCCTGGTGATCTCCAGGTAGCAGCAGCTAGACGTGACCTGCTGGTATGCTGCTCCCGCTTTGTTTTCAGTACAGGTTTTTACAGGTGGCCAGTTCTTACATATTGGACCTTTAAAGTCCTCTACTTCTGTAATTGTGAAGTACTTTTGATACTATTAAGGCTATGTTTTTAAATCAACCCCTGTTGTACCCCTGTACCAAAGTAGTGGTCATAGAGTGTATTCTAGTTTTAGAAATATACATTAATAAAAATATTTTTTGTGAGGAAGGCCAGCAAAGCAAAGTCAAGTCTGTGTGCCTGTACGTCTGTTATATGACATGTTTGTGTTATAACATCTATTAGAGCTCACTCGCCTCCCGTTCTCGTCTGCTCAGACCGCCGCAGCAATCGTCCCATTTGCCTTCACGACGCTCTCTCCTAAATGTGCCCAAATCTGTAAATTGATTTTGAACCTTTTGGTTGAGTGGCTCCTTTTCATTATCAGCCTTGGCGGTTCACACTGCTGAGAGATGCTGGCACATAATCTAAGCAAGTACCCGCTCTCAGCATCTCCACCACCCCTCCTTCCGCTAATCTTCTTATCAGCAGCTGATAGCGCGAGCTTCAATGGGCTCCACTAATGGCAGCCACTCAAATAATGGTCTTTTCTAAACAGTAACACTCTGTATTATGTTGCACTAAATGGAGCATGTACAGTATGCACCTGCCTTAAGGATTCAGATGGAAAGCAACTCTTACTAATCACAAATTCATTTTGTGAATGTTCTTTCATTTCATTTTTATGCTGGGCAGTGAATTCATGTGCGGTAAAAACATGAAGTCAGCGCAATAAATCTTACCCTTTTGTTTACCTTTGGCCTTTCATATTTTATTTGGTGCAGAATTAATTTTTTTTTATCAGTGGGAGGCAAAAGCACAGAATGGCAAACATAAAAATGTGTTAGTGATACTGAGCCTGCTGCCACATCACAGCCCAAAATAGACCCTCTCCCCCTGTGCTGATTATTATAATAATCAGATTAGACACACTGTGGTACAACAATATTGTCCTGTGATGCGTGGTGATTGAATGATCTCTGCTGGCTAGTTAAGGAAGACGGGAAAAATCTGATGAATTACTATTAAGCATAGTATCTAAGACTTCCTTACCAGAGATGAAATGCTTTGAGGCCATGAACGTTTCTTGGTGGCTCACTGTCTGGTAGTTAATTGCCAGTGTCATGTCCCCAGTTGTAAGTGAGCAAACAATAAAATGCCTCTGTTTCCATCCAAACACAGCACACCATATGGCCAGCATGACAGCCAAGCAGACAATTAGAAGCCAACAGACAGTCAGTCTTAGGTTTTAACCACACGGAGAGTCAGTCTTTGTCTATTTCGAAGATTTATAGCGCCCTGAAATTGAAACACTAGAGAGACAGCATCATCTGTTGACCAGTGGAGGTACAGTAATTGCCACAGATGTCTTGCATACACTGTCCTGCTGTCGTGAATTCATGAAAGCGCCAAATCCGCAGCTGAAAATAGTCCCCAACAAATACAATGTTTACTCAACAACTTTACTTCACTTTACTTTTACTACTTCAGGAAACTAGTCTTTTTTCAAAAAAGAAAACTGTATATTTGCTGTTTATAGTTTTTATAGTTAGTATATATATTTGTTTGTCGTGCCCATTTTTAAAGTGTTTCAGTAAAAACAGATGGGCTTGGAAGCCACAGAAGGGATGGGGAAGTATTGAGAGATGGTTTTGGACAGTGGTGATTCTGATCATTCCTTTGGATTGATTTCTAGAAAATGACAAAGTACAGAGCATCATTTCTAGCAATGAAGTGCTCTACCATCCAAAAGAAATGAAATGAAATAAATGTTAACTAGCAAAGTGTTTTTTCTGTTCTTCTCTGCTGAACCATCAGTTGACTGGGAACCTCTCCTGCAACAGTGCAACATTGTAACAATATTAGTTGAATTAACCAAATGAGCGACTATTTGCAGGTATGACTAGTCTCTAAAATTTCACCTACGATGTTGTGCTCGGTATGGAGCAGTTGGAAAGCTGTTACCTGAAAAATGTTGAAATTCACTGGCCCTTTTGTAGAAGGTAATATCTGATATATGTCAACTGTTGAAGTAGTTCATTTTCCAGTGTGGCGCCTGGTTGAACATGCCATCATGATGCATTTATGGATGCAAGGGAGACACGTAAAAGCCATAACTAATGCAGAGCCAGTCTTGTTTTGGTCGGTGTAAAGGAAGCACTATAAATTCCTCAGGTGTCACAGTCTGGCTCCTGAGCTGGATGGGACTCATTAGACGGGGATCAACCCGTTTATTCCCCTTCATTTGATTTACGATGGTCTATCAGTGTTTGCGGAATTTGCCTACATGATAGAACTGTCAGATATAACCAAGATAAAGTGTTGGCGCTGCGTCGGGCGTATCTTCAGGGATTCTCTCCGTGTGATTATGGCTAAATCTTGTTTCCTTATATACCCAGCCGCTGGTTTTTATCCTCCTGTATTTTCCATCTCTGGCTACATGACAGAATTTGGATTGAATGAGGAATTAATGAGAGATATGAGAAAAGCCAAAACACATGAATCATTTATTCAAGGCGAGGGTAGGTTCAATTCCTCTGTTGTCTCTGTGGCTTTGCTTTTTTTTTTTTGTTTGTTTGTTTACTATGTGAGGGTATTACCTGTAAATATCTCAAGCCTTCTATTTGTCTTTAGCGAGGAAACAAAGTCAGCATAAAGTAACCTAGGTGTGAACGGAGTTCGTGTACCTGAATTATTCAGCAAGACCTCCAAATTAGATGATGAAATACTTTGATCGTCTTGACTAATGCCAAAATGTTGGAGGGGGATGGAGCTCAAGGTCGTTCTTTACTCTGTCAATTCCCCACTTCATAGGGAGGCACGTACTTTAAGTGTCACTTTCGATGTAAAACTGAAGCTGAACTGAAGACAACTGCCATTTGGATGTTCATGGTTTTTATATACTGATGAGTTAGTTTCATTATTGCTGCGCTTTTATTGCTCATGGTTTAATGCATGCTTTGAGACCACATGAGTGTTATTTCACCCGCTGCCTTGATTGTGACAAATAATCCCAAATCACCTGCACCTGTGGAGCTCCGCTTTGATTAATAGACGCTGTGGCCAGTCAGTGGGAGGTGTGGGACTGGGAGGGACCCCTCGTTGCATCTCATTGCTGTCTGTGGGCGGTAAATGTCAGGGTTTGCGCAGATTCGGGGTTCGGTGTTTGTGTTCTGACATATGTACTCCCTATCTGCGTGTCTGGTTGTCTGCGTTACACAACAGGGATTATTCCAAACCACGTGCCTTACTGGATCATTCTGCATAATCCGTTTTTGTTTTTGCAGTATGTAAACATGCTGACAGTAAATGCCACATATTGGTAAACTGAGCGGCCTACATGTTGACAATTCTCTGCTATTACTTTTCAAAATGTAATAAACAATGCAATCCTTGATAAAACATTCATTCAATTATTACTATTATTATTAAATATGATACTTTGTAAATGGTTAATAAATACTGGTAGTTCATCAACATTATCTGTGTCGCCACAGTTTATCAAGCGTTTTGTTGTTTGTTAACAGTGAAATAACTATTAAGTAAAGATAAATTAACTATACCTTCACCATTTATTAATGATGGTTATTATAGTGTTGATGAAAACTACTCAGTGTAGGATTATAGTCATGTTTGAACATTAAAAAGCCATTTCTGAGTCTTTGCACGGGATAGGGCACGGCTTAAATGTCAGAGGTGAATTCCAATTTCAATTTCTACATGCCAGTCCATCGCCCTGACATCCTCATTCCTCTTTTTATTTTATTATTATATTAAAGCCACACCACCTGCACCGACACCGCACAATGACGGTGGATGGAAACAGTAAGATAAAGGATTCTCCACTAAGAACGAAAACCCTTAAAAGATGTTTACTTTCTTTCTTTCTTTTCTTTTTTTTTGTAATCTTTGTTTGTAATTCAGTGTCAGTTAGCCAGATTTAACTGAATTGTATCAACAGGAAAAAAAGAAGCCAATTGTGGAGAAGACTGAAGCAGTGACAGGACTGATGGAGGCTGCATGTTTACCAGCACCAGGCTGTATTAACAGCGAGAGTGACGCTTTCATTAGTGTAACGGGAGGTTGTCTTAAATGGAGTGGCACATCAGAATTTTGGATTCTGTGTGTGTGTGTGGGTGTGTTTGTAACTTGTCTCACTCAGCTTTCACAACTGTCTTGTTTCTGTAGATGAAGGTTTTTTACTCTGCCAAAGAGGTTGTGTTTTGAGTTCTGTTTTTTGGGGGGGCTTTTTTGGCAGAACAAACTATCAGCCCTGTTTTAATTAAATACCATTGAAGGGTTTACCATGGCCCAGGGAAGAGCATATACAATTTTGGAGCGGATCCAAATCATTAGGCATACACAGCAATTATTTGTTATCTTTTGTGAATATTGTGAGAAAGGGCATTAGGCCTAAAATCCAGAAGATGGGAGTTAAGTTCAACAATGACAAAGCATAGCTAAATATGATAAGACACGCTATGATACGATATGATAAAGAGGCAAGTGATGATTTATGATTCCTTATGTGTATTTTGTATGTTGATTATTTTCCTGTTCAGTTTATCACTTTGACCTCCGTCGAAGCATCCCCTGAAATGAGGTGCCATTCAGTTCATCATGAGCTTTTGAGGTTTTCATCCTCTTTTTGGACTCTGAGAAAAGAGAAACAGTGCAGGTGTGCGTGCACGCCAAAAAAAAACAAACAACAAAAAAACCCAGTAAAATACAGTTTTTCCCATTTTGTTCTGTAAATTCACACCAGGCACTGTGTAAATGTTAAACAGCAGTAACCCACATCTTGCAGTAGGGGCACAGCAGGGTTTCAGAGGACCAAACACAATTAAATCCAGAGGCGGGGACCGTTCCTCTGTCCTCCTGCCTCATACTGTGGGTAGATGGAAGAAAAGATGTAGGGGTGAAAATGTCACATGTGGTTCAAACATACTGAGTGGTGCATCACAATGTTTTTTTGCCATACTGAAATGAGTAATCATGCGGTGAAGACCAATATGAATCGGAATTTCATTTAAGGTCACACACAGTTAGCACACTTTCTGCCATTTCAACAAACTAAAGGACACTGTGATGGAGGTTTTGCTTACAACATAGGATTGAAAAAACATTCCTCTGCACGGTTAAGACTTATTCGGTATCGAAGCCGCTTTACAGAAGCTCTAAATGTGCATTTATCAACTAATTACCACAAGCTGCACGTTTCATGAGCCAAATAGATAATTAGCCCACATGTAAACAACCGCAGTGGCCATCCATCCGCAAATCTCGAGTTTCGTTTGTAAATGTGAGTGCCGTCTCTGCTCTGCCAATTTCATTTAGAGATTAAAAAAAAAAAAAAACTAAATGTTGAAGCTCACTGAGAGATGATTAAAGTAAAAAAAACAACAACATTTTGAGTGTTAAGATGCCTTTTCACAGGAGATGCAGTTCAAAGTCAGTCTTTCAGATAAAGCTATTAGGCAGCTCTGCTTCCTCTCTTGCTTCGCATCGCACTCCCATCTCATCTCTGCAGAAATGGGCATGCGGTGGGAAATCTGTGTGTGCGCAGTGGATCTTTCACTTTGCAAATTAAAGGAGACAGGCTTTCACTGCGCTGCTTTAAAAATGTGCATCTTTCCATGCTGTATAGTATTAAATTTGAATGACTTTAGAAAGCGTTTTTATTCCTCGACGTATTTTCGCACTTTGTCATACCGATAGCATGCGAGGTTGACAGAGGTTGACCAGGTTTTAGGAAGTGCATTTTGCTCATAAAAGAAACTACATGTTCGCAGACTTTATTAATCTCGAGAGGTGTCTGGGCATGGCAGTCGGAGTGTGTTTTCCCCTCCTGCTACACTGTTAACGCCTCACTCACGTTTGATTGAATATGAAGGAAATTGCTCCACAAGCCTCTTGAGCATTCAACCGAGAGGAAACTGCAAAAGGGGGCAGGCAGTATATATGACCCTGGGTCTTAATAGCTGGAGTTTAGGTCCAAGGTAAAATTGGAAATACTCAGCTAATTTCATCCAGTGCATGGCCTCTGCCTTCTGGGACTTTATTGCCTTTAATTCATCAAGGGGTTCGAGTTTGAAGCAATTAGATCCTGCTGATCTCAGTTCCTTACTGGCATTCAACGGTGTGTTGGGAATTGTGGCATAATTTCATTTTCACTGTAGCTCACCTGACAGGTCAATAGACACATGATTACTGCTGATAAGCTGTGACTGCTTCCCTACTTCACCTGTGCTACACCAAGAGATGACAATTTGTGACTTAGATTTTGTAATTGTCATTCTGCTCCGAGCCGGCCGAAACTTTGTGATGCATGCGGCTGCACTGACACTGATTCTGTCATGTATAATATGAATGGAAAACAGAAAAAAAAATGAACTGCCAAGACTGCAG
Organism: Diplodus puntazzo; assembly: GCA_963678695.2. Lineage (NCBI taxonomy): Eukaryota > Metazoa > Chordata > Actinopteri > Spariformes > Sparidae > Diplodus > Diplodus puntazzo. The sequence goes on from OZ023162.1 coordinate 24,050,767, forward strand.
ACATAATTTTGTTACATTAAAAAAAAAAACAGAAAAAATTGCAAGTTAATTACAAAGCAGAATACAGGTTTGAATCCTGGAAATGGTTTGTCAGTGCGTCTCAACAGTTTGGACGTCATCAATAAATATCACATTTTATTATGAAAAAGAGATGCCAAATTCAAAGGCAATTTTTCATTATAGAGGAATTCTGGTATTTTAATACTGTGCCTGATATTTTAGTGCATGAATGATTCATGCCCACCAAAAGTTGTGGAATCAGCCCAGCACATTGCCTCAGCTGGCAGCTGTGACACACCAGCAACAATGACTGCACTGTAATCCTTTGGGGCAACTGTCAAAGTTACATCCAAGTGCTTGTTTATGCCGTTGAAATGCATTCTAAGTGTCTGACAACATTACACAAATGATTCCTATTCCTATAGATTAGCAAGATATTAGGATCTGTTTTATTACCAAAAATCATCAAGGAGAAAGTTTTGAAGTCTTGCCAGAGGTGAGTTTTTGCAGAAAGACACAATGACGGAAACGTGAGTCAGAGGAGGCAACAACTGTAACAGCTCACCTCGCTATGAAGCAAGACTTGTGTTTCTGGGAATTTCTGTAATGCTGTCAGACACTTACAATAACAACCTCAGCCTGTCAGAGGCAAAAACAAGCACTTTTAGTGGATACAACTTCGACAGATTTGCCCCCAAGGATTATGTCGCCACTGCAGCCGTCCTACAGCTGTCAGCTGAGAAGATCCACTGGACCAAGTCCAAAACCTTTGGTAGGTATAAATCATTTACACAACAAAACATGTGTATATAGGGACCAGGTTTAAGAATAGTGACATTGCCCGTTAAAGCTGCTGGATGTTTGAGCTTCACTGTATAGATGATGTATGTGCAGAGTTTGACATTAGAAGGCTGTTTTCACATTCATTGTTGAAAATGTACATTTTACCCTGTGCTCATTAAAACCTGATTTTAAGAGGCGGGCCTACAAGCATGACTCGTGACATCACAATTAGTTTGGAAGCCAATCCTGCTTCAGTATTCAGCATACAGGAGAGTGATGTGAAAATCTGAAGCCTGCAGTGCACACACACTCAGTGCCCAGCGGTCAAACTTGAAATGAAAAATATTTGATTATTCATTTATTCTGGAATTTCTAATGAGGGAGAGGGCAAAAAAAAAAAAACATGTGAGACAAGCGTTAGAGACTGTCTGTGTTTGCATTAATATATGTGTGGAGGGGATTGTTTAATTCATCTATTCATACGAGAAGGTACACATAATGAGAGGAAACGACTGAAGGATACTGTGTTTATTGTGCAGTGCGTCAATATCTCAGCTTCTGCTGTTGTATGCAATAATCATGTCGAAGTGATTTCACACTGTTCCGCCTGGGAGCTTATCCAAGACATTAAAAGCAGGATGCAGCATTTATGCACCAACTCTTAAACAAAGCACTCGAGTAGCAGACATTATTATCTATAAAATTGAATAAAAAAAAAAATTAACTAAATCCCACTGTGTTGGTCTGATGTGGCTTATGTTTGAAACCTGGTTTTTATAATCCAGATGACTGAAGTTGTCCTCTCTGAAAGGCTTTAGATAAACTAAAAGGCAAACACACCAGCTCCCTAAGTGTGCCACACTTCCTCCACCTAATTTCATCTACGCTTGTCGAAGTGAACAAGGCCCGGCCTATTTCACTGGCGTGAGAGCGCCACCTGCTGATCTGAAGCACGTCCAGCATCCGTCTGACGTCTGCTACAATGGCCCCAATGTGTCGAGATGGAAACACAGCTCACCTTTTACCGGTAAAATAGCAGCTTCAGCTGGTTTACAGCAATCTATTACAGCTAATTCTCACTGTTTATTTTAAAGCTCTTTAATCACCAGGGGAAGGGAAACTGTGATATTATAGGCGGAATGGACTAATTTCACCAAGTGTGTAATTGCCAGTTTCTAACATGCAGCCAGTTAATGATGAAGGAGCTGAGCTGATGTTCCATTTCTTTAAGTGGGTGTGGCACAGGAAGAGATATGAATGTAGGGCCAACAGCAGCCACAAATAAACTCAGGAAAACACACCTGGAAGAGGAAAAAAAGGGAAGAAATGTCTTTTCTTTTGCACACAAACACACTTAAAATGTTGCTTTTCAAGGAAAGACAAAGGATTGTGGCCACTGGTAGAGATGTTTATTTTCAGATTACATGTGCAGATGCTGATCATATCTCACACCACAAGCAGGAGAAAGTGGGAAAAAAGTCCCTGGATGCTTTGATAATCTTGTTAATCTTGACACTCAATGCGTAATAAACTTTCTTAATGTCTGTATCTTCTACAGAAAAAACACAGAGACACACACACACACACACACACACAAATTTATGTGCATTTTTATAGTGTACCTATTAAATGCACCGCTCACTACCCATCCTCACATCTTCCACCACAGTGCATGGAACAGCAGGTGCTTAAGATAAAATAGTGATTTACAGTGAATGTCAATATGCAGCTAATTGCACGCGGTAAGTTTAAATGATTGCACTTGAGTGTACACTCTGTCCCTCTGCATGCTATTGTCTAATCCTGCCGGCGATATGAAAGAGTCTTTTGTTTTCATAGGGAGAGGAGGGCTGGTTGCCTGGCAACACAGCATGCCGAGAAAGTTAACAAACAAAACGGACCAATAGTAATAACAGTAATAACAGGAGGAATGATAACTATAAACTTTGTCATCAATTCAGTGGCCCATTTTTTCCTATTAGTGTATTTCTTATGCATCATAAAATGTGCTATCACATTAGAGACATTTAAATTGGGGGAATATGTCATCGTGATGTGTGTGTGTGTGTGTGTGTGTGTGTGTGTGTGTGTGTGTGTGTGTGTGTGTGTGTGTGTGTGCGCGCACGCACGCAAAGGCTCTGATTTCACGAGGAATTTCACGACGTGTGACAGTAATGAACATGTCATACATCAAATTGCAACTTTTGCTGCGACTTGAAAAATGAGCGTGGTGTATTGACTTCTGCTATTTCCTCCAAAGCAAAAAAAAAAACACAATAGCTGATGAGCCAGATACTCCCATTTATTAATGTGACACTCAGCCAGGATTGTTCCTCCAGGCGTGTCTCAGTGTGGGCTTTGCTCTATCATCTAATGGCTTGCCACCGAAATAGAAAAGGTCATTAATAACGTTATAGTATTTGCATTTCGCTTTGCTGTCGTTTTCATATTTGCCCCTCTGGATATCACTCTGTTTATGACATGAGGGCGTTCACTTCTGTGTATGGATATTTCTGTTTTGCAATATAATTAGGGACTACGACAGAGGGTGAAGAGCCCTCTTTCCCCTGCTGCTTAGCTTTACTATATAATGTCAGTCATCAGTGAGAGAAGCTGCATCAATTTTCCAGCTTTAATACCTCCAGCTGTTTTACATGAAGCTATAACGGACGGAAGACAACAGCTAAGGAAATTGACGCTGACTGTCTTCAGTGCCTCATGCCCACAAATAGATTCAAACATACCTTGCATGCGTTTAGTGCCTGATCAGTATGAACACCTTTGCCCATCATGAAGCCAGAAACCAATTTAGATCTGTGTGGGAGGCTGAGCGCTGGATGGGCATGTGAGGCCGGACGTGACTGGGCATATTTGTTTTGCTGCTTGTTTTTAATACATTTTTAATACCCAACTTCTTTAAAATTCATGAATCTGGTTGCATGAGCTTGGTGATGTGGTGCCCTTTTTGGAGGGCTCATTCGCGAACTGCTGTAGCTGACCAGCTAACGGCAAGTTCACTATCCACCACCCGGGTAAACCTGCACACTAATCGGTCGCGTTATTATTTATTTCCCCCCCAAGACTATACCTTGTAGTCCCGTCCTACTGTGCTGCGATTGGCCAGAACCTATTGTTCCGCTATAGAGCTCAGGAAATGTCATATAAAGGTCGACAAAAGTCCACAAAGGGAGGAGATTGTGGTGGATGTACTTCATTTTCATTTTTACCTCCATCAAGGGGGGCTCTGTTTTGCGTTTTGAGCCTCCCAACTCTGTAAATGACAGTGATGGGACAGCATATGAAAATTGAGGTCAGCTTGCTCTTTTTCATCATGCAGCACAAATGTGTGAGTCAAAGTTGAAAGATAGTCTAAGTATCCACTTTGTCCCCACAAGAGTCGAATGAACTGATTTCACTATAAGATGTCACTTGATAGTCACAGTTACTTTGCCCGGCTGTTTCCTAAAAAGTGAATTTACAGCGTGCAGAAAATATATTCTTCGGCAGGTGGTTTCGGCATAAACGGGGTGATGCAGTCTGGAGTGTAAACGGAGTAAGGTGGCAGTGAGTGTGAAAGTGTAAAAGCACGGTGCACTGAGGGCTACAGGAGATGATGCTCGGGCTCCTCTCATGCACCTAATAGCTGCTGAGTGACTTAAAGGGAGGCGCTAATTCGAGGGATTTATCACATGATGGATGGGAGCCGGTGTGTTAAGAGACCTATGAGGGCCCTAGACAGCAGTCATAAATCTTGGTTCATGCATGAAACCACAAACATATTTGCATCTCTCATCTCTCCACATGAAATTAGCTGTAAAATGTGATGGAACAGAGCAGAGCGCATTCCACGGATCACTAGAGGAGGGATGGGCATTTTCAACCCAATTTCTGCGATCTAATTTGAGGACTGGCTCGGACTCTGAAGTGGAGGGGTAATGTTGATGCATTACTCACACGGAAGTGCACTGTCACATCAGGTCGATGCTGTCTTGGTCGGCATGCACAGAAACAAGATAAGTAAATTACAGATCTGGAGGTGCTGATGATGACAAATTATTCAATTTTTGTTTCTCATTTTAGAGAGAACCTCGGAAATGTGTGCATCTATATTGATCTGTTGTGTGTGTATGTGTTCACTGGAAAAAAAAAAAAAAGTGTGCATCCCGCCATAATTGGCGAAGCGCTTGGCAAGGTATTGTTCTCTTTCAGTAAATCCGTCAGGAAATAAAGGTAGCAGCCGTATGTGGAGGAAATTCTGTAAAATTACCTCTATCCTTACAGTTTTAAACAGTAAGGTTTTATATAACAAGATACCATTGACAGTTTCTCTACTGTCAATCAAATCCTAAATGAATGCTTGTATATTTGACCCCATGCAGGCCTACATGAGGGAAAAGGCAAGAAAATCGAAGAAGAAGAAGAAGAAGAAGAAGAAGAAGAAGAAGAAGAAGAAGAAGAAGAAGAATGGATCATTTGGTGTGTTAACCAGTCGACTTCATTTGCTTTGCAATGGTGGGCACTTTTACAAACACGTCTTCGCCTTTATAAATTATTTGAGATTCTATTTGTGTGCAGTTGGAAAAACAATTAAAGTTTATTTGCAAAGTTTTAAGTTTTAACGCGTATTTTTGAAGAAGATTGGAACATTTTATAATGGCACAGAAGAAATGCGAAAAATTTCCGAAAATATTTAATTCATGACGCCTCTCTGCGTTTACAAATTGCCTCAGCATGATTAGTTAATTCAAATGTTCACTTTATTCACCTCACCTTCCCTCTGCAGGGTGGTTCTGTCGAAACTGTTAAAGCCAATGATAGAAAAGAAAAGAAAAGAAAAGAAAAGAAAAGAAAAGAAAAGAAAAGAAAAGAAAAGAAAAGAAAAGAATCAGTTTTAACAGTGCATGTAAAGTGCCTATGAGGTTTCAAAGACGAAGAGAGATATTATTCTTGTTGATTTCACTAAATGACTCTGATAACTGACAGCAGCTTTCTGTCAGAGTCAGTGGGGTTGATGTAGCCAACAGGAACAACATAATATGCATTGTCCTCTGTCTCAATTACCTCGAACAGTCTTGGAAAGGGGGTTTGTATTATTTGTTGATCTGCAAGCCTCAGATTTTAGATCCAAATTTGAAAACTGAGTTACGCGTTTGAAATATATGTTTTTGTGGAGCTGGAGCTCTCAATTGTGACGTATAATCTATAGATCTGAAACTTGCATAACATGATTTATATTTGAGTTGTTGAGCATTTTTTTTTTTTTGCGCCTCCTGCCTGAAACCACATGAACCAAACAAACCCTAAAATTGATGACTGTGACAGCGTTTATGATCAAAGCAGTCAGAGCGTTTGTGTGGAGACTAGAATGTAATTGCTTATACAATGAAGACATCCCTATTTTACATCCTGAAGTTACATTTTCAGACATATCACTCCCATTCTGTTTCCTCGTCATCGTGTCAAAAGTGGCATACGTTTAACTACCCTTGAGCCTGGGGTTCATATTAAGATAAATGGGCAATTTCAATGCAATTTCAACTTTCAAATACTGTCACTGGCCTTTGAAGGGGTCTGTAATTGACATAGTCGGTGCACACTGGCACTAATACAAAAAGGAAATAATGTCATGAACCCCTTTGATTGTGGTAACGCATGTAGCTACCCCACATCTCACTATAAATACACTCCACGAATACATTTCAATCCCTCACTTTGCAGTTCTCTCATTACCTTATGCTCCAACAGCTTTCTCACTCTCCTGCCCAGATCCATCACTTATCTCCATGTAAGTGCTGAAGGTTTGTGGTAAATAGCATGCCAACAGAACACAGCATGTTCATTTGTCTCTACTAAAGAAAAACAAAAAAACAAAAAGCACGTAAAACGCTTCGGTAAATAAACACCTGGCTGGTAAACTGCTAGATAATTAATGTCACACCTGATTTCATTTTTCATGCTGTTGTTTTAGACCATGGATGTTAATTACTTTTCGGGCTTTCATAAGGATTCACCTCACAGTGGGAGGCTGCTTTTAAAGTTTCACAAGCACCCACTTTACTGTTTATCAAATGTGTATGTGAGGAGAGAGGGAGCCGTGGTACTGTATGCTGTGCAGATACTAAAGCTCTTTGAAGATAATTTGTGATTCTGTGTTAAATAAATCAATAAATGTCTTGGCTAGTTTGTTTCCTTTACCTTAGTGTTTCCTGCAAATTCCTATTCATTATATGACTGACAGCGTAACATGGGCTTACACGTGAGCAGGTAGCTATATTTGGAAAGTTTGCCCAACAAGTTTAATTCATTCGAAGTACCTTTCAGAAAATGTGCAAACATCTGAAGCCGTTTGTGTTTGAGAGGATGACTCACTCAAATTGAAACAGAAACTTAAAAAAAGAAAAACGAAAAGAGGAAAAAAGCCCACACTGGTTTACAGAAGAGGATGTTAACTCTTGAATAGCCGTTGCCACTGTTATTCTGGTACATTCTGATACTAACCTGAATCATCACACAGCATTATAAGCATTTCTAATTACAAATAATGAATTACTCTCGATTTGAGGGTAATCAACATTTTCTCTGATTCCATTTTAACAGACTTTCAAAATCGGTTGAAGGACCATTTTCAACCAACACAATACTGTCCAACTCTCCAGATTTGAGGGTTTTTTTGTATTATAAAGGAAACCTATTGAGCCTTTTCCATTTTTTCTTTCCTTCACTTCTGTGTTTTATACATGTTCCTGTGCATGTAAAAGATCTGGAAAGTGAAAAAGGTCCACACCAACAACAGCTCCTGAAACGCCTGTAGCCTCACCCTTAATTCTGCAACTTTGTGACATTGCACTACGTCACCGTGCCACACATTTGCATAATGAATACCTAGTTTGGCAAGTAAGAATTGATTTCGCACAGCTGCTCTGTAGTTGTTAGCGGGGCTGCGTCAGGCTTGTGTGAACTGACCAACCAGAGGAGGCTGGGTATTCAGGAAGAGGGGACCTTAAAGAGACAGGAGCTAAAACAGGGCGTTTCAGACAGAGGTTGAATACAGTATTGCAGCACTCGACAGTATGAGAAAACTGATTTGTTTTTTGAACACCAAAGCATTTAAATCTATTCTAGCAGTAACCCAGAATTTAATTATGAACCTGAAAATGAGCATGAACACGTCTCCTTTAAAAGTCTTGTCCTTAATTATAAGTTGCCTAAGGCCATTAGAGGACAGGAGGAACAACAAAAAACTTGATGTAATTATCATGTTTAATTACCTGACTACACCAATTTGTGCTGTTGATGATGTCTACATTACGAAGTGATTCGTTTTATAACATTTGTAATCATTTTAATGTCACTTGTGTATTTTTTTTTATTGGATTGTTATTCGCTTTTTTAGAAAATCAACATCCCTCAACAATTTTTTTTTATCATGACTGCATGAAAAATGAATGGAGACAATTAAATTAAAGGGTTATTTTCACCTAATTAACAACAATGACTGTTTTGCCAAACCCTGCGGCCACAGTATCTGCATGCTGTCATGAGACAAGAATTAAATATATTGAGCTCTAGTACCTAAAGCAGTAATCACTGAACAGCAGAAGCACCAAGAACAGCAGTATCTGCACTAGTTTCAGCTCAGTAACTGCAGGACACACAACACAGAGGCGTTTTTATTGTATTCAATAAAAAGGAAAATTCTCTTTTATATTCATACAAACAACATTAGGCACATTTCTTTTACCTTAAAGCTGCAAAATTTTTATTTGTTTTTGTGAAATGTGTGTGATATATGAAAGGTGTCACTAACCCTCAGTGTCATATTACAACTCTGTTCTGTTACAGGAACAGTTTGTCCAAAACAATGACCGTTCTCTACCTGTTCAGCACCAAAAGGCAAAAACGATATCAACTATAGCGAAAAAGTAGAACTTCAAACAAGCTAGTGATTCAAATTTGGGAATTTGAGCTGCCACGTGCATGTGGCTCTATGTGTGCTGTTAAAGCTCACTGGGTTAAAACATTGTCTTTGTCTGTCATGGTGTTGTGGAGTTCTTCTGCCCCCAGGTGGTAACGCACAAATTCATGTCCCTTTAAAGAACATGTTTTCCCATGTGAGCAGATTTTTTCCCCACAGAATCAATTCGAGACACCAGGACTATAAAGTAACTGCACTTCCAGGGTTACAATTGTTTTTGTGCAAAATGTCCCTTATTTTGATCCCATGGACTGAGGGACTGAGGAAATTGTAAACAAAGCAACTGTACCTTTGGAAAATACCCACTTACTTTATCTAACTAAGATCTATCAATTCACAAGTAATAATTGGAGCAACTAATAACCACTGGTAGAAAGTAACTAAGTAAATTTACTCATGCAACTGATGTTTATAAACCTTTACAATTGCTTTGTTTGTAAAGCATTTCATTGTTTTTTGTAGTTGTGATAGTGATGATTGATACTTCTACTACTACTAGAATAACACGGGATTCATAGATATATAAAAAAATGTGTGCCTGTACGCTTTAACTTTAACTTTAATAATTTGTATGTGTTGTTGTTGTTTTTTCCCCCTATGAGATTAATAAGAGCCACGTCATGTGATGATCATGTGACACTTGCAGGATTTCTACCATTTTTGACAGGCTTGCTCTTTGGTGCTTTTATTTTGAAGGCCCGCAGTCGGGGCTCAAGCTACTGGGTGACGTCAGAGGCACGGTTAAAGTCCTCGGTTCCTCCTCAAAGTCGTAAAGTAATCCCCGGCGACTCGATCAGATCTGAGGTCAGCAACTTGTCCTGTCACTGAGGAGGAGTCGAACTACGTCTCATGACTTGGTCCGTCAGGGCTCTTCAGCTGTGTGTTCATGTGGGCTGTCTTTTCGCCATGGCGGTGATTCTGTGTGTTCTTCTCATACTTGCTGCCTCTGTTCAGAGCTCTGGTGAGTAGGCTGCACTCACAGTAAGTGTTGTCAACAGCTTCTGTCATCATCAGATACTGTTGACACTGCCAGTAAGTGTGAAAACAGACACCAAACGCCTCTACTTTCAATTTCCTCCATGCATATCTAATGTTTTCTAGATTGAATGGGACTTTCAAAATAATGGTTGCATGTTACGTGCAAGGGTCAAAAGTAAAAAACTGTGTGTGTGTGTGTGTGTGTGTGTGTGTGTGTGTGTGTGTGTGTCTAGATGGGACCCTGCGCTTTGCCTCCTACTACAGAGACCACATGGTGCTGCAGAAGTCTCCAGAGAAAGCCGTGTTGTGGGGCTACGGGCCCGAGGGCGCTCAGGTCACCCTCCTCCTGTCAGGACCCGTCAAACAGAGGAGCTCATCGGTCACTGTGACAAAAGGTGAGAGCAAGCCGGGTGGGAGGTTACTGCTGACATCGACAGGGTCCCTGAATGGAGGCAGGGGCCACACGGATGGCACAGAGGGACCCTTATTGTGTATGGGAGCTTTGTGAGCACTGTTTGAACAAAGAATCAGCTTCTCAGCCATGTTTTTAATAGATTACAATTAATGCATTATGTTTTCTAAGATAGATGTTATTGTGACACCGCAGAATATGTCTGTTTGTTACTGTGTCCATTTTATTTATACAGCCCATCATCACACATTCGCCTGAAGTCCATACACACTTCATTTCCTGGTTGAGTTGCAGCAGAACACCCAGTGTTGTAAAAAGTACGCAAAAGTTATACTTGAGTATAAGTAAAGATACTATGTTAAAATATTACTGTGGTAAATGAAACTCACCCATATTAATAATAGTTCAGTTAAATTTACTGTATCAAAAGTACCTCTGGCAAATAATTGTAGTTATAATATCAAAAGTACAATTATAAGTAAACTATTTATATATTTACATGGATGTATATACAGTTTTGGAATGTACCTTTAGTATATCTGACCAATAACTGTACTTAAGTACAATTTTGTGGCGCTTGTACTTTACAGAGTATTCCATTTTGTGCGTCTTTGCTTACTTCCACTCCACTACATTTTGGAGGCAAAAATGTTGTGGAGGGTTACTATACTAGATTACATGAGTTACTTTGCAGGATACATTTTGCATCAGAGCCAAAGTAGCACATTTTTAAGTCAAAACATTTTATTGACAGTCATAGAAAACACACTGATGATGCTTATCTGAAAAGTTCTGATTATTGGATCCGATTATGAGTCAGGCTAATAATCAGTCGACCCGTAGTATACAGTATATCCATACATACATGGATATACTGTATACTGAAGGTCGCATAAGTAAGGAAAGTTTATATGTGTGCATATATAGGCACATTATATGTTTAATCTAAGTACGTTAAGTACGTTTAATTTCAGATGCTATTCGTATGGTTGATTTACATTTTCCCCAAAGAAATATGTAAACATATTATCTTTACTTCTACTCAAGAATGACTTCTGGATAGTTTATACTACACTGTGTATATCAGTGGCTTTCTTTTTTAATCCGATTGCCAATCAATTAAAATAATTTAACAATGTTCTACTTTGGCTCCAATGCAGCATCTGGAAAGTAAAAAGTTATCAAATAAATGTAGTGGAGTAAAAGTACAATATTTGCCTCCACAACACCGTGGGTTAGATGGATAAAGTATGGCAGAAAATGGAAATAATCAAGCAAAAAACCTCAAAATTGCACCTAAGAACAGTGCTTGAGTAAATGTACTTTACATTCCATCACTGGGGTCCGTGTTATAACGATTTGATGGTGATTATACCAAATACATTTACTAATCAACAGTATTGAATTATACGTTTTAAGTGCAATTCAAATATATTTCAAATTTATAAAGCGTCATGTCTGTCAGGACTTAATATCTAAATAAAGCATTGTTTTAACCAAAAAAAATCTCCTGTTTATATTCCTTTAAGGTTCATTTTGATAATAACAATAATAACAGCTGTGTTATATTGTGAAACCACGATATGTTCTGAGTTATCTTATTATAAAAATCGCATTGTGCTTGCAACCTTAGTCTTCAGCCTGAAGGGCAAACATGAGATTAAGTCTGTCTAAAGTCCATGTATCAAACACTGACTTTCCAGGTGTCTGGCGTGTAACACTTGACCCTGTCGAAGCCGGCGGTCCCTTCAATTTGACAGCGGCCATTCAGGGCGACAAAGCCACTCTGACAGATGTGCTGTTTGGAGATGTTTGGCTGTGTGGAGGGCAGAGCAACATGTACTTTAAAACATCACAGGTAGGCCGAGCCAGGTGAACACCAGTCCGTCTTTCTGATGACCTCATTTATGTTGTATGCTGCATAATAAATCATACCTATTATCTAAATCACAATAAAATATCATTCTTTTTACCCTATGGTGCAGCCATAACACTGTTTTCTCAGGAAATTCATTCGGCTCACTGTTTTTTATATCCTATATCTATATTACATACAGTATGTTCAGTACCGTGCAGTAGTGTTGCAACGGTATGAGACTTTGATGGTACGAATATCACAGTAGAAGTCAAAACTGAACATAAGCAACTCTACACAGTATAATAATTGTCAATCTTCATATACCTTGAAAACATTCACTGCACTTTACTGGACTTCTGGTGAGGTGTTAAACTGTATTTCAGAGTTTAGTACGTAAACTGTGCAATGACATTGGTGAATCTAACCAATTAAATGTACTTTATTTTGGGTTTGCTGCAATATAATTGGCTTCAGAGGACAGTATCAGGGTCAAAGATGACTCACAACATCTCTGACAAAGCAAAACCGGCAAAAGTCTGACTTTGGCTGTAATGAATCTGTAAAATCCCACGAGTGGTTATGAAGCATTCTATTCAAAAAGACTATTTATTTGCTGTGTATTTTCAAAATAATGTTTATTGTTTAATGAACTCTCTTTATTTATGATTTATACATCCTCCAACAGATTTTCAATGCATTAGAAGAGCTGGCCATCGCAGCAAAGTATCCTCATGTGAGGACTTTTATGGTGGCCTTGAACCAGAGTGAAACTGAGCTGACTGATTTGATTCAAGTGGAACTTCCCTGGTCTGTGCCTTCAGCCAGTGAGTCAAGGTTTTATTTACTTAGAGTTATTTAAGGACTTTAAAGTGTGCAGCTAAATGTGATGGTTTGGGGTATTGAACTTCAACTGAGATGCTATGAAAGCATTTACAGGACAAATAAATAAAATAAAGAACAATATGCTATTTGTTTATGTGCGTACTAACGTCTATTTGCATGTTGCCGATGACTGATTAACAGGCGGGTGTATTTTCAGGAGACGTGGCACACTTCTCAGCAGTGTGCTGGCTCTTTGGACGTTACATGTACGAGAACTTGAAGTACCCCATAGGACTGGTGGAGTCTTGTTGGGGAGGCACCCCTGTCGAAGCCTGGTCATCTTCCAGGGCACTGCAGAAGTGTGGACTACAGCCAAGTGAAGACAGGTTAAGATATGGCACAGTTCAGCTAAGCTGCAGCTTGATATGTATGTAAACTTGGCATGCACTAACTGTTAACATCTGATCAGGCCTGAAGATAGAAATTCTGTCTTGTGGAATGCGATGATCCACCCGCTTCTCAACATGACCATCAAAGGAGCCATCTGGTACCAAGGTAAGACTTACACAGGTAGCAGATGTTTGCTATACCATGACCAGACTTAAGTAACTCTGTCTGGCAATCCTTCATCTGATGGTCTTGTCTTGTAATTGACCACATCTGGTCCCAGAACATGGAAAAAAACAAACAATATTTTTAAAATTTCACTCATCCCTTTTTGATCATGGAAAAGAAAAAAAAAGCCTTGTTGTTCAATTTGATGATTTTAAAACAAAAGCTAAATAATCACTATTATTTTGTTTTTACAAAGGAGATTGAATTACCAAAAGAAACAATGAGCGTCATGCATCTATAATTCTTGTCTCTCCTCCAGGTGAGGCTAATACAGTCTATCATCAAGAGCAATACAACTGCTCCTTCCCCGCAATGATTGATGACTGGAGGATGGCGTTTCACGAGGGCTCAGGGTGGCAGACAGCTCACGACTTCCCCTTTGGATTTGTCCAGGTATGTTGGTATTATAGCTTGTAGAATTCTAAACTTTTGACTTTGGCACCCCCTGTTGGTAGCATCAGAGCAGAAAATGTGGCATACAGCAATGTGCGCTACTTTGCTACTACGCAGGCAAAATTCGTCACAGAATTATCATTTGCAGTGTTGTGGATGTGATCCATGATTTCCTTGTACTCGCAGCTGTCCACTTATAAAAAAGACTCCATAGACGACGGCTTTGCAAACATCCGCTGGCACCAGACAGCAGACGTCGGCTTTGTCCCGAACCCCCGCATGCAGAAAACCTTCATGGCTGTGGCTATGGATTTACCAGACGAGAGCTCCCCCTATGGCTCGTAAGGATCGTGTTTATGCATTCCTAACATCTGAACTCATTACAACTCGTTACCCTGTTTATAACTGTGTCCGTCCAGGTTCATGTAATGTGTATTTAATACCCATTCATACCAGGATTAAACCAGAAGTAGTGTGATTTTCAAGCGACACACAGGAGAGCTCATCTTATTCTGTAGTACAATTCTTCAGGGCTTCACCAGATGTCTCTATTTTTAAAAACATTCAGAGCTTCTTGTGAGGTCATATTTCATGATGTCAAAAAAAACAACTTAATTTGAATAAAGCGATCCTCGAAATGTATTTTTTTCTGAAACAAATCTCGTGAATGAATATAACTCGACAGTTTTGTCGACATAAACATGTGGGAGGCAGGCGTATCCACTGAAGGCCAATTCCTGCGAATTCTTAATCTTTTATAAGTTGTTGGTGGTATGAAAGTGATGACGTCTTGTCTGAGCACAAAGCTAATGCAGATACATAATCATCCTCTTGGGGGGGGGGGGACAACTTATGTAATTAACTAAAGTAGCGTTAGGGCTGAAACAGATTCAGTTTTATTGTAGTAACATAAATGTCATTTTTGGCGATGCTGGATTGCTGCCAGACCGCCCATTAATACACGTTCATGCCTGAGCCGCAAGCAGGACAGAAAACTGTTTTTTGACATCAGTAAAAAGTCATTTTGAAGCAGAGTATTTTGTTAGATAAAAACATGTTGTGAACTGTTAATTTTTATTCAATAAACTTTAACTTTCAGATATGACAACGCTCTGGACATCTTGGAAATGTCTAATTCTACATACAGTATAATACTGATGTCAGTTTAGCCTAAGCTTGTAGTGGAAATTCTCACATACTCTCATTCTCTCATCTTTGTATATAATACAGGTTTAAACAGAATGAATATACGTAGAGGAGGAAACTTACTGTGCAGCGTCTGTGATTCCAAAGGCACCGTTATGAATAAGCTTCATTCTGTTCATTACAGCCCCGTGTTCAGGACATTCAGGTAGAATGAGGGGGCACAGTTCATATTGAGATACTGTGTAAAATAAGCGTTCGAGTTACTGCTGTGCAAATCCTTCATGCAGGTTTGATCAAGAATTCTTAGGTGTCAGAAATCCTTGTAAAACTAACTTTTAATTTGAGCGTTGCAAGTGCAGAAAGCCAGCACTATTTTTGACGACGTGACAGGTTTGACCTGATTCCATTTATGTTAAGTATGTTTGTAAAGAGTTCTGCTGGAAGACTTTTAATGGGAGCAAAGAGCTCAGATCACACCTGTTCAAAGATTTCTCGCTCTGGCTTCCAGTGAGACTTTGGATGAATTTTAAGATGCTTATAAACATCCATAAAACTTTTTAATGGACTTGTGCCTGATATGCTGCCAAGGCACAGTAAGTCTCTGGCATAACTCTCATCTACAGACCTCCTTAATGTATCAGAAGATGAAAGACCAGCAGGGAAACAGCTTTCTGCTGTTTTTGTCTTTATTACATTTGATTATGTGATTATTTTCATTTCTAAGTGATAAGCTCTTTATTTTTTTACTGTATTGACTTTCAACCTCCCTGTCTGGTCACACCATCTGGCTCATCCATGATTTATTTATTTTTTTAAAACGATGACTGCTTTTTATTTGTTGTTTCAGGATCCACCCAAGAGACAAGCAGGATGTAGCCTACAGACTGACACTAGGAGCGAGGGCAGTGGCCTATAATGAGCAGGACGTGCCCTTCCTTGGACCTTTCCCCAAACTCATCCTGTCCACTCAAGTGTATGTCAACATCGCCTACGATCAGACAGTCTCTGTCACGCCGTCTAAAGACATCTTTGAGGTAAGGCCGGTTAGTCACTGCGAGCTGTGTCCCATATTAACCCACTGGTAAAAAACCATGACAGTTAGATGTAGTGGATGTTTAGTCTGATAATCAAAAAACTCATATCTTGCTAATCAAACATCATAAAACATTCATCTTTTTTTCATCCGTATTTTTTTCCCCTTTTATTAAGATCTGTTGCTCGAGGATTAAGGCTCCATGTGGGCCTAAATCTCGCTGGATTGAAGTTCCCATCCTGCAGTGGAGTAACACCACTGTCCAAGTATCTGCCAAGGTGTGTGAGCCTACTGATGAAGTGGCTGCCATCAGATATGCATGGAGAGACTGGCCCTGCAAGTTTAAAGCCTGTCCAATCTACAGCTCCAGTGGGATTTTACCTGCACCTCCTTTCATTATGAACCGCTACCCGACCAAAGGAAACGTTTGGATAAGTTACTGAACCAGCGACTGTAAGAAGACAAATTGATAAAAGCAAGTGCCTCCTTTTATTGAGATGAAAATATGCTGCCTCGAGGGATGTGGCCAGATTTAAGTACAAGACAGTTGATGACAATGTAAAAGTGATGGTGAGATAAATGTAGCAAATGTTTTTTCAGAGACATAAAAAGTACTTTTTATAAAAATCTTAGAGAAAGGTTTTTTTTTTTTTTGTAAATCAACAAATTGGCTCCTGCATTGTTTTGAGAGGGAAACTTACCATTATTTTTTAAGATCAGCAGAGATGGAATTAATAAGCAGCAGCTTCTCAAATGCCTGTAGGTCATTCTTTAGGGCACTTGTATTTTATGAATATTGTTTCAAGTCATCATACTTAAGTGTGCAATACACCATATAATCTACTTAGTTAATTTTATAATCAAAATTGAGTGCTGGGTATGATTTTAATTAACATCTCAACCTTTCATAGGCATTTTGTACCCAATAAGACTATCCAATCACAAACGGGGCAATGAAGAACCCTGACATGCGGGCAAAATAAACAAAACTGTCCAGCAGGCGCAGGTCCACCGGGCAGAACAGAGCAGGAGTAGAGAGGAAGATTTAGAGAAACAGTAACCACTATGATCAAATGCTGTCATCGAAAATGTATTGAACATCAAGGGCTAAAAGTAACTAATACTCTGGGTAGCGTTTAAGAAGAATGGTTTGTACTTGAATATTATTTTAACACCAGAAGTTAATAATAACCCTTTACTTGTAATTGAGTAATATTTCAGTCATGTAAATGTACTTGTACTTGAGTACAGATTTTACAATCTTTTGTCCACTTATGATCAGTCTGCCTGTAAAACACAAAGCTTACTTACACTTGAGTTTACAAAGGCAGATAGGTTTGGTTTCATGTGTTTATCCTGCAAAACAATATGCGCTGTTGGAACCACTGATAATAGTTGCTGGACTGTATGAATGTAGATAATTGTGACAAATGTGTTTTTATTTGAACGAGACTGTGGATTTTGAAGTTTACAGCACAAATGAGACTTGAGTACAATTTTGCACAAAAAAACGTCAAAGCAGCCACTAACTTTATGTAGGTGTGTTACATTCAAAGCCGATTCTTTTTATTTCCAAATAAAACAGGCGGAAATGCGATGAGTTTATTATTAATCCACAATAATCTACTTGTTTCAACTACTGCAGCTTTAAATACCAACAGGACTATAGTGTGCCATGTGCCAACACACCAATTAGTAAAAATGTTATACTAATTGCATTTCAAATGTAATGTCCTCCGACACAGGTGTTGGGGTTTATGTTGCTGTTGGCACAGTAAGCACAAAGCTAACTAACCAACCACATCCAGTATATTAGCATGAACCATGCTAGCACATATATTCCCGGTAATACAGTCTGGGATCGCTTGAAGATGGCATACTGAGTTATTGAGCCAGGCAGGAAAAGGGCGAGAAAAACAACACTGTAAAAAGAGAAAGTTCACAGGGGTTGTGATCATGTTTGACCATGATTTCAGCTGCTGTAATATGAGGTCGAGGGCTTCATGGTCGGGGAGGTCAGGTGGTGCTGATGAGAGGAGCTGGGGGACTGTGGTGTCTGTCCTGGAGAAAGACAGACGGATATACAAGAGAAGACGAGTCACTAGCTGCATTTAAGTGGACCCCGATATAATATTCCACAAACAATCAGTAAAAATGGCTCATGATCAATCAGAAGAGACTGGTCCAATCCCCCCTGATGGCAATTCATTTTAAATCGAGTTGATAAGCCTAGCCTTGGAAACACTCAGATCGTTTCTCTCTTGTTGAAACAAAAATATATTGTTTGTGAACAGGTTTGCCTCAAAGCGAGGGAACTTTAAGTGACATGAGGCGTTCCTGGGGGGGACAGAAATGGGGCACATTTGCCATGTTACACCACTGTTGTGCCATTTACTCATGAATTGTGCATAAATTCTGTGTGAATCCCATGGACTACATATCCCTTACTGAAATACAATTTCAAGTTATAACTGGTCTACCTGTCATTGCCAGGACCACTTTTTACCACAATCGTGTTACTTTGGTTATTAATAAAGCACCTATAAAAGTTGAGATTCTGTCTCAGTACTTACAACTTTGTCGAAATGGTATTTGCTGAATTTAGTGGAATTTTGCCCTGACCTGCGAGTCATCGTGTTTTACAAACTGCAAGTTGTGATTATGATAAGCAAAGACATATAAAAATTAAGATTTAAAAGGGGACTCAGTGGGTTCACTGAAGCAGAAGAAACCAAATTCCAGTCAAAAATCTTGTCAGCAGATCAGATGCTTCAGAACATGGCAAAAAGTGACATTGTGATAAAATGCTTTAGGGCATGTAAACACACATCTCGTCAGATCACTTATTATACTGCATTTAAACAGAGTCGGAATGATTTCAGTCTGCTTGAAGAAATATTGTCCATGCAGCTACTTTTAATGCTGCGGTTATCATCATGTCAGCACTAGAAAATGCAAAAGATACCAAAAATAAAAAAAAAACTATGGAAGGTTTGGCAGTATGGCAACACTTTTACCTACTCTTGTAAGAGGAGTGCACTTATAGTTTTCAGCTAACAATGACACTTTCACTTATAATATGTTATTAACCGCGGAGGCCTGGAGCTAATTCACATACACTCTAGCAGGGGAAAGTATAGCTGAGCAGCTTCACTTTCACACATTTTGACAGCAGTTATCGAGGAACGAGACAGTTTTTACTTGTTTCTCCACCACGAGAATTCCTCACCAGCTGATCAACCTACGGCTATACTGGTTTCTATATGCTTGACAAGTCAGCCGTAATGCTCCTACATTACTTGTTAAATGTTTGGTTATACATTACATGCAGCAATCAGGATTTTTGTAAATGTAACAGACAAAATGAAACATCCCAGGAGAATAAACAGTACGTATTTTCGTTTTCGGGCAAGCTAATTTTCAATGGAGTGCAGGGGCACTTTTACGCTAGGAGAGTAATGATGGACCTCCTTCCTGTTAGGTCGCACTCGGGGATCGACACTTTTTGTCTGCCATGATGGCGGAGCGCCAGAGATGCAGCAGCTAATGTGAGTCATTCAAAAACATTCTTTTTAGTAAACTCAAACAATGTTCTCAATGCTCGTGGTCATGTGTAGAGACCCTGGTGATACTATGAGCAAAGTTTCATGTTGTGTCGAGCCTTCTTAATGTTTTAAAAATAGTGATTTTGATGCTAGCGTAAGAGTGCCTGCACTCCTTTGAAAATTAGTTTGCCTGAAAACAAAACTACGGTAAATTTTAAAAGTGCCTCTTTCGTCGTAATTATGCTTTTACATGAAGGTTTGACTCATATACATTCACAAATAAAGCCTTGGTTGCTTTTTATGCCCTAAATGTAAATGTAAATGATATTCAGACAACCTGTTACGTGCTCCGTCTTGATGTTCTCATCATAGCCCTGGCGTCTCTGGTAAGCTTCAAAGTTGACTGAGGCATCGTCCTCTGATAGGCTGTGAGGAACCTGGCCGTCACCAGGGCGACACACCTCGAAACGTATCCATCGGTAGCTAAAGCAACAAAGTAAATCCCTGTTCATTTGATGCAATATCAAATAGGAATTTGAATTAATTGCAAAACTGTTTTTCTTTTCTTCTTTCTGCTTCAGTTTACTGCATATAACTGATTAAATGGACACAAGACAGATCGGGTCATAACAAAATAAAATGGTAAATTTCTAAATTACTTCATATTGTGAATCGCATTACTCATCATCTGGGAAAACCGGTTGCAAAAGTTGTCATAGTCTATAATAATTATAGTAATTAATTAACCCAACTGTAAAATTCACTCATAGTTTGATGATTTTTCCCAAAGTTACCACACTACCTACAGTAGGTTCTTGTTTAAATAATGTAAGCTTTCCATTACTAAGCACAGTAAGTAATGTCCTTTTCAAAGTAAACAGTCAAAAAATCTAAAATGTTGTAAAAAAAAAATGAAAAAAAAAACATCTTCTTAATCTTAGAAGATTCAGAAAAGTCAGAAAAGATGTTAAGTGTGTGTTGTGTACTCAGTGAGAACGGTGAATTTACTTGCTACATTTGCGTGCTCCAGGACAACTCTGGATCAGATTCTGGATGGTTGGGTGCGAGAAGCCAAAGAAGTCCGCTCCTGACGGCACGATGGGCACCACGGACTTTGAACTAAGAGAAGGACACATCCAAAGAGTTTTCCAACGGGATCAAATACAGTTGTACTTGGCTTTCTGAATTAGTCTTGGACTGATAGTGGACTAACATCCAACTCCGAAGCACAAAGCGGTTATGTTGTTTGTTAATTAAAACCAAATGCCCCAATTAAACATAACCAATCCAAGCCTTTGTGGTGAACTCTGGTACCTGACAGATGCGATGGCTTTCAGTAGATTGGAATGGCACGTCAGGGCAGAAGAGGCCACGATGGCATTCTGAGGATCTTCTTCAGGCACAATCTCAAACTGGGAGAACAATATAGAATAGCATGTGTCAGTAAAGTTTACTTAATACCTTTGACTTTCATGTTTCCAGCACCTTCTACAGTGGGAATTTTGC
This sequence comes from Diplodus puntazzo, assembly GCA_963678695.2. Classification (NCBI taxonomy): domain Eukaryota; kingdom Metazoa; phylum Chordata; class Actinopteri; order Spariformes; family Sparidae; genus Diplodus; species Diplodus puntazzo. The sequence continues at coordinate 24,071,833 of OZ023162.1, forward strand.
AGATGTTGTGAATTTTGTGTCACAACAATGTTGGTAAAAATGCAAATGAACAATTGTGAACCCGTCTCCATTTCAAATGTACCCAGAACCCCCACAAAAATCTCTGGATTCCTCTGTGACACACAGTTTAAAATATCTGCATCTTTCTACTGCATAGGCAGCCCAGCATGATGCAAGGGCCATCTTGGGCCAGTCGTTAAATACTTCTTTAAACATACCCAATTCAGTCATATTCAAGGACCCAACACAGCATGGGTTGAGACACAGATCAAAGGTTGATTAGTGTTACAGCACAGAAGTTTTATAATAAATTAATTAAACCAGTAGGCTCTACAGAAGCTCTCCGACAAAACTTAAAAAGTAAGAGAGGATGTGTGAATAAGGGAACATTTCTCAGTTGTGTCGCTGTGTTACTGACGGCAGAAAACAGCGGGAGACACACAGGCAGACAGCGGGACATGACCTGTGCTACCATCAAAAGAACTTAAACTCTATTCCTGCACAAAATATCCAATCCAGACACTAATACAAGCATCAAATAACCATGTCTCTTCATATCTATTTTCAAAAATGTCAAGGCCTTGATTCCCACCCCCCTCAAATTCACAAAAAGGATTTCAAAGACCTGCGGGAATCCTGTCAATCATAGCATTACAAACAGAACCAGACTTATTTATTTAGCTTTATTTCAAATAATTATCTTTAAATTAGGGCTGTCAAAGTTAACGCGTTAATAACGCGTTAACGCAACGTCCTCTTAACGCCGTTAATTTTTTTAACGCGCGATTAACGCTCAGTATATAAAAAAAAAGCGCACTGTATGATTTACGGCCGTCGGCGGCACCGTAGTCTTGATACAGAGGGTGGCAGAAGAAATAGAATAAGAAAGGGAATCAGAAGAAGAAGAAGAAGCAGGGTTGGCGGTTCGTTAAAAACACGCCGGACTGAAAAGCAGCACTCGCTGCAAACTCCTCATCTCTGCTGTCACTCACGGTGGCGGAAATTTGTTTCGCCATCGCCCTGATAATTTTGCGGGACACTCTCTCGTGGCATGCACGTTTGCTGATAACTCATCCCCGCATGTTTATCTCAGGCTCCTCGCTAGCCTTCTTCCTCCCTCCAGCAGGCAGCCTGCCGCTGCTGTTGTCCTCCTCGGACAGACGCTGAAGCTCCGTTTCTCTCACTCTCGTGGGGTCGACAGAGAAACGTCTAGCGGCTGCTTCTCCCGAGTTTTCCTCTGAATATATCACGACAGAAGGTTTGAATTTCAAGTCGTACTTTTTATTGTTTTGCTGCACCGGAGCCATGGCGATCATCAGTGTGATACTGACTGACAGAAAGCAGCACACTGCGTGAAAAAGGCGAAGAAGAAAAACGTGCAGTCTCAGTGGACACCACTTGCAAGCCAAACAGACGGCAGATGCAGAGAGCCCGTCGCCCCCCCTCGCCAAAAGCAGACAACCCTGGATTTATTTTCCTGCATGATTTGAAGTGTTGAATAAACATTTTCATAATGCAAGCATATTTGCCCTTTCTTATGTTGTTAAAAGTATTAAGAACATGAAAAAAATACACTAGGGTACATTTAGAACAGAAAAAAATGTGCCAAAAAAAATTGCGATTAATTTGCGATTAATCGCGAGTTAACTATGGACAAAATGCGATTAATCGCGATTAAAAAAATTGATCGTTTGACAGCCCTACTTTAAATGCTATCTACGTAAAAAAAACAAGGGTCAGGACAATGATTTGGCAAACATGACTTCAACAACAAGTATGTGCGTGCGTGCGTACCTGTGGACCTGTTCCCCCATCCTTGATCTGGCAGGTGTACAGGCACTGCTGGTCGGGGTTTTTCATGCTGGCAAAGACTCGTGTGCTGCAGAATCCCACTGGGTAGATGGCACACTCATCGTGGAACAACATCCTGTCTGTGATGATCTGACAAAAGGTTGCATTCAGCTCTCCGTCAACATTTTGGTGTGTTACAGACTCAATATTTATTTATTGAACGGCCACCTGATGGACAGTTGGACTTGTCACAGCATGACGAGAGCGTGCGTGTCCGTCAATATAAGTGACCACAGTGATAATAAAGCTAGTGAGTGACGCCACACACTGACCTCTCCCAGACTGTAGACCGTTAAACCTCCTAGTACGATGGGGAAGACGGGACGACCAGATGAGTCCAGAGGTATGGGCTGAACCAGCTTCCGAGACCCGTCAGCCAACTTTCTCTTCTTGGACATCTTCTTCGGAACTGAACAACCACAAGAGAATAAAATAAAATAAGCGACAAGCTGTCTTGTATAATAAATTTCACGTTTCACCTCATCTCATATCATATCATCTTATTCCAGCACTCACGCTCCTCTTTTCCATTTTCCCTGCCTCGCTCTTTCCTTTCCTTCTTTGGTTTTTTAAGCGCTCCGTCTTCCCCCGTTGACACCATCGACACCAGGTTGTGGCCCACGGACAGGCCCGAAGCCCCTGCAGGACCTGAGGTCAATGCCACAGGCGGCACAGGTGGATGGGAGCTCGAGCTAGGCGTCGGCAGTATCTCACCCTCTGACAAAGACTGGTACTGCAACAGCGACTTCAGTAAAAACCTGCAAATGAGAAGGGAATACTGATGTGAATCAATCATTTGGTTTTTTGCAAAAAATTGATTAAAATTGGACAAATTTGAAAGTCCTTGCTGGACACACCAGTTGTCCAATGCCATTTTTATACCATCTACTCACCTCCGCTCCTCTTTCGCTCTCAGAAACTTCTCCTCTAAGTGGGCAACTTCATCACAGAGAGCTGCATTTTCCTGTGGGTATCAATCAATCTTTACAATATCATACCGAGTAAACCTACAAAAGAACTAGTCATAGCCATTGAAAAGAATGAATAGTTTGCTCACAAATATCATGGCCCGGGCAGTTTTGCGCAGTCTAAGGTACTTGAGTCTGTACTTTTCGTTCTGGTTTTTTCGCGGACCTCTCTTCATGTTGGTCTTACGCTCGGAGGAACTGGCAGGGGATGGAAAGGCAGGTCCCGAGGCACCTGAGCCGGAACTGGAGATAGTGTTCTGCTGCGGGGATCCGAGGAAAGATTGGGCGGTGAAGGCCTGCAGGGCCTGCTGCCTCTCCTCATCAGTCTGTGAGGGAACAAAGGCGCAGAGAAATACAGATCTATTCATCGGTACCACAAGTACCTGAGGCTAAAGCTTGTGTTGCCTTCAGGATGATGGATGAGAATATAAACGACAAAACAACACTGATGGAGCTTACACTTAAACTGCTGTATGACAAACGGTGAAAGTTACGGAAAACAAAATGTGCACGGCCTCCTCAAAATGAAAGAAAATGAAACAAAAAAATTATTTGACACTGAATTTATCAATAGTAGGATATTCCTTTTTATCGTCTTTTTTCAAAGTGAAACAAGGATCCACGAAAAAGTCAAAATGAGTCGTCTGAAATGGCTCTAAGATGGATCCATGCCAAGATTAACACAGGCCGGACACTTATCAACTATGAACTATGAGCTCAGCTTTGATTGTGTAAAAGTAGTAAGATGTATAGTGCCCATTATAATTAGATATAAGGATTCATAAATTATGTTGAAATCTAATTTTCTACATATATCGTGTCTTTTCTGGTTATTATAATTATGTCAGGCAGTGATGTGTATCAAACTGCAGTTCCTGTGTGAACAGCAAAAGAGAAAATCAATTCTTGATTCTTAGATACATTGTGATTCTCTTCTGAGAGATCATTTCTTCATGCAGGACAGTCAATAAGAGGAACTTTAACACCTAATTTACACAATGATCCCCCATAATGACTCTGCAAAACCGGGCTGTACATCCCTTACAGTTGAACCAACCGGATGGTGAAACGTATCGGACATAAACATGTGCGTTGTCTTTTTTTTTGTAAGCTAGGCTACTTCTTGAGTTTTGGTGAGGACGGCTGAGCGTGAGCAAAGATAATGATTTTTTTATGTAATTTTCAAACATTTTTAATGTTTTGATGCATCAATAGCCATATCAGAATTGCACTGTAGCCCTCTAAGTCAAATCATAATGTGTCAAGAAATTCCAACCCCTAGGAGAATCCATGACCAATAGTCAAATGCATTTTCAGTATCATATTCAGGTTTTGTGTGAAATTGGCATTAGTGTCCCAAATAACTCACCAGCAGTGCAAAGACTCCGTTTCTGTTCTCAATCCTCTTGAATCTCCTGCTGCCTTTTTGTGTCTGAAACATAATGTGAGACTGATGCCAATGCATTGGGCTGGAAAAGCCAAATTTGACTGCCAAAAACTGGGGGGGGGGGGAGTCAATTTAAATTAATTCCACTATTATCAGATGTAGCAGCTATAAGGCCTCTGCGCCTGAGCACAGAGCAATCCGTTGTTGTGTCTCTTTTTAAAAAATGTGAAAGAAAGTCAAAGAAGCAGGATGGAAAACATGGAGAAAGAAAAGCAGGAAACAGAAATACAGATGAATGCATGTCCTGCAGCAACCAAACTCAACACGTGGGAAATGGAGGTGCAGGCTGTAAAACTCAACAGCAGAGGTTGCTGTTAGACTGAGTCTTAAACATCCTCCTTACCTCCCGGTACATGACAGCCTCCAGGCTTGACTTTGCACTGTCAATGAGAGAACAGCAAGAAAAGTGGAGTATAAATGTAGATTCAGGAGCAAGTTTTACAGTCTACTTCAAAAATTGAGACAAAACTGAGCCTTCAGTGAACACTTAAAAACCCATCCTCACTGCTTCATGACCTGGCTTAACATGTGAGCACATGAACTCTAAGATGTATATTAAACTGAGGGATTTGCTGTACTTCGATTGAACGAGTCCCCTGTCGATGATTCTTTGTTTTATCTCCTTTATGTGCATGGGACGTCCAGCTTCTTCCAACACAATCTGCATAAAAACAAGGAGAGTGAGTAAACGCGCTGAACATCTTATTTCATGATAAAATGTTATTAATAATAAGAGTATGAAGATCAAATGGCGGGTACCTGTGCAGCATCGAGCCACGTGAGGTTCGGCTTCTCTGCGATTTCACTCTGTGGTTCACTGCAAGTATAAATCGGTCAGATAATCAAATGTAACATTGATTTCCTGGCACTTTGGAAATCATTATCTATAAAATATCAAACTCGTAGAGCACATGTTCATCCATATTTTAGTACTGAAACTGTACCAGGAAACTAAGAATGTTGGCTTGCAAGTGAAATTTGATACCAAATTGATCTTTAGCCAAATAAACATGAATGATGGAGACTAAAATCGCAAATAACTTTGCGACTGTTGTTTAGGGGTGGCAATCATAATTTGATTTCCTGTAAGCACAACACTACACCCATTGACAGAGGTTTTCATTTGGGCACATGCAGATGTGATGCTCTTCTCCTTAGCCACCACTCTGTAATCTAAATGAGCCGTGAATTACATCTTCCGCAGTTTTCTATATACGCAGCAAAGTCGCCACTTTCTAAAAGTATGACACAGTAATAACATGTTTTAAAATGACAACCTCTCCAGAGTCTCAGCAGTCCCAGACAGACTTGCAATGCTGTCCAGAGCAGGAAACAGAGAGTAGTTCCCCTGCCCGTCAGCCTCCATCTCAGACTCAAACGTGTTGAGTGACTCCATAGAAGACAGGGACCTGCACAGACACACACCAACACAACATGTATTATCTTCTGCCTACAAGACCCTCGTACACTGAGCTACAGTATCACCAGCAACTCCGAGGGAACACAAGCACAGATATCTAAACACTGTGTCGTGATGTAGTTAGCTAACACTTGCTAATTGTTCATAGCGGCTAAAACGTAATATATAATAGTAACATTTAGCTAGAAGCAAAAACTTACACCTCAGTAAAAACTGCAACAAACCAGCAAACCCCACTTCTTCGGGTCGTGCTCCCCGATTGTTTATTTCCGTGAGTCAACCGGAACCTTCGGTCGTCTTAATCGCAATGTTTACATACCGAGTGGCTAAATGCTAGCGTTCACCATCGAGCAGCAGCCACGTCTGCGTCGAGCTACACTGCGGAGCTGTGTGCAGAAAACAGGGAAGAACTGTGGCTCAAAATCTGAGTTTCGACGGGAAAGATATCCATGATGTATGTAAAAATAAATATACACGATCAAGGAGATCGGTACCGGACATTATAACTGAGCGCACCTTAAGCGGATATCCGGTTTAGTTTGTTTTATTGTTGTTTTTTTTGTTGTTGTTTTTTACATTATTGAAGATTGAATTTCAAGTAGTTTAAAGTTTTATTTCCTTTTAGTTTAGTCCTTGGTTTGGTCACATTCACTTACTTTCCCATCCTTCCAACTTCCAACTTCTGTATAATAACATTGTAAATGAAAGATTAACATATTTTGTAAAAGGTAAAAGATTTGTATACAACTATCAGAGTGGTTTCAGGAGAGGAGAAACACTTAGGATCCAGCTTTATGTTAAGAAACATGAAAAAAGGCAAGCACAGATAAACAAGAAAATGAAGTGGTCGTCTTTTTTTTATACAGAGAAGGTGTATGATGTGATGGGAGAAGGATTATTAGTCTGACTTTCTACTGGTCTATATGTTGTGTTTTGGTGCTGGTCTATGCTGTTTTTTTCGGCAGGGGTTGAAAATGGAGCAGCTCAGGGAAGCATAATCAGTCCTTTATTATTTTTGATGATAAATGATGTATATATGGAAATGGAGTGTGGAAGATATTGAGAGATTTTGAATTTATTGAGAGGAAACTGCAGGGTAGCATAATGAAAACTGAAGAATGTTCACATAAATGGGGTTTTAAATTTCCTGTTGACAAGAAAAAGACAATGTTCGTCACAAGCAAAAGAAGTAGGAATGACTTAAAACCAAAGCTATATAATCAAGACACTTAAAGTTTTTGGGGTTGTTGTTTGATGAGAAAATTACATGGGCTATACATGTTCAGAGAGTGGTGGACAAGTTCATGAAAGTATTACATTTAATGAGATTTCTTGTTGGAAGTGAATGAGGGACAGACAAAACTGATCAGCATGAGATTATGGCTGTGTGGTATACGGGTCAGCAGCAAGCACAACACTCAAATGTTGGAGCTGAAACATGTAAGTATCATAAACTTGTGTTTGCAATAGAGCTTATTTTCTGCAATAATCCAAAATCCAATTCAAAGATCACATAGGCTGTTTTTATTAAGGGAACCAGAGCGATGCAAACTTCCAGATTAGCCTACAAAATACATAATCCCCAAATGTACTGAAGCCCCGAGAAGCAAGCAATCTGATTTTAATTGTTTCTCTCCTGAGTTCTTGACTTAATAACAGGTGAAAAGAAAGTTGGTCTAGGATAATCTTTCTAAATTATTTTTCTTTTAAAGAAGTCGGAGAAAAAAAAGATTTAGCAGTATAATTGTAATACCATATAACCATATTGAATTCAATTGCCATAATCATAACTTATACCAAGTGCTTATTCTGCTGTCTATAGCTATCACTACATGTACAACTTTATCCCATTGCCTAAGCAAGTGTCCAAATGTCCCACTCACATTGTGCAAACATATTGTATAACAAATAATCATATTAACATTCACCTGAACATGAACCCTTGTTAGGAGGGGCAGACTTCTTGTCTGGAAAAGAATAGATTTCAAAATAAATTTTAAAATTCACCACTGCTGGAAGCAATTAATTTTGAAATTTATTTTGTAGCCAGTTTAGTGTTGTGCCCGATGTTCTCATTCAAGTTAATGAATTGTTCCTCTTCAGATATCAGGATTCAGACGTCTTCACCGTTCCTCTGAGTTCTCAGTCATCCAGGTCACAGGTTATCTCAAAGTACTAGTGCAAACTTGTATAGACTGCTTCTGCCTCAGCAGTTGTTAACATAACTCGGTTTCCTGAAAAACTCTTTAGGGCCAAGATTACTCAAATCACATTCTGATTATATTAAATTTTCTCATTACTCATCATTGCAAAATGAATCGACAGCATGTGATACATATCTAAATGTTTGTGTGGTTGTTTTATGGGCAGGGAATAAAATACAGATTACAAGGACATCTTGAGGAGCACAAAATATGCCACACCTCCCCCCACAGAGCACCAAAAAGTCCTTGAATTCATGGGTGACTGACGAAAGTGAGGTCAAGCTGATCTCATTGGCCGTTTACTGGAATGTCAACATCTCCAAACTAAATTACACTTGAGTTACTGCCTGATTCCTGTCATTTTTTTCGTGTTAGCAGACAATAGAAGGGCAAGCCCTCCCTTAAATTTGATTTAAGCAGTTACGTCTTCTAATCAGTATCAAGACCACCAGAATTACTAATTTAAGGGTTGGTTCACCCAAATTACAATAAATATTTCTCACTTATTCCTTGTGGTAAATAGCTAGGCAGATAGTGTTGGTTTTCTCTGCTGACGTTGAGACTGCTGTCTCTTACAGTGGAGATGTAACTTTGTGAATTGTGTGGATAGTTTTCCACTGCAGTAAGAGTCATTATTGACAAATGCTGACTGTGTGTTCCGACTGTTATTTGGAGCGTGGGGACACACTCAGTAAAGAGATTTTGCTGTTGTGTAAGCCTGTGATGATGACACTCTTAAAGTCCTGTCACCTCCATTGTAGTCAGGTAGAAGCAGAAATTCTAGTGATGGATATTTTAAAGCCCTAGCAAATAAAACCAAAATGATTGGATGCCATTACATGTAAGAGATTAACTTAATTTGGCTGTAATTTGGGTGAGCTAACCCTTCCAAGCTCCCCTTTTTTTTGTTCACCTCCTTGGTTTGTTTTGAGGACTGTACTGCTTGGACACATGCATCACTAAACTATAAAATCCTTATTTTAACCGCATTCACGAAAACAGTAGTGACTCAGCTCTCTCTCTTTGTCGAGTCTCTTCTCATGTGGCCAGAGTTGACCTTACAAGCCATGTGGTCCAATTCTAAAATTGCATCATCCACACAAAACACAGGAGCACTTCTGAACATAACAGAAACGTGGTCATGAACAAATAATAGTGTAAATTGAAAAATGAAAATGAAAGGGGATGGAGAAATCGTACAGTAGCTCTTGCATTAGCCTATTTTATCATTTATTTGCAACCCTGGGATGTGTTCAGATGACCCCTCATATTATACTCAAAGCTGTGCAATTTATCATCACTGAAATGACAAAAAAAATCTCTGAGCAAATATGTTCACCATCAACACATTCCTTTGCATTATCCATACAGATAAACGTTATACAGAAAAAACCTTTAGCGGGTCAAGGATTATTTACGGAATTGATCGAATGCTAATCAGTCACTGACCTTTGCCTTCTAGAGTATTTGCGATATTTACGTCAGCAGCTGCAGTAAGACTTGCAGAACAACATCTGTCTCCGAGAACTGTTCCCCCTCATCATAAGAATATATTACTGTTGTTCATGTTTTTTTACGTCATGATATGCTAACTGCAGTCACATCTCGGATGTTGACATCTGTGTCGTTGTGCCTTCTTTGTCTCTCAGTAACAGTTGAGCCAGCCGTAGTTGAGCAGCACGCGCACCACGCTCTTGTATGCCAGGTTGTACTCAGTCTGTCTGGGGCCAGATGAGAAATATAGATATCCTGTTGGAGGAGAGATTCACTTTATATGTAATCATGGAGTATATGTCCAGCCAATTAATGGGACAGTTCACCCCGAAATCAATAAATATTTTTCCTCTTTCTTTTTTCCGGTGCTTTGTATCCATCTGGATTGTTCTGGTGTGAGTTGTCTAGTGGATCTAGTGGAACTAGATTGCTCTTAGATTTTGGTGCTCAAAAGTGTCAAAAGAAAACATTTGAAAAAAAAAAGGAGGGGTGGCTGTTTATTTTTTGATTTTGGAGTGAACTGTCTCTTACAGAGACCAATGTTGTCATTAATTTAGAGTCATGATTCCTGCCACCTAAATTAATGTGCGTTAAATAGTCACTCTCCTTTTCCCTCGGTTTTTGGTCTCCGCCACCCCTTTTTCACTGTGTATTGCTCCACTGTGTTCACCAGCTAATAGCTAACAGTGTCTGTCTGCTGTTTAGTGTAAGACACAGGGTGCAGTTGGTTTATTGGAGCAATTTAAAAAAAACAAAAAACAGAACCCAGTTGCTGGAAACTAGGTTATACTAAGCCCATAAAACCAAAAATACACTTCTAGACATATGGCAGGAATTCTCTGTGGGTTTGTAAATGTGAGACCTTTTCACATTACATAGTCATTCGAGCAATCTTTAAAGTTTGAGGAGTTAGTCAACCCCATAACCTCCTTAATGAATGACTGGGCCAAAGCCTGACTGCCTTTCCCACCCTGCTTTTAGTCTTTTGCAAATTTGCAATAGTTAAGAAATTTGCTTAAAAAAATACAAGAAATAACAAAAATTACTGACAGAATATGAAGAAATAACAGTTTTGACATAAGGTCAAAGATGTCTATTTATTGCATTCCAGAGGTGTGTACTTAAATTAGCATGCTAACCAGCTAACCCTGGCCCATCCTGTCTTGTTATGCCATTCTAAGCTCCTAGTCAGGACCGCTACTGTTCACTATTGCTGCCGTTAGCTAGTTAGCTCAGTTAGCAATGCAACTAGCGCTTACTATATTGTCTCATATTTGTTTGGAGTATGAATTCAAAAGATGGCCACATCTTACATATTGCACCTTCAATGGTCACTATTTTCTCATCTAATTCTCAGCAAGAGAGCAGGTAGGTTCCTTTGATAGCTGTAAAAATATTGATTATGATGACAATTTTCTGTCTTTGTAACTACAGGTGACTCTTGGCTTGGGTTAAACGAGTAAAGTGAATACAGTCTCTCACCATAATTCTCAAAGGCGGCATCCACTTTGGAGCCTATGCCAGGGAAATCCCAAGAGATGAATCGTGGGTATCCATTGTCCATTTGGTTTCTGAGGTCATCATAGCTGCAAGAGAAAAAAATAGAAACTATCGCAAAAGCTTTGTAGGAATGTAGTCGTACGCATTAAATATCTCACTGATTCATATTTACATTTTATCTACTCAAGGGTATGTGACTTGTAGAAAAACTTAGAGACTCGATCATGACCAACACTCACCTCCAGTACTGGTTATTCACAAAAATTAGTGTTTTTCCAGTACTTGGCACGTAGACAGCTGCATCCACCTTTCTGACTGAAGAAGGCAGGCCGAGGGTCGTGAGGGACTTTGGATAGCCTGGCATTATGGTCTTTGCATAAGCTCTTATGCCCCAGTATTGATTACCTGCAGAGAACCAGTTGGAGGATATCACCTGTTTCATGGTATTCATTCAATTGAGTATTCATCCATAACCAAAGCATTTGAAACTTACCTTCAAACAGGTGGACCAAATTTTTGCTTGGGACTTCATAGGCAGCATCGACATATTGGATTCGTGACCATTTCGTGTTCACTTTAATTAAACGGAGTCCTTGAATTGAACTCTTCCTCCAGTAGTATCTGGTTAAGATTTGAATTTAAAATGTCACAAGATTATTACATTACAATGCAATATTTAAATATGCCACAACTGACCAAGATGATTATCGAAAGTACCCATTTTTGAAGAAGTATAGATCTCCCCTGATGGAGGTGGCAGCGTCAAATACAAGACTGCGGCTGCACTGCTCATCTTTTGGGTTGGGACCAATGTTTGGATCCTCTGTTGGGTCCTCTGGCTCTGGTTCAGGCTCTGGTTGAGGAGGTGGTTTAGGTTTTGGTGTGGGTACTGATTGGCGGCTGCCTGAAAGATGGATTAGCAAGAAAGATTGTCACCATAAATAATTTTTTTTGCACTTTTTGTTAATGCTTGGGCCTTAAGCTCATGTTTAAATCAGTCAGGGATATGAACCACATTAATATAAATTGGATCCAGTTTAATTGTCATGGTTGAATGGAAGATGTCAGAAGCCAAATATGAAGTTAAAAAATTGAGCTTGGCTCTCGTCCTGCATATCTGGACTGATTGTTCAAACAGAAGAATGTCTCGCCATAATTGAATAATCCAACATTAATGTCACTCATTACATGGAACGTGCTGTCCTCGCTCACCATAAAGGGCTTGAACCCCACGCCTGTCATCGTCTGGCAGCCTGTATCCATTCGTGTTGACGTATTGGTAAGTGGGGAACATTAGTGCTCGTCTGTCCCTGGAGTGATCCAGGCCCAGAGCGTGGCCAAACTCGTGGGCCGCCACGAGCAGAAGATTCACACCTCAACACAACAATTACAATGAATCAGGCAGACATATAAGTATATATTTTATCTGCAGTACATTTGCTTTATTGCGCAGGTGTTCATTTTCGCCAATGATCAAACTGTCTGTTCTGTAACAGAGAAAAAAACGTATCATTAAACTATTGTGAAAATTGTGCTGAAAATGTAGACTGTAAAAGTAGGTGGGGGAACTCCTAATTTCAAGGCAACTGTGTTGAGATATAGAAAGAAAGAAAGAATTCTGCATTTTTATTTTCATTTGCAGCCGTTTCATTTTCAACTGTGGGCATTATTTTATCCTCATGCAATGGACAACTAAACTTCTATAAAGGGAGCTGTACAGATTAAATTGTTTTTCTCCTCAGTGGACAGAGTATAGTATATTTACCTCTTCGGGTAAGAGTCCAGGTTTCATCATCATCAAAGTGCGTGTCCCCTCCCTGATTCTCACCAGGAGAGTTAGCATGAGCCAAAACACCACCCGCCCCATCAAAGGGGTAAAAGTCCCCATGATCTACAATGAGATAAAGAAGATAACGTAATCTGTAGTTTCTAGAGTCTATAATTGCATGCACGGACAAGGATTCCTGTAAAGATCAGCTGGGGACAGTGACAAGAACAAAGGAAGAAGGCAAAGGGTATTTTTTTTTGTCCAGGCTGTGTTTAAAAAGCTCTTGTTTAATCCAGACTCACATCCACCCTTGAAGAGGATCATGATGTCCGCAGTGCCACTGTTGATCTGTTTGAAATCCAGTGGGATGACATCACTGTAGAGCTGGAAGGCCTGAGCAATGGTTGCATCCACCTGACTCCGGCTCAGATCTGGAGTGTACTGGGTGATCCTGTTCAATCATATATCATCATGACTATCACATTTCTGTTTGTACTGTAAAAATGCAATCATGTGACTCAGGCGTTGCGTGTAACTTCCAGCTACCTGTATGTGATTAGCCTTTTCCTCCACCTGGGCTTCCCGTGGAAGTGTCCGTATCGGCTGATGTCTGACACGCCACAGCGAGGTGCCTTCATCACCTCAACAGTCTCGTTATTCAAGACACCAGTCACCTTGTGGTCAGATGATGATATGAGGTAGAGATTTTTTTAAAGTGAGGTTTGAAAAGTGTTAACATTTCGCTGTATGTTATCCTTTGTCAGTGTTGAAGCCATCAGTGTTGATTACAAGAGGGCAAACATCAGTGAAATCTTTCATTTATTGTGAATACCTCCAGGCCAAAGAAAGACTGCATGGCCTGTAGGTCCTCGGTGAAGTTTGAGAGAGCGAGGCTTCGAGCTGAGGAGTTTGTCATCCCAACGTCAGAGTAGAAGTCAAAAAGGTATGCCTAATGTCAGCACAAGAGAGATGATTTTATTGCAAATGACAGAGCTTAATTCCAAGAATTTCAAGACTCATTTTGCAGCCTGTTCCACCTCTGACATCTTTAGTTATCAGAGTGGCTTTAAACGCAACATGTTGTCACCTGGTTGATCCAGAGGGTTCATTATTGCTAGTATTTCTGCAAGTATTTCTATATGCTGCATTACCTCAGCCAGGTTTTCATCCTCAGTTGAAACCACTGGAGCAGTGGTAGGTGCTGCACGACACACGGCTGAACATCCCAGCAGCAACAAAATCACAAAATCAGCCGCAGACATCTTCTTAAAATGTTGTCTTCTTTCCATCCACTCTCCTCTTATAAACACAGGCACGACAGCCTGATGAAATCTGAATAGGAGAATGCAGTGTCCTCTTGCACATTCAGTGAAAATGCACAGACAAGCACCCGTACCAGAGGAGGAAGGGGACTAAATAGCTGTTTTCAGTGCTCTCTTGTACTTTTTGATAACACTTGAACAGGGACCACAGTCCAGTTTGGTGGGTAAACATGAGCATGATTGCAGTTAACTCAGGTCACATGACTTTATAGCAAACACTGAATTCCACTGACAGAGGGTGCAACTACCTACCACTGCCATTTGGGGACGCCAAAGTTGTCAAGTCTTTCTTCCTGGAATTTCAATGAGGCATGTAACTGACTGAGTGGACAGAAACTGATTATCTGCATCTACCTGCCTGCTCATATGTTATGATCCTGTTGGTTTAGACCTGTATATATTGAGTTTCTTTGTGTGCTTCTTTATACATGCACTTCCTTGCATCGCAGAAATATTGTATGTTTTAGTCGACTGCATTTCATTAATTTAATTAACTAAAATGAGCCTCACTGAAAGCAGCTACAACAATGAATACATGATTCAAAGTGAATGTGCCATTAATAATAATCTACTTGTGTAGCAAACATGACAAGGGCCATTTGCCTGCATATTGTGTTTGTTTACTTTTTATTTAAAAAAAAAACTACTTTTACTGAAGTTATATTTTGAATGCAAGACTTTTGCTTGTAGTGGATCATGTTTGAACTGGTGTATTGTTGCTTTCACTGATTCTCAGTATGGAATATGACTAGCACACCTCTGCCTTGAAAGGCCAAAGATGAAACAACTGTGTTGTACAAAAACATTTTCAGATTTATCAACCAAAATGGCATTTTATTGAGTTCAATTTATTAAGATACATCCTGTTATCAATTTTTCAGGCTCACAACATAGTCAAAGTTATGTTGACTGTGACATCCTACACAGCACATGAGGGTTATTAAACAAAGTAAGATGAATGAAATGTACATTTTGATTGTACAGCTTAATACAAAAGGTATTTAAAGAAATGGTACAAAGTGCACTTGATATTCACATTATCCTCTGTACTTTACATCCTTGCACATAAGGGCTATTGTGCTCAGCAGGGCATCATTGAGGTCATTTACATATAGGCATACACATTTAGTTAATTCAAATACATATTATAACATGGCTATTATATCCGTCTAATAATAAGACCTTTCTTTTCTCATTATTTCTCATTACAGAGTTCTACAAAATTTTATAAAGAATCTGTTCCAAGTGACTCGCTCGCCACTGTATCCACCGTATCAACATCCTAACCAGGAATTTGCTGAAATCACGTTCACCACCTTGTTTTTTCTGAAGTCATACTGGTAGGATTTTGGCCCGCTGAAGAGGAAGATGCTACCTGTCAACAGAGCATCATACAAAAAGATGTGTCATGTCCTCCTGTTGTTTCCAAGCAAATCAGATGAAATATACACATGAAAGTTCAGCTGTGAACAGAAGAGTTATACTTGGGTAACGCATTGTTCTAAAAATGGGCCAAATGGTGTTTCCAGAATGAAAGTAAGTCCGGTGCGGTAAACCCCACCCGTCTGCCACCTAAACCCGGTAAAAAGAAGAAATTACAACTTCTATTTCAGCTGTTCTCTATTTGTGTCCAGCTCCTTAGGTCCACATTATACAAAGTTCACGACCATAAACTGTGACAGTATTCCCTCTTTTTCTTTACCATGTAACTTGAAGGCAGCGTCGACCCTTTTTGGGACTCCGGGCCAGTCTGTCTGAATGAGTCTGGGGTAGCCTGGGTCCATCCTTTTGCTGCGCTCATCATACCTGGGAGTGGATCATTCAAAGAAACCAGTTTGTGTGGAAATTTCAGTAAAGAGCAGTCCTCATGTATAATGTTGTTCATCCAGCTCTCTTAAAATGATTTTTCCAGATCAGACTTAATTTGCTCCTTGGGTGCAGGGACGGTACATACTGATTTGCTTGTAACACAATATATATTTACATAATAATGTATTTATGGTTTACTATGTGTTTTCTTTCATGTCAAAATGTCAAAACAGAAAAATCATTTTAAAGGGACAGTTCACCCTCAAATCCAAAATACATATTTCTGCTCTTACCTGTAAACCTATTTTATATCTAGATTGTTTTTGTGTGAGTTGCTGATTTTTGGAGCTATCGGTCATAGAGACATCTTCCATTTTGCGTATATAATTAAACTACATGTTATGCCAAGCAGCTTCAGGATCGTTGTCTTTCTACCAATCAACCGTGCTCGGTGAGCTTAGGTAGCTAGCCTTGTCCATGAGTAGATGCAGTTGCTTGCTGTGTGGTGATACAGTTGGTAGGTGCAGTTCTGCAGAAAAAAATTTGTCCCCTACAGGAAACTGCTCACAACAAGGTGTGCGCAACTGCATCTACCCATGGACGAGAGGCTTACTAAGCAAGCTAGTGCTACAGCTCATCCGAGGACACCGTTAATGTATTTTTCTTTCTGGGGTGAACTGTCCCTTTCAAATGGGAAACGAGTTGGCACCAAAAGAAGCTACCTGTAATAAAGCTCTCCTGTGAAGAAGACTGTTTTCCCATTTTCACTGACATGCACGGCAGCGTCAACCTGCCTGACTCTGGCGGGGAAGCCATACTCATAGATGGAGCCCGCATGACTTTTCATCTTAAGCTGTTGAACCACCCAGTACTTATGACCTGGAAAAACACAGGCCATGTCACTACATTTTTGGACACTGGGAAAAAACAAAAAACATACCACAAGCGCTGCCAAACTCAACGAGCCTCTTGCATGAACTGCAACACTTAAGTTGCACAAGGCTGTAATTTGGGTGCGACGTTGTGTTCCTCGGCTGGAAATTCGAGCCATGTCATGCTGACAAGGCCTAAGTGATGCTTTGCAGACTGCCCATTACTCTACCAGTGAATATGTACGCCACGCCTTTGGCAGGGATGTCATAAGCGGCATCAACAGGAGAACTGATGCTCGGTAAATATGTGCTCCTGAGGCTCTCTCTCAGGCGATTCCAGTACGTTGTCTGTGTTGTTCTCATCCACATGTGCCTGTAGGTTGACATAGTAAGCAGACTCAGTTGCGGCTCAAACATGCTGAAGCTCACTCGCAGTCATTTAAAACATGCTGTACCTGTCTTTAAAGAAAACAATCTCATTTCCAATCATAGCTGCCGCATCGAAGGAAAAGTTGGGGTCACACTTTTTGGGGGCTGGCTGTGTTTCCACTTTTGCTGTAGGTTTTCCTACGAAACACTGGAAAGTGCATTTCATATAATGCACATCATGGTGCACTATTCTTCAGTAATTTTATATCCAATCCTTAAGTTCCTCACCGTACAGTGTTTGGATCCCGAGCACATCATCTTTGGATAGAGAGTACTGAGTACTGCTGCCATGCCTGTAATTAGGGTACATGATGGCAGAGGGGTCTCTCGAGTGAGTCAAACCCAGCGAGTGGCCAAGCTCATGAGCCGCAACGGCGAACAGACTGTAACCTGAAACGCAGCAACAGAAGATGACCCGTTAGACCATTTGGCAGGTAGATTGCCTGAAACGTCCAGAAAAATGTGTCACTTTTGGCCACACTCAGCTGATGATGTCACAGGAGGGTTTTGAATCAGCTAACATGCAACACCTGGGGCAAGTTCAATCTGAAAATGGTGTGGATCGGTTTGCTATGGTTTCTGGTTTGAGCGACATGTTTACTGTGGTGTGCAACAGGTTTTCAGGTACGTTTACACTCATTTGGTTGGTGTTACCCAATCAGCAGCAACATGTAGTTAAACCCTGCCACAAAAGGCAGAGTTTACAAAAGATTACAGCATTTACAGTGCACCTCTGTTTCTGTCTAAATATACATACTACATTTTGCACCTGTGACACCGATTGGGGTGTTTAAAGTGGTTTAAAGGAGACCTATTCTGCTTTTAAAAATTGTTGTCCCTACCTTCAGGGTTTTATACATGTTCTTGTTCATATAGATATCTTGAAAGTTTAAAGTGTCAAGGCTCATACCAACAGAAGCTCCTCTCTCACACAGAAAACACTGCTCCTCAAATGCCTCATCAGTAGTCTTGCCTTTAATTCAGTGACTTTGTGACATCACACCACGTCACAGAGTCACACATTTGCATGACTAATGCCTCGCGGCAAGAGTTGTTGGGCCAGAAATGTGTGAGCTGACCAAACAGAGGAGACTGGGTAGCAAAACAGTGCTTCAGTAAATGTACTATACAGTTACCTATGTTCACATTATTTACCTTTGTATGAAAACATTGATACACTTCAACAAGCAGTGTAAATGAAATGATTGGACTGTTTAAAAAAGCCCAAACTATCTTTCTGTTTCCTAGCTGAGCCTGCTGACTCAATATTGTTCCTGCTCACAAAATTGTAAACATGCTTTGAGTGACAAACCTTGCATCCCCGCCGTCCATGTTTCATCCTCATCAAAGTGCACGTCTCCTCCCAAGCCCTCTCCTGGCTGAAAGGCGTGAGCCAGCACACCCCGGGGTCCATCAAAGGGAAAGAAATCTCCATGGGCTGCAGCAGAAAAGACACTTCTTCACACTATGATTTAGACAAGATTTACAAAGAACCTATTTTACAATAATTACAAATCAGGAATTCTGTGTTGAGCGTATCTTAAACATCATGTTAATTGTTCAGAAGTGTCAGATTTTGTCAGTTTTACTTCTGCGAGCGAAGGAGAAGACTATATCAGCTTTCCCATGGTTGACTTTGTTGAACGTCAGAGGTGCTGCGTCACTCCACATCTTCAGGGCTGAACGAAATGACTTTTCTACATCCGCTCTCTTCATGTCTTGGGTGTATTTGGCAATCCTGCTCGCACGGACACAGAAACGTAACATAGTGTGAGCAACGAGCTCCACAGCAGCAGCAACAGTGACATATAGAATTAAATCCAAAGATAAAATAAAAAATCTGCATGATTTTGTTTAGATGTATCTTTTGACAATATGACAATAATCAGTCTCAGATACCATGAAACATCTCACATGTATGTGATGGTTGGGTTCCTCCATTTAGGCTTTCCTGGGTAAAAGCTGAAGTTTTCCACATCTGGAACACCACACCTGGGCTCTCTCATCACATCCAGGGTGTGATGGTCCAGACGACCCGTCTCTCTCAGACCAAAGAAGTTCTGCATCTCTCTGATCTTCTCTTCCACAGCTGACGTAGACCTGATACTTCTTCCCAACACTCTGCCTCCATGTCCAGGGTTCAGGTTGTAAAACTTCCTGAGGTAGTCCTGTTGTTGAGAGGAGTTCAGGTCGAGAGGCTCAGCTCTAGGTTTTCGAAAAAGCAGTCTAAAATGCATCTGCAGATTGTGTTTTCTGTTGTTTGTTTACAAACAGTATTGTAATATGATGATGTGAGGTTAAAGCTGGTGTTTTTGCTTTCAGATGCACTTTGTATTAGTTATACAAATCCTTTCCCCCTGAATCACCACAGCTAAATTGTGTTGCCGCCGGGGCAGATTTCTCTCTTTCAGTTCAACTCATGAAGGACACAGATTAAGAGTCAGGATTATCCCTCATTGATCCGACTTATTAAATGAACAGTCTTTCAACCGTGAAGAGGGATTTTAAAGGATTTTAAGATAATTGAGCAGTGGATTAATGAAAGGAGCAGCAATTAAGAGCTAGAGGGATGCCCCCATATTTTGTTTTTATGTCATGCCAGTAATGTTAAGGTTAATTCAAAGCAATTGTATTAGCACCAGTTCTGTTTTTTTTTTGTTTTTTTTTGTATAAAGAGCTGTAATGATTAGTTGATACAGTAAATTTTCAAGCAAACATGTCAAACATTTGCTGGTTCCAGCTTTTTTTTTGCTGCTTTTTTTCCATTTATGACCTGATGTGAATAAAGAGGCTTTGGGTTTTAGACTGTTGTTTGGACATAAGAAGCAATTAAAAGACATCACTTTGAGTTGTAGAAAACTGTAATAAGCATTTCTCACATCTTTTTCACATTTTATCGATTGAATAATCAATTGATTAATTGTAAAAATTAATATAAATTATTATTGTTTCCTTGCAGCCCTGATTGCATATTCCTCTTGTCATGTTATACTTAAAGAATTAGCATTTTTTTCATATCCAAAAAATCTATCTATGTATAAACATAAAGGTAAGAAACCGCCTGCATTATGTTGTAGATAACACTTTGTAACTCAATCATTAAAATGAAATACCCACAATATTATTCCTTTTTTAATGAAAGGATATTACAAACTTTATTTTACAGTCTTGAATAGGTTTACATTGAACAATAAAATAACTAATTGAACTTAACAATAAAAGTAACATTCATTGGCATGAAATTAAATATGTTTTGGCACAACATTTCTGAGGCGTTTTCCGTGAATCATGTAATTTCCTATATAAAGACAGTCATCCACCCACAAACCTCAGCCAGCTCCACATCCTCAGGCCTCGGCCACTGGTCCTGATCGATGGGTAGAGTCCACACATATTCCACGAACATCAGAGAGCCCAGAACAGGTATCCACAGCCACAACAACTCCATGTTTAAATGCACATTTCCACCAGGCTTCACATTTTTTATATGGGAGGATTCCCGGGGATGTTGGGTAATCACATGCCACAAAAGCGCACGATCCTGGTAGTTACAGCCAGGTCTACCTGCTCCAATTTTCTTTGAGGTTTCGTGGTTTAAACCTCCCAATGAAATGGGACACACTATGTCTACATACTTTCTGTCTGTAATGGTGAAATATGTGTTTGTGCGCTGTGTTTTGTAGAAACCAGAAGCCAAATGTGTAGTTTGTATAATTCTGCAGATCCTACTCAGTCAAGTCAGAACCTGCAGCCATTAAAGTCATCCACTATCACATCTGTAAATCAGTCGACACCGCCGTGATGTGCAGATCTATTTTTCTGTAGAGTACAGAAAAACCACACTGATCATTGGGTTTAAGTTCTTTATTCTGACAAAATATGATAAATAAAACTCCACTTAGACGTGAAGGTGTACAGTGTTTATTTTTTCTTCTTCTTCTCCTGGTTTAATTTAATCAAGGTTTACAGGTAATTTCCTTGTTGCACATTTGGAGATTTACAGTTCTTCAACATCCCAGCCAAGAATTTGCTTTCTCAACCCCGACGATGTGTTTCTGGGTGTAGTCGAATTTGTAGACTTGCGATCCGACAAAGAAGTGGATGAAACCTGAGATGAGAAAAAAAGGTGGATTCATATATTTAGCATCATCACGTCGAGTTGTCTCCTATGTTTATGTTTTTGATGATGATGATGATGATGATGATGATGATGAGCATCTACCTGAACTTGAATATCTACTTCTACTCACAGCAGAAATGAGGGTATATCATATGAGAGGCAGGTGGTGGGTTAATTATATGGCCTTAAATCATAGAGGGGAACCACACACTCTGCAAAAACTGCTCTCGGCTGATGTTGCATGTAAATTAACATTCCTGTGCTACTAATAACAACACAACTTGCGAAAGCCCTCCTTAAGCTACAGACAGAAGCGCTGTCTGCTTGATTGACTTGAGTATGATTTAAAGGGGCACTACGTAGTTTTAGAGAAGAAATTGAAACTCAGTATTTGAATATTTACCATATTACTGAGGTAATAATACAAGCTCAGAAATATTTTTTTTTTCATGTGAATAAACAAGCTTTTCTCTAAGTAAAATAAGGTCCCCCAGAAAACAGTCTGAAGCTAGCAAGGTGGCAGGGTCTGCCAAATACAATATAAACAAATTCAGTCATGAAAACAAAGAGGTTTAGGTTTATGGTTTGTTTAGGCATAAAAAGAATATGTCAATGAACACTTCTCCTTTGAGTAAACAATAATCTGTGCCATCATACAGTACAGCGGGTAATAATAATCACTCTGGCTCACCGTCTTTATACAAAGCTGCATTTATTGTGGTGTTGACGCCGGGAAAGTCCTCGCTGATGTACTTTGGGTAACCGAAATCCATAACCCTTCGATTTTCATTGTAACTGAAAGAGAAAATCGTATAAGCTATGTTTTTCAGATGCCATGACTCACGATCATCTGTCCTTCTTTCAAAGCTGAGAAAAAACATTTGTT
The DNA here is from genome assembly GCA_963678695.2 of Diplodus puntazzo. NCBI lineage: Eukaryota > Metazoa > Chordata > Actinopteri > Spariformes > Sparidae > Diplodus > Diplodus puntazzo. The sequence goes on from OZ023162.1 coordinate 24,093,923, forward strand.
TGTGGTTGCTACTGGTCCGGTCACGTCATCGGACCTCAGAGTCCACACTGAGCCCTTTGCTCTTTGTGTGAGGTCCAGATGACAAATAAAATCCTTCAGTAAGATCTGAGTCAACTCTTTTAACGTGCAAGTTGCTCTCGACCAGTGCTTTGTGATTTGTCTCGGTTATGCCACTACACGTTCATTTAATCTAACATAATGTCAAAAAAGTAGTTCATTTAGACTAAAAACAGTACAGCATAATTGTGTTTAATATGTAGTGCACATTCACTTCTAAATTGTTTATGTTCAGTAATGCATGAAAAGGGACTCTGCAATTTCCTCTAATCAAAAAGGGAAAATATATATTTGATACAGTGCCAAACATGAGCATTCTGGTACTTGAGAGTGTTAAAATAACCTCAAAAGATTGAAAAGTGCTCTGTGCGTCTAAGGAAAAGAAGAAGAAACTAGTGCAATCTCATTTGAGTCACAAGTCTATAAAGGACTATTTGTCTTAACTGATGTATAAGAACAGAGGGGATACTGTTTAACCGATTGGATTCATGTTGCTGTACCTCCAATAAATATCATGCATGAAGAAGAGGGTGCGTCCTGTTTTCACTACGTGCACTGCTGCATCAACGTCCTGGACCCAGGCTGGAAACCCAAAGTGACTGAGTGCTCGTGGCTTTCCCTTCACAAGAGAGCCTCTCACTGTCCAGAACATGGATTCTGTTGACACACAGTGAAATAAAAGGTCAAATTGCTGAATTATTGACAAATAGCTTTATTACTGGTCAGTAGCCTTAAGCTTCTTAAGTATGAGGCTGTAGTTACACATGCAGCATCATCTCTAGACATGGCCCCCCGGTGTGGTAATATAAAGGGCAAGAACAGTACTAGTCAGGAGGTGGCTGGGGTTGGATGGACCATTTAGAGGACTTTCCCCAGGAGAACCCCAGTCCCCTGTGTGACCAAGTGTAAATGGAAGTACAGTGAAATCGTTTATGTAAATTATGAAATATATGTTATGTAAATTATGTGACCAAACTTATGTGAGAATATTATTTTAACATACACAATGATGTTTTTCTAAACCTAACCAAGTAGGTTTTGTGCCTAAGCCTAAAACATGCAAACCATGACCACTTCACATCACAAGCAAGAGTGGTAATATTGTCAAAAATTGTTAAATGTTTGCCGGCTATCTTTATTTTGAAAGTCTAACCACACATTGCATATTAATGCTAACTGCAAAAACAAGAGGGGTGGGTAGAGCGTCATAGTTCAAAGCTTGGGGCCACTGAGCAAGCCGCCATATCTGACGAGTCGTAAGGTGAGAAGAGATGTGGTGAAATCAAGGTAACCTATGCTGAGTACTGACTTATTGAAGACATTTACCGTGAATGAGATAAGCGGTGGATCTGCGAGGCACCCAGAAGGCAGCATCAATGCTGGTTTCAATCTTAGGCATAAAGTTGGTGATGGGACCCTCTTTGATGTCATATTGCTCATTGTGTTTGATCCAGAGATATCTGGTGAGCAAGAAAAAAAAAGGAAAAAAGTTAAAATATGAATTACCAATAACTGTTGGATATAACTGATAATAAAATCAGATCTCTTAGAGGTCCAATGTGTACACCCTCCTCTCAGGTTGCTGCTAAAAAAGGGAAAAATGCAAAGTATTGCTGTACAGAGCGTGTTGGTGTTGGTTTTGTCCATTATATGCTACTGTAGAAACATGGGCAGACTACATAGAAGAGGATCCGCTGCCTCGATAGATTTTAAAGGGCAACACTTCTTTGTTTCCGCAGTAATGAAAACATGGATATGATTATTACACTTCATTTCTGTCCTACCTAAATCATCATCACTGGACCTTTAATGAAATTCTGGAAGAGACTGTATTATCTGACTGTATTACTGTAAGACTACATCAACATCATGTGAATTCATGAATACTATTACATACCAAAAAGTAGACAATATTCAGTTTTTGTTGAATGGTAAATGCCAAAACACTTTTACATGGCAAACCATCAACTCCTACGATCAAATCAACTGTATAAGACACAATTATTTAGTGATACAATATGTCTGACTTTTGAAATTGAAAAGTTGTCAATTAAAGGAGCAGCTCAACAAGAAATGAGAATTCAGTCTTTATCTACTCGGAAAAGTAGGATGAAGTTTCATAGTCGAGCTCATACACCGACCTCAGACGGGCTAACGCTTTTAGCTCAGCAGCTGCAGCGAAGATGTAATAAAGTGTAAATTACATCTTTTAAAAGCTGGGGGGGACGCGTTTCATGTTTTTTCTTCCGATTGTTCGTTCAAATTTTAAAACAAGTCCCCATCTACTTCAGTTGTTTACGAGAATGTTGTCATGCTTCGAAGCTCCAGAAATGTTTCATGGACTACAAATCTTCACCTGACTTTTCATCGGCATGAGGGTGAGTAGACAGTGAGTTATGTTTCATTTTTGGTTGAGTTTTTCCCTTAATTCACAGCTGGATGGAAAACTGTTATAAAACAAAAAATGATAATGATAATTGATATTCATACCTTTCTTTGAAAAAGAAAGTGGCATCCCCAAGAGTGGAGATGGCGTCAAAAGTCAGGTCTGCATCACATTTGTTCTGCATGAGTCGAGGCACCAGCGATCCTGACACCCAGGGGTTATACTGAGAGCCGTACCTCGCAAAGTAGCCTGGACGACCTCTGACCGGACCTGACACACAACAGCACACACCGGAGGATCAGGTGCCGCTTAAACCAAAAAACTGTACTGTACTCCAACTATTAATCATTTCAAGTAGATATGAATTTACTGTAAAGTGCATTGATATTCGCTACGTCTTCTCTTGATAATATGTTGGCTGGAGGGGAGGATTTGTAGGTCGGATACATCAGGGACTCTGGGTTTGTGGAGTGCTTCAGGCCCAAAGCGTGTCCAAATTCATGTGCAGCTACAATGAACAGATTGAAACCTGCAACAGGACGGAGAGAATTCATCCAAATAAATGATAGTCTTATATGTGTATCTTTTGACTTCATTCCTCTTTCAATCCAGCACCTGTTTCTCCTGCTGTCCAGTGCTCATCGTCATCAAAGTGCGTGTCCCCTCCAACGCCCAAACCTGGACCGAAAGCATGAGCCAGTGTGCCTCTGGGTCCATCGAATGGATACATGTCTCCGTGTTCTTCATGATACAATCCCGGCCAAACATGAAAGACAAACCGCAGAGAGAACAATTTTGTTTCATGCCAGAAGAAAATTACAGGCCTCTGTTCATCTCCCCATAATGAGTCTGTCGAGATCAGCAGCCAGTGTTGTGATGACACTGTCTTGTTTAGCAGCTAAATGGCTACTGAATCAGATTGTGTTTTATATTATACACCATATATCAGTGAAAGGTGTTTTCACTCTGTGAGCATGACTCAAGCTGTGCAGTCCACATGTTAATATCGTTCAACCCGTGTCCTGCGTGAAGCAAAAAGACAGACTCACGATTGGTCAGGAACTCCACCATGATGTCAGCGCTGCGGGTGTGTGACCTGACAAATGTCAGACCGCTGGCTCGGGCCCAAACGCTGAAAGCTGAGTCAACCAGAGAGTCCACAGTGTAGCGGGGTAAATCTCGGGTGTACCTGCCAATGCTGCAACAGCATGTCATGTTATTGATTAAAGATCAAGACATAGGACTCCCTCAATGTAAGCATAAATCTCATAACTGCGGGGAACCATTTGAAACTGATACATCAGAGAAAAAAGTAGATCCACAGCCCAACAATGACAAATCATGTACCAGATGGTTAAACAGCCTTTTTGAAATGCTCTCTACATTGTAAAAACAATGGCAGCAACTGCCTCTCATATGTTATCTTTAATTATACATTCGTTCCACATCTAACCCAGCAGGCATGCCTCGAGCAGAACTCGCAATGAACTGCATGCGGACATTTCAGACAGTGTTACATAAGTTCAGGCATGTATGGTGAACTTGGCACTTTCACAAGCCCACAATAACTCTCAGAGGCAGGAATCCCAAACCCAAATGCTCTGTTAACCATAATGATTTGTGACGGTTGCTATTCCGTCTTTCTGCCAAAATGTTCCCCACGTACTGCCGGGGTTTGCAGTTATGGGACAATCAGACTGGTCTGTATTTTGAAATCTCAGTCGTGGTCAGACATGCCTATATCTGTCATATACAGACTGTAATTCTACTCCATTAAAAAGTAAAAACACTGATCATTAAACGCCATTAAAGACCGCATAAATACCTGTAGGTGATGACATTCTTGTTCCATCGTGTCCCCTGGATGAGGCTGAGCTCCTCCACATCTGGAACGCCACACCGAGGGGTACTCATCACCTCCAGGGTGTCTGAGTCCAGAGCACCTGTTGCGTTGAGCCCAAAGAATATCTGCATGTCCTTCACTTTGGAGGTGAAGATGGGCGAGCTCCTCTTTATGCGCCCCATAGGCTCTTTTTGCAGGTTGTAGTATTGTTGAAGGTATTCCTAGGAGTAGATTCGAAAAGCAGCATCAGATCGTGTTGCACTGAAGAGCCAGGTAAATGAACCGGTCCTGCACTGTTCCATCAATGCCAAGGACGAGCTGCTTTTTTTGCCGCATGCATGACAGTAGTGTCCATCTTATTTTGTAGCATCCATCCACTTGCGCATTATCTTGAATCATGACCTATACAGAAACATACTGATCTACACCAACAGATGATCAGATTTACAGCATCGACTGTCTATAACATCTTCTCTAATAACAGCTAAAATCCTTCACAATCAGCTGGATAAAAACTTTCCAAGCATTCAGTCCCCATGCAGACTGTCTTTCCAAACCAGTCCTTCTGAAATAAAACAAGAACACCTCCATAATAGGACACTAGGGAGAGAGAAAAAATGACGATGCTGAAAGAATCTGCTAAAGCATGCAATATAGCAGCTACTCGGACTCCGAGGGCAGTGCAGTGACTTACCTCCGCCCCCCACCCACACAAAAACAAAAGTGAATAAAAACATAGTGACAAATTCTCAACACGGGCGAGACCGGATCCTTGCAGTAACCCTCAAGAGAAACACTTCTAAACCGTCACATTTGTGGCATTGTACAGAAGATAAAAAGTCACATGCAGTCCAGTCTCCAACATTTGTAATGCAGATCATGCAATTATGCACTTACAGTGGCCAGCTTCAAGTCAACCTGTGGTTCTGTGGAAGGAGAGATCTCTCCCACCGGCATAAATGTGGGCGCCGTAAAACACGGTCCGGGCATAAGCAAGACCAAGACGCAGCAGGAGAGCAGCATGACATGCATTTCACAGACGTAACACTACATGAACTGCAGTGGCCTAGTTTAAAAACACCTGGAGATGGAAGTTCTGGTTAATGAGAAAGCCTTTTAAATGGTTATTGTGACTCATACCGCTTGCAGATCCAAAGGGAAGCCTCAGACAGTACTACGGAATTAGGGAGGGGTTTGGAGAGCGCCAAGGACAGCAAAAGAGAAAAGATAGAAATGACATTTCAACATTTTTTTTGTCACGTGACATGTTTGCTCCAATGGCAACTTAAATGAATGCTGTGTATGGTTTCAATTTCAACATTTTATTCAAATGCAAATGCGAATTTAGGGCTGGAATGGATTACCTCAGTAAGGATGAGAGTGATGTGAATTAGACAAAGATGCAAACTTTTCAATGGGAGTTTAAAAGCACAATGTGAAACTGAAATGTGAGGCAACAGGTAGCATTGACAGAGATTATTTTTGCAAGATTTGCCCATTAAACATGTTGGAAAAAACCCTCTGATATTGAGTCAACGATTCCCTCAGCAGAGCTCCAGTGAAGGAACCTCAAGATTGATGTGACACAATGAGCTGGGTGGCACTGCTCAGTCCCACGCATTCTGCAAGGGCTCCCGAAATAACCCCATCAAAGACCATTCTGGTACCATTATAGCAGTAGATGCATGTAAGACCTTTCAATGACAGAGTTCGCTGAAAGGGGGCTGAAATTGCAGGGGTAGATTTAAGGCCTTCGAAAAAGAAAATGGCCGCCAGCCAGGCCGCCTAGACTGGCAAGGGTGGTGCCGCGGTAAATTCAGGCTACAATTACGGTTGATTGGTCATTGTGGAGGTTTATGGGACCAACAGCATTCCTCTGCGGGGCAACATGAGCGAAGTTTTCCAGAGGGCGCCTCGATCTTTTGCAAGAGGACTTGCAAAATTTGTGTCGCTATGGTTTTATGGTCAAAATACAGACGAGGTAATGAAGTCATTTTAGGCAGAGGTGATGACCGAGAGTGGAGTTTGGAGCTGCAAGGTTACAAGCTTGGGAGAGACCGCCGGGGTAATTAGAATGGTAGAAACAACTTTGTTTTGCCCCAAACATACACTTTCAGACAGAATAGGTGCCAGAGATGTTAGAACAAGTAGCTGAGATGACAAATATATTTCCTGGAAATCATCTTTTTTTTAATGTGTAATAATAAGGACTGAGAGTGGCACTTTGGTGCGGTGGTTAGCACATTTGCTTCAGAACAAGAAGCTTTGTGGAGTTTGCATGTTTTCCTCATGTCTGCATTGGTTTTCTCCAGGTACTCCAGCTTCCTTCCACAGTCTAAAGAAACGCAGGTTAATTGATCACTCTAAATGAGCTTGTAGTTTTGTACATGAGTGCGAATGGTTGTTCTCTGTGTCTGTCCTGATATGAGTCAGTGACCTGTCCAGGTGTACCTCTCGTCCAGTCTCAGCACAGATTGGCTCCAGCCTCCCACGACCCAAGAAAGGATAAGCAGTCACAGATAACAGATGAATGAACAATAACTGTATCTGAGCTTCTCTACTTCAAGACACTGTATATCATCAAATGACTAAAACTGGAACTGAGAGTCAGAATTATGTGACAAAGCTTTCAGCGCAATGACAAGTGACTTTATTAATAATGCCAGATATTTGTTAAACAATACTAAAACGTGTCTCTTTCCTTTATGGTTACTTCCCCATGACTCAGGAGCAGTCGAACCTGACTCCCGTCAAACCTGAACATTCATTCTTTCATGTTGCGTCAAGTTTCCCCATCACGCAGTATCAGCACCGCGTTCTGGATGTGACTGTGAGTCTTTGAAAATAGTCTATAGTTCAAATATGCAACATGAATGCAGCTTTGTTTTAAAATGGCACTATCAAATGCGCTGTGTGAAACAGACACTGAAACAAATAATGGTGCCTTTAAAGCCACAATGTGTAGACTTTGAGTCTGGCTTTGGCTACCCCTGGTGGTACTATCAGAAAAAGTAACTGTGACGAATTGCACTGCACCTCGAGACTCCGCTCCTACACATCCAAACTGAAATGAGTTGGTGAAATCAACACTGTGATACTGAAATAATCTCAACTAGGATTTTCTCACTTTTTCTACAAGAGGAATGTATGACAATAACCTGGAAGAATCCATCATCATATATTATTCGCAGTGACTTTAAAGTCCATTGTATAGGACGATGTTGTGGATGTAGCACTTTCACAGCAGTTACATGACTACACTCAGTGATGACTACATGATATTGTTTAGTTCCTCTAAGAGCTTTCACAATCTGTAGCCAGAGGTCAAGTGAGCCAGACAGGTCATGTAAGACGCACTCATTGCACAATCTGGGGCAATCTGCTGCACAATCAGTCCAGCCCATATTGTGTTCAAAAAACTAAATGTTTGCCATCAATATAAAATATTCCAAAAGCCACATAACATGCAAAAATAATAATTTACTCAGTTAAATTAGTGCTGATATTTACGGTTGAAATGTGTTTTTACAGGCTCTTTCAATGATGGACAGCAAAATGTTTGTGCTCTATCTATTTCAATTTAACCTCTGCTGACCTTTAACACTCTATGAGGTGGTGGTATCATCTGGGGCGTGATAAGTGACGCACAGAGGACCAGAGGGACAAGAGCCGTCAGTCTGCTGCTCCAGTCTCTGCTGCCCTCCTCTGGTGTCTCTTCAGTACATGTAGTTTCTACATTTTGCTGAATAAGCCTGACCTTAAACCGCAGCAGTCACTGCGGTTTGAATCCTTGCTGTCGCTCAGTAGTTGGAGATGCTCAGCATTTTAAATTAAGCCCTTTTTATGTATTTTATTGTGAGCTGGCAATGTGTGAAGATGAAATTACAGCTTCAATAGAGTACTGTATGATTTCTCAGTCTGCTGTGTAATCTAAATCAGCTCTTTACAGAGGGCTGCAGCTGGTTCATATTGTGGCTCACTGAGTTGTCATTATATTACATTATATTCATCTGGCAGATGCTTTTGTCTAAACAGATTTATGCTACAAGGTAATGTAGCATAATGCTGTTCACTGCAGTAGATCAGGCTTTAGTGTATTGTTTAAAGGTCTGTGCTTGTGATAACAATGTTTAAGATAGAATACCACTTGCAACTTGGAACACAGCAGCGCAACATTATCCCAGCATTCAAACTCCCCCCCTGACTGTAACATCAGTGTAAAATGGCCACCGTGTGAATACAGTCTATTGTTAGACACGAAGCAGTCTCAAAAGTCAAACACCCAGCTTTTTTTGTGAGGGCAGAAGATGGTGCTGGAGTTCATTTTCTGAATCATTTGAACGTAACTCTTCCAGGTGCATGAACTGAACATGCTCCCTAATTGTGAAAAGCAACACAACACATCCATATCCTGCTAACAATGCTTCTCGTGGAGGACTTTTATTGTGAAGCTTGTGTGGTGCAGCTGCAGCCACACATTACACATTGAGTTAGTCACAACATCTGTACATTCAGCAAAAAAAATTAAACTGTCAGATTTCACTGGGATTTCATGATGATTTTGGAGGTGGATCAGAGGGAGAAAAGTGTAACTACAGCTCCACAAATCCGGGTGTTTTTGTTTTTTACTATACAGGACATCCACATATAAATCCAACTCCAGTGTCTGATACATTTAGGCACAGCTGAATAAATGTACAGGCTCTCACTCAGACCATGGCCATCCACATATTCAGTAAACTCACTGACTAAAAGCAACAGATGCAGTTTGTGACTTATCTGCTAGAGAAATTAAAGCAAATGATTAATTAAGCAATGGATAATGAGATACTGTCAAAACTTTAAAAAAAATGTATGATTTAAAATGTTAAAATGTTATGTTGCTGAAATGTTTCAAGATATTTTAAAACATTTTTTGGGGTCAATACAACAATTAATTACTCATTTACACGATGAAACGCTGGACACATCAGAGTGAAACTAAAACCATCATCTTGTGTGACACACTACAGCGTACCGTAATTCCAGGAAAGAATAAGTCCTCTCCTTTCCTGGGCCTGTTTATCACAGTGGGCCTGCCCATTTGGAGCACCTCCTGCTTCAGCTTTCCTCTACCACAGCAGGGTGGTTGATTTATCACTGGTGGGCGATACCACTGAATTTAGTTAAAATCTGATACCAAGTAATCTGAGAGCCAGGATCATAAATATCTATACCAGTAACAATATTTTAAATTGAGTGTGCTATTAATCGGCTATTCACAATCATGAACAATCTGAACTAAAGAGGTCATCACTGTGGACATCCACAAAACAACAGCAGAGATGCAAACATGAGAGAACTATGAATATTCCCAGGATGTGATCTAACATGTGAGGGATCCAATTATTTTTCTGTATCCTATTGATGCTAGGGTCAAACCAAAACTTCATATTAGTGGTGTGGTGACTTTGGGCATGATATACCCTCTCCTCTGTCGCACCACTTCATCCCTGATCAGCTTTATTGCCAGTTCCATGCCAAAATATAATGAAGAAGCTGTATAACAGTGACATTCAACGAGTGAGTTTCACTGACATGATGAGTCATTCCGGTTGCAAAACCAGCAAAGTAATCCAACACACCAATTCAGAGTAAATGTTTGTAATGTAGGTTTTTCCAAACCACGGATTTATGTTGTGACAACGCTGTCCTTATGGTCTGGTTAGATTTAGGTACAAAAACCCCTTGGATAGGGTTTGGAAAAGATCATGTTTTGACTATAAATATCTGGTTTGGTCAACACAAAGCATTCTGGACATGTCACGATGTCTCAGTAAAACATATCTGTTCTGTCACCACAAATACAGCTAGAAATTGTTCTAAGGTATCCTTAAAGTATCCAGTGGTGTGGCGCTTACAAATGTTGAAATAGAGTCTCCAACTGTGGTCAGTGGCTTGGAAGCCTAGCGGACTTGTACCTTCCACCTCCAGCCAGCTAAATTCCAAGCACTGAAATAACAAAAAATGCAATAGCAAAACCTAAGAGGCTTTGGATCGATCATTACCAAAGTGTTGATTTATCATTAAGAGGAGCAAAAAGAGTCTGAACAGGGAATGAAGACAAAAAACAGAGTCACGCGACCAAAGTCTGCCACTGGTGAGCGACTAGATGAAGTAGTGACTCCCATTTAACGTTTCGTTTGTCATAATTCTCTGTTTCCAAACAGCAGCTCATGATGTCCATCACAGGACTTGTCTCTTCGTATGACAGGATGTTAGAGGATGTTACTGAGCCTGAAATGTACAAAATCACTCAGTTGGAGAGGATAAAAAACATTTTCCTCCATCTCCATTATCGGGCAATAATTAAAGTTTTTCCTCCACAAGTGGTAGCAATCACCATCTGACAAAAGACGTTTCTGCTGTGGGATGAGGATTTCAGCGTTGTGGGACTGCTAATGTGACTGAAGACTCATTGTTCCTCTGAGACAAGAAAGAGCGTCTCTTATTGGGAAAAACAATGACAAACAAGCTGACAATGTTGCCTACGACAGCACCTGAAATTATTTTCTTATCTCTGTAACAGGGATATCATTGGGTGTACCATACAGTGTGCCATTTGTGTGCTTTATAGGTTTGAGTCCTCAGACCCGCCGCCACAATATAGGTCACAGGGCCTCATTTCTTTCACAACTCTGTACAGTAACTATCTTTGAATGCCACCGGAGGCTCACAACACGAATCGGGAGTCTGTGCGCTTCGATATTTTTGTGTGTGTTTAGTGTGTATGCCAGTGACGCTTTAAAATAACAGCAAAAATCCCCCTTTGCCGCCAACTTCCCCTGGAATGAGTCAGGAGCACTCTGTTAGCCACCGACTAAACAGTGATGTTACTCCAAAAATATTTGTCTCCACAGCATGCTGAGGTGTTTGGATGCAGTGTTAGTTACACATTACACATGATATCATTAAGGGGATGCAGACGAACACTATTTTTACTCTGTGATCTGCGTATTTACTCTCATAATATAATGATTACCATACTTTGAATCTTTTTTTTTTTTAAAGAAATGTTGTAAAAGCATCAGAATTTAACTTGAAGTCTCACAAGGCACTGACACTACAACTACTGCTCCAGCTGTGACGCCAGCTGTTTTTAATCTGTATGTGTATGAGGTTTAGTTTACTCTGACAGTGCAGCAGCCTGGCTGCAAGACTTGACGTACTGTCTCATACTCAAAACATTGTCATTAAAGGACATCTCCCAAAAGTATGTTGACAATGACTGGGATTGTTGGACATCTCCTGATGGCGGCCAGTCCAGCACTTCAAGCTGTGCAGAATTCTTTGAATGCCTCACTAAAGTTATTTATTTTTCTATTCTGAAGTGAATAGATCACATGGCAAACACTGCAATTTTTTGAATGAATTGATTTTAAAAAGTGTAAACTCTTACAAACGTTTGAATTCTTGTGATCTTCTCTCCTATGTAGAGATTAAGGAATTCCATTGTTGTGGCAGGAGGAAATAATTACATACCTCTTTAGTCTCGCTCTGACAGTGGAAGCAGTAAAAAGCAGCGTGTTGCTACCTGCCCTGACTCCAGAGACCTACCTGATACTTTTACAGGTTTATTTTTCCATTGTCACAGCCTGAGTCCTGGTACAACAATGCTTTTATTGTCTTTTATAACCAGACAGAAGTTTAAATCAGAGCTTTTTCTTTGAAAATAACATAAAATAATTTCTATCACTTTCTGTGAGAAGCGTTTTTGTTGTTAACCATAAAAACAATCTCCTTCAACCTTGCGTATGAGACCTGAACCCTCCCCAGTCTAAGCAGTCTACAGCCATGCTAGCGGCTTTAGAGGCTTTACTGATGCACAGCAGTAGGTCAAGATGTGCTAATATCATCATGCTAATGTGCTTACACAGAACTGATAACATGCTGACGTTCAGGAGGTATTATGCTCCTCATGCTCACCATCTTAGTTGAACAAGTTAGCATGCTTACTTGTTAGCTGGCAGTAAACACAACGTACAGCTGAGGTTGATGGGAATGTCCTCGATATTTCAGCTTCTTGGATGTGAATAAAAGTGTTGGACAAATTCTTATTGTTATTCAGTGATGGCAAAAAATGGATAGCTAAGGGATCAACACATTAAGTAGGATTCACTATCTAGGCACAGGTCAGAGGTTTTTCCCTGGGTGAGTGAAGACATTGCCCTGCTGTTGGCACCAAATCAAAAGTCAAGGGATCAAAATAGTTCCATAGATTGATGCACTAAAAGCCAAAAATGTCAACCTAAAAAAATCAGTCGACCAAGGTTGTTGAGATGTTCCATTCTAACCCAACTGCCAGAGCAAACATTAGCTTAGTACGCTTCTGTAAAACCACAGATAAGTTAAAGCTGTATGTTGCTTAATGTTGCAACTTTACATTTGTTTAGGTAGACATTTATATTTCTCTCTTGTCACAACCCTGTGCGCAAGCTCTGGTTAGATTTAGGCACAAAAAACACTCTGATAGGAGGAGGAAAACAACATGGTTTTGCTTAAAATGCCTCTTTTGGTTGCCACAAAGACAGCTGGAGATGGTCCGACTTCCCGTGAAAAACATACGGCATGTTTTGTACATATGTCAGTATGGTACATAGCCTATGCCACATACAAATTAGTTTGAAGAAAAGTGCTAACATTATATTGTGGCATTGTTTTCTTTGTGTTTCTATGTATGTAAACTGTCCTGCAAAAAGCAATTACTCAGCATGTAATATTTAATTGTGTTTGTAGCGCGTCACCAGGGTTTCTACACTGTGATCAGAACTTTTACAGAAAACAGATCCCCATAATTGACAACACCGGGGTCATTTACGCATTAGATTAGTCATCGATGCTCTGTGTAATCCTGCTGACTCTGAATCACACACTACTGTAAGGAGCAATGTCGGGGAAACACCTAAATTAGAAAGAGCTGTTGTCAATTACGAAACACATGCAGGACATGTGTTTGATTGAGCTCAATGTCAGTATGAGAGTGCTCACTTTATGTTAAACAAAGTTGTAACTCTACATGTTTCAAGTTTAAATGTCAGTGCTTCATCATTTATTTACTTATCTATTTGTAATTATTTATTAAATTTGACGTGTGTTTGTTAGTCACATATTCCTAGACGTCTTCGACTAAAAATAACATGACGCAGACTATCATGAGACCCGCTGCAGCATGAAAGAATTCCTGAAATTCCCTACTTTTTATAGTGGCGCATTTATTTTTTTCCCAACTAGTACAAGATACAGATAATAGGTAATAACTTGTGCTGTGACATCCTTATTCAAGGAGTACCCTCTCCCAAAAGGTCATCTCCTCTAAATCTGCTGACAAGCAAAAGATAAGACGCGTTGGTTCCTGCGTTTGAAGGATGAAAGGAAGAAAAGTGCATCATTTTGCCTCATAAGCATTTTCGGGGAATCTATCGGCAAACTCCTTAAGTCATGGCGATTATGGGAAATGGGATATGTTTTATCACAGCACTTTAGGTGGGTTCAAAGGAGTGCACCCAAACCACAGTCACTGTACAAGCACATTCCCAACAGACAGAGGAGGAAGTGGCGAGGTGCTTTTACATGATTCACTTGGGACCTTTGAAAAAAAAAAAAAAAGTGGACTCAAACAGTATAAATACCCCGTAGAGCTTTGTGACCCCAATGACTGGTTAGGACAACACAGAGACAACAACAATGATAGTGTTGCTGCTGCTGGCCCTGGTCGCTCACTCCTTTGCTCTGCCTGTGCCGCCAGGGGACAACGACAACTGGCTTTTAGCTGAGGTAAGATCTAACGTCCCTCACTCAGACATGATTTAGTCCTTTACTCCGGCCTGAAGTGACTGTTGGACTGTTACATAATGTCAGAATGGAGTGATCCATGGCTATTTTGTCATATAACTATGACTGCCATTCAGCTTTTGTTCTCTTTCAATGAGCAGAAGTACCTCCGACGGTTCTATGGCCTTCCGGCCGGTCTACAGGGAAGACAAAAGACTGCAGATGCCTTTCAGGATAAGATCAAGGACATGCAGAGATTCTTCAACCTCAAGGTGAGCAGATCTACTAAGCAGTTTATTCATTCTGCTGATACAAATGAAGAAGGCTTTTTGCTTTTGTAAATATTCTTTGAATTTGAATCTCTTAATAGTTCACAGTTCAAGTGAGAATAGTGAGACAGTCTATAGACCTTAATCAGAGATTTTTGGTTTACATTAAAACTGAGTTGCCGGAAAGAAGTTAGATTTCATCGAGTTGCCTTTATTGCTGTGACATAACTTTAGTTAGGAACTTCCCTTGCTGAGACAGGTCATTTTAAGCAGCATACAAATAATGAAAATTTCAAGATTTGAAATGTAACATTTCCAAAACGAGCAGAACTTCTCTTATATATTTTGTTGAGTTGTGCATTTACATGATCTTAAATGTGTCCAACAGTGTTTAAACAAACCTGTAATCTTATTAAAGGTAGCGGTGCATCATTTTGATGCCTATCGCTGTAACTTTTGACACAGTCACAGAGTGAACAAGGAAGTCCAAGAAAGAGACTAAACATGACGTGGTTAAAACTTTAGTACATCACCTTGTCCGTGAACAACAGACAACAGTAAAGAAAGAAAAAGGTTTAACATTGGAGACAACAACACATATTACCCCACGCTCAAGTCTTTCAGTGAGTTGCCCCTAGTGGTAGAAATTACTTACTGTGCTTTTAAATAAAACGTTTGACAAATTGAAAATATGCAGAGACAAAATTTAAGAAAAATGTATGTTAAAGAGTCAAAGTTTTAACATTCAAGACCAGCACACAGGAAGAGTAACATTATATTGATTGTACCTATGTTACGTTTTTTCTTCCACCCCCTCTGCCTCTGTAGGTGACAGGGAATCTGGATGACAACACTCTGGAGGTGATGAAGCAGGCTAGATGTGGCGTCCCAGACATCGGGGAGTACAGCCACTTCCCGCGACATCTCAAATGGCCAAATAACAATGTCACATTCAGGTATGCATTATAAAAGTGCTTGTGAATATAATGCAAGCTGAACTATTCAGAAAGCCAACACTAAAATCTCCCTCTGATGTTTCAGAATAGTGAATTATACGCCAGATCTGCAGAAGTCTGACGTGGACAGAGCCATCCGCAATGCACTCAACGTTTGGGCCGACGTCACCCCTCTGACCTTTAAGAAGTTGCACCGGGGCATCGCTGACATCATGATCAGTTTCGGATCAAGAGGTGCGACAAGCGTTCATCCTGATGAGCTGCACATCCTCTGACAATAGTTTTTCCTACACCGCAGCTGCTTGGCTTTACAGAAAATATATTATGCAAGTGCACATTCTGCTCAGGGTTTTTATAACTTGTCTGTCCTTTACTCTGCAGAGCACGGAGACTACAACCCTTTTGATGGGCCTAATGGACTGCTGGCTCACGCCTACCCACCCGGCCAAGGCATCGGAGGAGACACTCACTTTGACGAGGACGAACACTGGAGCAAAGACTCATCAAGTACCAGTCATGCACAGATGTTCATCAGAATACAATTAACTGCATCCTAATAATTCATCTGCAGTGTTTTGACTGAGCATCTTTTTTCTCCAGCGTACAACTTGTTTATAGTGGCGGCCCATGAGTTGGGCCACGCCCTCGGCATGGGCCATTCCACAGATGCCGGCGCCCTGATGTACCCCGTCTACTCGTACGCTACAGGCTTCCCGCTGGCTGAAGACGACATCGAAGGCATTCAAGCTCTCTACGGTGGGGAAATACACAATCTGTGTTTTTTTTATGGCACACAACAGCATCTATTAATGGAAATATTATGTGAACTGTACATTAATGCCAGATGTTCAATCACAGGCCCAAATCCCAACTCAAGGAAAGTGAAGCCCAAACCTGATGCGCCGGACAAATGTGACCCCATGCTGACTTTTGATGCCGTCACAGAGCTCAGAGGGGAAACCATCATCTTCAAAGACAGGTACAGTAAGAGGCATGATGGCACTTAACAAGGTGGTTAAACATGAAGTCTAGAGCTTGATCACCATTGACTGCACTGGTGACCTTTATCCAGCAGAGGGCGTCTGAGGGAAGAGCTGATCATTCTGTGACAATAACAATGTTGTATTGAGATTTTATCATAGTATATTTTAACATATAAACTCACATAATAACTCTCAGAATACAGGGTTAGGGTTGCTGTGATGCATTTATCCATACTGTAATTTTATCTATTTCTTACTCTTGTATTTCTTGATCAATTTTCTATTTTATACTTCATTGTTTTTATTCATTTACTACAATGCATGTTTATTCTCCTGTTTTAAAGGGGCAATGTAAAATAATTGTTGTTGACCACGTTAGAATAAAAGCAAAATTATCAACATAATAATAATAATTATCGAAAAGAAAATAGCAGTTTTGACATGATCATGTTGACATATGTTGTTGCAGTGACATCTACTGATGTTAGCATGCTAGCAGTGCTAGCAATATAAACAATAACACTCCCCGGGTCCCAGAGCTCCGAGTCCGAACCACTAGCTGCACGGCTAACTGAGCTAACTAGCTACAGTTAGCAGCAGTCAGCGGTTACTCTGGGGATTTAGATTTAGATTTAGCTCCCTATTTGTATTGAATATGAATTTTACAGGTGGCCAATTCTTACATATTGCACCTTTAAGCTTTTAGTCATCACACATTGTTCTTTTATTGCTAGTTAAGCATTTATTTATTTTTTTACATCTCAACACCATTGTAAATGAGGATACCTCTTTAATGGTTATAATGGTGATAAGTTTCTTCATCTATATGTCGCACTTTGTTGCAGATTCTACTGGCGTCTCCATCCTCAGATGCCCGAGCCTGAGCAGACACTGATCAAGTCCACGTGGCCCTCCATCCCCAACAAGGTGGACGCAGCATACGAGAACCCAGAGAAGGATCTCGTCATCATATTCAGTGGTAGGTTTTATATATATATATATATATATAATATATATATATATATATATATATATATATATATATATATATATATATATATATATATACATATATATCAATATAGGTAGATAGGTAGATACTCATTGATGTTTCAAGTTTCTTTCTTATTTCATGTTTATTTTTTGATGTTTCTTAGACACCAGATGCAAACTCTACTCTGTGTTTCAACAGGGATCCGAATGTGGGCTTTGAACGGATACAGCCTCGTGGACGGTTATCCTAAGTACATCCACAAACTTGGACTTCCCAAGAAAATCAGGAAGATAGATGCTGCTGTGCACATCAGCGACACCGGGAAGACTCTACTCTTCACTGATGAGGATTACTGGAGGTACGTGGTGAACGACCCGCTTATGTTTGTTGTAAAATGTGGAAATCCCACATCGCTTCAGAAATTCTGCCCCTCTTTAACAATTTAAACATTTACACAGATGTTTCCTTCAGTTGAATTAAAATGATGATTTCTCATGTTGCGGCTATCAACCTGAACGTCTGTGTTATTTATCTACATACATTTATAACCTTTGTTATACTTTTGTTATTGCTGCTTAATGCTGTATTCTTATTGGGGATTTCTCTTGGTATGTCTGAGTCTATATGGGAAAATGCCTGGTTAAGCTTGTTAGCTTTTATCATTTGCTTGTACTATTCATACTTTTATTGCCTTTGTCCTCATTGTAGTAAAAAGCAGTTTTTACTGCTCTTTTTTTACTGCAGACACACAGCTGGCAATGGTTTTTCATCTCTCTGTTGCTTTTTTCCTGCTAGAAATAAAAATAAATTAAATGAAATTGAGAAAGTAGTACA
The DNA here is from genome assembly GCA_963678695.2 of Diplodus puntazzo. Taxonomy (NCBI): domain Eukaryota; kingdom Metazoa; phylum Chordata; class Actinopteri; order Spariformes; family Sparidae; genus Diplodus; species Diplodus puntazzo. The sequence continues at coordinate 24,112,055 of OZ023162.1, forward strand.
TGTCTCAGTTTAGTAAGTTTCAGAAGGCAAAAAAAACAGATTATTGAGGAACTCTTGAGTCATTCTTGTTGTATGTAATCGTGTATTTCATCATCATTGTTTTCCTTTTTTGTTTGTTTTGTTTTTTGCACACAGCTATGATGAAGCAACAAGCACCATGGATACTGGCTACCCACGATCCATTGAGGACGACTTCCCAGGCATGGATGACGAAATCGACGCTGCTGCCTATCACTATGGTATTGTGAAGCCTCAAATATCACATTTTCAATGTTTTCAGTGTAGTTTGAATGAACAAAAGCAGGATTATTGTCCCAGCACCTCCACCATACGGTTTCCCTAACTGTTATCTCGCTCTGTTTTCTTTCAGGATACTTGTATTTCTTCCACGAACAAATGCAGTACGAGTACAGTTACAGCGCGAGGAAGGTCATTCGCATCATGAGGACCAACTCCATGCTCAACTGCTGAGGAGGGAGTCCGCAACTGTTGGCAACGGCTTCACAACATACACAGAATATGCACAAACATGCATGTAAGAAATGAGACATATGAAGATGCAGGTCATTGAGTGAGCAGGGAACTGGAGACAAGCAGACGAGTAGAGTTGAGTTGTAAAAGGCTTTTTTAAGAAATAATGTTTATTTTTACTCGTGCTGGACACCCGTAGGTCTTATGATTTGTCAGACACAGGATGCTGGAAAATTCCTCAGAAATATATTTCCTTAGATTATTTCTATTTATTTTACATCTTTATATTTGTACTTCAAGTTTGACTACTGGCCGCAAGATTCTTAGCAGGTTAAGCGTCTTGTCGGTCTAATTATTTGACAACTTGTCTCACTAACTTTGGTGTTTCACCGAAGAGCTTAGAAGTTTAATATATTCTGTGTTTGTCCTTCCATTTTTGTAAGTTTTGTGAATTACAATAAAATGCAAAGAAATCAAAGCTGGTGTGATGATCTTGCTGTTAAAGAGCTCAATATAATATAATGTTGTCCTATTTAGACAACTTGAGGGGAATTCCAACATTGCAAGATTGCATTTCAAGTATCATCCTCAACATTGCAGACCAATCAAAAGGGCACCACATGTGTGCAGGGAGGGGGGGTCAGAAAGTCATGATATATTAATAGTGAAGAGAGGACACCATGTTTTGTACCCTGAACGGACACCTTAGAGGGCACTTAATCACCGGAATTAATTGTGGCATTGTACATATCCGCAAACCATGGATACCTTTACATTTCTTTATGTATCAACTGTACATTTAGATTTTAAACGTTATGCGTTATAAAGTGCTCATGGTCTGGTTAGGTTTAGGCCCAAGAATCACTTGGTTACAGTGATATCATAAAATCTGTTTTGGCGTCTCATTAAAAATATGCCAATTTTGCTGCCACACAGACGGCTGAAAAAAATAACAGTCACTAAAATGACCGAGTTCTGTCTGTTGAAACGGGAAGTGAATGGTGGTCTTTAACAGTGTTCTCTCATCTAGCATGTAGTACATATTGTTGAAAATTTAATATTTTAATACTGTATCAGGTTAGCAGAAACATACATTGCTGACGTTTCATTATGCTGACCAGGTGTAAAAACTTAAGTCACACTGAGAAAATTATGGTTTATTCATTTGTAATGCTTGCTGGAGCCCTCATGCACACTATCAGCTGATGTTACCTTGAAGGAGGTTATCAGCTTAGACTGATATCCCAAAAACTGTATGATATAATATACTAGCGTTTAGCTGAGCACAGTTGAGAATTGGAGGTGTTACGATTTATCTATCTAACACAAATGTTCAACAAACTGCTCATAAAGTGAGTCACTGAATAATATAGTAGTAGTATTGAACATGAATTTATCCACTAGAGGGCACTGCTGCCAACAATTTGAGTGCACACAGGTCTCACTTTGACCAGCAGCCTGACAGTTCTGAGACAGATTATGCAACAAATAGAAAGATATATCTAATACACAAGATTTTTTGCAACATCATGACAATATTCCACTGTGTCGTTCGAGGTCTCTTTGCCATCAAGTGTCTCCAAGTTGGGAAAAAAAAAAAAAATCAGTGTACGCTTCATTAGCATGAACAAATGTTGGGGAAAAAAATGGCTACATTAGACCTGAACATACCACATATCAAACAGACTAAGCACTAATCATATTAATAAAGAGCCATTACACTCAGTATCTTCGTCCCCCAGCCGTCTGTAACAACCCAAAGCCGATGATTTCATTTGTATGCGAGTTGTTTTTTTCTGGAAATTAAGGATTTGTGTATTGCGAGCAGTCCAGTTTTGAAAGGTCAGTAGAGTATCTCTTGCCGAAGTTTAGAAAACAGCGTAGCTTGAGCCAAGCAGCATAATCCACAGGCCCAATCATGTGGATGTAATTACAGTGCAGTGAAGCAGTCACCTCATTTGCTCATTTCCGAGGTATTGCGCGGTGAAGGCTGCACCACCGGCTCACAAATCCTGTGTGTTCATCACCGGTGTTGCCTTTGAAAGTCTAAGCTCCAGTTTTAACAGAAACACAGATGGTTGATCTGAGAGTAATATGCCTTTTACTGGAGCCTCTTTTTTTATTATTATAAATCAGGATTATAATCATTTGCATATGTGTCAGTAATGATACACTCCCTTTACATCGCCACTTCATATGTTTTAGAACAGGATTTGTAATTTTGCAGTGGGCAGTAAGAAACGAGAGGAGAGACAAAGGCAGCATTTAAACAAGAGAGCTCATTGTGTTGTGCGAACAGCAGTAACCGCTGATACTGCCCCAACTGACTCCAGGCCTGTGTTAAATGGTTTACAATCCTCCCTTTTCCTGTAACTTCACCTTGATGCCTATCACATTTAGAGGGCTGAGAGAAAGCAGATCCGTTCCAACTCTGCAAAGACAGGAGAAGCGCTCACAGAGAAAATAGTGAAAGTGTCAGATTTAAAGTTCAAGTTTTAACTGTGAGGATCGCTCTTGTCTCTCGTATACTTGGACGTGTGTTCACTAACTTTGGAAAAATGAACTAGACTCTAACTAAATATTTACTGCTGCTCCTTGGTGGTTTGCACCACTTTTGGTATTGACGTGACGTTTTTAGAGCAGCGCAACTAAGAAACATCAAAAATTGAGCCACTCTGAGCCTGTGTGGATTCAGAGGTCGTGTAAGTCTCCCTTATTTCCCTGCCCCAGTCAAAAGTCATTACCATATCCAACTCTTTCTACTCATTCGAAATGCAGCAGTCGAGGATTTGAAGCAGAGCCAAAAAGAGAAGGTCATAAAGCCTGAATTTTAATGTCCCTGCACTGGTTACGTGTAAGTCTGAGGAGTGTTGCTGGGTTCGCTGGTGTTTCAGGAGCAGCCAGGTCAACTTTTTAGCTGCGTTACAAAGCACTCGCTGACCTGTGAGCAGAGGATTTTGATACTGCAGCCAAGACTCAAGAGAAGGTGGGTGCGGTTCAGCCTTCAGCGCTCTTAGTATGGATTGAGCTCCCTGAAGCTGGAAAATCAACCTTTATCTTCTCGTCCACCTCTCATTTTTCCATTTTATTATTTCAATGTCATGTTGAACACTCATTTAAATAAATCTGTTTTTTTTTCTAACTTCAGTTTTATGGGGATATTTGACGTTACTCGTTTATTTGCCTCTGTTGCACTACAGCACTCTTGATTTATTGGTGCAAGGGAAGAGACAGTTCAAAGAGGTCAATGGAGGAAAAAAAAAAAAGCAAGCAATGGAGGTTAAAACAGAGGTGGTAAAGGGTAAAGGAAACCTTTACGCAGTCCAGCCCAGCAGCTCCTGATGGAAACCAGATGGAGGAGAGTGACAGAGAGGGCGGCAGTCTCAGGATATATCCCTTTTCCTCTGGGAAACTCCCTCCTCAGACCACCAATATGAGAAGGGTGATGCAAGACTCCCACTGCACCAACACAGAGCCGATTATTCTGAGGCATACCAAGCACCAAGATATGGTTCTGGGGTAGTTGTGAGCATTATTAAGAAAAGACAGCTTTTTCATGGAAACCTTTGTTTATGTTCTTTAAACACAGAGGAATTGCATATTTGAGTGTTGGACGATTTAAATGTTCTAGTTACACTTTACGTCCCCTGACACACTGGACACATTTCTAAAACATGGATGTCAGTGAGTGTGATGCGAGGTCCTTGTGTCATGACCTCGTCTTGCTTCAACTTCATTTCAAGGGATGAACGTGTCTTTTATAGTGCTCATCGGAATATGTTTGTTTTCCGTTTCGTTCCGTGTGACACTGACCTTCTTGTCTCCATGTTATTGTTCTCAGTGTTGTAAAAAAGAACCCAAAGGTCTTCCTTACTTCTGCAAAAATATTCAAATACAAATAGTATATGAGTGAAAGTATTTGATATGACATGTACTTAAGTGTTAATTTAAACAAGTGAAAGTAAATTAAACCTGTATACTTAGTGTTGACCTTGGGCGTTGGCTCCGATGCAACATGCAATCTCCAACATAACTAGTAACTAAAGTTATCAAATATGTAGTGGACTAAAAAGTACAACAGTTGCCTCCAAATGTAGTATATAAAGTACATATAATGTGAAAAGTAGCATCAAATTTAAGTGCGTCAGAGTTTTACTTAAGTATACTACTTCAATAAATGTAATTAGTTATATGCCATCACCGGTTATTCTTCTGTTTTCTCTGCATAGAATAGAAAAAAACCCACAGACAAAGTGTCTTTAAAGCAGCCAGTGTTTCACTGAAAAGGTGCGGCCTGTGTTTCTTCCTGTTGGAATGTGGAGAAAGTCTGAATGAAGCTCTGTGTTGACCCATGAGTAGCTAAGTCTGACCAGATATGACCCCGGGGCAGATAGGGCTTTGTCGTAAAAGTGACCAATAAATTGAGTAAAAGAGTTCATCTCTTTAGTGCAGCAGCAGAGCTGGCAGTGTGCTTTTAGAATGAGTGGCTATAATGTTCGAAAAAAAAGCTTAAGGTGTTCATTGCGCAAGATTAATTAAAGCTGGTATTTTGTAAAGAAGCGCTGGCAAGGTCTCAGTTGAGAACACAGGAATCTCCGTATTTTACAAGAATGGACCCTCACCAGTATGCTTTCAGAAACAACAGACCAGGAGAGCATGCCATATCCACTCGCCGTCACTCAGTCTTCTATTCTCAGGCTGTGAGACTCATCAATTCATCATCATCATTTGTTCTGTGAATGAAGCACAAAGGACTCAAACCTAGTTTTGTTATTTAAACCCTTGTGTTTTAAAAAATGAAAATAAATGAATACATTCACCTTTTTCCCCCAATACACAAGTTTGGGAATATGTTGTATTTCTGTCAGGGTGTTCCCTGCTAACCTTGTGCGTGGGATTATTGATGTTCTTTTCACTCAGAAAACAAAGTGTAAGCCAAAATGCAAATAAGCCATTTGTCAGTGAGAGTAATGCGATCCCGGATTTGTTCCTTGACAAGCAAAGTCATGCTTTTCTCTCACATACGTCATGTCGCACACTGTAGATGCAAAACAGATAACCTGAAGCCGACCTCCTGTAGGGAACAAGATGTAGATCGCGTCATGTCAATAGCGGCACAACATCAGTGATCATCAATCTGTTCCGCGGCATGTTCCACAGTTTGGCTGAGTAACATGTAAATCTGACACATTATAGGATTGCTTTGTATGTTTAGTTAAACACAAGCAAAAAAATGAATAAATTAAAACACATGGGAGAACTATCTGAACTTGACTTTGTGTCGTTTTAACCACGTAGAGTACATTTGTAATGTCAACACAGCAGCAAACAATTGTTCCATTTTTGTTTTGCAAAGCCCGACCTCAATTTGCGTTCGACATGAACACACGTCGAATGCAAACTTGTTCTGCAAGGTCCTCCTGAGGCAAAACACAACCATCAGCGTAATACAACTGCTACTGTACAGCCGCTGGTGACCTATAAGCTGGTCGTCCACATGCAGAGTCAGCTTTTTTAAAATAATGGCTCAATTCAAAGCGTTGTTTATTCTTCTTGAGATGTTCGACTTCTTGCTGATGGGGAGATTTTCGAAAGCCACAGCAGTATTTTTGGAAAGCAGCAGTACACAATCTGTTTGTGATCATGATCCCTGAAAGCTAAGCAGTGTTTACTCAAAACCCATTGTCACGGTTTGCATGCATTTGTCCTCAGATTGTGAGAAAGAGTGATTTTTTAAAAAAAAAAACTATTTTAATTTAATTAGAAACCTACATTAAAAAATGTAATTTTATTTATTCTTTGGATAAAGAAATGTTCTACTTCCCTCTGTAATTAATCATGTTACAAGCCCTTCAGAGGGTCACAACGACTGCCTTAAACTACGAAGCGGCATCGTGTTTTTTACGAAAGTCAAATTCAGTGAACATGTTGCATTTTCACTGTTTAAACCAAGTCTAATAGGATTTACCAAATGCATAATAATAATGCCATACATTGGCACAAACTCCAACAGTTTTAGTGGCTCTTAGAAAAACAAGCAAATCTTTGTGGCCCGTGACAAGTTGAGCTGATCTTTTGTTTGTGCGAAAAACAAAACCTCTGTGCTGAGCTGCAGTACGCTGACACAGTGCCTTGGTGTCTATTGTCACGGCGGCACGACAAGCCAGAGGGCATTCAGAGCTTCAGTACATCAGCATCACTGCGGTCCAGTGAAAACTTCAAAATCTGCTTCAACTCTTCTGGAAGTAGGATATTTTCAAGTAAATAAACACTCCAAACAAAGAGCTTTCAGGAAGTTGCTCCTAGAAAAAAAAAAAACATTCTTGAGTTTCCCGGTGTCCGGCGGGAGTGAAAAGTAAAACCTTGCAGGGTTGGGAGCGGCACGGCCTCATTGTTGAGGCAAAGTGAATTAGCTGCTTGGATAGCCTGATCCTCCAGAGGGTCTATCAGGGAAGGTCAAATTACATTTGTTTGATAGCTGCTCAAGCAAAGAACAGCGCACTTAATAAAGACACCCTGGTTCTGCTTGCCTGAATTAATTATACACAGTTCAAAGCTTCCCTCTGCTTTGAAGTAATTACATCTTGGAGCCAGACCTCTGCAGAGAGGCCAGTGATTGCCTTATGATTTGATCGCTCACATGTCCCGCACGCACCCAAATTGTGTTGTTTTCAAACTTTGAAATTAAACATGAGGTTTAAAAATGCTCTTTAAACCGTGGGTGTGCTTCGAAAAACAAACTGAGAAACAAGAAATTCAGGTAGATAAAGCCCCCTTTTATTCAGCAAAAGCCGAGGCAGTGAAGTCTTATTAAGTCCTGTTTAAACTTGCATAAACGTTTGTTTGTTGCACCGCAAATGTCAGGCACACATTGAAATGCAGTTTTTTCAGGCATCACCTGACTGAAAGAACGTACCACTCACTCAAGGTCTCTATTGACCCAGTGTCAACTTCAGAGAACAGCCAGAAAAAGGCCCTTTGCTCTCCTGATTACTGTCACTCTTCCTATCTGACTGTTATTTAGAGAAAGCACTGTATTAATGTGATGGCATTACATCAATCCACAAAAAAACATGACGAAACTTCCGGCACTGTCATTGCTCCATGGACGTATCTGAACACGCTTCGTTTCTTTGCTGTCATGGGAAGTTAACCTTCTACTTCAACCGTTGGGCAACCGTATCCCAGTCAAATGTCACTGCACTTCTTTTTGAGTTCAGCATGGTTTGTTTTTCCAGTGTCCAAGAAATGTCAACACTTCTGTTCAGATCTCTATCGATTCCAGCTCTGACAGAAACGTCTGCACCCCCGCTATCTGTAAAAACATCCCAGTTGCCAGAACAAAACATTGGCATTGCACACTTGTACGTTAAAAGGTAAGATACATAATTATTTCAGGTTAAAATGGTCAAAAATGAACTAAAAAAGGATTAACAGGATGTGAGGAAACAACGGTTTTGACATTGCATCAAAGACGTCCATGTAGTGTGTTTCAAAGATATCTGTTGAAGTTTTACAACTCTGCGCTAGCTTACTGCTCACTGCACTGCTAACTGAGCTAACTGGCTAAAGGCAGCTATAGATAGCAGCGATTTGTGGTCACTCTAAAGCCTGGTTTATGCTTCTGCGTCGCGGCGACATTGAGCATTCGAAGTTCTGCGTCGAGGAACGCGTTGTTCTGCAATTCACCGGTGTGGCTGTGTCTGTTTGGTTTCGGGGGGGTTCATATCGGATTCCTTGGTTTTCTTCCGGTCAGACAGTAAACCATGGCAACTGAGATGGAGCGGGTGTTTTTGGAGATGGAGCTCGTGGATATTGAACAACAAATGCTGTTATTACAAATGTTGAAGCGCAGGCGACACAGAAGATATTTGCGGAGGTGGTCTGTCCGACCAATCACAATCCTTGCCGTTCGCGTCTCGACGCGTCGACGTGACGCGTAGTCAGGATTTTTTGGAGGCGCACGTCAGGCTACGGCGTAGGGTCTGCGTAGGGGTCTGCGTCGGCGACGTAGCTACGCCGTCGCCGCGACGCAGAAGCATAAATCAGGCTTAAGGATCTGACATCCATCCTAAGTACAAATTTGAGAGGTGGCCAATTTTTACATGTCGCATCCTCACATTTGTATGTTTATTTAAGCTGACTAAAGACCATTGTTCAAGACTGTGTTTCAACATTGGTGAATGGAAAATCCCTGGATGTTTTTAACGAGACATCGGGACGTTTTTACCGCCATGTTTCTGGCAACAAAGTCGGACATCTGAAACACATTTTTAAAACAATTTCCAGCAGTTTTTCTGGCGAGAGCTATTTGGGGGCCAACACATGATCTTCTTTCCAGCGCTAACCAAGCGTTTAAACCTAATCAAAGCATGAGCACAACGTTGTCCCGAATAAAATATAAAACTGAATGTAAAGAAAAGGGAAGTTGCAATATAAATACATGTAAAGTTTCAACGTGATTATGTTTTTTAGCATTTATTCTGGCAGTTGGGTTAGTAAAATATTGTTAGATGTTCTCTTATAGATTGCGCTTCATCGTGTGTTGTCTTTGAACAGAGCAGCAGACAAATGTACAGAGGATCATTGTTGTCAGCCAGCAAGTCTGTAATGTATCATTGAGAAAGCAGGATAACCCATTTGTACTGCTTTTCAACACATCTCTGCATGTCCCAGAGCAGACAGATGGCCATTGTTAGGAGCAAACTGAAAATGTAAACAGACACATGACCTGATCCCCACTCGATCTATCTTTCTCATTAAGTCCTCGCCCCACTAAAATCTCAGTCATGTGGCATCCTCACACGCACGCCACTTCAACCTGAAACCATCATGACACAGACTGGACTTCATGTGCGGACATGAAGAGCTACAACCGTGCGACCACAGTGAAAGAAATCCTCTCGCTTCTGATCTGTAACCCGATTTGTTGTGCTGATGCATTCCCTGAATGTCTCTACAATTTCACAGCGACATTCATCACTGCGCTACTGAATGCAGCAGGGACTGTGTCTGATGGATGGCCGGTTCCTTTGGTCTCAACATGCCAGCGCTTCAGGAGATGGGCAAAAAAAAAAAAAAAACCCAGAAACATCTGGAAGTGTTTTCTGCAATGGGGTCAAGCCAGAGAGGGCTCTCCGGCAGCCTCCTGCCCACTTGAAGAGAATAGTCGCATTCACACATAAACCTTAAAGAGACTCAAACACAACTGGAGGGAATTTGGCCTGTTCAAAGACTCACCGAAGGTCCTCTGTATTCTCAAGCACGTACCACAATGATGCAATCTGTGAAAAAACCCTTTTGGTTTAGTCAGCCTTACTTTGGCTGTCTCTGGGTGTCTTGGAGTTTAAAGGATGTGTCACAGGAAGGAGGACACATTCTGAGTGTTTTCTCCATCTCGCAGGACAAACACTCATGCCAGACACCACACAGGAGATCTGTAAGCTGCCGTGACTGAAACCATTCTTTCTCTCCCTCTTCCTCCACTCGTCTCCTTCCCTGCCACCTCCTTGGCGGGTTACCAGCCCAGTGTAGCGTGGTATTCTGCCAAACCCAGTTTCTGCCCACTTTACTGTGTTTTTAAGGAGTGTCCAAAACCACAAGTGCCCTTCTGACAGCGTCTATGTATCCAGACACTTTCAAGTAAATACAGCAACAACAACAACAAAAAAAAGCCCTACAAAAAAACATGCTACTGAGCTGTAAAAAGAAAAAAGAAGAAGCTGTTGCGAGTGTTAAACTTTGACAACTAAGCGCTCCTCTTGTCCTGTAGAGGGACACACCCCGCTATGAGTCAGTCCTGCACATACAAACGCTTCACGCTTTGCTTTGAAAAACAGGATCTCATGCAAACTGTTAAATACAGCGTTGACCCAGACACGTTCTGTCATTGTTTGTGGTTTTCTTTTTAATGTGTGTTTACCCTCCTTCGCTGACACACCTAACAATTGTTTGTCATTTCTTACATCAAACAGCCAAGCGCAACTGTGCGAATAGTCATTTTATTACACATATGATTCATGTACAGTATATATAAAGTTATATACAATATAGCTACATACACACACATACAAACTTCTACACCGAGACCGGGCTAATTTGACTTTCCATTAACCCAAATGAAAAGGCGGATTTCTTCTGAAAATTTCCAAACCAAGACACCGAAGGCCATGAGCCTTTTACACATTGCTGACATTCAAAAACCCCAACATGCAGTCTCGAGGCTGATTGTCCCCTTAGGTCCACGGAAATACCACAGGAATGCCAAGGTAAGGCTACACAACACAGCACAGTGCAGCGTGCCGTCATCAACATCAACATGCTGGCATCGCTTCTTCACCTGTGAAAGTTGCCATACTTCATTGGTCAAAGTCTGTGTTAAAAAAAAAAACAGCGGTCTTGCTCAACTGGAGATTGATTTGACAACAGGTCAAAATAAAGTCCCGGGTCAACGTGGTCACGTTTGTTTACTCCTGTTGTGTAAAAACAAACAAAACACAAATCACTGAGTGAGATGTCAAAGGCTGTTTGAACCTAATTTTGCAAAGGCTGTGCACCGAACCTTGTCTCATTATGAGGATTCATTTTTCCAGACACAATGGACGAGTTGTCAGACTCGGGCTTGTATTCATGGAGACTAATTCAAGTAATGAAATGGTCATTTTGTTGGTGTAACAAGAAAAGATCTTCACACTCGGCTAGGTTTAGTTACAGTGTGTTTAACCAGACTTTACTGGAAGTTTCCCAACCAGACCGTGCTCAATGAAATAATCCTAGTCCTTTTGGATTGTACAGTTTCACATTTTTGGGAAGGACACCATTAGCCTTCTCACTGAGAGTTAGATTAGAACACTGACACCACTCGTGTTGCCTGTTAGGTAAATATGAAGCTACAGCTAGCAGCCATGATAATCCAGATAGTTTAGCAGGGATGAAAGACAGGAAACAGCGAGCATGGCTCTGTCTAAAACGTAAATAATCCATTTTATTAACAGATGATATCTAATTTCTGTATACACAGAACACTCCAAATGTAAAAACAACAGATTGTGGTTGTTTGGGGGACCTTCGCTGGTTGCTTTGAGACCTCATGGTGAGGACAACAAGACTCCAGGAAGTCTCTGAACTGGCCATGAAACTGAAACTCCAACTCCAACTCCAACCACTGTTAATTTTGTTTTTTTTATTTTGCTGTTCAATGGCTTAAACAAACAAAACATATCATGTTAATTACTGAGCTTTAATGCTGATAGGTGGGTTGGTACTGTTGGATAGTATAAGGCTAGCTCTTTTCCCCTATTTCCAGTCTTTGTGCTAAGCTATGCCAGCTTGAAGCTATCAATCTTCAGATCTAACTCACCTGTAGAAAGTGAATATGTGCATTTCCCAAAACTCTCCCTTTAAGCGTTCCAATAAAGCATCACATTCAAAGTCAAATGAAAAAAATTGTAGTGGTCAACAGTCGTAAAATATTCTTCAGTCTGGATATTATGAGCGATGCATTGCTGGTTTTATGTTAGGCTGGGTGAGATTTCGGCCATGTGAAAGTGCATCGTTAAAGAATATATACCATGACTGGGAAAAAGTGCAAATAACTCTTATTATGGTCCCACTTTAAATGGCGTACATGATGTAAAAACATTGCTTAAAGTTTTGGTTTGATGAAAGGCTCTCTACCAATTTAACATACAAGTGAAGAGAAATAGTTCTGTGCTATCAAAGATAACATTTTGTCTTTGTGTTTCAAAGAAGGTACACGAGTTCATGAAGGCTACATTAAATCTTTAAGACATATTCAAGTTTCGCTTCAGAACAGAGGCAATTAAGTAGGGGTATCACAAAAAAATGTTTTGCATATCAAAGACGATAAGGCACGGCTCTGGCATCAAGATTGTGAGGGCTGGAGGATATTCTCTATCAGAACTAGATTGTACAATGCGCTGTTGGACCACATCGGAAAGTGTTATCGTTGTTATGTATTACTACAAAAGCCATCATGGGTTGCAGTATTGTTTAAAAATGGGGATGATAGAACATCTTCACTTGGTGTTGAACTCGGTTGTACATATGAAATGTTAGAGAAATAGTTGGGTCAAGGGATAAAGTCGGTGTGAATGTCAGATCCTCAGTTTCAGAAAGACACAGAAACGGTCGGACACAGCCTCCTCTAATCCAACACTGAAAAGCTCCGAGTATAACCTTTTCAACCACCCAATGAGTTTACTGGCCCCTTCAGGAGTGGTCCATGTCCACAGCCTCACAACACAACGCCCTCCACATTACAGGTGAGCACCTCATTGTGTTGGACCTGACCCAGCTGCCGGTGGAACTGTCCCTGTTTCTGGGTCCTCCAGCAGTGGATGCTATCTCTCAGTGTAATACTCTTTATACTGGGCAAGTGGGTCAACATGTTATTTGGCAAGGACACCACACCGGAGCCAGACAAGTTCAGCTCTTGCAGTGAGTCCAGTCCGCTGAAGACCGCAGGGCTCAGATTCTTGAGCTTGGGGTTGTTTGAGAGATCCAGAACCTGCAGGCTCTGCAGGCCCTTGAAGCTGTGTGGCTCGATTTCCTGAAGCTCAGGGAGGCCACTGATGTATAAATAAACCAGATCTTTCAGCTGAGCGAAAGCCCCCTCCTTGATGCGGGCGATGGGGTTACCGTCTAGATTAATGTACCTCAGTGGAAGACCTCCGAGCTTCGGTACGCTCAACAGCCGATTTGCCGACAGATTTAAGCTTTGAATGTGTAATACTCTTCCATGCAATGTCATGGAGACTGACACAAGCTTGTTATGAGACAGATCCACGTTGAGAGGTTCGCCATTGACTTTAGAAGTGAACACATCCATGTCGAACTCTTGGAAGCTGTTGTGGCTGAGGTCAACCTCAGCCAAAGGGAGGCCGGAGAAACAGCTCGGGGAGAGGCTCTCCAGGTGGTTTTGGCTGAGATCCAGACTCTCCAGATAACGCAGCTTGGACAAAGCGTTGGGGCTTATCTGAAAATGTGAAGGTGAAGGAGAGCAGAACAAAAAGACAGATAAGTTCAGAGATAAAGGTTGAAGATTCAGTGAAATAATGACATACTGTGAGAGTTGACATATATATCTTCATATAAAATCTGATGTTCTTTAAAAAAAAACATTTTTGAGTATTTCTGTATATAAAAAAAACCCAGATCACTTTCAAATACTTTTAATGACTCCTGTACAATACACACATTCTTTCAAATAAAATGAGCTGTGCCGCACAAATGACATTAGACCACAGCCTGTGCTCTAATGTCATTTAAATAAAATAAAAGGACATATCGCCAGAAACACATCACCAGCAAATCCACTGTTTAGGGAAAGGGAAAAGGACTGGATGCTATTTTCTTGCGCTATGTTTTCATGTTTTTCTTGCAGTTGTTAAAAGTTAAAATAGAATGTAATGTAATTTATGCAATATAAAACAACTTTTCATTACATCAATCACATAAGAGGGATGGATATTTTTATCTAACCCAAGTCTTTTTAATGCTACTGCACCAGTAATGACCCTGTGGAGTCTCTGTTTAATTGACCCCTTAGAATGCAAAAACATAGCATACACAGTCAGCAGTTGACAAGCAACATTAGCATTGATCTTGCATTTAGTTTCTGGACCCCTAATAAATATATGTCCGATATACTTTCTCTCATTAACTCAGTTGTGTCCAAATATATCACTCTGTAACACCACAAGTTCATAGTCTCATCATAGACAAAAACAGTCCATCAACCACTGACCTTTGTTATATGGTTGCTGCTTAGGTCCAAGCTAACCAGGGTAGTGTAGCCGGGACCAGCTAACATGGTGTCACTGAGCGGGCCCATGGTGATGGAGGACAGGTCTAGGTGAGAAGTGTCCAGCGGGATGGGGATGGGCATGGCGGTGCTGGGTCCCAGCCCTCGGCAGTCCACCCTGGTCAGGCTGAAGCTGTCGAACAGGCCAAAGCTTTCCACCTCACAGCGGCAACCGGGGTGGCAGTTCTTGACAGCGCTGGACTGGACAGAGGCCAGCAGTGATAGGCTGAGCCACAGGAGGAGTGCCATTCTAGCCTGGAGAGAGAGAGCAATATTTACATTCAAAATCTTTTTAACCTGCCACTCTCACTGAGGTTGGAGTAAAAAACATGTTATCATGATCAAAACAGCTTTCAAGCTACAATCAAAGAAAGAAAAATGCACAATTTCAGTCACCAGATCAGTACATTTAGTCCAAACTAATTAAAAAGACCACCTTGTTTGTGTTAGAAACTGGAGGAGCCGTCCCTGCCCCGATGTGCCCTTCAAGGTATTTTTTGAGCTCTGTGAGAAGAATTTAAGCTTTTATTTGTGCAACTCGAGTAGCCCCAATTTCCCCTCCTTCTTGGCTTCCCAACAGATGTGACCTAATTTATTTTGATCAAAGAGTTCATTTGCACCGTCTTCGTTTACTCTGTATGCATGATTGTAAGACGGAAAATTGGAGTGGCTCATCTCTGTTAGCCTGTTAGAAAATGAGATGTGTCCACTTTCAGAGCACATTCTCGTTGCACTCAGAAAAAATAAAACTAATTCAGACAACTTCTCCCTCTGAAAAATTATACTTTCACATGGTCTAATACCAAAGTAGAGCAAGCTTCAACCCCCCCAAAAAAGGAAACACAGCGAGCACAATTAAATTATGAAACATTAGCTTTGCAGTATGAATTACAAACTCCTAAAGAAGAGAATAAAATATTATACAATATGTAAATGAAAATGTAAAAATCCACACTAAAGATTGAGTGAAGCTAAAGTCTTGTTTAAAACCAGAGAAGAACCTGTCATACCTTTCTTTCAACTGTTTCTGCAGCTGTTGCTGTCCTTCTATGTGTGTGTCAGTCTGTGTGTAAATGAATGCCGCTCACAGAGTTCAACTTGAGCAACATGTACAGTACACACGCGCACGCAAACACTTAAATAAGTAAGAAAATTGGACAGAGGTGAAGAGTTGTGTAACAGGTGCACACGAACAGTCACAGCCAAGTGGCCCGGGCATGACAAAGCAGAGTGTGTGTTTGAGATACCATCCAGAGTTTTACAGCACTATGTTCAGTTAAATAGAGCCTCAAAGCTCAAAACCTTATGCAGAATTGTATAATTTGTTGTTTGTTTTCTCATAATTCTTGAAGGTGTTTCTTTAATTCATACAGTAGTTTCTGAGTGAACCTTTGTTCAAAATTCACTTCAATTTTTTAATAAGAAAATCCAAACTTTTAGAGAAATGCAGGGTATGTTCCTGCAAAATCAGTTGAATTAAAAGCTCTGTAATCCTCGGACTGACATGCGTTTTAAATTCAGACAGACTTTTTAGAGTATGCAGTAACAATGTGCTAAGTGACTCAGGTTATGGCTGTAATCAGGCATATCATCCAAGAGGGGTTAACTTAGTCAACTAGGCTTATGTAACAGGATGAGGTTGTAAGCCTGCATAGTACTTGTGGGTCAACATATGCAGGCTGATTACAATGGCTCAAAGTCTGCTAAGACTCAGCTGTGTTTCTTTAGTTTTGACCCATGAACTCACTTATTGGCTGCTTTTCATACTGAGAATGTCTGTTTCTATGACGTAATCACCTGACCCATTTTAGTGTAGGGCGTTTGTGACATCGAAAGTACATGGGTCATGTATGTTTTACTCTTCGAGGTGAGAGTTCAGTCACTGTTATCTCATTCTGCATGAAGAATGTAACTTTAGATGGTGACAAACTAGATTTAAATGACCTCTCAACTAAATCCAAAAAATAGTTGAGCGACTGACAACACAAGTTTTTGTAAACTTTGTTGGTCTTCAGTCTCTTAATGTAAAACTTACAATAATGTCATCATTTGAAGTTGTCTCTAGTTCCCAGATGCAATGAGTTCCTGATTGTGAGTGTGTGTGTGTGTGTGTGTGTGTGTGTGTGTGTGTGTGTGTGTGTGTGTATACACATGTACCTACTGCATAACCTGCCCACTGACAGTTTGTTACACATAACCATAGTGAAGTGAAACCATTGTGGGAAAGGACAGAAAATGTATCAACAGTTAATTGAATGAACCATCCGTCTGTCCCATTCTATCGTGGGCTAACTTCTAACTTGAACGTAGGGGAGTGCTTCCACCCGTGGAGCCCCTTGGTAAAAGAAAGTAATGGTTTTAATGGTAAGGTTACAATTAAGTTGAGCTTAGGGTGAGGGTTTAGGGTGAGGCAATTAGTTGTGATGGTTTAGGATAAGGGGCTAGGGAATGCATTATGTCAATTATGGTCCAAGTGAGTGTTTTGAGAGTAGGCTAGAGTCTGTCGGCTGTGTAGGTGTCGACCAAACAGGAATGGGCAAGTTCCTCTTCATACCAGTTAAGCTGAGGATACAAATCTTTCACCCGCTGAACAAAATTTAACCAGATGTTTTCTGCCTGAGCTCTTGAGAAACTAAATAATATTCAACCCATGGAATGAATCACTTACAAAAAGACAGAGAGGAATCTCAATGAATGACCTGATGAATGGATTATACATATCTCAAAGACACTGGTAGTACGAGACCAGATTTCACACACACACGTGTTCTGGATATTAACTCCACACTAAACTTGTCTGTTTCTGTGTATGTATCACATCATTGGCTGATTTAATCATGATAAAAAGGTCCTTTTCTGCCCTCACTGCAATTACAAGTCTTGTTTGACCTCAAGCAAACTGCAGGCCTCAAAAGAGATCAGCCTTGGTGGGAAACCACAAAGAAGCCACATGCAGACTAAACATGGGAAGCTGCCAATAAAACCAAGTGGTCATACGTTTTTCTACCGCACCGCCCATCAGCAGCAGCTCGTCATCTACGTGTGGTTTTGCACCCACATTCACTCGTCCCTCCTTCTTTTCCAGCGTCCTCTGCTCCATCTGTTACTTCGGCGTGGACTGCGAACTTTCTGCGCCAGCTGTTCCTCTCAACCTCCTGCCAATAAATCTCAGCTAACAGCAAACTGCTGTTGCCGCTGCCTTCAAATCAGACACAGTCTAACTACTGCAATTACCCAAAGGCAACGGCCGTTTGGGCTGCGAACCCCATGAGTGGACAATTGGCAAAGACCTGTGAAGTCACGCCCCAACAGCTTCTCACTTTCAGAGGCCTCTTCACACCTTCTTATCCTGGGAAAGAAGCACAACAACCCCTGCTGTCCTCTGAGGATCAACAGCCATTAGTTGTATTACTATTTATTTACCATCCTACAGCTACAGTACACTTTTCATGATACGATTTTAACTAATATACAACTTGATCCAAGCAGACTTTGGCCAAACTTTTATTGTGATAATCCTATTACCTTTATCATCGCTATCATGACATCATTGTAAATACAATGATTAAATGTGTCAAAAGCCATTATAAAGCACCACTTTTATTGCCCACAAGCAATATGCTTATCTTAAGCAGTAACAGTCAAGTAACAGACTTTTTTCCCAGCTGACTTTTTCTTTATCAAAATGAAAAAAAAACAACAACTCAGAAACTGTGCATTTAAAGCAGAAGGCAGACTGATGATCTACTTTGGTTATCCCATTTAAAACATTCATTTGCATCTAAGTCACATGTCATCGAGCCCTCAATTTGTTCAGCATCCCCTTCTCTTCTTCTGATGTATCCTTCATGTCATTGAGGCCGCTCTCTCCTAATTTAATCTTCCAGTTGAAGGCTGAAAACTGTGTAATTAGAAGATGGATGCCACGCTAATCCTTTTAGGCCAAATTAATGCATGACACTGAGGACGAGGCAGTGAGTTTAAATTAAACTGATGGTACTTAAGTGTTTTAAAACAATTAGGCACCAGTGGGATGCCTACAATGATGCCGAATAAATCCATTCAAGAGAAAGGGAGACTGATCAAATTCATCAAAGTGCATTTTAACGAAGCTGGGAGAGACAGTCATTCAGAAAAAGTGATGAAAGATTAACCGGAGGTGTGGTTAACTGCATGGGCTGATTATAAAGACCGCTTTTGTCAAGAGACAGTCTTATGTAATAGTTTAACTTCCCTGTAGGCCGATCTCTGGCTCAAAGATGATGAACTTTAATCCTTTAATTTTGTGTACGTAAGACAGACTCCTGACTTTTTTTCCTGAGTTGATTTCAGCCAATAACAACATGGTTGTATCATCTGACACAACAAACTGCTGAAGTTGATCTCAATAGTCTAACTTACAAGAGGAGAAGAAGCAGCAAAACCCTTCAGACCTCTGCTTGTATTATAAAAGTAGTGATGGTAGCTTCCAGTTCTGTATTTCAGTATTGCAGTTCTGATGTACTTATACTTTACTTCAGCGTTTTCATTGTGAAATCCTTACACATCTACTCCACTACCTTCCAGAGAGAAATGATGTTGTTTTACTACACATCCTGGATTCATCTGACAACTTTAGTTATTTTTTAAAATAAAAAACTCTGACACTACTTTATCAGCTGATATGATCCCTCAAAAACTATTTGTCAAACATTTGTGACAAATACACGCACAGGACACGGGATATTTTTACACTTTAACTATAAACACCATTGTCGAAAACAACATCAGTGCACCGAAACAGTGCACGTTAAAGGTCTTAAGGAGACTGATAACTGTTATTCTGAACCATTCTGCAGTTGAAATTAAAATCTTAAATGTCCAAACTTAAGAGTATCCAGCGATGGAAAATAACAAAGTGCAATTTCCTCAATTACTGTACTTAAGTACAATTTTGGTGCACTTTCCTTGATTTCTTCCATTTTCTGCCACTCTATACTTACTCTCCACTACACTTATGTGATAACCTAAGTGACCAGAGCCAAAGTAGCACATATTAAATTCATCATCATTTCTATCAGCAAATGGATGGAGAAAAAAAACAACAAAAACACTGATACTGATAATAGGAAAGACGCGGAACATCAGCCCAGATGATCGGCCAGGCTCATGATCAGCCTAGCCCTTGTAAACTAACTGGGCATTTAATAATTATAGTGTACACAAAGAATCTTTTTCTGCATTATAATCTCCAAAAAGGGAGGAGGATGTGTGGACAGCATTTATGCCAATACCCATATATTTGTGATAGGCCAATATCGGCCAGGCGACAAATCGGTCGGGCTCTATTCGACAGTGATTTGTCAGTAAAAGTAATCTGCTTATTGAAAATATAATGTTACAAAACAGACAGAATCATTAAAAAGTAGGCTCATTTTACTTTGACACATAAACACTGTTACTCATTACACTATTGCTACTTTTACATCAGTGACAAACTTCTTCCACCACTCTCTGTTGTACAGCCAGCAACAAACCCTCATTATGCTCTTATTTGTCTCCCCCCCCCCCCCAACCTTCTGTACCATTCATAAGTCTGACCGACTGAATTAGTCACTGCCCTCGCTGCACTACCACAGTGAGCCACTGCCCTGTCCCGGGAAGTTACCACAGGAGGCGGGTATACAGTCCTTGCACGGGCACCTCTGCAGATCAGATTTCCTGCAGCCGTACGTGGCAAACCGAGGAGCGGCGAGGACGCTGCCGCAGCCTTTTTCGGCGAAATTGAACAAAACAGCGCTGACATGTTTATCTCCGAGCACCGTTATTAATACCCTCAGTGTCAACCCCGCCCCTCTCGGCTGTCAATCACAGCTCCACATGTCACCTTCTCTGCGCGCATCAGTCGCAGGAGTTTAAGGAGTTTACGCTCCCCGTAAAGTTTGTGCCTCCGTCCCAACATGTTGGGGTAACGACACGCTCGAGCCCGGTCAGCTCGCTCGGGACACCAGGGGCGGTTTCTTGAACGCGGAGGCAAAACCTGAAACCTGATCCTGACCACGGAGGTCCGCTGGTCCGCGGCGTGTGTCCAAAACTCCGCCGCCGGGAGACGAAGACCGAACACACGCTTTTCTGACCAGCACGGGAAGAACACGATGAAGACCCTGTCCTACCTTTTGTGACTTTTTTCCCCCCTCTCGCTTCGCCTGTGTTCAGAGAGTAACTTACTTTGGTGCCGTTCATCCAGACAGTCCGCTCTTCGGCCGTTTTTTTTTCACTTCACCGCTCCCATTTTCCAGACCCCCGCAGCGCTCCCGTGTCCCGCTGGTTGGCGTGTCCTCGGGTCCACATGAGCTCCGCGGCTCCCTCCGTGTTGTCTGTCCCGCCGCAAGAAACTGTCAGGAGCTGGAGACACTGGGACACACTCGTCTCTTCCCATCCCACAAAGTCCTCCGCCTCGCTTCTACCGCTGTCAAGCACGGCCGCTCACAATATAAGAGCACTTCCTGTCCGTACTTTCCAAAGTAAAACACCTTAAAGTGCAACTTTTACTTTTTTTTTTTTTTTTTTTTTTTTTTTTTTACATTTTACTTCTGGTTTCATTCGTTTATCTCGCAAACGCTAGCTGAATTATGCCCATTTAATGTTTTTTTTTTGGTTTTTTGCTTTTAATGTCGGTTTTTGTATTAATTATTTCACCTAATTAGCTAAAACTCAACAAGGTAAGGTACACCTTAAGTTTCACATGACCCCTCGAAGAAAATAACCTACTTACCTATAAGATTATTATTTTATCGTCTTTATTGATATAAGCTGATAAAAAAAACTAGCAAACACACAGTCTGACTTTTGTCATAATGTCTGGTGTTTACACCAATTCATGTTTGTTTTGTTTGTTTTGTGTACGAGCCTGTCTATACTTTTTATGGACTCTGCTGCCACATGGGTCAACTGTGTGATTTGCTGATAGGGTGAAACAATATGAAGTGTACAGTGGTATTTCCTGGCTGTGTATAGGGATCTATTTTGAGGACTGTTACACAGACTGCTGAAATATTTTTTTATATGGGCTACACCTGCAATTATATTCTTCTTTTTTCATGTACTGTTAAAGTAACCTTGTTGTTTTTCAATCTGTTTTCTTTTTTCTTTTTGCGAAATGCCCAATCAGTATTCCTGCTCGAAACTGTAATGCACTAAATTGTTCACCCCCCGACCAATCTCACGCTTTTATTTTCGAAGGCACACACGTGTAGCTTCCGGTCTCCGTCTGCTGTCTCAGGTAGTCTGGACTCTGTTTGTCAGTGCGCCCTCTAGTGAAGACGCCGCAAACGAAACCACATGCAAAGAAGCTGAAAACATTGTTGCGCAATAAGGCGGCGGTTTGTGTCATTTGGCCTGCAGTTCACATTTTGATGAAGCTGATTAAATAAAGTGAACAGGAAACCCAGACTTTTCCTGTTTCTGCCTACGCAGCATATTTGGCCTGTGAGAAGAAAGCAACCATCAGTGTGGTAAACAACATTTGTGCAAAGAGTGATCCTGCATGTTCATGTGAAGTAATCATAAGAAATATGTACTATCCTTACAATATGAGGAGCAATGTAGGAATTTCAGTCTATACACAAGAATACAACAAAAGAGCCAAATGCAGCTTATTACAAGACAACTCGCACGTGTATTGTTAAAGAACATAGAAAATATGTGGAGACATTAAGCTACGTCCTGTTAGATGAGAAACTGTAACAAGTTCCCTCAAAGGAGGCCCAGAAACACTCAGGTCAAGTGTGATGAATTGTGATGAACATCTGTTGCTGCTCACACAATGCTGAGGGGCCTCCGCTCGTCATCTACTCCCTCAGCCTTTGTTTTCCTCCTGAGAACATGACAGCATCACAGCACAGCGCAGCACAGCACAGCACAGCACAGCACAGCACACACCCATACAAACTGCACTCGCACTCTGAACAATGCACACACAGCTTTAGTCTTAAACGAAAGAAAAAAAGGAACAAAAGAATGATGGCTGTGTCCTCTCAAGTCATGGGTAACTGTCGTACAGTAGGCTGCGGTGGAAAGAGGAACCTATCCGGCGTTAACCGACATGTAGATACTTGTATACACACACGTCTCTTGCTCGTTGTGGTGTCTGGGGATCTTCAAGGGTGTAAAGATAAGATAAGGGCAGAGGCAGACAGACAACAGGGTGCAGGGTGCGTCCGAAAAAAGGGCAACAACAACAACAAAAAAAACCCTCAGAATCTGTGATAAATGATCATGAATACCTTACATAGAAGAGACATTGAGATCACCAGATAGTGGATGTTTGTAGTTGTTGTCCACAAGTTTCACACGCTTTCAAACACAGTCTCACATTGTACTCATATAACGCTGTTGGACCCAGTTTAAAAGCAAATTATCAAAATTGTTACAGCAGAATCAAAGATATCGCCTTTTTTTATTTCATGCATTCTCCCTCCTTTTCAAAACCTGGCATGCACATTACCTACAATGCAACTTAACCCTCTAGTGGCATCACTGGAGGCGATTCAGACTGTATGCAACTTCATGCAACTTCCTCTAGACTCCAGGGGAAGTTGCATGCAGTCTGAAGTAGTATACAGGCTTTATACTACTTATTTCTTTTTACATAATGCAGTCGTACCCGCCAAGACAAGTAAGCACACTTTAATGCATAAAATCTTTGGCATTAACCTTACAAACAAATAAAATAAAAGGATTCCCAATAGAGAGTGTTGTCGTGGATGTGATCCCTATTGAATCTAATTTGAAAGTAGCAGTTACTCAGGTTGTTTAAGCATCCAAAGAGGTGAATCTCTAGATGATACATAAGGTCAATTCACTTTTATTCCAGTGCAAAGTACAGTAAGTGTCACTGCAGGCTAGTCCACTAGATGGAGCCAGAGCTAAAAACATCCTCTAATAAACTGTCTGCAGCTGCACAGTAAAGGCTCAGGAAGCAATCGAGAGAAAGCAAGTCACTTTTAAACATATAAATGGATTCATTGATAAACAAAAATAATAAAAAGTATATATATATAAACAGAAAATTAGAGGTTAGTGCAGGTGCCACATTAAAATAATCTATGGCATTCCATCGTTCAGTATTGATTCATGGCTTTGACCACCAAGTTTGTGTATCTTATTCTGGGCAGCTCTTCAGAAACCTTGATTTAAATTAGTTTTAAGTTAGTCCTAAGATTTGTATTGATTCTGCATGAATAGAGCTAAATGTTATGTCCCAAAAGAGACTGTAATGTTATTAAAAGTCCGTCTGAGCCAAAAGCATTTTCACTCACATTGTTGCTCAAACGTGCCCTGATACAACCCTACTCTCCCTAATCAAGAAAAAGTCATTTAATTCATAGCATGAATTAATTAAAATTAAAGGATCACCCATTGCAGGATAAGTTCACAAAAAATGAAAATCCAGATTGTATCTCCTCACCCTTGTGCTGATGGAATGTCAGGGGAGGTTTTGTAGTTCACAAAACATTTCTGGAGCCTCACAACAACAACTAAACAAGACTTCCTACACAACTGAAGTGGATGGGGATCATAAAAAGCCATCTAGAAAAATCATTAAAAGGCTCCAGTTCACCTGGAGTAATAAAAGTCTTCAGAAGCTCTGAGATCCCAAATTGATTTGAAAAGATATATTTACACCCTCAATGTGTGGGTCAAGCTTGTGCGACCACATCAGACAGGGCGCAAGCTAACACTTTTAGCCTACAGTGAAGATTTTGGCTAAAGAGACATGGATTTTGGAATATTCAGAGATTTGGATTACGCTAGCCAAACTGTGTGGAGCCATTATAGGTCATTTCTCAGTTTTTTCCTTTACATTAAATCCCTGCCTGTTGTTCAGGAGAATGCTGCTACACTGTTTTGCTGCGAAGTTCCAAAAAATGTTATGTGGACCACAGAACTTCACCTGACTTTTAATGGACATGGTGTTCAGTAGATAATGATGTAATAATCAGTTTTCATATTGTGTTATCCAAGGACCTGTTTATCTCCTTCTTGCCCATGCAGCAATTCAGATATTTCTCCTTGACTTGGCTTGTTTGATTCATCTCCAGTCGTTGTATTGACCTCTCTGTTCTACTTTTCTAATCATTGTGCATTTTGTTTTGCATCGCTTTTTATTCCACGACACTACTTTTTCACGTTTTTTTTGTTTTTGTTTTTGCTCGTGGGGGACAAAGCCGTCTGAGCGGCATCAGGTGTGTTGCGTTCACTGCTCGCTGGGTGGACGCAGTGCATAGCGCTGAGTCGTCTCTTCTGTCCTCTATTCCTGGATGCGGGACAGCGTTGTCAAGGTGGTATGTTTAAGAGGCTCATCAGCTTATGTGGGATATGGGTCAACAAAGGTGGAATCACTTTCCAGCTCCATGTGCACACAGTGCAGCGTAGTGTTCCTGCTGCATCAATGTAATGTTTCTGTACAGACTCACTGCCTTTTGTGCCCAGCAGTCAGAATTGAATTTGTCCTCCAGACACACACAGTGTGTGTGTGTCTGTCTGTCTGTCTGTCTGGTGTTGGTTGAAGCATTCACCTTGGTTACCTGAAGCCCTGGTTGTTTGTCACCTGAAACCATACATAATGGATCTGTCTTTGTACAACTTATTTCCCTTCCTAATTATTTTAACAGTCAGTAAGCATGTAACATTGCTTGTACGGACTGAAACTGATCATTTTTGCAGTGCTCTTGACTAATAAACACACCGTACCATGATATCAGGGCGTGTAGGCCCCTCAACCTGAGGGATCTGCTAAAAAAAAACACCAGATTTCTGATGTATTTTCGCAGCTGTTTGCTTTGTAATAATCACAGTCTCATCAATGCCACAGGGTTCTGTTAAGTCATCCATCCAGCCTGCATTTGGGCCTTCGAGCACTGTCATGCAAGGTTGATGTTGTCGCAACCAGCTGTTCTGGGGGATCATTTAGCGTGCAGGCTGCGTCACCTGGTGGAGTCTTTTCGAGAGAAAAAGCCTGACGCAGGCAAAACGCATGCAGAAACTCAGGGGACCCACAGGGAGAGTCCTTCGTTAGCTTTAATTACCACCATCTCCACCAGGGCTCCAGTTCATTTTAATCTGCTGCACCGTGGGCATATTAGACCAATTACAGCACGGTTCAGGCGTCCTACAGTGCCATGAGGCTGAGGTGTCTCCATGGCGAGGAAGAAATGACCCCCGTCTGCACATCAGAAAAGTGTTTGTTTACTAAATCAATCACACCATTAAGTGAAATGTAATAGGGAAGAAGTGACTTGTGACTACAGGTCCGGGGGGAGTGTGATGGGGAAGGCCTGGTTGGCTCTCCGAGCCTGCACGATAACAAAGCTTTTAGAGTGGACTAAGGCCTGCTGTCAATCCTCTTATATTGTGCCTCACTGAAAATGGATTAGTGAGTGAGTAACACCTATTGGCCCCGGGTCACTTTGGAGGGATTTGATTGAATGGGCCTGTAGCTGCCACTGGCCTCCCATGTTGATGCTACCACAAACAGGCCTGCTCATCCATTTTTTTGTTATTCTGAAATAGTATTTCAGGGAGGAAGATCGCTCACACCTGGAATATGTGAATTTTTCTTTTTTTTTTCTTTTTTTCTTTTTTTACCTACACCTATGAATGGGAGAAAAGCAGAGGAGCAGAGCAGAGGTGGTTTTTTCCTCCTCCTCCTCCTCCTTCTTCTTCTTCTTCTTCAGACATGCAGCCTGTGAACGGAGGTGTTTGTGGAAACGCACGGGAGCCCTGAGAGGCGCTGACTGCGGGACGTGAGCCGCTCTCCAGGGTGCTGAAGTTGTCTACCAAACGACCGGAGCCCTGTCCGTCAGCATCCAGCACCCCCTCATCCAGACACGATGACCTGTGCGCGTCTGCTCCGGACCCTCGGGGTGAATAGGTGAGGGGTTCTTTTTTTCCAGGTATGGTTAGGTGACGATTCGTTGCGAATAAAGCAGATCCGAGAGGACACCTGTGCGATCGTCTCATCGGATCCGGACGCCGTCCTGATGGAGTCAGGCAAACGGTGAGTGGGCGCGTTTCGTTTCGCCCTGTAATGGTTTATGATCTGACTGTGAGGAAGTCACCGAGGCCCGTTGTGTTCGCCCGTTTTTGCAGGTGGTCTGGCTGACAGTGGACACACAGATTCACCACCTTGGATACCCCTGAAGGACAATGCAACATATTCCTCCAAGCTTCAGAGGGGCGCTATGGGAGTCCAACCATCCATGTGTGCCCATCATTAAAAGCAGGCCAACTTTGACGACGCTGCCCTTTTATAACTTCCTGCTATGGGTGCTGCTCGGGGTGCTGACGTTCCCCTGCTGTGTCCGCTGCCTGATATTCAAAGTCGGGGTCCTGGGGCCCTGGAACTGCGACCCCATCTACTACAGGGCCGTGCCCGCCGCGGCCGCCAGGCTGGCCGTGAGCAGGATAAACGGGGACCTGAGTCTGGACCTGGGTCTCAAAATGGACTTCATCATCCTCCAGGAGCCGTGCGAAACCTCCAAAGCCCTCACCGCGTTCATCTACTACGAGAAGACGGCGGACGCGTTCGTGGGCCCCACCAACCCGGGGTACTGCGTCGCCGCCTCCTTGCTGGCCAAGAACTGGGAGAAGGCCATCTTCTCTTACGGCTGCGTCAACTACGAGCTGGACCGGGTCGTAGGCTACCCCACCTTCGCCAGGACCGTGCCGTTCCCCTCCGACGTGCTGTTCACCGTGCTGAAGCATTTCAGGTGGGCCAGCGTCGTGGTGGTCTCCTCCAATGAGGATATCTGGAGGGACACCGCGGGGAGGGTGGCCACCGCCCTGAGGAACAAGGGGCTCCCGGTGGGCCTGGTCACATCCATCGGCATCAATGACACGGAAGTGGAGAGCACGCTGAGGAGGATCCAGGCTGCGGGGGAGGTCAGGGGTGAGTGTGTGTGTGTGTGTGTGTGTGTGTGTGTGTGTGTGTGTGTGTGTGTGTGTGTGTGTGTGTGTGTGTGTGTGTGTGTGTGTGTGTGTGTGTGACATGAACTATGAGTTGCCTACATTGCAGTGATAAAACTCAACTTGCCAGATTATTGTGTGTATGTGATACCAGAGGAGATAACTACAAGGTAGGGTAAGATCATTTTGAAGGGACAGTTGAAATAGTGGATTTGTAGCAATTATTAGTATAAAACCTGTAATTAAAAAAACAAAGAAACAAAAGCAAATCAGAGGAGCAGTTTCTACCTCCCAGCAGGAGACATCCTCTCCTGCAGGCTTATCACTCCACCACCTGGCCAGGCTGCCATTTTGACTCTGCAGGTGTCACCTTGTTGTTGAGGTGAAACTGGAGCAACAACAAGGGCTGGGCCGAGCTGTATCATGGTGACATGAGTCCACATATCAGCTCAGGTTTTTTGATGTGGTGGTGGTGTGATACAGCTTATACGTGTAGTCTTTTCATTTTCAACACTTCATAGACTGTTTATACTCGCCTTTACACAGTGTGTCATTATGTCCCCATGACTGATGGCTCCTGTGTCAAAACATTGTGCCTTCTCCGCTCGATCCTATAGTATTCATATGATATTCATATTCATAATCATATCATAGAAATTCAGTTATTGTAGATGTTAAGTGGTCAGTTCAGAAAGGCCCCCCGTCCTCCAGTGCACCCCATCAGCTCATCTATAGTGTTATTTAACCTGTCCAAGGGTCAAAGTGCTGTAAGTGCCTACCATCCCACACCGCAGATTTATAAGAAGAACTGAATAATGAATAAATATTAGATTCATGCCCCACACATGAAGCATGTCTGTGGAGCAGTCTTTGGGAGTGTGCTATCGGCTGAACTCTAGTAAGTTGGCTAGCTGCTGTGCTAAAGTCAACTTAAAACAAGACATGTGTTGAACATTTTTATTTACTGTTTACAGTCAATAGAATAAAACACATTTACCATTTATAACCAGACAGCTTTTTTCTGGCCAATTTCCTTCCTTGTAACTGTTTTGAGTATATCTCTGTCACTTCACTTTAAGGGAACATGAAAGTAATCTTTCAGCCACTGCATTTGTCATCTGGGGGCTGCAACTGACAGTTATTTCCATTACTGGTTGATCTGCCAAATGTTTTCACGTTTAATCAGGAAATCGTTTAGTTGATAAAATGTCGAAAGGAACGTGTAAAAAGCTCATCAAGATCTCCGAGACCTGAGGTGACGTCTTCGAATTGCTTCTTTTGTTCAATCAACAGTCTGAAACCAAAAAACTCTTCATTTATCATCGTTATTGGCCTAAAAAAGCAGCAAATCCTCAAATTTCCAAATCTGGAGCCAGCAAATGTTTAGAAAAGTATGCTCAGAAAAAAAGGATAATAATAAAAATAGTAGCAACTTTTTTTTTTTCAATCGACTAATTGATTTATTGAGTAATTGTTCCAGCTTTGTTCGTCCTCTACTGACACATACAATCATTATGATGCTGAGTTCAGTCATGTTACCACTAAACTGTTACTTCAGCAAAACCCCACCTTGTGTTCTCCTCGTCTGTTTCAGTCATCATCATGTGCATGCACTCCATCCTGGTTGGAGGCGAGCAGCAGGCCACTTTTCTCCTAAAAGCGCAGAAAATGGGCCTGACCTCGGGGAAGTACGTGTTTGTGCCCTACGACACCCTCCACTACAGCGTGCCCTACACCAACATGTCCTACCTCCCCCTGCTGAACGACAGCAGGCTGAGGCAGGCCTATGATGCTGTGCTCACCATCACCGTGGCTTCAGAGCCTCTGTCCTTCAACGAGGCGTTCGCTGCCGCCCAGAGGAGCGAGGAAGTGACGTTAGCCGTGCAGCCAGAGCGGGTAGGAAATTAAATGACAGGATCACATTTTTTAAAGCTTGTCTTAAAAACTATGCTCACATGTCCATGTGTGCGGTAAAAAAAAAAAAAAAAGGTAGTGGTTGTCCATACTGACCATGAAGTGAATTTCTTCTTTGCATGACTCCATTGTTGGAGATCGGAGGTAGAATCCACAGCAAACTAATATGAGTCAGTGTCAGTCAGTTTCAGCTTCATCCAGCAAAGTTTATTCACATTTTTAAAGCAGCATTATGTAACTTTTTCACCTTACACTAACAGCTTCAGCATCATGTTGACGGTTCAGTGTCTTGTAACAAGGTGAGTGCTGTCTCTGTCTCAGCCACTCCAACCCCCCATCACTTGTTTCTACACTATGTCACTTCAGTGAGAGGGGGAAGATCACAGAGTTACACACATGTTTACTTCAACATACATCTTTTCAACACATTACACCGTTACGATGTTGTGTATGTAGTTAGCACTTGCATTACATCTGACAAACTGTTACAGAAACTGTCCACTCGGAATCTGTGGGGGGGGTGAATCACACAATATGCCAATTTCTACATAATGTTGCTTTAAATACGTGCGTTTTAAAATGTTTTCCCATATTGTGTGCCATGTAATATGAATGTGTCTGTGGTTTTCATATATATCTCCAGTTCCAACTCATGCTTGTCTGCTGGTCAGTATGGCCTATATTAAATATGTTATCATACCAAAAACTGGAGATTGATCAATTATCGGCCAGGCTGATTATCAGATGCAATATTCAGCCTTGCCTAGATTAGCAAAATCAGTTTTGTTTTGTTTTTTTGTTATCCAATTACAGATAGAATATTTAATAATCTGAATATGAAAAGTAACTAGAAGCTTATGGTAATGTCGAGTGGACTGGAAGTATAAAGTGTCAGAAAATGTAGATATTCAAGTAAAGTAATTTTTTACCTAAACTGACAGCAGACAACTTTCCCCCCACTGCATTTCCAACTCGTATCATTGTTGGAGCCACTGTTGCCAAGTCAGCTGGATCATTTCCAGTTTCCTCAGTTTTTAATCATTTAGTCCGTAATAGAAATGGATCGCCAGTTAACCTGAATTTCCTTCTCTAAATTTTCTAGATTAAAATTGTTTTCTATATTTATTTATTGGCTTTCAGCCTTTATTTTTAAAGGACAGTTTATAGAGTATGATAGGAAATGGACCCAGCCTCTGCACATCTTCACTGATACGCATTTGCAGTAAAAAAAGAAAAAATATTGCATTTATAGGGCACCCTGGTAGTTTGCCCATAAAATTACATTTTGACTGCAAATGCATATCAGTTCTGAATATCTGTTCTCCGTCTCCTCAGCCCTGAATATAACTCACTTGTGATCCCTACTATAAACATCCTATACATACTTGGTATTTTGTGTCCTTCTTCACTGAGCACTCTATGTCAGCCCAGCTCTGAAACATCTGATTTGGTCCCTGTCATTTCTACTTCAAATAGTTGAATTATTCTGCAGATACAATTCATGTCTTTTCTTGCGCCTCTTGCAGGTTAACCCTCTCTTTGGGACCATCTATAACAGCATCTACCTGCTGGCCAAGTCCATCCACAATGCCAGGAGAGCAGGCATGCGGCTGTCAGGCTCAAACCTGGCCTATTTCACCAAGAACGCCACCTTCAGCGGCTTCAACCAGAAGGTTTGGGTGGACACTGGTGGGGATGTTAAGACCAACTACGTCATCCTGGACACTGACAACAGGGGGAGCCAGCTCTACCAGACCTATCTGGTGGATGTAGCGGCCGGAGTGCTTCGTTTTGCGGGGAGGTCCATTAATTTTCCAGGAGGGTCTCCTCCGCCATCCGACTCCAGCTGCTGGTTTGAGAAGAACGCCATCTGTAAAGGAGGTAAGGGACACGTGGATGTATGGGTGGATGGACGTGTTTGCTCAGTGTTCTCATAAACATGTTGCTATTCATTCATCATTCCTCATTTCCCACAACATCAAGTTACCTGCTGTCATCCTCAGGTGTGGAGGTCACCTACATCATAGTGGTGTTGGCTGTCATCTTCATTCTGGCTGTAGGAGGGCTCGCTATAAGTCTTTATATCAGGTACAGCCTGGAAACACAAACAAACTCATCTTTTCCACAGCACAACTCTTCCAGACTTCTTTCATCAGACTAGATGAGTTCATGTATTCGATGATGTGATGTGCGCAATGATGGATGGTCTGTGTAAAGGCTTGAAAATAAGAAAGAAAGATTTGCGAAAATAGTCCCCCAAAGACATCTTCTCTGGAGGAAAGGTCATCATAGCTGAACAACACAAAGATGACCACTTGAAGATCATCTCAATTATTTCAGTAGTCGTTTGTTTGGTGCACCATCATTGTTTTGTCCACAACCCATAAATACTCAGTTTGGCCTAGAGGAGAAAAGAAACCAGAAAGTGTTCACACTTAAGAAGGTGGAATCAGAGATCCTTTAAAAAGAAATACTCAAACCGATTAATCAATTATCAGAATAGTTGGCGAATAATTTAAAAGTTGCTAAGTAGTCGATTATCATTTAAACTACACTATGGATTTCCTTGACGTAGACATCGAGGTAACCTTTACTTTGAAAGTGCCTTAAGCAAGTGCTTCTAACAGCACAGGTGAATGTAATCCAAAAGTAAAGACTTGATAAGTCGTATCAGAAAACCTGACCCGTTTTATATTCTCCCATCTGACTACAAGAGACTAAAAGTAGTTCTTATATAAGGTTGAGCTTTCCTCGTTCATCATCTGTCTTTGATTCAAAGATCATCTCTGATGTAGTTTTAGGAAGCACACTGCCATCGGTTGAACTGATTTCCTTATCTTCTCTTAAATCTCGTTGACAGGAGGAGACTTCAACAAATCCAGCTGGTCAAAGGGCCCAATCGGATCGTCCTGACCTTAGAGGATCTCACGTTTATCAATCCTCAGCTTAGCAAAAAGGTAAGCAGCACCACCGTCATCCAATCAAACTAACGCACATTTAATCTATCGTTTGTTTGTTTCCACATTCTTTGGACACAACTCACTGATTTATGAGTTCAAAATACAAAATAATGTGCACATTTGATCAATAAAATGCTTCGGGGTTGCAGCTAATTTGCTTGATGTCACACAGAAAATCACTTTGGAGGATCTGAGTGAGTCTAAGAGCGCTATCGAGGAGAAATCTGCAGACCGCTCACAGTCCGTGAACAGCATGCGGTCGGCAACTCATGAGACCACAAATGTAGCTGTGTACGAGGTACATGACACTAACAGAGTCACTGAGCTTCACTCTGTATGTATATACAACAGTTAAAAATGCAGTTGGTCTGTAAGTAAGGAAGGGAGGGGTCTGGCCTCATAACTCTTAACGGGACACAATCAACAGAAATAGCCCATTTTGTGTCAACACATTTTTTCATTAAATTGTTTGAGATCACTATTTTCGAGGGTTCTGGTCAGGCTGAATCCATTCTATTGTTTGAGCTAAATTTAGAGTAAAGTTTTATGTATTTTTTTGTTTCCCAAAACATTTTGTCATTGATTCAAAAATGACTTTAACTTCTTTTTTTCGAGAATCTACATGTTTCTGTAAGATTGGGATAACAGGCAGCAGTAAAATAGGTATTGACTTATCTAGCAGTAAAAAAATGGTTTTATACCTCTTTCAGGATGTAACACCATCGTCTTTTTTATGCATATGGATGTAAGTACGTGAGCCAAACGTTTGATCCTGCTATAACAACATGGCTTCTCTTCCAGGGTGACTGGGTGTGGCTGAAGAAATTTGAGGAGGGACACTTCAGGGAAGTGAAGCAGAGCACCACAAAGATTTTCACAAAGGTACAGCAACACGTCTTGATCTGTAAGAAGGAACACTGCCGTAGAATTGTATTTTTACTGTAACAAGGTGGTTTGAAAAAGCTGCGCACGACCTCAGACACATGCCTCACACATTGGCCCCATACTCAGAGCAACAAATATTGCAGTTGTTGACAGATAGAAACCACACGTTAAGTCCAAGAAACAAGGCATACTATAGATGAATCTATTGTGACAACCTCCATGAACTTGTTTGTCTGCCTCCTCAGATGAAAGACCTGAGAAACGAGAACGTGAATCCATTCCTGGGCTTCTTCTCCGACTTCTCCATGTTCGCGGTGGTGACGGAGCACTGCTCGCGGGGCAGCCTGCAGGACCTGCTGAGGAACGAGGACGTCAAGTTGGACTGGATGTTCAAATCCTCTCTAGTGCTGGACCTCATCAAGGTGAAACGCTCATATACTGAATATCATTAATAATAATGATCCGCAGTGTGTTCCAGTTGTCCTCGGCATCTTGCACGTGCACAGTTTATTGTGGGATATTTGCTTTATGATTAACCACACTGTTGAACATGTCGTGCTTCCAGGGTATGAAATACCTTCACCACAGAGATTTTCCCCATGGCAGACTAAAATCTCGTAACTGTGTGGTGGACGGGCGTTTTGTCCTCAAGATTACTGACTACGGCTTCAATGAGCTGCTGGAGTCGCAGAAAGCTCCTATAGAGGAACCTCCACCCGAAGGTACCTCAATGTCTCATTGCTGTTAATGGCCAGCCGTATATTAGATTTAAGTGTGGTACATTTTTGTAGACAGAAGGTACCATGTTCACACTCTAATTCCCAATCTTGTCTTTGCCTTCACTCAGATCTATTTTGGACAGCTCCTGAGTTCTTAAGGGACCTCAGTAACTCACGTAAGGGAACCTACAAGGGAGACGTGTACAGCTTTTCTATCATCCTTCAAGAGGTGGTGGTCAGAGGGCCGCCGTACTGCATGCTGGGTCTGACACCCGAAGGTGCGTATCCATCAAGGGGCAGCAGGTGTAGATAAAGAGAAGCTGTCATGAAAATGTGTTTTTCTCCATCTAACATGCAGCAGAGCTAACAGTGTAACAGAATACTAATGCAGTACATGTTCTAATTTAAAACTTGACTGGCATGTCCCGTCTCCTCACCAGAGATCATCCGTAAGGTGAAGAAGCCTCCTCCAATGTGTCGGCCCACCGTGGCCCCGGACCAGGCTCCTCTGGAGTGCATCCAGCTGATGAAGCAGTGCTGGAGCGAGCTGCCAGAGCGCAGGCCAGCGTTCGATGAGATCTTTGACAGGGTATATTTCTGGAGACACCGTCGCAGTGGCGGAAGACAGACCTTGAATAATAATAATAATAATAATAATAATAATAATAATAATAATAATAATAAAAATAACAATAACAATAATGATAATAATACACTTGATCTGTAAAGCCTTTTTTAAAACATGACTACAAAGTGTTTTACAAAACAAGATCAAACAGCACACACAGTCAATACAGAAACATACACGTAGCACAAACAACCAGAGTAAAAACATAAAACACAAGACCTGAGTGTATTATAAAAGCACATCAATAAAAGTGACATAATGAGGGATTGAAAGTAAATATACAACAGGGTTATTATTTTCAAAAAAGTGAGTTTTGAGAAGTGATTTAAAAAGAAGTAAATTACTTTGTGAACATCAGTTCACACTCTCTAAAAAAGAAGAAACACTGGTTTAAAAATACTCAAGTAAAGGTCTTGAGTTCAGAATGTTACATCAAAGTACAGAAGTAGTGTTATTAAAATGTATTCTTATTGTATTACTTTATATGTATGTAAATGAAATGAGAATTTATAGTAATGTACATGTCTTAATCACTTTTGTCTTGGCCATATGTGAGCGGATTGTAACGGTCGTGAAAAATGAGACCCTCCCCATTTCTCTCGGTTGCCTGTACAAGCCTGTTTAAGTTGTCTCATGTTGTTGGACTGGGGATTTCTTTGTAAAGAACTGGGGTCAGATTTTCCAGTTTAAGGATGAGACTTCTCGAGTGCCTCGCTTCCACCAGATTACAGAAGTTACTCATTCAGCAGAACGGCTCCTTTCACAGTGTTCTGTTATTACATATTATGTTATTCTGTTTTATCACCAACAGATACACGGAAGAACATTTTAATGTTGTGGTCTGACAATGTGGAGCCTATTTTAGATACTGTGTATTGGGTGTACTGGGTGGATTAGTCACACAGTACTACATCATGTCCTTACGTATATAAAGAAACTTATAACTAGAAGCATCAAATAATGTGGTGGAGTAAAAAGTACAATATTCCCCTCTGAACTTTAGTGGAGAAGAAGTGTCTTAAATGGAACTACTGCAGTGAACTACAAGTATGACAGAATTGTCATTAAGTACTTGACACACACAAAGTACTTGAGTAAATATACTTGATTACATTCCACCACTGCACCCTTGCAGCCTTATTGTTTCAAATCGTACAGTTAACTGTTATCCAACTTAAGTTAACCAGTTTTTAAAATATTATATATATTTATTTATATGATATATACACATTTTTTAATAAGATGTTGAATTTCTTTAGTTCAAGTTAATCAACAAGGGAAAGAAGACGAACATCATCGACTCCATGCTGAGGATGTTAGAGCAGTACAGCTCCAACCTGGAGGACCTGATCAGAGAGAGGACAGAGGAGCTGGAGGTGGAGAAACAGAGGACAGAAAAACTGCTGTCAGAGATGCTTCCACCGTGAGTTTACACACACACACACACACACACACACAAACACAAACTGAATGTAACCTTTCGTACGTCTGATGGGTTTAGACGTATCTAACAAAATGCCTGATCATCCGTCCTCAGTTCTGTGGCTGAGGCCCTGAAGACCGGCGCCACAGTGGAGCCTGAGTACTTTGACCAGGTGACGATCTACTTCAGTGACATCGTGGGTTTCACTACCATCTCGTCGCTCAGCGATCCCATCGAGGTGGTCGACCTTCTCAACGACCTCTACTCTCTGTTTGACGCCGTGCTCAGCAACCACGACGTCTACAAGGTCAGAGAAAAAGCTCAGTAGTTTCAAGTTGGCACTTTATGAAGATGATGAGTTTATGACTTACGAGGGATTCTGAACAATATCCAGGTCTTTAAATATTAGATATATTAGATTAAGTGGTTTGTTTTCCTCTGAGAACATGTGAAAGGCAGGTTGATATTGACTAAACTTAATTGACACATTGATGTGGCCATGTCTTAATAAACGTGTTGGCATTATCCAGGTGGAGACCATTGGCGATGCCTACATGGTGGCATCGGGTCTGCCGAAGAGAAACGGCAACAAGCACGCTGCAGAGATCGCCAACATGTCTCTGAACATCCTCAGCGCAGTAGGAACCTTCCACATGCAGCACATGCCAGACGTGCCGGTCAGGATACGAATAGGAATTCACTCAGGTGAGATGTTACAAAGCCTCAAGTCACAGCCACTCTGCTTACATTGGGGGGATCCAGTATCTGCGCAAGGGCTGCAACTAATAAAAAGGTTTAATCATTTTTAGTCATTATTTGTAAAGGTATACAGTCAAAATTCTGGCTTAAATGTGAATGTGTTTTGGTTTCTTTCCTCCTCTTTGACAGTAAACTGAAACTCTTTAACAAACTCTGGTAACAACAAGATAATTGAACAAATCATCTTGGTTTTTTTGGAAACATCTATTGACATTTTACAACATTTTTAGACCAAGCAGCTAATCAATTCATCCAGAAAATAGTTGACAGATTCCTTGTCAATAAAAACAGTCATTATTTGCTGCCCTAACCTGTGTAGAAGAATGCAAAACTGCATGTTTTGCATGTTTTTTATTCACATTTACAATAATAGACCATATTCTCACTGCAGCCATTATCCTCTGACATCAGTCTCAGTGTAGGAAGCTCAAAAATGGCACCGCTGTATTCTAGGCTGCGTGTACCTTAAACGTAGTGAAGCAGACAGACTTGTTGCAATTTCAAAGCTTCCTGATGATCAGCAACTAAAAAGACAACCAATAGTGAAAATCTGGAGGATAAATCCAATTAGCTTTCATTAGACATCAGCTAACGTCAGCATCCGACCGCTTACTTGCTAAGATTAGTGTACAGATAGTGTTGCACGGTACGATTACATTTCTCAGGATTTTCACACTCAATCCTCTTTACAGCTGCTGATCAATCAGGAATCAGTGACATTACAACAATTTGTCAGATTCTCTGCAGCCTGGAACACAGCAGCATAACATTACTCCATCACCGTACGAATGTGGTCTGTGGTCCACCTCAGAGAAGACGCTTGGTCTCATCCATCACCTCGACAGTCCAGGCTGCCCCAGCTGTCTGCAACAACACCAATTTTCTCTGATACCGGTGTTTTTTTTGTTTGTTTGATTTTTTAAAAAACAATTTCCAATTGTTTTTAAGGAAACCAGAAGTGACTTTTAAGCTTGCAGATGTTGAGATTTTACTTTTAAGTTTTAATAATGTCGATGTCAGTGTTGAAGCATGCTGGGAAACGCAAATACTCGACCAGTGAAAATGTTCAGTAGATCGGCCAACAGGAACCGACATGAGCTTCACACTGATGGCAAAACAACACAGTTACAGCCGTGGTATTACCGTCCATACTGTCCTACTCTTGACTCCATGTTTAAACTTGACACATGTTTTAATTCTTTGTTTCCAGGGCCCTGTGTTGCCGGGGTGGTGGGTCTGACTATGCCTCGGTACTGCCTTTTTGGAGACACGGTCAACACTGCCTCCCGCATGGAATCCACTGGGCTGCGTCAGTGTCCCGCACACACTCCTGCCAGATTTATGTTGTGTTGTTTCATGCTTTTTGTTTTTGGTCTGATTTCGTCTTCCTCTCTCCTCGTCCCTCAGCTTATAGAATCCATGTAAATATGAGTACTGTGAAGATCCTCCATTCTCTCAACGAGGGTTATAAGATAGAAGTCAGAGGCAAGACGGAGCTGAAGGTGACAGTCCATAGTCTCCCATCTAATTTTTAAAACCTTTTAATGTCGGTGTTTGGGAATTATGCATTTATGCTTCCTTCTGTTGTTTCAGGGTAAAGGAATTGAAGAGACATACTGGCTTGTGGGGAAAACAAACTTTACAAAACCTTTGCCAAAACCGCCAGAGATCAAACCAGGGTAAGATCTTCAACCTGCTGTTGCTCCTTTCACCTTTCGTATGTGCAGAATCGAGAAAATAGTAATTAAAAGTGTACAAAGTCTTTGATATATAATGATTAGATATGCACTGCCACTAACCTACTCTTACCCATCTGATCCAAAACCAACTAAATACCTTGGCTACCTTCCACCTGCAACCATGTGAATGTAACTTCAGGGAAGACAATCACGGGCTGAACCCGGAGGACATAGCCGCATACAGGAGAAAGAAAGCTGAGAAAAAGGCTTGACCATCTTAGTCCGAACACAGGAGGTAGAGCCTTGCATACCGGCTGCTTACGTGTGGTGGAAATGTTACCGTGGCTATCAGCTTGATGTGGCTGAAAGAGCATGCACGCGCACAGTGTTGTGTCATGATTCTTGAATGTTATTGATGGCCCTGTGACCTTCTAGTCTCGTTAATCTCTTGATCTTATCACCTTCTGCATCTTCTTATAAGCAGATTGGCGAAAGCCCCCTTTGTTTAGGCCATTCTCTTTCATTGCAGCTGGCTGGCACACTGTCATAATTAACTCTATTTTCCTGTGTTTTTGTCACCACTTGTTGTGTTTTGTCTGCTTTGTGGTGTGCTTTTTATAGTTTTTTTCTCATGTCTTTTAATCCCCAGAGCTCTGCTCGAAAACAAATGTCTGTAAAACGCATTATCGGTCTTAACTCCACCCTCTGTATTTACCAGGGACAACTGGCAGGAGATGGTGACAGAGGAGATCAAGACTCTTTTCCGCAAGGCCAACAGGCAGGTGGATAACAAGATCTGAAGAGAAGGAAAGTTGTGGAGGAAACAAAACAGGAGGAGCAGAGGAGAGGAGAGGAGAGGAGAGGAGAGGAGGACACATCCAGGGGAAAGGAAGGGACAAAGATCTAGGAGGGGCAGGCAGGAGACAGAGAGCACCACCCAGCCTCTCACTGTGTCTTAATGCAGACTTGTTTAAGAGGATTGTCCATCGGCTGGCTAATCTGCCTGCAGCCAGCGCAGCAGAACACCACGGTGCTAATGTAATGAGAGTTGTCACATTACCTGCCTACGTAGCACGGGAAAGCTGCTCCGCTCCTTCATGAAGGATGAACCCATTCACTCCTCTCCGCACTCACCGGCCACCAAGTGGTCATCTACTTCAGGGCAACCAGGGGTTCACCCACTGGAAGATTGAACACCCCAAAAGCCTATTTCTAAATGAAATGTTTATATTTTCTGGTGATCATGTCTGTTTTTAGTTTGCCATGAAAGCTCAAAAATAGAGTCATGGAGCCGAGGCTGTCACTTAGCTGTGGATGAATATTATAATAATATTATTAGCTCTCCAAAGTTGGAGGCAAAGGCTGCTACTGTATATGATTATCTGAAGAGAAAAGGAGAAATTTGCCACTTTTATTATATTAGAGCAGAAGTGAAGTAGGAGTCGACCGAGTCCATTTAAGTCCATTCAAATAAATTATTTTTAAAGATGTTCAACTGTCACCTTTTCATTTAAAGAGTGACAGTGCTTGGAGAGTGATGGGAATGCTATGAATGTAAGGGAAATAATGTTGTTGTTTTTTTTCTCTTATAATCAGTACAATTTTAAGGTTCCATTGTGAAACATGTTGCTGTTTCCAAAGTGCTCCATGATGATTTCTATCCACTGACACGTATTGTTGTAACACTAGGAGTCAGCATCTATAATCCTGCAAATGAGTCAAAATTGAAATGAGGTGTTGTTTGTGCTGCATGTCAAAATATAAATCATACTTCTGAGGTATTCGCTGGCCTACAATAACAGACCTGCGACATAAAGTCATAAATTACATCAGGACAATAATTTGTGGTGCCCGTTTTTCAATGTTTCAGCATCATAACAACTTGAAATATTGTTAGTTTGTCATATCATACGTTTACAACCTCTCTTTAATGTTTGAATATGAGAACAAAAACTGTTGATGCGCATACTGCAATTTTTTTTTTCATTTCATAATTTATAACACTTATCAAAATGTCCTCAAATTAAATTTCCATTTGCGATGTCAAAGTAACTGTAATGTTAAACCATGGTACTTTTAAAGAGGTTTCAATCTCAAATGCATGATGTGTCTGTTGGATGCTTACGAGCAACATCTAGTGGTCAAATAAGACGTGTTCAGGAGCAATGAATGGGTGTCGAGCGAGTGAGAACAAATTAAAAAGCAACATGTTACTGTGACATGTTCACTGTCATTTATAGAATGTCATGTAGGTGTAAGGAGTACACTAAATTGATGATAATGATATTGAATGTGTTATTTGATAGAAGTGTCTGTAAAAGTATTGTTTTGACATAACCCCAAATATAAAGTCACCTCTCAACCGAATGATTACAATGATTATTATTTTTTGATAAAACTGAAAAAATGACCCCCCCGTCTGTCATAATATTCAACGCACTAGAGGAGCAGCTTAATTCACGCTTGGTGTACAAAACAACAGCAGAGTCAGTCAGAAACATGTACATTGTGTAATTTATGTCTCTATTTGTCTTGTATATTATCACTGCAATGCAAAGTATGAGGTATATGTAAATATGATGTCATTAAGTAATTAAATCATTTATTTGTAACACCTTCACTGTTTGGCCTTCCTTATAGTGTAACGACTCCTTTTACTTTGTACAACCAGAGGGTGGAGCTATTATACAGAAATCCATGAGGGTTTTGTTTCTTATAAAGGGATTGGATCATTATGTAAGAGAGTAGCAGTCAACATTTTGTTTTTGCATCCTTTGACAATACAAGAAGTCTAAGATAATGCTTTAAGGTGCACAGTGTAGTTTGGGGGAAGACATTTTATTCAGAGGAGACAGATCTTCAGTCTCCCGAAACAAACCAATCAAACAAACTGTCTTTGTTTTTAATGACTGAATGAACAAACTAACCTGAATGGACGACACAATTTCATACTGTTTCAGTTTGTTTATATGTGGCGGACCCTGCCACCTTTCTAGCTTCAAACAATGCTCTGGGACCTTATTGTTCCTCTGAGAGCAGCTTGTTTATTCAGTTATGGGGAAAATAAATATGTCATGGTTTGTCTTATTACCTCATTTACATTTTAAATAATACAACTCTGAGTATGAATTTTTTCT
The DNA here is from genome assembly GCA_963678695.2 of Diplodus puntazzo. Taxonomy (NCBI): domain Eukaryota; kingdom Metazoa; phylum Chordata; class Actinopteri; order Spariformes; family Sparidae; genus Diplodus; species Diplodus puntazzo. Next base: position 24,153,403 of record OZ023162.1, read on the forward strand.
CCAAAACTATGCAGTGCCCCTTCAAGTTGGATGAAATGCACCTTACCACTACTCAGTTGGATACTTTTGTCAGTCTACTGTTTCATTGCAGCTCCAGTTTTCTATTTGCTCTGCTGGAATTGCAGGCGACCGAGCGTCCCATTCACCACGTGAACCTGCACTCCAGTTTTTGCGCTGCAGTGTGCTTTTCCCCTGTTTGAGACGTTCCAACAAAGATCCCTCTGACATTATTTAAGCTGGAGAAATGAACCACAAAATTCTCAAGCAGATTAGCGGTATAAGAACACCGTCATTGTTAAATCCCTGCATTCCAAACCTGGGAGGATTGTTTTACCTCCAGCCGACTGGAAAGATTGTTATCCTTTCCCTTTGAGATGTTAGCTCACATTCCTTTTCTAAACACGCCACAGGGTCTATCAACTGTGTCAAACCTTATTTAGAAAATATAACACACACACACGCACACACACACGTCTTTTTCCTTTTTTTATTGAAAAAAAAATCAACACATTATTATCACACAATTCCAACAGCTTCTCTGTGAAAAACAGCAACAAAAATGGCACAGTGTGGCTGGCGAGCGAGCGCAAAGGAAAACGCCAGACATTTGCCGCCTTTATTTTTCTGAACAAGAACAATTCAGTGCAGGCTGGACAAAAATAACAACAACGAGAAAGTGAAGGGGGAAGGAGTGAGACCGAGCTGTTAAAAAACTAGCTTGTGCATTGATCTTTTTTTCTTTAAACGTTAAAGGTAATGCAAGAAAGCACACATGGACTGTGGCCAAACTAATACTGGCGAAAAAACAGGGTGTAAAGAAAAAGAGATCATACTTAATATAAGCATGTTGTCTGCTGTGCCAACTGCTGTTTGTTCATGGAAAATCTCACATGTATATTTGTGACTGAGATCATTATGCAATCCAAGGTGACTTAAGGCTGAAATGTGACGTTTTCACAGAATTGCTCCCTGCGAAAAAAGGTTTAGTGTATCTTAAAGACAGTACGCTCAGATTGCCTGTTGGAATGTGCTCATGAGGTAACAGACATACCAGAAATATTTCATGTTTCCTGCCATTCATTTCACAAATAAAGCTACCCAGCACGACTCGCAACGTTAACATTATAGCTCGTCGCGCATCTTTTCTCCTTTAGGTCTGACCACCCTGCCGATGTACATGATGGAGTTAGTCTTGTTGTCCCTCACTAAGAAAAAGAAGGGGTGATCCACGTAGAAAAGTTTGGGGTTCCTCAGCTTCTCGGAGCCGAAGATGCTGGCGTCGTACGGGTTACCTCCCACGTCCAGCTCCAGGGCTGACGCGTGGAAGACGTTGGAGAGGTATAGGTCCTTCTTTCCGGAGATGTTGGACAAGTCAGCCTTGGCTTTGTCCACGGCCTCGGTCAGGCCAAGCTCAGCCAGGTGTTTCTGGAAAAGAAACATTGCTCAGGTCAAAGGGGATGCTGTTGGGTTGACTTTTAGACATAACCATACATTATTACAACCAGTCGATCCATCATATCACCATGACTCACCTGCAGGTTGTGGCTGACGTCTAGGGAGACCTTGGGAAGGGAAATGGCCACAGCCCTGTTCTCCATCTTGCTGATCCAGGTGTCCACCTGCTTTCTGCTTAGGAGTTTCTCCAGGCGATCGAGGGGCTCCAGGTGGTAGGGCATGATCATGATCATAGAGGCCTGCTTCTGGCCCAGGGGCATGTTCAGCACAAAGATGCGGTTCTCCGTGTCATCGTAGAAGTCATACAGACCTGCGGGGAGCACACAAATCAGATAATGTTATCTTGCGTGCATTCTTGTGGCTGAAATCAGTTTTGAAGACGCAATAACAATGGAGAAACTCGCCTGTGCGATGCATCATGGGAATTCCAATGGTGAATGAGCGGGTCACCAGGAAACCACGCTGGTCCACCATTTTGTCATGGAACCTCTCGTCCCAGTGTGCTGTCGGGACAAAACCACAGAGGACTCGGTTACACATCTGAACAATGATTTTACATCTCTGTGTGATTGGGATCAGAAAATGAAAACACAACAAAGTTTTGAAGACTACTAATACTTACGCTTGAAGAACATAGCGTTGACAATCATGGCTCCGTCTGTGTTCTGCACGTCCTTGGTGATCTCAGGCAGCTTGCCATCGGTCGACTTGGCCGCCCACTCGTTGATGGAGTTCACCGCGCTCCTCTTGTCCCTGAAGTTGATTTTCGAGTGGTCGTAGTTGTAGTGCTTCTTGCTGGTCTTCACAAACTCGTCAGCGAAGGAGACGGAGCTGGGGCCGTAGAGGCGGTTGTTGATCTTCCAGGTAGTGTTGCGCTTCTTGGCATCGCTCACCTGAGAAAGAGCAACATATTAACGGTCGCAAATGAGCGATTTATAGAAGGGACTAAGGGTCTAGTCTGCGTATTTGATATTGTTGTACTCACCTCAGTGAGCAGCTCCGACAGGCCTGCATGCAGATGCTCATCCTTCAGCTTGTCAGCACTGAGGACGGTCTTGACCTGGGAGGCGGTGGAGGCCTTGCTGCCAAGAGCCACCATCCCCAGAGAAGAGGCCACCACTACAGGGGAGATAAGGATGTTCTCCGTGTCTTTCTCCTTCGCCATCTTGTGGTAGAGGCTAAATCAAAATCACAAAAAAGATTATTTGCTTGTGTTATGCTCCAGCAAAACCAACCATCACTACACAATTATAATCACAGAAATGTGTCGATGTCAGACCTGAAGGCCAGATTGGCGCTGGTGTCAGCCAGCGTGGTGGCGTGGCTGCTCAGCTTCTTGTCCTCTGCAGAGGCCATGAGGCCCAGCAGACAAAGAGCGACAATGTTAGTCATCCACATCCTGTCCGTCTACTAAAGCAGCCTTGGCAGCCTGTGAAAAGGGAACAAAAGAAAAAGTTAGCGCTGAATGTTACTCAACCGGCGGTGGCTTCCTAAAATCAAATAAAACAGGTATGTGTAGTGATTTTGAGATGGAAGGCACACGTTCAGAGTATGGGGGTGGGTTTGTGGAGTGATTAATCTTCGGAACTGGATTACGATTGGGATGTGAAGCTGTAAGTGGAGGGGCAGGGCTGGCTCAGCCCACACAGAAACTTGGGAAGGCCTCCGATTTCAGCCAGACACGCACCTCGCCACGTCAGCAGCAACTGAGGCTTTTAGCTGTACAGCTGGAGCTGCCGTCCAGTCAGAGAGATGCTCTGCGCTGAGTCGAGACTGAAATATGATACCTCTCTGTTCTCTGTGTATTGTAATCAGGGGTGCCGCCAGGGGGGGAAAGGTTAGGATGATTCCAAGGGCCCGGCACTGACAGGGGGCCCTTTGAGACATGGGCAACCTATACAAGGGCCCAACTAGATTTTTTTTCATGGGGCCCAAAATCCCTGGCGGCGCCCCTGATTGTAATACCATCTGCATTTTGAGGATTTTAATGACTGATTCCTGAGCCAAAACAAGATAAGGATAAGAAATCACTGTGTTTCTCTGTGCAGTTTTATACATTCTCTACAGCAGCTCTCTGAGTCTGTCTTTAGTCCCAGATAAAGGGCGTGTGCCTGCAGGCTACATCTAACTCATCCCATCACTTGTTCAAACAAAGCGCTCAATACATAAGGCTGTGATTAACCAGCTGCTTCTGCGTCTCTAAACACGTTTCTGCTCCCTCTCCACCATTCTGAGTGCAGATGTACAGTATGTCGTCTGCATCTCTGTGTTTGCATATTTGTGATACAGCAAAAAATTACTTTTCGTCATGTTCGTATACCTTGAGATCTTTTGATGCCTGCGATTTTCATTCTGAAAGACAAGAGGTGCGAGCAGGGTGTAATTCATTATTCACAAGCTCTGATGGAAACATATTCTGTGTGGTCGAATTTTTCCATCTTATTTCCCAGTTTTCAACCTTTAGAGTTAAGTCGTTACGCAGGTTAGCCACAACTCATTCACAACTTTTTTTCATTGGCTGAGCGTGAGCCAGTACAGTTTCGTCCAATCAGCTGCGCCACAGTGGAGCAGCGGCACAGATTTCTGGAGGGCAGGGTTGGACCTCTCAGCTTCACAAAGTAATGGATTCAACAACAACAACAAAAAAATAAAAATTGAGTGCTTATGAAGTCCTGATTGCGCTTAATACATTTAAGTGTGCACTGACAAGCAGGAGGCAAAAAGCTTTGGTATCATCATGCTGGGAAACTTTAAGCTCAGCAAAAGATGTATTCTTTTTTTTCCCTCTACGGATAAACTCACATAATCTGCATGCAGGTCAAAGAGCCAGAGAGATAGTCGAGATTTAAAACTGGTTAAAATGGAAAAATGCTGCACTGTAACTTTAAAGCATGGAAAAAACAAAGCAGTCCTTTCACCCTCTGCATTCCTCCCTGAAAACAATGACAGTTATTCCTAATCCTTACCTGGCACAGATTCGCTGGGTCTCTCCTCTGAGTTTTTGTCCTGTGAAAAGCACAACTGCAACACACTCCCCTGCTCTTTATATCCTGAGAGAGAACCTTCTAGAAGTGGGAATGGGATATTCTAATGAGGGCGTCTGTCTTTCCTCAGGAAGTTGGGAGCTGGGACGTCCCCCTTTAAACCACAGGCTGGAATGAGAGGGGCGGCTGAAGTCTCAGCACTGGTCTGGGCTCAGCTTTGAAACTTTCCCAGCGGTGGTTGCAGTTGGAAACACAGAGGAAATCTGATTTATGGTCAGTCTTAGCTGCTGATGTACAGAAATACTCCTCGGCCTCTTGGTCCTAAAGCTGCTCGCTGACTCAATCTTTAACGCTGGTTTCGTCACATGTAAAATATGAAGAATAAACTGATTTTTAATATGAATCGAATGATGATTGTGCATGGAAAGTTGTGGCATGTCGACACTGTCTTTGCAGTTATTGAAAACGTGTGTGCGAGCCTCTTTGGAGCAGCATTCTTTTGCAATCTCAGTTGAGAGGAGAAGAGATGACATGACAGTGAATGGGCTCATTGTTGGAAATATTACCAAGTAACAAGAAAAGCAGTAACATTATTAGTGTTAACATTGTTAGAAAGATTTCTGATTTCACATAGAAACTTCCAGAACTTTAAAAGCTTTACAAAGGCTCACAGGGGTTTGCGAGATCTCCATCCTCTGCCCCCTCCCCCACAGTGCCACGTCTCTCCAACCCAGCTGCTGATTGCAGGGTGGTTGAAGGATGGGGGTGTAAAGGAAGAGTTAGGGTTAAACAACAACAACAAAAAACTGCGGTGTCCTAAGAAGGGATTCCTTTCTTAATTCATTTAAGAACATTTTAAAGACAATAAACTATGTAAAGTAATTGTGTTTTTGTCTATCTTGGTGTCTGATGCAAGCTAGAGGAATTCCTTCACTCTCAATCCTCCTCTTTTGCAGCCCTCAACAAACTGTCCTGACGTGCCAGCTAATAACTGGCTTGGAGTTTTTATAGTGGCTTGTCAGGCGACACGTCACAAAAGTTCTGCAAAAAGGAAACGGTCCCCAAATCTAACAACGAGCCCACCTACCTCACAATTTCATCTTTAAAGGGTTTCACACATGCAGGCTTAGAGCCACTTCCCTCACCTCAGGGGGTGTTTATCATTCTGCAAAAAGCCCCAGGAGCAAAAGTTCACTGTGAAATTCCTGAGAGTGAAGGCAACTCCTGGGTCAAGCAAGTCTGGTAAAATCTCAGAGTACACATGATCTTTTAAAATAGCAGTCCTTTCATTGTCTGCTGTTATGTGGAAGATGCCTGGAACATCCATACAGACATAAAAAGTGGGAAGAAAAGGACTCATAGAAGATGTATTTGTATGATAGTGGTATGAACTTAATAAAGACTTGTGATTGTAATACTATATTGCATTTGTATTTGTACAGAAAAGATTCAATGGGAAATACTGACACGGTATGGATACAGGATCAGTACCTCCTTGAAACTGTCTATAGACACTGTTTGTGTATGCCTGTCTGAGAATAAAAAGAAGCTTCTAGCACTTTCCTGAACCTGAACACATGCAAACACCTAAAATACTGTAAGACATTTGTTCCTTGAGATGTGGTCGCTAGGATGTAAAGGCAACACTTAAATGATGCAATATTTCACCACGTGAAAATGTAAAGCTGGTCAGAGGATTGCAACAGAATCTGATAAAAGAGCAGGAGTAACAGGCCTCAGAGGGCGGAGCCAGCCCTAAATAACTAGAGCAACAAAATGCTATGGAGCCCGGTCAACATCTGGATATGATTACACTAACCCCAGCACCAATCTCCATCTGTTGCATCATCAGTTGTGTGTTTTTCAGTGCTGCTTAAAGAAGATCAATCAATGCGGTTCTTTTCTTGCTTGTTTCCTTCAGTAAATTTGAGTTCATTTCAGGTCTTTATTCATGAGTTTCAAATGTAGTCCTACACCTGCCATATTGGGGACCCACAGGTGTTTCAAACTAATTAATTAGTTCTATGCCAATCAGAAACACAACTCAAATTGATACACCTGTGTTGGTCCCCAACATGGCAGGTGTAGGACTACATTTGAAACTCATGAATATTTGGATTTAAATGATAAACTATGGTTGACAGGATCAACACTTTTACAAGCAGGATGGTTAACATTTACTTAAGTACTGATTGGGGAATGAAGAGTAATTACTATTACTTGTAAAGGAGACATATTATGCTCAATTTTCTGTCCATATTTTCATTTTGGAACACTTCCAGAAAAGCTAAAAAAAAATATATATTTCATACTGCACTCTGTCGGAATCACTCTGAAGGCCCCCCCAATCCTGAATACCCCGTCTGCTCTGATTCGTCGGCTCACTCATGCCTGAGCCAGCACATGTAACAGTGCTGACAACAACAGAGCAGCTGTGCTAAATTCATAAGTGCCAAACTGGCCGCTAAGCATAAATTATGCAAATATTTGACACTGTGATGTAGTGTGGTGTCAAAAAGTCACAGAATTAAAGGCATCACTACTGATGAGGTGTTTCAGGAGCAGAGAGAGAGGAGCTCTGTTGGAACCGACTTTGACCTTTTTAACTTTCAAGATCTTTTACATGCACAAGAACATATATAAAGCACTGAAGGAACACAAAAACAAACAAAAAAAAAGCATAGTAGGTCTCTTTCGAAGGTCCAGTGTTTAGGCTTTAGTGGTATGTAACCGTGTGGTCGCCTCACCCTCCCCTACAGAGGCCATTAAAAATGCAAAAGCCCCTCTCTATATCTGGTGTTTGATTTGTCCATTCTGGGCTACTGTAGAAACATGGCGGGGAATATGGTGGACTCATTGTAAGGTAGCAAAAACACAATTCTCTGTTCAGCTGACTATACACTGATGAACGCATAGCTGCCAATAGATGCCCCCTAAATCCTACACATTGGTCGTTGCTATCTATCAAGTCATAAGGAAACGTTTATAAGAAATGGAATGCAACCAAATTAAATTCAAACAGTTGCTCGTTTTAAAGTTGCTACTGTAGAGGAGAACGGACCCACAGGGGGGTTGAGATCAAACATAGGAGTTCAAGAATTCTCCTGCGTGACCATCTGTGTTAGTTCTTCAAACAAAAAGACAAACAGGAACTGGCAGCCTGTTGAGCTCTTTGGAGGATTTCTAAACACCTACTTCCAAACGTGTGTGCGTTGACCCTTCCTCATTAATGTACTTTCCATATGGACAACAATGTTGTTTACAAATTCCTGTCCTCTAAACTCACCCAAAGTGTATGGAGCAGAGTTTGAAGTATTCTCTGCAAATGTTTTCTTTATCATTCACAGTTGCCATTAATTAAAATGTTCTCAAAGAATGTCTTATTTCTATGTTACATCATGTATGTTTATCAGGGTTGGTTGTAATCGTGTCACTCCGTCACAAACTACTACGACTGCACAATGAGGAGCTGCTGGACACAAAGAGTCTACTGAGGGAAGCAGAGCACTGCAGCTGCCAGGAGCAGTGTGACGTAAGACCTGAGCGGTGTTTCATCTTTGCTGCATGATGTGACTTTCTGTACCTTTGAGTCTATGGGTGCAGCGAAGTGTTTGATTGTATATAGCACAATTTCACTCTGACCCGAGTTTAAATTAGAAGTTACAAGATGATAATTAAATGAATTTTACACACACTAAAGAATTATGACCACTTGCTCTTCTCTGAAACAGACTGACTGCACAGTCAATTTTGAACATTTGAACTGTGTACTAACTAAACTACTGATGCTTTACAAGTAGGGTTTACTTATAATCTTCTAATAAACACTACTATCACCCTTGAAGCAGTTCCATTACTTTCCCCTATAATATTGTGCATTTAACAAATAAAGATTTATCATCATACCACAGTCTGAATCCTGCACTCAACACTTCGTCTTTAAGTACATTAATATCAGATTAAGACACGTTTGCACCCGTCTGTCTACAAAAACATCAAATGAATAGGGGGCAAAAGAATCATGTTCAATCAAAGTTGTAAGGCTGACCATACTGGCCACTAAACTTTTAATTCAACAGAGCAAATGATAGGTGGATAATTACACTGTCATTTTGTGCAGCGTAACTGTCTAATTTGGATCTAAGTTGGTGATGACAAGGCACTGTGGTGAGTCCTTCTAATGGTTTGGATAATGAATGAAAATGCCCCCTGGTGGCAAAGATTTGAGGTTGTAAAGGTCCTCCAAGGCCATCAAAGTTCTCTTCACAGTAATTAAAGTCTTAATTGAGGTTGTATTAAAGTTTGGATTCTTTCTTTTACTCTCGGGATGTAGTTAAATTTATCTCTTTTAATTGGAATTTTTTAAATCTCCCACTATGTGCACGGGGAAAATGCTAAAAGAAGAATCTTGCTAAGACAACAAAGACATCCAACCCTTAAAGTTTGTGTGGAAGCCTTACATGTTGGATATAAACACTTAATGTCAACAAATTAAGAGGAACCGGTGGAAATAACGTATATTTATCAGACAATGTAACTATTCTATCTGCCACTGCATTGCATTGTGGACTAACAGCCACTAGATGGAGTGCACAGCAACCAAATTAAGTACACCCTCTGTGCTAAGGAAGGTTTCTCAAGACATCATCCTCAAAGGTATGCAGACGGTATTGTTGTTCCACTACAGCTTGAAAATAATAAAAAAAAGTGGGGGCATTTTGAGGAGTCAAATCAAGCTACGTTTTTGACAGTGACTTCCACTTTCTGTTTAGGGGTCACTGACACATTTTTCATGTTTATGTCTGCCATTTCTTACTTTGCTAAGGAATGAGGTGTCTTAGCCCTCAAGGCGCTACTTCTTCATCATTGCATGTTGGACTGAGAGCAGACTAGATGCTACAGTAACTCATTATTGGCTCTTTCGGGGTCCATGTTGGCATTACAAGACAGGATGTGTAGAAGCTAGCTGGTTACTTTTAACTTCAGTCGGCATCCCTGAGACAAAATTACACAACGTCAATGCTTATTTCTTCAAACTTCTTCAAATGTTTTAAACTTACATTCTTGCCTACAGCTCCTTTTAGAAAGGAAAAGCGAAAGCAAAATACACAGGCAAACATTCACATCGACTCCCTGCAGCGACCTTTAAAGTGTTATATTAAATGAACGGTGTTTCAGTCCCCCGTCAGACTTGCTGCAGTGAGACCTCTGAACAAACCACATCCTGCTGTGAAATTCCAGCAAACCCTCAAAGTGATAACAAGCTGTTGAAGTTACATTTACACGATAGAGTCTGCAGTATTGTCTTCATTGGTATTAGCATTATTCCATCCTCATTCCCCCATGTTTCGTCACCAGTCCTGTCCTCCTGCACCCTCTCAGACGACGGCAGTCACAAACTCTTCCATCGATTTTTCTTGCATTGCGGAGCACCACATGCACAGGAGACCCCTACCAGCCATCCCACCCTCCCTGCTTGGTTGGCATTTCCAAATGGGCGGAGTTCACAACAAAGTGCAGCAGCAGGAGCTACTGACTAATACCAACCTGCGGAGAGAGGAGCAGGGAAGCTGGGGTCAGCCACATCAAACAGTGATATGCCACGGGAAATGGTCCTGAGGGGATGCATCTCCCCCTGCTTCCCCACCTGTTGATGCTCATAGGGCGACAATGTCAAGGTGTGTGTGTCTGTATGGTGGCTGCATGGATGTTAAAAGGAGGGTGTAATCTCAACATCAAATTGCCAATTAGTTTACCCTTTTTGGTCTGACTGCAGTTTTATGCAACATGCCTTAAGAAGGCCAGACATACACAAACTCTTAATTTCCATCAGAACGATGCTGAAGTATCTGGCAGCATCACCACACTGACAGTTTCCTTGGTGATACATCTGAACTGTTACTCTTTTTAACCACAACTCCTCCACTTAACATAGGAATGTACAATGTTCAGGCGAAACCAATTAAATGCATCTGCTCTGAAAAATGCTTGAGCGCCTCAAATGCTGTATTTGTATTTGTATCTGCTGGTGAGTCATGTCACACCCCAGGGACCTGCTGACCACCTGTCATTGTCCTGGACGATCATCACAGTCTGTGTGAGTTTCACTGTCCTCTTTTTGTCCTACACAATTCAATTTCTGTGGCTTTGTTCCAGAGAAAGTGCATGTGTATGAAATGAGGAGTTAACATATCATATTCATTCATATTCACTTCACATATCACCACATACTGCATGTATGAAAGGCACCTTAATGTGTGCAGATCAGTGAAAGATGGTGGGCTGTTGGCCATTTTAGTAGATTTCTTACCTCATAGAAATACATTCTGATGTCATGGTCCCCAGGCAAATCAGTCTGTGTAATCCAACAAACTACTTTTTTAAAAAACAAACAAGCATTTACCTTTTTCTTTACAAGTGAATACATTGTATCCATGTAGTCAGTACACTGTGCATTTTACGTTTCCAGAATACTAATTTGTAGTTAAAATGGGGTTTCTGTTATGAGTATTGATCCAAGTGACAAAGAAAATGTTTTAATCATGACAAGAGGTCAACGTTTGACATCACCCACCGTCACTGTGGCACTATCAGCAGCACATCTATACAGCTAATGGAACAAATTTAGAATGAATACTTGATGTATCACAGTGTGTCAATGTTCGATGGCAAGGCCCTGCCTGACATTACATGCTGCCTTTGATTATGACTGCAGATAGTGTTGTCGTGACAAAAAAAAAAATCAATAAATCAGTTTTGTTTAATGAGTCATCTGGTGTGTGTCAATGACTGAAAGCCACAGAGTCTGAACGTGGAAAACACTGAATGTGGAGGGGTCAGTGACCCCTTTGGCAGATAGATTGTTTACTTTGTTGAATTGCCTGGTCGATTAATGAGACTCATTTGAACGGTAACTAACTTTATCGGATGCAATGGTCTCTGATGGTACTGGAAAGCAGACTTCACTGTCTGTTAACGTGGAGGACAATCACAAAACACTCGGATATTTAAAACATGTTATGCAAATGACTAATCTGATTGAAAAGAAACACCTCCATCATTTGCATAGAGAATACAAAGATGAACATGTGTTCGCTCAGGACCTTTAATCTTTGTCACGTCTGATAATGAAAGGCATTTTGTTCATTATCTCTTCATATGTACAGTTTGTTATATGTGTTGTTCAGACAATAAACAGATTGATAAAAAAATGCTCTTTTTTTGCTTAAATGCCATTTGCACGTTGTTGCGTTCAAATACCAACGGATTTTCTGGCTACGAACGGTGGATTGGGGAATATGGTAGTTCAGCACCAGTTGGCTTCGATTTCTCTCACTTTAGGGTGTTAATAGAAATTATGAAAAGAATATTGAAACGTCATGAACACTCTTCAATTAATCTAAATGTTCCAGTTAATTAAAGCAACGTGAGCGCCTTTGAGGTGTACCAACGGCGCAGCAAACCGCCGGCCATCAGTGAATTTTCGACGCCATTTGAACTCGCAGACCGGAGTAAAGTCAGCCTGGTGACGCTCTCTCACTGTACAGGAGGGCTGGAGATAAAAAGACCGACACACACTCCTCCCACCATTCAGTACACTGAATCAGGGGTGTCGGTGAATACTGCTGTTCACAAAGGGGACGAGGAGGTTTCACCTACAGAGCGATCCAAAAACCACAGAGGACGGAGTAACTGAAAATATAGACGGGACGGTTTTTTTTAGCTTGACCGAAGCCACCACCACCAACCGTCCTGCACTCACCTCACCCGGCTCCTTTCTCTTTTGTTTACGCTGTGAAACTTCGGCTCTGTCAGCATTTACCGGCCACCCACCTCTCACACGTTACCTCTGACACGGGCTGTCCCCGTTTGACTCTCGGACAGGGGGACATTTTTTTTCTTTTACCGAGGAGAAAGAGCCTCAACTTCACCGAGCGGCGCAAAGCTAACTGTGAAATCAAAGAAAAGTGGCAGCAGCCCTCAGACAGGTGAGTGTGTAACGGTGCGGTTTGTTTGAGCTGTTTACCTGAGGGTGACTCTTTTTTTTTTAAAAAAAAAAAAATAAAGTTAGCAACATCTTTAGACATTCTCTTTTTAGAACATGTTTACAGTCACACACCTCATTTTCACATGTTTAAAAAAGTGTCTGCAGCTCTAATTGATGGGAGTTTTTACCTTTCACACGAGCTAACTAGCTATAACGTGCCTTCAGTCAAAACAAGCTAGTATCCTTCACAAGTTGACACGTTTCTGTCCTTTTAATAGACGTTTACGTTTCAAAGTGAAAGGCTCCCTCAGTGATAGGCATCATCGGCGTATTTTTAGCTATAAGTATGTGTTTTACCCATCACAGGCTCTTAGCTCGTACTTGCCACACTGCTCACTGGTGGTCTCATGTGCAGCCCAGAGGAATGGGACACGCCCATGATGTTGTTTCCCATGAGAGTTAGGGTTTTCCTTTTTGGTGAAAGTGGACTGATTCACACACCTGATCTTCCCATTCACCATTTGAAAAAAGATAGCATTCATGTAAAGCTGAGGCTATCTGTGGATTCCTCACTCTACATGTACAGCATCAGTTGGGGCGATATGGCCTCAAGTAATATCGTAATATTTTTAGGCTATGTCACGATGCATGATGCACATCACGATATCTTCAAATCTCCTCCATAGAAGCCATAACCAGGCGACACAGTCTGAAAACAAGACATTTTTGACCAAACGTCGATATCCATATTTCGACCTATTGTAGAATTTTGATAAAGAAAATCTTCAGTATCGTGGCTGTATTGATTAAGTGGGTAATATTCGAGCAAGTAGAATAGTCTGGTGAGTATAGAAGATTACAACAGTTTGCTGTAACACAGCCTCAATAACCAGCAAAATACACTTGTGCCATATCATGATATGACTACATATATAAGACAATATACAGTCTCATATGAAATGATGATAATGATATGATATTGATGTATTGCCCAACCCTTGTATAAATTTTACGCACAGCTCTCTTGCTACCGACAGTCATAATTCATCACACCATTATTCTCTCTTTGAAGACCATGATTGTCATTTGGTTGTTCCTGGGATGTCAGTATTCCAGGAAAGATTTCAGTGTCTTATGCGATTCATGGGATCGCTTATTGCATTCACGTAATGCAGCACTCCATCGGAGAGAGTTTAATCTAGTCAATATGCAGGCTTTACTGATCTTTAAACCCGGGCCACTGGAGAGGATCCATTTGGTACATCGTCTCTAACCTTTAGATCCTACTTGACTTTGTTCACACGTCCCCATCTGTCACTGCAACACTTCCACTTAAAACAACTAACACTTAATTATTTGTGATAACATCTTCTAGGCTAGTAAATAATTACTTTTAAAAAGGATTACAACCTGCTTAGTCAGAGTTTCAATAGGCGGATGACTCAGGACGAGTCAAGACTTTAAAAAGTGACTGTGCAAAGCTGTTTGTTTTCATTGCTTTTTTACAACGTCTATAAATGGATTGAGGGGCCTCGGATTGGAGTGTGCTGAATACTGTGTTTTTTAACCTCTTTTTGGCTTGTACCACAGTGCTGTATATGCTTCTGCATAGTGAGTGAGGCTCCTGTCCCAAGGGTAGCCAGCACTATAAAAATGTTTTCAGGTCATGACATTGAGAAATGTGAGAAAATAAACATTACTCCTGATGTTCAGATCGCTCCGGTTGCAGCTGTGCGAAAAAAGGGTACAAAGTGTTGACATTTTGAGGTTAGCATACGTGGCATAACGTATGCATTTGTACAGTTCTTCAAGTTTGCTTGGATTAGAGTGGGATATGCTTGTCAAAAAATGTCAGCAGCCATGCTGAAAAGGCTTTGGCTTGTTTTAAAGATTACCCGCGACTTGAAATGTTATTTTAGGAGAATAAATAGAGAATAGAGGGAGATATAATAGGTCAGAACATGGAGGAATGCAGTGTGCTGTGTTCACAGCAGTAATCCACTTACTGGATACCAACTCTTGAACACATAGTGTTGCAGATACATTGAAGAGCTTTTTTACCTTTTCTTTATCCAGCTTCCATCTTCCATGCATATTGCTGCTGTTCACAAAGAAGATGTCCTGCTGATTAGACATGTAGAGTTGCACTGCGGAGACAGTAGCTGGCCCTATTGTCCATGTGAGACGAGTATTGATTCTGTATTTCTGCCATTTGGCTTTGCCCTGCTTATGTAACTGCCCATGTATTTGTCTATGTACTGTATCCTCAGAAGAGAAACATGCCCAACACTGATCCTGCTATAGATGAAATATCCTGTAGGATACTTGCTAGCCTCTTGTACCTAAAGAAACACATCTGTAAGATCGGTCAAATCTGTAGAATTACCCAAAGTACCAGTCTTACTTGTAAAAAATGACTTGTTATTATTGGCTACCCTAAAGCAGTGAGGTCAAGTCCAGCTCTTTCTGTCTCTCTCTTTCGCTCACACACACACTCACACATGCACACATCTTCCGTGTCTGTCCCCAGTAGGGATAATGAACCTCCACTGAGAGCTAGCACGCTTCAATTGCTATTAGTTCGTTGCACCCACATAAAGGAAAAATCTGATTTGCATGTGGTTCTACTCACTGGAGCATTAGTAAACCTTTCATGCAAAAGTAATGGGTAGCTAAATTGGATTTAAAGGTTTAAGGAAATGAGGAATAATAAAAGCTTTCGTACAAGGCTGTGTACTTATCAGTCTTGCCCAAGAAGAGAACCATGAATTTCACAGTATTTTACATTACACACCACTACTTCCAATGGATACAATTTTCCTTTCTGCTAATACATTTCTCGCCATCTTTAACCACAGTGAAAAGAGCTTAGATGAAGCACACGCTTCAAAGATTGGGTTCAAATGATGCTGAGGAGTGGCAGTGCTCAAGACTTTACAGTATGAGCTGGTCTAATTTTGTGAGGCATTGTTGAAGCAAATGTGGATGAGTAACAAATGGTTGTTTTTCCAAAACCGATGTTGAAGCCCACAGTCAATAACATGCAATCACATAATGGAGCCTTGCTTCTCCGAGAGAACAAGCATACTCAATACAGAACGAATATAAACAACAACAGGTTGAAGTTGAATGATTGGCTAACAGGGAGAAAATCATTTGTTTATCTGGAAGACCAAGTGACAAGCCACATCTTTATCTGCATGTGCTACACTTAGTCAGCATCTTTTAGTCCATGGGTTTCAGTCAAAGAACATAGAGGGCTTTGGGGCAAAGTTTATTCGTATTTGTAGTCATTTTTGGCGTGCAAATGATAAGTTGATGAGTGAAACAGTCCCTAGAATGAGCTTGTACACTATATCAATAACTGTAATTAATGCTATTAATTATAACAATTATGTTAATAAACATAATTGAGTTAAATAATTAAAGGTCCTCTCACGTTTACAGACACACAGTTTGTGCCAGTTGCTGACAGCAAAAGTCAAAACTGTCAGAATACCATTAGGTGATTATAGCTTCTGTGTTGAACACACTTATTTGCAATGAATAGCAGATCCTGTTAAATTTCAGTGTTCAGCAGAACATGAGATTTGTGTGAGATGACCGCCTGATGAACTGAGGTTTCTGGAAAATTGTTGTCAAATTGGAGCCAACAATAAACAGCTAATTGCTGTTAATTTTTCCGTCAACACTGGAGGCTTTGGTTAGCTGTTTTTGCTAGTTTGCAACTTGAGCTGTCTTCAAAGCCCGACAAACTGGGCGGTGCAAAACAGAGGCCTCCCTTTGAAAAAAGGCAATAATACCTCCTCGACTGCATAACAAGTCTGTTTGTTTTTCTTTCATTCTTGGTAATATTCCCAGCATTCAAGATCCACCGCCACAGAGTTTGAACATTGACCTCTGTTGCTCAGAAAATGCCAATTTAGTAAAATAAGTTTTTCATATGTTCAGTGCCTTGGGTGTCTCTGCATTATGTTTTATGGAAGAACTGATTACGGTTATTATCTAATCCTTTAACCATGAGAAGGAAAGTGGCTTTTTATTTCATCATTTTAGTTTATTTCAGACACATATTGTACTTGTATTTAAATTGTCTTTGCAACTAGGAAATGAAAGTGTTGTTTTGTGTAATCAGTCCTGCAATGGAATTAAACAAGTTGTATACAAGACCATGTTTGAGAAAGCTCATAAAACCAGAGATACCATGGTGGCACCTGCTCGTCTGGTTCTGCCTCCCGGGCTCAGACAGCAGTCACAGTAGAGGACAGGGCTGGGTGTGATGTCAACACACAGATGGTGGTGAAGAGCCCTCACGCAGACATACAGATGGCACCTTGATAAAACATACTAGTCCACCCACTTTCTTTTTCTTCTCAGCAATTGTAAAACAGTCGGACTGAGGTGGCCAGAGGGTGAACTGAACCAATGGAGTTGTCCATTTGCCCACAACAATGGTTCCCACCATGTCTCTGCATGCCACGAATGTCTTTGTCAGCTGTTTGCTTTCCCGGCCACAGTATCAGCACGACAGTATCACCTATGATTAGGAACCCAAGGTACTTTGTCTCAACCCTAAACGGCAGATGGGCCAGGAGGGGTCCAGACATAACCCCTTTTGCCATTGCTGTATGTTTCTTAAAAGCCTCACAGCCGGGAATATTGGGTCATGCCAAATTAATTTAGGCAGCACTGCCCCAGGTAGTATTACAGGAAAATAGAGGTGTACAGTCGAGTGTCGGAAGTAGGTCCATCATTTTCTGACAGGCAGCAATAAAATTGTGCCATGAAGTGCCAATCCAGAGTACAGTCACTGATTTCATTGATGACTTCAAAGTTAAAGCCAAAAGAACCAATCTTTTAAATCCTCTGAAAACCTGATTGCTTTCTGCTTTATGAAACATGATTACACATCTCTGCTTTAGAAAATAAATTCTCAGTAATAGATTGCTTCATTCACCGGCATGTTATGGCAAAAGTAGCTGTGAAAGCAGTGACATGTTGGATAAAATACTGTAGGTGCAATCACACGGGGGCACTGTAAAAAAAAAAAAAAGTAACCGTTGCCTTGGTTGAAAAGCAATTTAAGCAGGCTTGTGAGCCACAAGTGGTTGTGATGGACTGTGTGTTTGTTATGGCCTCAACCCTCTTTCATACAAAATGTGTTTTGTAGGTATTTTAAATGGACCATTAACTTAATCAAGAACCATCAAATGAAAAGCATCCAACAATATCTGCCTGCATTTTTCTTTCTTTATTACCAAATTAATGTACCTTGTTATGAACAGTTTGGAGTATTAACAATTACAGACCATTTATTGGAAGCTGCTGATGTGCCAGAGGAGCTGAGCATGGGAGCTTAACGCTTAGTTCACGTTCGTTATCAAAGCTTTAGTAATTGGTGTGAAGGAACATCAAATCCAGATGGAATTGACTATAAAAGCTGTTTTTAAAAAGAAACCTCTTCATATAAGGCTTGAAGATTGGATCCAGATGTTGTACACCTGCTGCTGGTTACAATACCAGTACACTCACTCTGGTTTGACAAAGGGGGGAAAGCACTCATCTTTTTTTTTTTTTCTCTGCAAAACCATTAATCCCCCTGCCCTTTTGTCCTGGCTGTCTCTCTCCCTAACATACCTACAAAGTATTTTTTGTAGAAACAGAAACGATGTCAGAAACCTCTTGAGTCATTTGGTTGCTTTATCCAACTTGACGTGACCTTTTTTCTTGCACCACTAACAGGCCAAAGTTTTCTACTTTTCCTGCACAATATCTCAACAACCACTTAATGACTTATGAGGTTCACCTTTGTGGTTATAAGTGAAATGTCTAAAGAACATTTGAATGGGGTGCCATTATATTTGGCACCAACATTCAGTACCATCATCAGGTCAGAATTTCAGTTTGTCCAATACTTTGGTTTATGACTAATTGCAAAACGAGAACACACCGTAGACCAGTCTCCTTTTTAATACACTCAAACCTAATCCAAAATCAAACTCAACAGGCCCATATCATTCTTAATTTGAAACCACCTATAACGGTTTAGCTATGATATAAGCTCCCCCTATCTCGCCATGTTAAATAAAGGGAGAAAAAAATCCTGGATCCGTCCCTTGAATTGAATCTTAGCCAAAAGTTATGGGTGTTTCTTTTTTTTTCTGGGATGAAAATCTGCTCAGTAGCTTTTGTTTAATCCTGCTGACAACCCAACCTAAATCAGTTTAGCATCAAAATGTGAAAATTGTGAAAAAAAGTGTGCATGTAGCTGAAAGCACTACTCCTTTCAAAGTAGAGTGGCTTAAAAAAAAAAAACTTTTTAAAAAGTAAAGCCAGCATTTAGCTTACATTTATGGATTCTTGTCAGCTTGAAGAGTTGCATCATGGACACAGACATTCAGCTCAGGCATCCCCACAGAGTTCTTCTAGTTAGCTCTTCATAGCTTGACTCTGGGATCAACCTCCTGTCTTAAGTGCTTCCCTTCACTACCCCTCCAGACATCTGAAATCACAGGCTGTACGGAAGTTCATAAGAAAGCGGGGTGCAAGTATACATTAAGCAGACAAGAGTCAGTGTCATCCAGTCTTTAAAGGCGATAATTATTCCAGCCCACACACACCATCAGCTGCCTAAACAGTGACATGGTGGAATCAGAGGTTAGCACTGTCATCTCACAGCAGGAAGGTGTTTGGCTCAAACCCCTCAAAGCTGTTCTTTGTAAAGTTTGCATAGTTTTCTTTCTGCTTCTGCACCAAAACATGTGTGTGGGTGGTCCACGTATCTAAGGCATTGGTAATACTCCTGCCTTTGGCTTTGTTACCTAGCAGAAGAAACCTAATAGATGTTGCTCAAATTGTAGATTCCTATTTTCAAGGTACATTGGTTCATGCTTCAAGGAAAAAGGACTGCATTTGCAGCACCTAAAACGCATAAATCAATAATGAAAAACTCCTCCACCCAGAAGGCTCCATGAAGATCCTAATGTGGCTTTATTGTTTACTTTATCCACACTGATTTGTCAAGCACTGCCCCTGCACTGTCAAGCTATCAAATCACCTTTTGCTCTGACTCCAAATCTTCAGTCCATGAAGAGGCTTTCACGCTATAAGGTGAAGCCCACCTTCATAGACTGAGCCCAGATTATTTTTATCTCCAGATGAATGATGAGGGCAATATCTCCACACATCACTTGACCCACTTACACCTCTGTCATATAGCCCGCACAGAAATGAGTGGGTGGATTTCCTTCGCCTCTCTGAGTCATTCATTTCATTGTGTTTTGCTCCAATAATGGAAATGAGTGACAGTAATGACTCTTCATCTCCCGTTGTCAATTTCCTAATGTGAAGATACTGATGGGCTGTGATTAGATTAATTTATCCTTGGGATTATCTGTGACCCATATTTTTTTCACATTGATGGGCTGTCAGTGTGATGAACAAAGTGTCAGATTGTCTGGATGTTCTTCTACCATACCCCTCCCTTCAGTTTAATTAATTTTGTTGTCTATTGCTGTTTGCTTATAGTGTCCACTGAATTATAGCAGTCGTTTTATGTTGGTTAGTTCAAAAACTATTTCCCCTCACAATAACTCTTATGTCTTAGCTGACTTTGAGCTACAATTGCATTACTCACTCACTCCTCGTGTAGCAAAACCCTGGAGTGTGTCTCTTTTAAATCTCAGGTTTAATATATTTGATAGCTCAGTTATC
This sequence comes from Diplodus puntazzo, assembly GCA_963678695.2. NCBI lineage: Eukaryota > Metazoa > Chordata > Actinopteri > Spariformes > Sparidae > Diplodus > Diplodus puntazzo. The sequence goes on from OZ023162.1 coordinate 24,173,542, forward strand.
TGGTAAATGGTTAATATGGTGCCTTTTTTCTAAAGCTTTCTTAATGTCATAGAGGATGCATTTGCTCTAGATTAGTGATGTAAATTGCTTTGTACGTTTCAGAGTCAATTTATCATGCATATCATGACCTGTTCAATGTCAATAGCAGGCAGGATATTAACAGCCAAGAGCCCTTGCGTAAGTGTTTTGCCATACACCTCTACCTTCATTTGTCAGGTCAGGATGTTCTGGTGCCACCATGCTGCCAGTATGTGTTGAGTAATACTCAATAATTTTCTTTCTTGATGTTATAAAATCAGGGGAACTGGAGAAACCTGACTATCGATTCATGTCACTGAATATTCATTTTGCCTCAGGGCATGTATGCTTGGACATTAAACTGCATTCATTCTTATGAATATGTCAAGGACTGTTTTTAAGGTCATCAAAGTGACTTCAGTGGACCAGTGCCATTAAAGACCCTAGACGTGTCCCTTCACACTGCCTCATGTTCTCCATTGAAAAGATGCACTTGGCATCGCAACTACATCCACCTTCTTTGTCAGAAGTAGTGACAAGGGATTTGTCAGTCCCCTTTTTGTTCGCACCAGTAAAATCCCTTTTCCCTCCTTGTGTCCGCTGTTGAAAATGAAAAAGACATCAAATTCCTGACATCTAGCATCAGAGCAAACTGCTTGTTAGCCAGCATGCACTTAATTGTGCTTTGTCAGTGCTTATAAAATAGTTTTTTGCTTACTTGCAGCAAGTTAATCAGTCTTCCTCCCCTGATATTTAAATATTCCGTGAAAGCAGGCTGACCATTGTAAACATCCTCCTATTTGTAGGCGTCTGGTCACCCTTGGTGGCCCTGACAAAGTTGAATCAATGGCTGTAATTGATTCTACAGTAGATCAGTCATTTGTCTGTCAGTCCATAGTATCTAGATGCATAACTCGAAAGAAATTTTGCGTAGATGAAAAACTCTTTGCCTGTTGCGGGTTCAGTTTCAATCTCATCTTGTGGACCCATGACTAAAATACTTCGGGAAGGTGACAAATCACCTTACCTCCATGTGTGCTGTAGGAGTCACTGACTGGCAGAGATGACTGGACAATCTGAGAGTGATTTGTGGTGGGACTTGATGTCAGACTCTGGAAGAACCAGAGCCTTGGGCTATAGGCTGTAGCCATTTATTCTTTGCCTTCTACCACATTGACTCATGGGAGTGATTTATAGTGTTTGTTTAGAATTATGTTGGTAAGTTATGTTGACCTGTTAGTATCTATGGTTGCATTTGAGATTAGATGGAAACATTAAATATGTTGGGTAATGCAGAGGCTTTCTGCATTGATTGGCATAAAGCCAATGCAGCAATTATTAAGAGGCTCAGTTTATACAGTATATTGCACCATGTTGTTAATGCATAATGCATGCTGTACCTTAACACCTCCAAAAGTATGTTGTATGCCTGTTTCTCAAGCTTGTAACCTTACGTGGAAGTGGATATTTCTTCACACTTTTTGATATTTTTGTTGTTGTACTTTGTTGATTATGTTGGAGTGAGATGGATAAAAGCACAAGGGAGAGTCGAGATGGGAGACAACAGTCAGAGAAATAAGTTAGCCAGAGAAAAGTAATTTCCCATGGTGTCCTCTAAAAAGAGACAGACATTGAACACAGCTTTAAATAAAGACTGGACAGACTTATACTCTTCCCATGGGCAGTTCAAAATCAGCATGTCTCTTATCCAGGAATGTGGCGATTATTAAAAGTGGCACTTTTAGACAAAGCACAAACATGCCAACTTAAATCCTCAGGGCAAAAAACAAAACAGAATACAGTATATTCTATGGCACTGAATCATAACACAAGTTGGACATCAGGAAAGTTTCTCAACTCAACCCCTTTTTAATTTGAATCCCTCAGATATTGAGCAATTGAGTTTGTGATTTAGGGTTATACCCTCCACTCAATTACGCCATGGTTATTGAAGGGGGTGTTATTCGTAGTGGTCACCATGTGATGGTGGATACAGTTTGCTTAGTTGATTATTATTTTCATCATACAGATGGAAGAAACCAAATGAAACAGCTACTTTGAGGGCCTCAGAAGTCGTTGAGGGTGAATAAGCAAATTGATATGGTGGACACAAGCCTGTGCCGTTTTAGTGCCTGCCACATGATTGCTTTTTGAAATGTGTGTGTGTGTGTGTGTGTGTGTGTACATAGTTGTAATTTTCCAGCCTGTTCTTTATGATGCACCTTTACATTATATAACTTTTTGCAGTGTTTTTTTGCTGGGACTCTTTAAAGTGTTTTAGATTAATTAATGATGATGTACAGTCCACTAAGAAGGCCAAAGGTAATATTGAGTAAAGTTTAATCATGATATATTATAGTGTGAGAGAAAATTGACTTGGCAGATTTTTTTTGAGCCAAAGCCTGTGACTTTCCTGCTTGGATTTAGTGTGTCCTGCTGCCTAAATTAAAACTTAGATTTCCTTGTCCCTGATCCACAATGCTCCTTTATGAATACATTTAATTTAACAGTATCTTTTTGCGACAGTAGTTTGCCCTTGCGTCCCCTGAGCAGTTGAAGGAGTTATATTTTGAAAAGTGTGCACACAGAGCAGACACACACTTGCACATAATATATTGTCCATGCCTGTTAGGACATGTCTCCACATTTTAGTTTTTTTAAGAAACTAACTTGGCTTTGTCACATGGCAACAGGAATTAAAGAAAGTAGGTACAAGCTTAGCTAGCATTAGTTTGTGTGTCTTTCTTTATAACCTGTGTTCACCACTGTTTACATAGCTGATGATCTTCCTCTTTTTTTGTTCAGAAATTATCTGAGGTGCAAACTATAGTATGATACTGGGAAAAAAAAATGCTAGTCAGTTAATTTACTGTGTACTTTGTGTATAAAGTCTGTTTTATTTAATGACTGAACCAACAGCCAATTTATTAAAATCTAAACACTGTAGTCTTGTGCTGCAGTGCACAGGAGGTGAAGGGGTTCACTTCACAGAAAGCAGCAACACTGGTTTGTTATTGCTTAAACAGAACAAGAGCTGAGTAGCATAGGCTACCAGCACCAAGCGCACAGATTATTTGAGGGGAAATGGACCTTTCATGACTTAATTTCAGATGTTGCCAAGACTCTCTACAGTGAGTGTCCTTGACTGTCCTGGCTGAGCCAGCTTCAGCAGTTCCGATGTAATGATTCTCCTTACTTGTTGTAATGGGCTTTTTCCCCAAGTGTCACCAATCAATTCCCTCACATGCATCTTCTGAAATATTTTTTTGAAATATTCTCTTAAGGAACTTCTCGTTCTCACCGTTGGCCTTCATACCCATAGTTCTCTGCTGCTTGCCCTGTCCCTCCGCTCCTTGGCCACTGAAGAAGATGCCGTTTTCTGCTGAGAAACTGCTGAGGCATTTCCTCCCCTGCAGACTGTTTTCACTCGCTTTGCCTTTGGATTGGAGGAAATGAGGCAGCAGAAAAGAAGATGACAGCAGCCGTTTAGGGGTTCAGGTCATACACCCCTCATTATCTCTTCATATTCACCCATGTTCCGAAATCTTGTGTGACAGACACAAGTGTGGAAAGCTGTTTCTCCTGTGCTGAAAAGCTTCAATCACTTGCTGATTTCACCTATTTCAGTCACTAAGAGGAATTATAGGTGACAGGATCTAAAATTGTCATTCCAGGCTTAGCAAGGTAGATGGTTTTTCTGAAGATATTTGGATGTCAAAATAAGCACAAGGAAGGTGGTCTTTTTCTGATTTTGTGGCCTGGTTGATGTTCCTGTGACACAGTGAGTCACTGCAATAGTGCAGCCCACATGGTGGTCACACTTTGGCACCTACTGTGGCCTGAGGTGTTGCATCCATGTTGGCAAAATATGGCCATGCAGCTGCAGAGTCTTGGATGAATATATTTTCCTTCTGAGATTTTAATTCAAGGAAGTTTGCTGCTCATGCTGTATTTAAAGTAGCTTTTCCAATTCATTGCAGTTTATTCAAGATTTAATTGTCTCCACTGGGTCACATTTAGCTGATGAGTTTCTGGAAAAACATCTTGCTGATAAAAGGATTAACTGCAGCGTCTTTATGCAGCCCGGAGGAGGGTTGGAGATTATTAACTATGAAGTAAAAATGGATGAGCTCCCATTTGAGGATGACAAACCTGTGGCCTCAGTGCCGCTCAGCCTAATTATGATAATATCCCACATCAAATAGTTGGAATTAAAGGGCTGTTTGATGTTCAGCTGTGTGTGTGTGTGTGTGTGTGTGTGTGTGTGTGTGTGTGTGTGTGTGTGTGTGTGTGTGTGTGTGTGTGTGTGTGTGTGTGTGTGTGTGTGTGTGTGTGTGTGTGTGTGTGTGTGTGTGTGTGTGTGTGTGTGTGTGTGTGTGTGTGTGTGTGTGTGTGTGTGTGTGTGTGTGTGTGTGTGTGTGTGTGTGTGAGATATTTTTGACTTTGAGGATACAAGAGGCTGCAACACTGCCTTGAATGGAAGCTTTTGGAGGTAAACATGTTATAACAAAAAACACTTGAACCACTTGGCTGTAACAGCGTGGAGATACTGCTGTGGATACAGGTTCTAACAGTATAATTTGTCAACGAGTGACAACACGACGGTGCAGAAAGTGGTTATTACTTGGCCTCGATGAACACGCCGATGGGGCTTTGCTGTGTCAGCTGCACAATTTTTTTTTTTAGTCTTAAAGGCTTGGTCAACATGCCCAGACACATTTCCATGTTTGTCTTGTTCATTATATGTGGAGTTGTTGATCCCACTCAACCATCATTGAAATTCAGGCCTGCCAATGTTAATATTCAATCTTTTAATCCAATTTCGTGTTTGTTTAGCAATGGATTTATTTTATGTCAGTGCCCTCCCAAGTATATTCATCACTGTCAAATGGAAACTATTTTTTGTTTAATCCTTTAATTCGTTAGTACTAATTGGTCAATAAAGTTTATCCTGAAAATAGCAATAGATCACAGTCCAAATTTGTGCCTGGCTAACGCTGCATGCGCTAATAAACAAGAGAAAATTACTTACTCTCCTATGTTAGTGGTGGCGTTTCTTTCTTTCTGTAAAGAAATGTATTTTTTGTGGCAATAAGGGGTAAATGTAATTATTTGATATTTATCATCTTTGTATATCATTTGATTATCCACATTGGATTTCATGGGAATTCACTGATTCGTTTTTGAGGTTTAATATCAGAACAGTGCCCATTTTGACCTGTTGTTAGTACCATGAGAAGTGTTTTTAACTGCTTGACCCTCCAGCAGAGCGACTGCCAACACCATCCATTGAGCCCTGCTGCCAGTGTATCTAAAAATGTCAGATTCTGTGCACATTTTATCCCGTCAGCAGACCCAAAATCCTGTGCTTACCAAGCTGTGATCTCCATCCATCCGACAGACATGATTTATTCAGAAGAAATATCAGACAAGCATAATTGCTATGCCAGTAGTCAAGCAGTTCTGATCTGATTACGGTCCAAATCCCACAGACTGTGATGTAGCTACTCGGTAACGTTGGCTGCATGACAGCTTTATATTTGGCAATACAGTAACACAGATAAGATGATTATTGAGAACACACTGGCAGCTCATGGTGTATTTCGGCAGTGGTGGAAAGAAAAGTGATGCTCTGTATTCGTCCAGTTCATGCCTGGCTTTGTTTGACAGAGTTTGTCCCATATCAGTCAGTGCCAGTGTTTGGGGTTTGTTTCCCATTTCAGCCAAACAATAGATTTACTCACTGTATTTAAAATGTTTGATGTTTGAACAGTAACACAAATCGTATGCTTTCCAACCTATAATGTCAGCATTTAATTCAACAATTCTGATCTTATTCCTTTCAATAATATAATATATTCCAGACCTAATCGCTGGTCATCAAATTAGTTGGCCTGGAAGCTTGTGGTCGTTCAAAGGTTTGATTGTTGACTTCATGGTTTTCTGCACCAATGTTATTTCAATGGCTACATCTCTGCTTGTAATTATAGCTGTTCTTGATTTAAGTGTAACACTTCATCTTGAGGCATCGAGTAGCATTGCACATTGCCTGTCAAGACCCTTTTTAAATCTGCTGGGGTGGGCCTGTAACATTTTACCCTCTGGTCAGGCCAGCCCTCCTCAGAGCAGTTTCACTAATAACAGGAAACATGGCCACTGCTGCAGATGCTAATGAGCAGCTGTCCAGAGCCTGAGACAGCCTGATTACAGCAGGAAGAGTGTAGTTATCACGCTAAATGCTCTGAAACATCAGACTGACTTAACCATGTGCTAGCTGTGCTTCAACTCTGCAAGGAAGTAGATATTCTACCGGTAAAAGTGCTGTGTTTGTGTGTTGTTAAGCATGTTTGTTTGATTCTAATTAGCACGGAGGGATTCCGTTAATTATGCATAGTTTATGCTTGCATAACCCCAACATGCACTTTCAACCCCAGTTTGTGTGTTTTGCAGCTGTAGCAGCACAACAGGCTCCATCATTTCCCTGGAGAATGAGTTAAACTTGTGATAACAGCCAGCACTGCTGTAACATCATTATTGTTATTATAGCTGTTTGCAGAGTCTCAGTGCTGAATCAGCAGCAGCTCAATGGGAGGACTGAGTTATAACTCTGATTATTTACAGCCAACACAACCTGGTACTTCCTCCCATGCTCAACACCGCAACATTAGACAGGCATGAAAGGGCTTCTTGGTTTCTTCTAAAGCATCATGGCGTTCTGATGGGTAGTGGAGCAGTGGAACAGGCACCAAAGTATAGCTCCCTGACACTTACATTTCATGATAAAGCATCAAATAAACGCAAAGATTTTTTTTTGAGAGAGAGATCTAGAGAAAGCAGTAGAAAAGATGGAAAGGCCTTGTGCTTGTGCATTGATTTTTATTCTGTAAAATGAATGGTTTTACTAAAATGCCACTATTATGTTTCATCCTCGCTATGCCTGTTGGCCTTTTCTTTGCCTGGCCTTTGTCCTGGGCCTGGCATAAAAGATGGGCCTACATGCTGCCTTTTGGCCCAGACATGTACTGACTGTGTGATTTATTCATTGTCACTGTAATTTAATGTGATGTTCAAGAGATGGTCTGTTCACCAAGCCCTCTTTCAATTTCATTGTACCTTATTTTTGCCTTAATCATATTGATGAAAGCTGCTAGCAGTCTCAGTTGTCATTGGAAACAGGAGCTGGGACACAAGGTCTTAATTTGAGGCTGGGCTTTCTTATCAAAAGCATGGTGTTTTTAAGCCAGCATGTGTTTTTCAAAGTGCCAGACATGTTGATCTAATTACAGTTTGTTCTGTGGATTGTTCAATTTTGTCTGTTTGGTCTCAACACTTTCTAATTATGTTTGCATCAACAATAATGTTAAGATTTTAAATGTTTTATTTTGTTTTGTTTTTCAGGATACTTTGTCGTCAGTGGGATGTTAGAGCTCTGGCAGCGGGACTGACAGAAGGAGCATGGTGAAACACCAACCCCTCCAGGTCTATGAGCGCCAGCTGTGTTTGTCATGTATCACTGGGATCTACGGTTGCCGCTGGAAACGCTATCAACGTTCCCATGATGACACCACCAAGGTGAGAGGGTGGGGGAGCCCCTTTTGTGGATTAACCCCACCTTTTGTCAATAAAAAAACAAAAAAAACACATCATGACTTCTTCTGTTGACCCAGTGCAGCATATTTCATTACAGTGCAAGATAGAGTACATCTACGTGATGGTCACTAGATAATACACATCACTCATGTGGGCCTTCAGCAGCCAATCTGTTAATGCAGTGGGATGACATTTGACTGACCTTGCAGCATTTTACTACATGTCTGAATCTTTCCCATCTTACAGATTTGCTTAAAAAATTTTACATTCAGGAGATTAAAGATAACCTTTCCTTGTGAAAAAAGAACCTTGTTGATAGTTTGCCGCACTGGTACACTGAATTGTCATAACAACGGGGGTTAGTAAAGCAGTGAGGCTGCGCTTGCTGTCATTGATTATCTCACAAGATAATTATATTCTATACACACACGGTGTGCACATTTGCTCCGATCAAGTTAGCAGTGAATGAGACCTGATTGTCTCTTTCTCTGTGTAATCTGTCTTGTCAAGGTCATTTAACATGATCGCAGCTCCTGAGAGACATCAGTGTAGATTATCAATTGTCGGTTATTTGCAAGAGCATTCCCCCTTTTTTTTTTATACATGAATTTCTATGAATTTGATTAAGATATTGCAGTGTATCTTGTCTGTTATATATACATCTTGCAGTGAGCTACCACCTACATTTTTGGCAAATCCATGCGTATAAAAAAAAAATATCATTCTTCCTCTTGATTTTGGCTACTGAATTTAAAGGATTTTATTGTAGCGGTTGCACTAATGTGAGCATTTTCACAGCTCTGAGTAAGAAGATGTTATGTAGGAACTGGAACATTTTCAAACGTACTCTGTTACTGAATGTACTTGTGAGCAAAATCCCATAGAACCATCTCTGTCTGGCATCCATTACAGTGCTCAAACACTGCATGGTCTCTAGATGTTTTCTCTCAACATTGATTTACAAAGAACAATTATCTTCAAACAAATGTGTCCTTGCTGGCTTATCCAGCATCCAATAACCTTGAGCCTTCAACATGGAGGTCCATTTGACATTACAATACTCCACTGCTTCCAGTTACCTGTCATCTCATATGCTCTGCACATGTTTAATGAGTTTAATCAGATTTTGTGATTAATATTATTAAAGAAATGTTTAAAGGAGGTGAAATAGTCATAATATTTCATACAAATTATTTTTAAATATTTAGTGAAAGCCTGTAAACGCTTAAAATCCTTAAATGCCTCTCCAAATGATCATGCCCACTAGTCATGACCTACTTGCATTATCTGTCAACATAATCGCAAAATAATTGAATTTTTACCACAGCCATATTCGTTACACATATGATTCTCACCTTTCATGAAAATAATTGGCGATGCAACTAATGATTACTTTAATTATCGATTCATCTGCCAATTATTTTCAACATTAATTAAGTAATTTTTTAGCCTATAGAATGTTAAAAGATTGTGAAAATGCTATATATAATATTTTGTCTTTAAATTGACAAAGAAAAGCAGCAAATCCTCAAACGTATAAAGCTGGAACCAGCAAATGCTCAACATTTTTGCTTGAAATCCAATTAATTCATTATCAAAATAGTTTTCAACTAATCCTTTTAATAAAACTCTAAGCCTAAGTGTGCAACCAGAAGAGTCACACTACACTCCCAACCACAGAATAGTGCAGGGCTTTATTCTCATACTAGGCACATGCCAGGATAAGTATTACAGCTGACACAAGATCAGCAATTCATCCTGACCTTTTCCCTTTATCTCCTCTGTTCTGTATTTAGGAAGGACACCCAGGTTATGTTGCTGCAACAAACTCAGACACACAGCACATACCCATGTCTGCACTCTCTTGCGCTAGGCTGCATAATTTATTAATGTCCACATACCATACTGTAGACAAGCAGCAACCTAGGACACAGGCAACAGACTCATGTCACTCAGCACACACTCACAGATGCAGCAAAGAAAATAAATAGCCTGGATTTAAACCTACATTAGTTGTGTAAACAAACAGACATGAATAACACAGGAAGGGATGGGTGGCTATATCTGATAGCTCTTGGATCATATAAAAAGCAGAACTAAATAAAGACAGATTGATTTTTTCCCCTCCTGTATGCAGGAAACTGGACACTGTAGCTCTGTTTCCTGTGGCAAGTGGTTGTCTTTCAGGCCAACTGATAGGATAATGCCGAATCAGCATTCTTTGTCCATGGTGCTCATCCTTTGTTTTGACCGCGTTGGTGGTGGATAGCACTTGTCTTGACCTCGGTGTAAGAAGCACACAGTCAGGCACATGCTGTCAGTTGCCGTCAGGAAGCAGATATTTTCCCCTCTACGTTCTTTTAATCTGTTTACGTAATGAGTGGAGAGAACTGGAAATAGATTGAGCCAAAATGATGTTCGTATGGACAATAGAGGAACAGAGCTGGTGCCCGACTATTTATATGTCTGTAATTAACGAAGTGTCTATGAGTAGCAGAGAGCTACCATTTCCATTGGGAAAACTTCCCAGCATAGGTCAAGGTGATGTTATATAAGTCTGCATCTTTAACGATCCCAGTAAACAAACTGTGACCAATCAAGGACAGGTATCAGCTACATGAAACCGGACCTGAGCGAATCACAGAAGCGTGAGAACAGAGAATCTCATGTTGAAGCAACTGTAGACTCATTCATAATCCACAAGTGGATCATTCAAGACCATTTCTCTCCTTTTTCATCTTTGTTCACTGCAATGAGCTGTTCAGGTTGACTGGCTGTCTCAGTGAAGCTGCTTCTCTCTGTGTTCAAGGTGCTTTGTAGAAAGACGGCCCACGTCATGCAGTGCAAGCCGATCTGGCCTCTCAGTAATAATTGAAAGTATTTCCATTTAGCCAGTCTTTACCATTCAGTCACACAAAGGCTTCAAAAATAGGAACAATGCTGCTCTGCCCTCATTTGTCAGTGATGTTGTGGTCTTCATTAGCCCTGCTCTGTGAAATATTGGATATATATAT